>OX422218.1:392145065-393345065 GCA_949130495.1 Sambucus nigra | reverse complement strand
AAAGTTTGTTTTCAGGTCATACTTAGTTGTACCAGTTGGTTAACATTTATTTAACATGTGAGTATGTGATTTCAACTCAACAAAAATAGAGGTGTTGGGTAAAACAACAGGCTTTATAATATAAACATTGTAAATTGCATACACGGTCCCCTAATAGGGGTCGAACTAAGTGATTAAAATAAACACGGATAATTTATATCACAATATATATTTAGGGTATAGACCCGATATTCATATAACACTTATTTACCCTTCCAGCGTAGGCTAATTCTTTCCTAGGGAGCGTCCCCTATGAGGTGGCATCATTAGAAAGAGCTTTGTTTGGAAGAGCCAACTTTCACGGGGTGCACGTAGAGTTTTGCCTCTGTTTCTCTGAGGAAGTGACTTTTCTGAAGTCCGAACTTGTCTTAGAATTTCTGACTGAGCTGGAGTGTAGGAGGGTAGTGATACTGGGGTCTATGAATAATTGTAAATAGGTGAGGTGTGACCCACTCCAATGGAAACTATTTTGAAGGAAATAATATTTCAATAACAAAACAGAGATAAAAACCAACTTTTTAACATATTAACGAAATTTTTTATTATAATAATTGAAAACAACTCTTCAATAATAAAGGAAGGAATGAACCACTCAAGAGCGGTAATTCTTTGAGAGTGAAGAGATAATCACTTTAATACCTAGGACAGAGTAGGGAGAGAATAGATGTAGTAAGATCAGTGCAGAGTAACAATGCTAAAAATCGGGATGTCGGTGATTGTGCCCTATGTGCTCTATTTATAGTGAAACCTTAGCACTAACGTGGCACGTGCGTACCAAAGAAATATTCCCATGTGACAAATATCTAAAAATTCTTTTGTCAATACTATTATTTATCACTGTCTACCACGATCTATCTGCTATGGAATGACACCTAGTGTAGTTAGTAGTATTGTCGGCGTTGACACTGAAAAGTAATATTTTATGTTTTTGTAAATGGTTGCTCGGAGCACATTTTTGAAAACTTGCGAGTGACTTCGAGGTCCACTCGCCATTGATTGAAATAAAATGTCTTGCGAGCAAGTCATTGACTGCTCGCTAATTAATGATTATGGATTGTGATGTGAATGAGTGTGAATGACCTCTTGGCTCCCTTATTTCAGTATTCTCTCTTTTTTAAGATATTGAAGTGGTTGAGTGTTAACTTCCTCATAAAAACTTAACTCTCAATTGCAAACCAAAACTCTTAAGAGGTACCAAAAATCCATCTTCTCGATCCATGCTTGCTTAGTCAAGGCTTCTTGCTATATAAACCATTGTTCAACTAATAAGACTACGTGTTAGTATATGAGTTTATCAAATACATGATTTTTTGTTGCTTGAGCAACTGCTCACAACTCTACTTTCTTAGGCAAACAGTGTTGCTCGTGTGCTTGCTTATGTTTAAGAGCTTTGTGGCTTATTACTCACATAAATATCTGGTAACTTAGGGTTTCTCGTGCTACCCACTTATTGGTCACTGCTCGTCTGACTTACCGGTGACTTGGACTTGCTCGTCCAATAAGTTATGTTAGTTGCTTCTCGTGTGACTTGCTAGTGGCTTGGACTTACTCGTCCACAAAATTTTGTTAGTCATTAATCGTGTGACTTGGACTTGCTTATCCACTAAATTCCGTTAGTTATCGCTCGTGTGACTTGCTCCTCCATTAAATTACTACTCCTGTGACTTATTAGTGGCTCGAACTTGCTCCTCCATTAAATTACTACTCCTGTGACTTATTAGTGGCTCGAACTTGCTCGTCCATTAAATTACTGCTTGTGTGACTTGCTAGTGGCTTGGACTTATTCGTCAACTAAATTATTTTTGTCACTGTTCGTGTAACTTGCTAGTGTCATGGACTTTCTCGTCCAATAAATTCTATTTATAATTTCTCGCATAATGACTCAGTAAATATGGGTTTTCTCGCGCACCCCCTTTGACGGGGTACTACTCGTAGAAACTTTTATTTAATAGGAGGGTTATTTGTATACCCCTCCACATTAGCCCTTTCGTGCAAAAGTCTTCCTTTGATTTGAAGAGGAAGAGTTATGTACAAAAAGTCCTTTTGGAAATTCGGGAGGATAATTGTCATTAGTACTTTTATGGCGCACTAAATGCTCTAACACGCTTAGATTTATAAGACAACCTTTTAGTACTTTGAGGAGACACGTGCCCACTTGAGGAGGAGTACTCACGATTTGGGTGATCATTACCCTAATTTCGAATTGTCAATTTCTTCTTTCCATCTCAACATATAAATACCCCTTTTTCGTCTCTTAAACTTTTACCTTCATTTGAAATTTCTAGAGAAAGAGGGTAACGAAGTTCTTTGTCCATTACTTTCTCCATTATTTCCATCTTTTCTTACAATCTTCCTTGATTCAAATGGTTTCTTTATCTATTACTTCTTCAACTGTTATTTCCACTCTTATCACTGAGTTGTTAATGGGCTCACTACCTATTCGCATCATTGTGACTACTTCATCCATGGCTAGAATCTCGAACCTCGCGAGCTTTTTGTAACCTGCCTTTTCCACGGCTTTTTCCATCAAGGGTGGCAATGAGTTTTCTCATAAGGGGTAGGTAGTTCAGCTATCGTTGCTAAGGCCCAAAGGTCGTATTTGGAATCAATATTGAAAATGGATCTAACCCTTACAGACTAGCTCCCATTTTAGGGATGATGTTGGCTTTGTGCCTTCGCTCGAGAGGTTCGAAGCCGAGTTTGTTGCTAGAGTGGTCGAGCGGCCACTTCTTGGGTTCCCAAAATCCAACGATGCTTTTGTTATTCTTACTAATAGTATTCTCATAAATCGAGTGGACAAAAGTGATTTCTCTTTTTTCTAACATAACTATTGATGTTTGTGGTGGGGCTCTTAATGAGTGGGAACTTTGTGTGGACTATGTTATGTCTGTGCAAGGCTACCATAATATTATCGAGAGGCTTGGTCTGGAGAGGGCTTTCAATATCTTGAAAAGTTTTACTATTAGCTAAATCTCGAGTGCCCTTGATATTTTAGTGTCTCGTTAGAGCATAGACACACAAACTTTAATCACAGTTTGAGGGGAATTTTTTATTACCCTCGACGACATTTATGAGCTCATAGGTTTACCCATACTGGGAAACCATATATTTAATGATGGTTATGAGGATCCTCAGGAAAAGGAAATGTGTGAGGAGTTATATCAGTCTTTTGGGGCTTGCATTTGTTATGTGGGGCTCATTCTTATTGGGACGAGCAAACAATCATTTATAAAATGACAGAGACATTGGTTTAGGGATTTGAACCCTTGTCTAAAGATGAAGCCAAAACCAGAGTGCCCAAAAGTCGAGATGGCCCAAAATTGGGGTCTAAAAGTCATATTGTCGTATTCTTTGTTACTTTACTGTCAATATTTTTTTTTGGGGGGGGGGGGTAATGACTCTTCTCGTGAGTTGCTTTTTCGTCTAGTAGCGAGGCTTACTCGTGGACTAAGTGTATTGATCGTTGCTTTAACACTTGGGTTAATGTATACTTGGATAGATCGAACATACGTGGATATGGAAAGATCACATGGGGAATACAATGTTTTCAATTTTCTTAATTCCCTCCTTCTTATGGGGTTTTTATTCGATCGGTTCCTAAAATGAGGCTCATCGCACAGCTATGCTGCTCGTATTGCTAGATGGAATAAGAAGACTCCAAAGAACTCATTTAGTCATTTTCTATATAATATTGATGAATTTTACTTCCATCCCTACTCAAAGAGAGTTGGTGGTATAATTTCTTGGGCATTTTTTCTACCGCGTCAGGTATTTTCAATCCTTTTGCTAATTTGGAATTTGTACACAATGGAACTCATATTTCTGTCATGACCTTCGTCCTCCCTTATATTCTCATGTACTTGAGTGGATTGGGGGAAAGGATTGAGTATTGTCATTATGACTGAGTGATGAAGAAATACGGTTATGACCAAGGCACTTACTTCCCAGATTTCCCCACTAACCACTCACCCAACGAGTTATACTTGGAAGCTTATTCCAACTTTACTCCCGAGGATGTGGTCTATAAAACTGCTCACTTTGGCAATTTTATTATCCATGCTCGTAATTATCTGTTGCCTATTAGTCGCTCGTGGTTTATCTTATGGCAACGTCAACTTGAGCTTATCAAAAACTGCAGTCAAGTTGTCCCTCACGAGTCATTCATTGAGGAAATCCTCTTGTTGATAAATATATGACCAAACGCACTCGCGAGGAGGCATGGCATTATATCCAAGTTGCAAGGACTCCATTAAAACATGTTACACCCATCTTAATAAATCTCGTTCATAAGGAAACTATCAACTTGAAGCATCCAGATTCTAAAGCCAAACTGAGGAGGGCCAAAGGCAAAGGTAAAACATCTTTCGAGAGGAAACACCCAGATACAAATGTTTCTAATTGTGTTCCTATATAGGTTGGTGGGCTTCCTCACCTCGATCCCCAGTTAAAACTTGAGCAATAAAGAAAAATAGGTGAGCAACCAAAGCTACTGCTTTTATTGCTTTGGTAGATAAAAGCTCTGACATTAATACCTTTGGTATTGAGGAGACCTTTCAAACTGTTTGTGAGCAAGGTTATGATGCCAATGATGCGACCATATCTCAATTATTTATCCCCTTCCTTCTCCAATTATGGAAGGTACTCTTTATATTTTTTTCTTACTCAGAAAACACTAAATTAATATAGAAGCGAGTGCTCGCTCGATGCTATGTCCATCAGAAGAGAAACTTGTTGATTATAGAAATACTCATTCCTATAATTATCACTATACTTCTTCAAATGATATAGAGTCATACACCCTTAGTGAAGATCACTCGGCTAATGCTTCATCTTTTTTATCAACCATGAGGGACGTCATTTTACATCTAAAGCAACCTACGAGTGATCATGACGAGACCACGTGTCATATTCCGAGTCGTTAGGGTGACTAAGAAATTAAGAGATAAGGAAAAGATTAAAATATACGCATAAATAAGGTAATAAAGGCTTTATTACATTACATTAGCTAAGCATAGTGACGAGGCACTTTATTCATTACATGCATACTGGGTAATAATATTTTTCCCAGTAGCGGGTTTGTCGGGACTGCTACTGATTTTCCATCAGTATATAATGGCTAGAGATACACGAGATGATGCATTAAATTGTGCGGGGTCAGGGGAATGTTGTCTTCTTTATGCTCGGGGACTATCTATAATTTTTAAAGAATAAGCAAAATTGCCCAGTAGATAATTATCATTCTATACAATTTGTAAAATAAAATCAAAGTTTAGTAATATCATAGGTATCATAAGAAATAAGATTCAATAGTCAGAGTGAAATAAGCACAATAATATATGATGATATTGCCATAACTATAAATATCAGGGCTAGAATAGGTTAATGGCTATGGATGGTTTCTAAACAAATAACCCATAATAATCTATTTAGAGGCTTTAGGGTAATAGACATACATACAACAAATCAATCCAATAAATTAGAGATAATCAATCCAGATAACTAGAGATAAAGTAACCGTGCTAAGTCAATCATAGAAATTTCATATGGTATCAATAACTAGGCCCTCAATCATCTAAGTCCCACAGGCCAACTAATACAATCATGAGTATAACGATATATTATCCCCTGGTCATAATGTATGCAATAATATAATAGGTTCAAAATGAATCATGTTAAATGATATCATTATGTAAAATCAACATAGGTTTTTAAAATCAAGTCAATTGTATGTAAATGTTTGAACTACTCAAATGAGTTCATCAATGAGAATCCGATAAATTGGGACTATCACATAGTGATATCAATAATAGGTGTAATCAAAAGCATTGCGTGAAAATAATAATGAATAAGAAATCATTTACTTGTGTTTAGGGCTTTTCGAAAAATAAGTCCGTTTGATTTTATTTAAGGCAGGGGTCTGAGAAAGTCTGAAAAGTAAAAAATATTTAAGTAAGGTCGGGTTTTAAAACGTTTAAGGTGCGCATACTTGAAATTGCATATAACATAACTTTTAAGGGTTTAATATATAAATAAAAGTTTTGATTTATTTCTTATAGCTCCTTAGATTTTTAAGTTTAGTGGTAATAGACTTTTTTGTTCATAATGGTGTTGAAAATCAGGAGGTAAAGTTTGGTATGAAAACTCAGTAGATAAAAAACTTCAGGGGCTTATGTGCAAAAATAGTTTAGAGTCTTAAAATCAAAGTTTGGGTGATACTTCAAATTTTCTTTCTAGTTGACCAAACAAGGTGTTGTAATGTACCATTTTGGCCAAAAAAATAAAATAAAAATTTTGGAAAAAATTTTGGAAATTTTTTATTGGACACGCGCTCTCATGCGCTCAATTAAATTTACCATGCGCTGAATTTGACCTTACTCGCGCACGTGTTGTCCACTTCGTCTCCAAACCTTTGTAATTTTGACTTTAGGGTTACAATCTTAGACCTTCAATTAAATCCAGTACATAATACCATTTAGGATGATTCAAAAGCCATTCTTTCTATTTTTTCACAAGGAATCCAAAAAAATAACTTTTATGGATTGAGGTGAATTGTAGCCTCATCTCCATGGACAATAAAAATACAAAAAATTTAGCATCATATTCATGGAATTATATGAAATTCAAACTATGGTAGTAATGTGGTTTTGTTTCTGTGTGAATTTGGAACAAAATGGTTTCGGTTTGAGGTTATAATTCATAGTATACAAAGAGAATTTTAACTTTGAAAATTTAACTGCCGAAATAAGAAAACTTAATTTTGAGACATGCATATATACTATAATCAAATTAAACATTATGAATAAGTTCTTGAAGGTCTAAGGACAATTATTCCCACCTTGAAACTAGTTCAATTTTAAGAATACAGAATTCACGATTAAAACTCAAGCTTTCATGGTGTTTTCTAAAAATTGACCCTTATCTAGTATTTCTACATTAACTATTGCATGTAAAAGTATAAAATGATTCTAAACTACTACAGAAACTAAGTTAAATTGATAAACTAAGCTCTATGCATAGAATATGGGAATAATAAAAAATGCAAAAAAATTTAGTTATTTTTTACTCTACTGATTCAATGACTTTCCATGTACCTTGGTGTGCCTTTTATAGGGTATGTTAAGGAGAGTTGATTGGTCGAAAAAGAGGTGGCTTTCTGCTGGTTTAAGAGATGATATTTGTGAAGAAATTTGAAGTTACACACGAAGACATGTGTTACCTAGCTCCTATTGGCTCTATTGGTTGCTTCTGTGGCATTCCCATGAGCTTAGGTGATGAAAATTAAGTTAGGATGCTGAGTTTTGGTCCTTGGAAAGTTTTGGTTTGGTTTTTAGTTCATTTTCTATACTTTTTAAAACTAAGTAAAGTATTTTTAAGGTATGGTTTGTAAATTATAATAGTTTCAAAGTCAAGTGTGGAAAAAGTTTGGGGTTTGTAACTCATTTGGAAAGTTTAAAAGATAGATAAAAACTTTAAGGGCTATTTTATAATATTTAAAACTTTCAGATAACTCCTTAATTTATTTTCTTATAAGGTTTATGTAGTTAATATTCAAATTTTTTAGTTTCAAGAATTTTATAGTTGGATAAGGGTATCTAATAAATATAAGTGTGTGTGTGTGTGTATATACATGTGTGTGTTTGTGTATGTGTGTAAATATCAAGAGTTTGAGTTACCTATAATTTTTCTGATCTTATGATTCTCCTTACCAAAAAAAAATTGTGTCCTCGAAATTACCTTTAAAGTCCCTAAGTTCCGGGTAGATTCTTCCACTCCGTGGTGTTGCTAAAGAACTTTAACTAAGGGGATGGTTTTGGTACGAAGAATTTGATCTTGAGAATATAAAATTTGAAGAGGATTTTCTTCAAAATTATGATTGAGTTGTATCGAAAGTCCTTCCCATGAGATGACATGATTCGGATCAGGAACGTATTTTTGCAATTGAGAGACATGGAATACATTGTGAATTTGTGATAAATATGGGGGTAGAGTCAATTGATAGGCCATTGGTCCAACACGATTGATGATGAAAAAAGGAACGTGTCGTGGTGTAAGATTACCTTTTCTTTTAAATCCTAAAATTTCCCTTCTGGGTGATAATTTTAAGGAAACTTGATCCCCTTCTTGGAATTCTAAGGGCTGTCTACAATGATCCGCATAACTTTTTTGTCGACTCTGAGCTTCTTGTAGCTTCTCCTTGATTAAACGTATATTTTATGTAGTCTCTTCTATTATCTCGGGGTAAAAGTATAATTTCCCCTTGATTCGTTCCGATAAAATAGAGAACGACGCGGTCTTCCATAAAGTGCTCTATATGGAGCATCTTGGATATATCTTGATAACTATTGTTATAGGAAAATTTTACCAAGGCTAAATAGTCGCTCCAACTTTCAGACAGATTTAGTGTGCACGCATGTAACATATCCTCGAGTACCTGAATCAATTGCTCAAATTTTCCATCCATTTGGGGATGAAATGCAGTGTTGAGATGTAACTTGGTACACATGGTTGTTTGTAAGGCTTGCCAAAAATGTCCTGCAAATCGAGGGTCACGATCTGATATGATGGATAAAGGTGTTCTATGTAATCTGACGGTTTCCTAAATATATAAGGTACTAAGTTTTTGGAATGAATCAGTGTTGCGTACTTTAAAAAAAGGTGTCGATTTAGCCATCCGGTCTACGATTACCCAAATTGAATTATAACCTTAAGTTGTAGGGGGTAGTTCACTAACAAAATCCATTGTAACTTGATCCCGTTTCCATATAGGAATTATAAGAGGTCATAATAATCCACCTGGGTGTTGGTGCTCAATTTTGACTTACTGACAAGTGAGACATTTGGCAATAAAAGTTCAAATGTCTTGTTTCATTCTTGCCTACCAATAATGTCTTTTGCTATCACGATACATTATGGTGTTTCCAGGATGTATAATTAATTTGGAGTGATGGCCTTTTTGTAAAAGTTCTTCTTTTAACGCAACATTAGAGAGTATACATATTTGATTCCTAAATCATACTCTATTTTTCGGATGATATATCCAATCTTTACTTGTTTTCCCTTATTCAATATTTCGACGTTGTCGTTAAGAAAATCATATGTGGATTGTTGTTCCGCTACTTGCTTTTGAAGTGTAGGATAAGTTATAACGTTATGAAGAATATGGGGGGGTTGCTTTGCAAGTTGTAGTAATCCAAAGTAGTTACGTTATGATAAGCAGTAATTCCAGCTAATTTTTAACTTGGTTTATGAATTAAGGCATCTCCTACAATATTACCTTTACAAGGATGGTATTGCAATCGAAATTTATAATATTCTAAAAATTCAATCCATCGTCATTAGTGTAAATTAAGATCCTTCTATGTAAATATATTTAAGACTGTTGTGATCTACAAATATATGAAATTCTGCACCATATAAACAACATCTCCAAATCTTTAATGGAAAGACTACTGTGGCTAATTCCAAGTCATGGAGTGCGTAATTTCGATCGTGAATTTTTAATTGTTGAGAGACATATTATACTACTTTCCCTAACTGCATAAGTACACAACCTAGTCCTTGTAATTAAGCATCAGTGTATACATTGTAACTAACATCGCTGGAAGGTATAGTGAGTACAGAGGTAGTAGTTAAGCGCTTTTTCGAAGTATAAAATGCTTGGGTACATTCCTAGTTCCATTTGAAACTTATATCCTTTCGAGTTAGCTTCATTAAAGGTAATGCGATGGTGGATAATCCTTCCACAAATCTTCGATAATCATTCGGCTAATCCGAGAAAACTATGAACTTATGTTACTGTATTGGGTCGTGGCCATTCAATAAATGTGGTTTCAGTGGATCTACCTAAATTCCAAGTTCAGTGATGACATGTCCTATAAACCTTACTTTTCTTAGAATATAATTAATGACATCGAAGTGTTTCTATACTATCTGTAAATGAGTTTCGTGATCCTGCTCATTTTTTGAATATATTAGAATATCGTTTACGAATACAATTACAAATTGATCCAGAAATGGTTGAAATACTCGCTACATTAAGTCCATTAAAGTTGTTATCCCATTAGTAAGTCCAAAAGACATTACTAGGAGTTTAAAATATCCATAACGAGTCCTAAATGTCATCTTTGGTATGTCTTCTTCTCTTACTCATAATTGGTGATATCCCGATCTTAAATCAAAATTTGAAAATATTGTTGCTTCGCGTAGCTGGTCAAATAAGTCTCTTATTCTAGCTAACGGATATTTATTTTTTATGGTAACTTTGTTCAGTCTACGGTAATCTATACACAATCAAAACGAATATTTCTTTTTCACAAATAGAACTACGGCTCCCCACGGGGATGTACTGGGTCGAATGAATCCTTTGGCTAGCAATTCATTTAACTGAGTCCTAAGTTATCATAATTCTAAGGGTGACATTCGATAAAGTGGTGTGGAAATAGGAAAATTATTGGGAAATAGATTAATTACAAACTCAACTTCCCTTGGCAGAGGAATATCGGGTAAGTCTTCGAGAAATACATCTTCATAGTCATCAAGAATTGAAAGAAAGTAAGAAGATATGTGGTAAGTATTTTCGGAATGTTGTTCTTCAAATTCACATTTCTTGTTTTGGGAATTTTTAAAGGTCACCTTCCTTAACTAACAATGGATATAAGCATTATTTGTTTATAACGCATCTATTCGAATGATCATGTCCAACTATATCTAATACTACTAAATCAATGATAATTGTTCTTACATCAAGTTTTATTTCATAATTTTTACAAACTTAGTGTGTTTTTGCTATAGTTTTAGTAGGCATACTTATTGCTAAAGGATATACTAAGGTAGAAGTAGTAAGATTTGCTAAGATCATAAATTTGGAACTAATAAATGAATGCGAAGATCCCAAATCAATCAATATATGAGCCATAAGATTACTCAGCAATATATTAGTTTTAATTATATATTGACTATCAAATTGTGTTTAGAGAGCAAAAGTTCAACCTTTTGTTTAGTTACATGCTATCGATCCTTTAAAATTTCCTTGAGGTTGTTTATATATCGTTTTCCCCCTAAAACTGGGGTTCTTCCAAGAGATCGTTGGGGTTTAGTGGTCCTTCCTACATTTGTGTCTGGTCTTGGATTAAAGTTGGGTTTACTAGGACATTGGGGTCAAATGTGTCTAAGATAATCACACTCAGGGCAACGAATTATAGTGCCACTGTTTCTATAATGAATTTGACTTTATGATTGAACTTCGTTAGGTTTGAAATTAGGGCAATTTCAAACCGGAACATTTGTGGAGCGATTGTTGAAATTATTTCAAGAAATTGGGGCAATATTTTAAGAACTTCCAGTTGGGGTCGATTTTCTTTCAATGAGATTATCTACTTCAATCATTTTTTCAAATTTGTAAATTTATAGGGGAATAAGAGAGGTCTTAATATTGGCTTTTAGTCCGCGCTCAAAGTGTTTGCACTTTTTAATGTCCGTATCTATATACTCCTGAGCGTAACGAGATGATTCGGCAAATCAAGCCTTGTATTGTGCTACCATCATATTTTGTAATTGTAATCCCATAAATTATACAGTTAATTGGTCACATAAAGTTTTGGAAAAATATTTCTTGAAAAACATGTCCTCAAACTGTGCTTATGTCAAATACTCTACATTTTGGGTACGTTTTATTGACTGCCACCAATGGGTTGCCTCATTTTCGAACATATATGTTATTAAGTCTACTCTTAGTTCGGATACTATTCTTACATCGTTTAATGCTTTTAGTGTCTGCCTAAACCATTGTTCTACTTTTGAAGCTCTGGTTTTTTTATGAAATGCTGGAGGTCGTCGACAAACAAATTCTTTCAAGGCATTAATTCTGCGAGTTTTGGCAGTCATTTCGATCCCTGGAGTATGTAATAGATTTTGACGTGCTTAATTTAACATCGTGAGTTCTTAAAGACACCGAGTTATATTATCTATAGTTATGGGCAGATTTATTCGAGTTGACTTTGATCGTTGTGTTCTTTGTGCTGACGTGTTGGCATTGCGTGTTATCAACATCCTATAGGATTAAATCAAAAAAGTAAGGCAAAGTATGTAATAATATTTGTGTATAACAATACCAGTTATAATGATAGACTTTTTAACAAGTACAAATGGTCTCTAAGTGTAAAAAATATATGGGCTTTAGTTATAACATATGAATATTAAGATTAACATTCCTAGATTATCATGGTTTTCACACTATTTTAATATGATAGTGTAACATGCTGCTTGCCCTTCACCACCTTCCTTCACCCTATAAACCACACGTGCTCCTTAAAAGTTTATTTATATACGATTATGTCATCTTATCAAGGTTCTTATCTTACTTGTGATACTAGTGAGTCTTCTTCTTCCTCCTCCTCATCCTCCTCTTTCGAGCCTCCAGTACTTGGTCCCGATGAAGACATCATGGCCCGGAGATACAAAAAATCTGGCCCGTAGTCGTCGAGAGACACATGTGGAGTTCTACGTATTCTGTTGCTGATGCTAAATTCTAGGATGGTTATAGGAATTCCTCATCTTTCGCAAATCGGCGAGCTTGTTTCATAGCTTGTTCTTCTCCCATTAACTAACATGTCAGCAAGCGATGTTTGATGTCAGGGGTTGCGATTAACCCATCTACGTTGATATCTTGAATTATTACATAGCTTGTTGTATCCTTTGTCCCAAATGGTCTGGCTAAATTGAGCTTGATCGATCCTTTCAGGGTTCAGATATATATGATCCCAAATGTTCGTGGCTGCAAGACAAATGTTTAGTATGGAAATAATATAAAGAAGTTACGAAATTAAAATAACTATATTTCCTAAATAATTCCCGCATAGGAGTAATAAACATGACGCTCACTTTGATACCATGTTGTCACATCCCGAGTTTTTAGGGTGACTAAGAAATTGACAGATAAGAAAAAGATTGAAATATACGCATGAATAAGATAATAAAAGTTGTAGTTTGGGGGGGGGGGGGTAATCGGACGGATACTAATCGGATACCGTGTTTTCCATATATGTATCCGCTATTTGGATGCACTATCCGTATCCGCTCGGATAGTTAAAACAACTATCCATATCCGCATCCGCTCGGATACCTCGGATTCGAATAATATCCGTATTCGTTTACATTGTTTAGCCATCGCAAAAAACAAATATTAAAATATCCAATCTAATGAAATCCAATCCAATCCAAACAAATATATAACAAAATTCCCTTTAAACATCAACAATTATGGCTTCCATAATAATAGTAGAATTCCATAATGATAATATGGATTAAAGCCATCCATAATTTACAACCATATAAGCTTAAAGCCATAAAAAAAATAACAGTAGCATTCCATAACAGTAGATATAAATATGCACCTTTTAGATTAAATCAAATTTACTGAGAATGATAACCTTATGGACTGTTTAGTCTTCGAAACATACTGATATTTTTATTGTAATAAGTATACATTTTTTATTTTGTATATAATATACGTATTGCTAACTTCAGTTCTCACCATAATCAAAATCATCTCTTTACTTTTTTATTTCTCTCCTACATTTATTCATAATTAACGAAACTAAAGAACAACAACATGAACAATATATAAGTACAATTATATATATATATATATATATATATATATATATACTGTCCTCTTGTCTCTCATCTTGCATATGCAGACGACATTATCATTTTCTCTTCTGGGAACATTAGAATAATCAAGAACATAAAAAAAATGCTGGACAGATATGAAAGAATCTCAGGGCAAGAAGTAAACAAAAGTAAAAGCTCTATCTATTGTGCCAAGCAAATAGATAATCCAAAATCCAAAAGTATTTCAACATTGCTGCAGATTCCACTCAAAAAGCCTCCTTTCGTTTATCTTGGATGTCCGATATATACAGGAAAAGTGAGATGCAATCTGTTTGAATCCTTAATTGTCAAAATAAGGGCCAAACTGGAAGGATGGAAAGCAAAGTTACTATCTATAGGAGGGAAAATTACTCTCATCAAACATGTGTTACATTCCATTCCAATTTTTACTTTGACAGCTTTACAACCACCAAAGAAAATTATAGCTATTATTGAAAAAATTATGGCTGATTTTCTATGGAGGTCACAAGAGGGAGTCAAGAAGCACCATTGGATTGGCTGGAAGGAGTTGTGCAGACCAGAAGAGGAAGGTGGAATAGGCTTGAGGTCTCTTTCTGATTTGGTAGATGCTTTTGGTATAAAATTATGGTGGACCTTCAGGAATAATAATTCTTTATGGTGTCAATTTTTAAAGGCCAAATATTGCAGGAAAAATCATCCAGTTGCAGTGTCTTCTTCTAGAGGATCTCATGTTTGGAAAAGAATGCTTTTGCAGAGGGAGAATGCTGAAAATAACAGTATATGGTTGATTGGAAAGGGAGAGATTAATGCTAAATGGGACAACTGGTCTGGGAACATGCTGCTTCAGTCAAATATGCCAGATATTCAGCTTTTGGAAGTGCTAGATGAGTCAGGTAGTTGGGACCATTCCAAAGTGAACACGATGCTTCCATTTAATTCACTGTCTATATGCTCTCAGGTGGAAGTTATGGGGAAATGTCAAAAAGATCAACTTATGTGGACTCCTAATTCAGATGGAGTATTCAGTATATCATCTGCTTGGCACATTGTGAGACAACATAAAACTTCTTCCTGGACTAATTCTTTCATCTGGCACAAAAAAATTCCTATTAAAATTTCCTTCTTTTTGTTAAGAATGTTAAAAGATTGTTTACCAGTAGATGAGGCTGTTAAGAGAATAGGTATTAGAGGTCCCTTTAAATGCGGATGCTGCACAAATCCATCTAGTGAATCAGTAGAACATCTCTTTGGGAATAGTTCCATAGCTTATGAAGTGTGGAGCCATTTTAATAGTGTGTGTGAAATTCAAATGCTTAATTCTTCTATTAGAGGGAGACTCATCTCTTGGTGGTCATCTTCTAATAAAGATCAGTTTGGCATTGAGCGAAAGGTGATTCCTGCGTTTATTCTGTGGGGGATTTGGAAGGCTAGAAATTCATGGAGATTTGATAATATCAAAATGAATTCGTCAGCCATTATTTTTTATATTTACTCAATGGTTAGGATTCATATGGATATTGACCTTATGTCCATTGATAAACACATATGTTCTACAGATACTTATTCCAAATATATTAGATTGGTTCATTGGAGACCTCCGAATGATAGTTTTCTAAAACTCAATACTGATGGGAGCTGCAGAGGTAATCCAGGCGATATGGGAGGAGGTGGAGTTTTGAGGAATTCAAAAGGTAAACTCATTAAAGCTTTTGCTTCATTCTTTGGAAATGGTACAAATATTCAAGCAGAAGCAATGGCTATTTGGACAGGTATTGACTTATGTAATTTCACTGAATTAGAAGGGCTTCAAGTGGAATCAGATTCATTAGTCATTATAAAAGTTCTTTTAAATCAATCCAAATGTCCATGGTGCATCAAGTCCATCATCTACAAGATTAAAGCCAAGATTAAAGGATACAATGTCAAGTTTTGTCATGTGCTTAGAGAAGGAAATAAATGTGCAGATCTTCTTGCCAACTATGGTGCATCATCTCAAATTCATCTTCAGTCAAGCTCGGTGAATGATTTTCCAAGAGAGTTAAAAGGTCTTCTAAACATGGATGCTTGGGGATTTCCAAACTTTAGATTTTACAAGTAGTCTCTTTTCCTTCTTTTGTAAAGGTGACTCTATTATAAAGTCATCCGATTTATTGGTTGTTTGAAAGATTTTCGTTATCAATAAATTGGGGCTAGTCCTCTTCCAAAAAAAAAAAAATATATATATATATATATATATATATATATATATATATATATATATATATATATATATATATATATTATTTTGTATGTACCTATTGTTGCTAACTTTCTGTTGCAGGAGGAGGGGATGCGCAATGGCGGAGTTGATGCGAAGCAGAGGGGTTGATAAGAAGCAGTGGCGGGGTTGATTAACTGTGGCGGGCTGATGCAGCGGAGGGAAAGGTGGTGGAATGAGGTTTTTTTGTGGAGTGAAATGAGGGTTTCTTTTTTCTTGTTTTCTACGAAATAGAAATGAAATGAAATTAGTTTTTATTTTATTTTAAGTGGAGTATTTGTTCTTTAGTGGGTATATGTTGTGTGTGATATGGTGTATTGTAACTTAGTATAACTCCACGATAATATACCCAATAAAATAATAATACATGGCATTTTATAATATATCCAATAAAATAGTAACTTTAGGGTGTTTTTGTTTTGCGTGGAGTATGTGTTTGTTTTGTTTTAGGGAATAAACGATTACGTTTTTTTTAATATTATTTTATTAGTAATACTAATGCTAATATTATTTGTAATATTTTAAACATATGTTTGACGGATACGGATATTCGGTAATACAAATATCCGGTAAAACGGACTCCGTATTGGATACGAATTATCCGTGTCGGATACTAGTACTATCCGTGTCCGTTTTTGTTTTCTCAGATATTTTTCTAGAGTATCCATATTAGTATCCATTTTCATTTTTTCGGATAAATATTCGCAAATTCCGATTCGGATATTAGACAAATGCAGATTTTTGAATATTCATTTACAACCTTATTTACATTACATTGGCTTAGTATAGTGACAAGGCAATTTATTCATTACATGCATACTGGGTAATAATATTGTTCCCACGTTACATAAAAAGAAAACGAAAATAAAAGAAAAGTACAACATAAGGCAACATCAGCTTATAGGTGGTAACATATGAAATTATGACGGGTTTTTCGAGACTGCTACTGTGTGACACCCTGACTAATTAAATACCGGGTAGCTACTCCTTTATTCAAATTAATACAAAAAGTCAAGTTGGTTCAGTTCATAGCATCATTGTTGAAAAACGTTTTTATAATTACTAGTCACCTAATATTTAAAAAGTGAGTTGTCAATTTTAATTAAATCCGATTAACATACAATAAGTATTAAATTATGAAATAATGATATCACAACCACATTACAGCCACATTATAATAATGAAGAAATAAATGAATCTGGAGGAACACTCCTCGAAAATAATCCGAAATACTGAATAAAACTGAATACAAAGTCTGAATCACTAAATAATTACAACCCAAAATCTGAAATAAAACTGAGTAAGTAGGAAGTCTCTAAAGAAAAGGGGTGACATGCCCTACAGATGAGTAAATCTGAAATAGAGTCAAGATAGAAAGTGGAGGCGTCTACTATCGAGGTCCTGTAACTTCCACAACAGCTACATCACGTCACCGGAATGGAACTCCTACGCTTGGTGTCCTTGTGCCTGGGCACCTAAAAGGTTTTTACAAGAAAATAGATTTGGAAGCAAACGGGTCAGAGCCCGATTGTGAAAACAGTTTAAAATACAGTAAGTGTTTAATATCATTGAACAGTGAATATAAAATACATAATAGTGCGTGTACTCACATGAGCTCCTTACCTCTCAACTAATTGTGCACACCTATCGTACCCGTACCCGTTCTAGTTATTCTACTAATAAACTAGTCCAATTCGTATCCTGACATTACTTTACAATTCAAAGTTCGTTTCCCAATGTCTTAATATAAACTGGAGGTCTTACTGTTTTTACTCGGAATTAGTTATAATAATTTATAAGAATTTCTCCATCTTTAACTCTACTAAAAATGTTACAATTATTCACACTTACACTTTAAAATACGATTCATCTCAATTATCAGTATATTAATCTCATCATAATCATACAATAATGGCACCCCTAGACTAAGCAGTGGTGAACACATACTCTGTTATCAAATCCTGGTACATCACGTACATAAGGATCACGTATTCCGAATCTCTCAGGAACCGTTTCGACAAGTAACAAACACACATAATGGAGGCGAATATAGTTCACATCACATGGGTCACGCACATACCTACGCTCCCAGGATCAGTATACTTATTAACTCCTCAATAAGTCATTCTCTGACCTATGTCCTCGAGGTACCAATCTAAATCCCCCCGTAGGCACACAAAGATTAGATGGTCCTGATCGAACGCCGACCTCCCGTGATAGCAAGTATGGTAGGTATATTATACACAGATAACCACATATACTAAGCATTCACACATCTTAGATATCTTATAATATTAATATAGGTATATTTTACATTCCTATACCGTCATTAAATGTTGCACATTTACAAATTCCCGAATAATATACATTAAAAGTTGTCAACCCTTCTCAGGTCGTAATATTAGGTACTTATTTCCTAACCCATAAATGTCATATGGTTTACTACAAAATCCTAAATTTTACTCCTCAACGTACTTCAATCTCACAACTATACCCACTAGTCAACAAGGGAAGGTTAACTCTCAATTAAATAAGTCTACTGGAAGTTCTAAATAAAATCAGGCCTAAAAAGCCCATTCTGTCAACTCGTTCGAACGAGGTTATTCGAACGAGGGTCGTTCGAACGAAGGCTTAGAACGAACTCGTTAGAAGGGGTACTGCCATCTCATTATAAGTCTCATTCGAACGAGGTCGTTCGAACAACCTGGGCAGGTCTTCTAACGAGATGGCACAAAACGCCCAAAATTTCCCAATTTCGTTTTTCTTCATTTTTCTCTTTTCCAAATCCATCCTAAGATCATCCCAATAACTTTTTAATGTTTTTAAACTACCCCAAGTCCTCCTAGGTCGCTTCTTAACATATTATTGGGGCCAAATCCTCTAAATCAACATGCAATTATCATGAATCCTAAATTTTGCCCCAAACCCTATGAACATGAACCCATAATTTTATTGTACTTAAATACTCATCATTAATCCGTTTTTAAATCATAAAAGTTAAGTTTTTGGATACCAATTTCGTCCATAATCATTCTACATGCAATTCCTAACCAAGATTAAGAGTTTCTACAACAATCCCATTGAGTTTTCACCAAAACTTTCAAAGCATAAGGTTTTTACACTAAACATGGAGGAAATATTCATTGCAATTAATGACATCAAATCACTTGCCTTAAATCCGATGTTCTGGTTCATTGTTGATGATCAAGGTTGGCTCTCTCTCTTCTTTTCGGTTACAAATCCTTTCAAATTTCTGGTAATGGGAGATGATTTGGTTTGGAACCTCCTTTACCCTCTTTATAACTTCTCTCAAAACCCACTCTCTTATCTTTTGCTGATAATGGCCTTACTGGCCTCTCAAATAATATATAATTAACCTCTAAAATTCGTGGGTTTTAATTCCTCAATTTTTAAAATTACCAAAATACCCTTCTAGGTTGTCGGTTTGGCCTAAAAATGCCCCGGGACCCAACCTAAACCCCCGGCTAGTGTTTTCTGACTATTTAGACCCTTCCGGACACATTGGCGCACTCAAAATGACCATTCGGTTGATAAAAATATAATTTACTTTTTAATTTAAATAAACTCAATCCTGACGCGACCGACACGCGCATCCCAACTAAATTTCCCAAATTATCGTATTTCTGTCTCGCGATAATTTTAATATTTTCAATACTCATATACTACCATATATTCTCAGTAATATTCAATTTTAACATCATACTCAAATACCAACTCACGTCTCGCTAGTATTTACATCCGGATTAATTCTCAATTAATTCTCATTTAATTCAATTGATCCCTTAAATAAAAAATCAATAAAATTACGGGGTATTACATACTTCCCCCTAATAACAGAATTTCATCCCGAAATTCGGAACTAAAGAATACCTGGTAAAAATAGTTCTGGATAACGTTCGCGCATCTCATCCTCGCGCTCCCATGTGGACTCCTCGACATTATGATGCCGCCACTGTACGCGTACTAATGGTACTATCTTCGACCTCAGTTTCCTCTCGCTGTGGTCCAGAATAGCAATCGACCCCTCCTCGTAGGAACTATCAGGCTGAAGATCGATGTCCTCTAAAACAATGTGGGTATGGTCCAAATCGTCCCTAAGATATTTCCTTCGCGAGAAAATATGGAACACGTCATGAATCCTATGTAAGTGCTCCGGTAACCCAAGTCTATACGCAACTGGCCTAATCCGCTCGATGATAGGAAATGGCCCCACATATCTTGGTGCCAGTTTCTCTTTCTTTGCAAAAGGCATAATCCCCTTCATAGGAGATACTCTGAGTAGCACCTGGTCCCCTACCTGGTCTGAAGAACTTCTTGGCATCAGCATAGCTCTTCTGTCGGTCCTGAGCTACCCGAATACGGCTCCGTATCATCTCTATCCTTTCTGAAGTATCCTGAATCACTTCCGGCCCAATGATTTTGTTATCCCCCACCTCTAACCAACATGCTGGGGAACGACAAGGTCTACCATACAATGCCTCGAATGGAGCCATGCCAATGGTGAACTGGTAGGAATTATTATAAGCAAACTCCATCAGTGGAAGGTACTGCTCCCAACCACCTCCAAAGTCTAGGATGCACATACGCAACATATCCTCCAACATCTGATTTGTTCGCTCTGTTTGCCCATCAGTCTGCGGGTGATACGCCGTACTCAGCCGCAACTCCGTACCCATGGCCTCCTGAAAACTCTCCCAAAATCATGAAATAAATATCTTATCTCGGTCAGACACGATATTTAGAGGCACCCCGTGAAGTCTCACTATTTTAGCAATGAAAATCTGGGCATACTGTCCCGTAGTGTAGTCTGTCCTCACGGGCAGAAAATGAGCAACTTTGGTCAACCTATCCATAATTACCCATATGGAGTCGTGACCCCTCTGTGACGTAGGTAATCCCGTGATAAAGTCCATGGATATGCTCTCCCATATCCACATCGGAACCTCTAACGGCTGTAGAAGTCCTGTCGATTTCTGATGGTCCACCTTTACTAGCTGACAAATGGCGCATTTAGAAATAAACACGGCAATATCTCTCTTCATCCCACTCCACCAGTACTGTCGTCTCATGTCTTGGTACATCTTATCCCCACCAGGGTGTATCGCGAATCGTGAGCCGTGCGACTCTGTCATTACCTCGTGTCGTAAGTCTTCCCCTTTCAGAACGACAAGTCTCCCATTGAAGCGTAATCCCCCGTCTGAACTAACGGTATAGGACTCGGCTCCCTCTGCTAGTAATCGAACTATCTGATCCTGACAGAACGAGTCTTGTGCCTGGGCCTTTATCACTCTCGTAATAATCTGAGGTGTAACAGTCATCACATATATGAATGATCGGGCCACTGCATCCTGGTGTCCTAACTCCTTCCACTTAGCTCTCCACACCTCGGCCACCTCATCTACTGGCCTACGGCTCAACACGTCTGCTACCACGTTAGCCTTCCCTGGGTGATATTGGATATCAAACTGATAATCCTTCACAAACTCAAGCCACCGACGTTGACGCATACTCAGTTCCTTTTGCGTGAAGAGGTATTATAGAGACTTGTGGTCTGTGAACAACCGAAATTTCTCCCCCAGGAGATAGTGTCTCCAAATCCGAAGAGCGAATACGACTGCCACTAACTCCAAGTCATGGATGGGGTAATTATTCTCGTGAGGCTTAAGCTTACGGGAAGCATAAGCTATGGCCTGACTCTCCTGTTGCAGTACACCTCTAAGTCCTTGTAAGGACGCATCGGTGTAGACTAGATATTCAACTCCCGGTCTGGGCAATGCTAACACAGGCGCTGAGGTCAACCCGTCCTTCAACTCATCGAATGCCAACTGACAGGCATCGCTCAAGATGAATGGCACACCTTTGCGAGTCAAATGTGTCAAAGGACCCGCTATCTTTGAGAAACCCCGAATAAACCTCCTGTAGTATCCTGCTAGGCCCAAGAAACTACGGATCTCAGTCGGTATCGTGGGCTGTCCCCACTCCCTTACCGCGGATACCTTCCCCGGATCCATAGATATCCCCCGGTCTGAAATGATATGCCCCAAAAATTGAACCTCCTTCAGCCAAAACCCACATTTTTTGTACTTTGCATATAGCTCGTTCTGACGCAGCGCCTGCAAAACTTGCCTCAAATGTTCAGCGTGTTCCTCCTCTGTCTGGGAATAAACTAGAATGTCATCAATAAAGATAATGACGAACTAGTTTAGGAACTCTCTGAACACCCTATTCATCAAGTCCATAAACACGGCTGGGGCATTGGTCAAGCCAAAAGGCATAACTCGAAACTCGTAGGAACCATATCTCGTCAAGAAAGTAGTCTTCGAGACATCCTAATCCCTGATGCGCAACTGATGGTATCCCGATCGCAAGTCAATCTTTGAGAATAAGGAATCTCCTCTCAACTCGTCGAATAAGTCATCGATTCGGGGCAACGGATACTCATTCCGTATCGTGACTTTATTCAACTCCCGGTAAATCTACACACAACCTCAACGATCCATCCCTCTTCTTTACGAATAATACAGGGGCACCCCACGACGAAGTACTCCTTCGGATAAACCCCTGACCCAACAACTGCTCTATCTGATCCCTTAGTTCTCTCATCTCTGTTGGAGCCATACGGTAAGGGGCGCGGGCAATTGGCCGAGTGCCCGGCGTCAAATTGATAACAAAATCTATCTCTCTACTAGGAGGTAATCCAGGTATATCCTGAAATACATCAGCAAACTCCCTAACAACTGGAATCGAATCGAGTGGTAAAACCACTTCCTTAGAGGTCTCCTCCTCTATATAGTACAAGTGATTGGACGATCCTCCCTCAGGGCGAGGCATCGCCACTAAGAACATCTCCTGCTCGGGTATGGCAAAAATAATACTCCTGCTGAAACAGTCAATCATGGCTCAATATGCAACTAGCCAATGCAGACCAACGATCGCATCGTACTCAGTCATCTCTAACACTAACATATCAACAAGTAAAGTAAACCTCCCGATCTCTATACCCACACCTCTACAAATAAGAGAAATCATAAAACCCCTACTTAATGGTGAATCTGTGCAAGTAATCGTGCTCTCTGCAGTGTCTAACAACCCCATAGTGCGTGCAAATCTCGTGGCAATGAAACAGTGTGTGGCCCCCGTATCAAATAAAATACGCCCCATAGTCCCCTGAATAGAGAACATACCTTCAATAGTAGGTGGATCCTGTGGGATTGCGACCTGTTGGAGTTGGTAAACTCGCTCGTACTGAAGCTGCCCCTGCTGGACTAGGACTGCTGGGATGGGTGGAAAAACTAGCATCTGTGGTGGTGCTGGGAGGGCGACGAGAAATATAGGTCTCTAGGGCTCGTGTTGAGCTCCCTGTTATTGCTGCTGTGGGGCCCTGCCCCTATCAGGACACTCCTGGCGCTTGTGGCCAATTTTACCACAAGTGAAACATTTCCCCAGAAAATTTCCCCCTCTCAGACCTTGCTGCCCACTGCCCTGGTGGTCGTTGCCATTCCTCCTCTAGTCGTATTGGCCCTGGTGAAATTGTTGTTGTTGGCCATGCTGGTCGTGCTGTCCCTGATGGCCGTGCTGACCCTGACGAAAACCTCCCTGACCATTTCTGAAACCCCCAGATCTAAACCTCTTAAAATTCCCCTGCTGGGAACCCTGATCACCCTGCCTGTGCTGACCCTGAGCAGATTGTGCCCCGCTGGCACCATTTCCCCCTGTCCTACCCTGATGGCTGGACTCTCCTGATCGCTTACCCTCTAACAAGTGAAAGCGGTGGCCCTGGCAGTGAAGCAGTGTTGTGTTAACCACATCAGAATAAGTGGCCAACGAGAGATTACCCAACAACTGCTGACGGATCCTCCAAGTCAACCCATCCATGAACTTTTGAATCTTTTTCTCCTCGGTCAGAATCTCATTGGGAACGATGTTCAAGAGATTAGTAAATTCAACCTCATACTCTGCCACAGTCTTCCCTTCCTGCTTGAGGTTTATTAACTTCCTCCTCATTTCGGTGTGAACGGCCGATGGAAAATACTTGCGGTCGAACCGCACCCAGAACTCCTGAATATAAATAATGTCTCTCTCTTCCGTGGTGGTAATGGACTCCCACCACTGCAACGCTGATCCTACTAGCTTAAAAGTAACCAGTATCTGTTTCTGTACATCCGTGCACTCGTACATCCTCAAGTGCCTTTGGATGTCCTTCTTCCACTGACTGGACACAATGACGTCGGAGCTACCTGCAAACTCCGGAGGGTGTGCTTTCTAAAAAGCATCACGAACACGTTCCCAAGTAAAAGGGAATGTATGAGCCTGTACTGGCGCTACTACCGGCGCCTGAGGCGGTGCCTGCTGCACAATTGCTAGAGCAGCATTTACCGCTTGGGCTACAATAGTGGCAACCTCTGCGGCATTCAAGGAGCCCTGGACTGGTGCATACTGTGGCTCGGGCGGAGCATCCCTGGGAACTGGATGTGCACGTCGTGGAGGCATCTGAAATGAGAGTAAAGTCTTATAAGTTCGCAGTTATTATCTCAAAATAGATGAAGAGTGAAACATACACAATAGAGTACAACAATCCTGAAATATAGGGCTCTATATCAAAGAAAGCTCAGCGGAAACATAACAAGCCGTACAGATCCTAAGGACACTAGAACCTGATGCTCTGATACCACCTGTGACACCCCGACTAATTAAATACCGGGTAGCTACTCCTTTATTCAAATTAATACAAAATGTAAAGTTGGTTCAGTTCATAGCATCACTGTCGAAAAACGTTTTTATAATTACTAGCCACCTAATATTTAAAAAGTGAGTTATCAATTTTAATTAAATCCGATTAATATACAATAAGTATTAAATTATGAAATAATGATATCACAACCACATTACAGCCACATTACAATAATAAAGAAATAAATGAATCTGGAGAAACACTCCTCGAAAATAATCCGAAATACTGAATAAAACTGAATACAAAGTCTGAATCACTAAATAATTACAACCCAAAATCTGAAATAAAACTGAGTAAGTAGGATGTCTCTAAAGAAAAGGGGTGACATGCCCTACAGGTGAGTAAATCTGAAATAGAGTCAAGATAGAAAGTGGAGGCGTCTACTATCGAGGTCCTGTAACTTCCACAACAGCTACAGCACGTCACCGGAATGGAACTCCTACGCTTGGTGTCCTTGTAGCTGGACACCTAAAAGGTTTTTACAAGAAAATAGATTTGGAAGCAAACGGGTCAGAGACCGATTGTGAAAACAGTTTAAAACACAGTAAGTGTTTAATATAATTAAACAGTGAATATAAAATACATGATAGTGCGTGTACTGACATGAGCTCCTCACCTCTCAACTAATTGTGCACACCTATCGTACCCGTACCCGTTCTAGTTATTCTACTATCAAACTAGTCCAATTCGTATCCTGACGTTACTTTACAATTCAAAGTTCGTTTCCCAATATCTTAATATAAACTGGAGGTCTTACTGTTTTTACTCAGCATTAGTTATAATAATTTATAAAAATTTCTCAATCTTTAACTCTACTAAAAATGTTACAATTATTCACACTTAGACTTTAATAAACGATTCATCTCAATTATCAGTATATTAGTCTCATCATAATCATACAATAATGGCACCCCTAGACTAAGCTGTGGTGCACACATACTCTGCTATCAAATCCCGGTACATCACGTATATAAGGATCACGTATTCCGAATCTCTCAGGAACCGTTTGGACAAGTAACAAACACACATAATGGAGGCGAACATAGTTCACATCACATGGGTCACGCACATACCTACGCTCCCATGATCAGGAGACTTATTAACTCCTCAATAAGTCATTCTCTGACCTATGTCCTCGAGGTACCAATCTAAATCCCCCCGTAGGCACACAAAGATTAAATGGCCCTGATTGAACGTCGACCTCCCGTGATAGCAAGTATGGTAGGTATGTTAGACACAGATAACCACATATACTAAGAATTCACACATCTTAGATATATTATAATATTAATAGAGGTATATTTTACATTCCTATACCGTCATTAAATGTTGCACGTTTACAAATCCCCGAATAATATACATTAAAAGTTGCCAACCCTTCTCACGTCGTAATATTAGGTACTTATTTCCTAACCCATTAATGTCATCCGGTTTACTAAAAAATCCTAAGTTTTACTCCTCAACATACTTCAATCTCACAACTATACCCACTAGTTACCAAGGGAAGGTTAACACTCAATTAAATAAGTCTACTGGAAGTTCTAAATAAAATCAGGCCTAAAAAGCCCATTTTGTCAACTCGTTAGAAATCTCGTTCGAACGAGGTTGTTCGAACGAGGGTCATTCGAACGAAGGCTTCGAACGAACTCGTTATAAGGGGTACTGTCATCTCATTAGAAGTCTCATTCGAACGAGGTCGTTCGAACGACCTGCGCGGTCTTTTAACGAGATGGCAGAAAACAACCAGAATTTCCCAATTTCGTTTTTCTTCATTTTTCTCTTCTCTAAATCCATCCTAAGATCATACCAATAACGTTTTAATGTTTTTAAACTACTTTAAGTCCTCCTAGGTCGTTTCTTAACATATTATTGGGGCCAAATCCTCTAAATCAACATGCAATTATCATGAATCCCCAAATTTTGCCCTAAACCCTATGAACATGAACCCATAATTTTATTGTACCTAAATACTCATTATTAACCCATTTTTAAATCATCAAAGTTAAGTTTTTGGATACCAATTTCGTCCATAATCATTCTACATGCAATTCCTAACCAAGATTAAGAGTTTCTACAACAATCCCATTGAGTTTTCACCAAAACTTTCAAAGCATAAGGTTTTTACACTAAACATGGAGGAAATATTCATTGCAATTAATGACATCAAATCACTTGCCTTAAATCCGATGTTCTGGTTCGTTGTTGATGATCAAGGTTGGCTCTCTCTCTTCTTTTCGATCACAAATCCTTTCAAATTCCTGGTGATGGGAGATGGTTTGGTTTGGAACCTCCTTTACCCTCTTTCGAACTTCTCTCAAAACCTCCGTAGCCCACTCTCTTATATTTTGCTGGTAATGGCCTTAGTGGACTCTCAGATAATATATAATTAACCTCTAAAATTCGTGGGTTTTAATTCCATAATTTTTAAAATGACCAAAATACCCTTCTAGGTTGTCGGTTTGGCCTAAAAATGCCCCGGGACCCAACCTAAACCCCCGGCTAGTGTTTTCTGACTATTTCGACCCTTCTGGACACATTGGCGCACTCAAAACAACCATTCGGTTGATAAAAATATAATTTACTTTTTAATTTAAATAAATTCAATCCTGACGCGACCGACACGCGGGTCCCAACTAAATTTCTCAATTTATCGTATTTCCACCTCGCGACAATTTTAATATTTTCAATACTCATATACTACCATATATTCTCAGTAATATTCAATTTTAACATCATACTCAAAAACCAACGCACGTCTCGCTAGTATTTACATCCGGATTAATTTCCAATTAATTCTCATTTAATTCAATTAATCCCTTAAATAAAAAATCAATAAAATTACGGGGTATTACATAGTGATTTTTCATGAGAATATGATGGCTCGATATACACGAGATGATGCGTTAAATTGTGCGGGATTAAGGGAATGTTGCCTTCTTTACGCTCGGCGTCCATCTATAATTTTTAAAGAACAAGCAAAATTGCCTAGTAAATAATTCTCATTCTATACAGTTTGTAAAATAAAATCAAAGTTAGTTTAATATCAGAGGTATCATAAGAAATGAGATTCAATAGTGAGAGTGAAATAAGCACAATAATATATGATGATATGACTATGACTATAAATATCAGGGATATAACAGGTTAATGGCTATGGATGGTTTCTAAACAAATAACCCATAATTATCCATTTAGTGGCTATAGGGCAATAGATATACATACAACAAGTCAATCCAATAAATTAGAGATAATCAATCTATATAACTAGAGATAAAGTACACATGATAAGTCAATCATATACATTCCATATGGTAGCAATAACTAGGCCCTCAATCATCTGAGTCCTACAGGCCAAATAATACAATCTTGGGTATAACGATAGATTATTCCCCGGTTATAATGTATGCTATAATAGAACAGGTTCAAAATGAATCATGTTAAATGATATCATTGCATAAAATTAACATAGGTTTTTAAAATCGAGTCAGTTGTACATAAATATTTGAACTACTCAAATGAGTTCATCAATGAGAATTAATAAACTTGGACTATCACATGATGATATCAACAATAGGCTTAATCAAAAGCAATGCATGAAAATAATACTAAATAAGAAATCACATACTTGTGTTTAGGGCTTTTCGAAAAATAAGTCCGTTTAATTCAATTTAAGGTGGGGGTCCGAGAAAGTCTGAAAAGTGAAAAATATCTACGTAAGGTCAAATTTTAAAACGTTTAAGGTGCGTATACTTGAAATCGCATAGACCATAACTTTTAAGGGTTTAACATGTCAATAAAAGTTTGGATTTATTTTGTATAGTTCTTTAGGTTTTCAAGTTTAGTGGTAATAGAATTTTTCGTTCATAATGGTGTCAAAAATCAATAGGTAAAGTTTGGGGTGGAAATTCAGTAGTTAAAAAACTTAAGGGGTTTATGTGCAAAAATTGTTTAAAATTTTAAAATAAAGGTTGGGTGATACTTCGAATTTGCTTTCTGGTTGATCAAACAAGGTGGTGTATTATACCATTTTGACCAGAAAAATAAAATAAAATTTTCAAAAACGCACTCAATTAATTTTACCACGCCCTGACTTTGACCTTATTCGTGCGCGTGTTGACCACTTCATCTTCAACCTTTGTAGTTTTGACTTTAGGGTTACAAACCTTGACATTCAATTAAATCCAGTACAGAATACCATTTGAGATGATTTAAAAGCCAATCTTTCTAATTTTTTACAAGGAATCCAAAAATATAACTTTTATGGATTCAGGTGAATTATAGCCTCATCTTCATGTACTATAAAATTGTGAAAATTTCCATTTCATATTCGTGGAATTACAATGAAATTTGAATTATGGCAGAAATATGGTTTTATTTCTGTGTGAATTTGGAACAAAGTGGTTTTGGCTTGAGGTCCTAATTTATAGTTTTCAAGGAGAATTTTAACTTTAAAAATTAGCTGTCGAAATAAGAAAACTTGATTTTGAGATATGCAGGTATACTATAATCAAATTAAACATTATGGTTAAGTTCCTTAAGGTCTAGGGACAATTATTCTCACCTTGAAACTGGTTCAAGTTTAGGAATACATAATTCACAATTAAAACTCAAGCTTTCACGGTGTTTTCTAAAATTTGACCCTTAGCTATGTATTTCTACGTTAACTATTGCATGTAAAAGTATAAATTAATTCTAAATTACTGCAAAAAATAAGTTGAATTGATAAAACTAAGCTCTATGCATAAAGTATAGGAATACTATAAAATGCAGAAGTTTTGAGTTGGTTTTTACTCTACTAATTCAATGACTTTTTATGTACCTTAGTGTGCCTTTTATAGGATATGTTGAGGATAGTTGATTGCTAAAAAAAGAGGTAGTTTTGAATTGGTTCAAGAGAGGATACTTGTAAAGGAATTTGAAGTTACACATAAAGACATGTGCTACCTAGCTCCTACTGGCTCTAATGGCTACTTGTGTTGTATTCTCATGAGCTTGGCTAATGAGGATCGTGTTAGGATGTTGAGTTTTGATTTAGTTTTTAGTTCATTTTCAACACTTTTTTAAATTTTAGGGGCTTTTGTATAATATTTAAACCTAAGTGAAGTATTTTTAAGGGTTGCTTTGTAAATTAGAAAAGTTTCAAAGTCAAGTATGAAAAAAGTTTGGGGTTTATAAGTCATTTGAAAAGTTTAAAAGCTAAATAAAAACTTTTGAGGCTATTTTTTTATATTTAAATCTTTAGGATGATTCCTTAATTTATGTTATTCTAGGGTTTATGTAGTTAATATTCAAAGTTTCTAATTTCAAGAATTCTATACTTGGGTAAGGGTATCTAATATATATATATATATATATATATATATATATATATATATATATATATATATATATATATATATATATATATATATATATATATGTCGAGGGTTTGAGTTACGTTTTGTTTTTCGAATCTTACATCGTGATCTATTCTCCCTCCTTAACCAGTCCAACTATTGATCCTTTGCCTTATGGGCAATCTCATCATGGGGAGCTTGTTGTTCATGCCCAAGTTTATCTTTAATCTATTCCAAAACTAATGTCCATTTTTCTTTTCGACCAGATTTCCTCTATGGGAACGAGTGCAATGTTAAGGGTGAGCATAGTTCTTCTGTATGCCTCTTCTCTCATTCATCCCCCACAAGGTCCCTTTCAAAGGGAGATGAATTTTAAGTTAGTATCTTCTCTGAGTTTAACACGAGAGATATGCATCTTTTGAATTCTTAATTATGAGTGCTTGAATGTAAGTGCTCATGGATTGACTTTATTTTTTTTTTATTTCTTGAAGTTTTTAACCATGTTTTTCATAACCGTTGGAAGCTTTTCAATTGTTATGAGCTTTTCGCAGGTAGTCACAAGCCTTATGTAAGAGCATGTATCAAATCTTTATACTTTATTCTTGCTTTTGTTCTTGTTATTAGATCTCTCGTGCAATTTTTATGCCTGTTCGGACCCAACTATTTCTTCTGGCATGAGCAGTTCATCTGGTCAGTGCTGCAACTAGCTTAAGAGGGGTATTCTTTGAGCACTTCTATTTTCTAGGCATTTCTCTTTATTATTAAATTTAAGTAATAATGGTCCGTCTGTTGCCTTTGTAAAGCTCTTTAACGAGCGATCCCCTTCAATAAGGGGTATACTTTTGCCCACTAGGTACTGATAGGGTTTTTATTCCATGAGTTTGTTTGCCTATTGATAACAAGACTTAGGTCTAAGTGCTTTCCACTTGGTCGATCTTTAGTTTTACTTCAAGTGAGCCTTCATTACATATTGCTCGTTTCGAATAGGTAACCAGTGTGTATTCTATCATGATTGATAACTTTTGTTTACATCTTCTATTTATTTTATTGGCAGGTTGGTAAAATTGATCTTTTCATACCTATTGCTCAATCTGTCGAGTTCCAAACGAGTATTGTGATTGTTTTGAGAACTTCACCCCCACAAGGGGTTAGGTATTTAAATTGCCATACCATTGTACTTACTCGTTTTTAACTTACAAATGTTCAAGTAATCACTCACCTTGTTTCCTTATTTTTATGTGAGTGTTGCGAGTACCCCTGCAACTATGGAGCCTCAAGTTTTAATCTCGCATACCTTATTATTAATTTATTTTTATTGTGCAGGTGATTTAATAAATCATTCTTCATATTTATTTATTTTTCGGTGAGTATTATGAGCGTTCCTTTACCTGTGGAACCTCATGTATTAATCTAGCATACTTCAATATTTAGTTGCTTTTAATGTGCAAGTGCTTAAATGACCGCTCTTCCTATTTCATTATTTTTAGGTAAGTATTACAAGCGCTCCTTTACCTGTGGAGTCTCAGGTATTCATGTGGCATATCTTAGTATTTAATTACTTTTATTGTGCAAGTACTCGAGTAATCACTATTCTTATTTCTTTATTTTCAGGCAAGTATTACGAACGCTCCTTTACCTGTGGAGCCTCGGGTATTAATCTATCATATCTCAATATTTACTTATTTTTACTGTGTAAGTGCTCGAGTAATCACTCTTCCTATTTCTTTGTTTTCATATGAGTATTATGAGCGCTCCTTTACCTGTGGAGCCTCAGGTATTGATCTGACATTCCTTAGTATTTACTTGCTTTTATTGTGCAAGTGCTCAAGTAGTTACTCTTCACGTTTTTTTTGTTTTTAGGTAAGTACTATGAGCATTTCTTTACTTATTGAGATTTAGGTTGAGCAACAACATCAACGTGGATATCAGGCAGCATGCTCACTCCTATCGGTATACAGGTGAACTTCTTCTCTTCAATCATACTACAATCCTTCCACTTCCTTACTTGGTATATGTTTTTTCACCACTTTGTTCTTTGGGGTTAAGAAAGCAAGGAAAGAGAAGTTGTTGATGAAAATAAGAAGGATTTCGAGACCACTCGTTCTAACGTGGCTGAGGTCGAGTAGTATTGCGAGGATTCTTTCACTTATTCTGATGTTAGTTATCCTGATGTGTATATGAAAGACATGTGGTGCGGACGACATTTAAGGAGATTTTATGAAGAATACCAGGTTGTTTTGGACTTGATTTTCGAGCATCATCCCGAGACTTTTATGAGCATATACATATGTAGAGGGGGATTGAAGGTAATCCTGAGATTAGGGATAATTCCCTAATTAGCAACAGTGTTTGAGGATTAACGCAATAGAGGCAGCTTAGCGAGGCAGCTTAACGTGGCAGCTCAAGCGTGGCAACTTAGCGTGGCAACTTAGCGTGGTAACTCAAGCGTGGCAACTCATACTTCAGCTTGTTGTGTTAGTTATATTGTATCTTTGGTTACATTTACTGTAAGTTATAACGGTTGTAATGATGTAACGAGAATAATAAAGAGTTTTAGTGTGAAGTCAAACGGTACTTGCGAGAGACCAGGCTTGGCAGGGCCTGGGAGAGCTGTCATGCTCTATCGAATGACCTCACCGTGGGAACTTTAGAGGGACTTGGTTTGGAGGATTGAGAAGTAAGGCACCGTTGGGGCTTGTCCTGACCATCTTAGATACACCTGGTAAAACACCGAAGGACCCTGACCGTGGAACCTCAAGCGGAGCAGCTTGGAGTTCCATCGGGCATTGAGTTATGGACCAAACAACCCTCTACTTAATGTCACATCTACTGCGGGTGATGTAACTAGACATCTATACAATGTCAGATATGCACTTGAGTAAACCACCGTGGTATTTGGGGCTGTCAGGAAGTTGGTAAGCCACCTCTGCGACAACAGTCCCCTGACACACGGTGGTTAGGCAAAAGGCATGTCTTGGCATTTAATGTTTATGACGTGGAGACATCTAGTGCATCAGGTATTTAGTGTTGTGACATAAAGTATGAGGGATGTCTTTCATAGTTTTAATGACTGAGTTGCCTCGGGGGTGGTGTGGGGGGCTATTTAAGGACCCCAACCACCTTTGAGGAAGAGGGGGACTTTTGGAGAGTTCAAAAGTTATTGCGAGAGAGAATACACACCAGAGAGAGTTATTGCAAACCAGAGAGTTTACTCAATCACCATTGTCATTTATTATAAAGCTTTCAATATTCGACAGAGATTCCTGAGGGTATCTGGTGTGGTTTTACCTGCCTACCAAGGTGTATCTAGGGTGCTTACTTCTCTCTCCCTCCAGCTAGGTTACTTCTAAAGTTCATTACTATTTCCTGAGTTAGACACGAGAGCTTTGTGAGTTTAAGATAATTCTATCTTCATTGGGTTCATGTTTATGTGTTCCATCATTAATCCAAAGCTTTGGCCAATTAACTTGTCATTACCATACTCAATAGGGGTTACGCCTCCATATATAATCTAAAGTACCCTCCTACATTTGGCGACTCCGTTGGGGAGGCATTCTTCTAGATAAGGAGTATGGCGCAAGATAATACTACTCGAAGACTTAATTTCGATGACATTCAGCATAATGAAGAACAGGCTGCGCGAGGGCAAGAGGCCCTAAGAGATGGGGCTCCTCGAGTAGAGGTACCTCTGGCGCCAACAACGTTAGGCATCCCAGGGACGGCCCAACCTCCCGCGATCACGGGGTTGGGACCCGCTCAGATTGCACTCCTCATGAGCAAGTTTCACGAGTTCTTGCAAACTCCGGTGGCTTCAACTATGTTGGGAGGGTTAGAGGCTAACGCTTTTGTAACACCAGGAGTAGCCCCAACGGTCCCACTAGGGGCAGGAATTGTAGGAACGATCCCAGTGGGTGTATCTTCTGGAGTGAACCCGGCAGTGGGCAACTCAGGAGTCTCAACGGCACCACCGGTAACGTTCGTTTCGGTTGCAACGAGCGCTCAGCCCTTGGCCCCATTGCTGGCGGCCCCAATAGCCTCGCCGATAGAAGAGATGAGAAAAAAGATGCAGAAAGAAATGCTGAAGTTCATGCAGGCTTTTTCGTAGGCTGTTGGTGAGGTGGCGTCAGTCTACGATGACTTCCGAACACCTTACCCTCAGGGATACAACGACGAGCCTTACCCGAAGGACTATATCCCCCCTACCTTCGAAAAATACTCAGGATAGGGCGGGAACCCGAAGGAGCACATTGCAATGACAAAAAGCTTAGATTGAGGGAATTCTCCAAATCCCTAACTGACAAGGCATACACTTGGTACTCTCATCTGCCTCCCAATAGTGTTCCCACGTGGGAGGAGATGCATGTTTTGTTTGTACGGAAGTTCTTCCTGGCAGAAGATGAGTTCACTCTAACCCAACTTGGCAGGGAGAAACGGAGACCAGGAGAAGAGGTAGTGGCCTATATTCGAAGGTTTAGGGAAAGGTCCCTCGATGTAAGGGAAGAAGCCAAGGAGGCCAAGTTACTGCAGATTTGTGCTGAGGGACTACTTCCTGAGTATATCTGCCACCTAATCAATGAGACACGCGAGGGAACCCTTTCAGCATTCTTAAAATCTGCAAGAAGCATCTCTTTAGTGGTACGACCTATCTCAGGGGTGGACCCCATGATGTTCAGGCAGCCGATACAACCCATGGGAGGAAGGTATCAGGCCCCACGGGTGGGATATATCGAGAGGGAAGATGGGGGCAAGGCTCCAAGGAAGGACAATAAAAGAAAGTTCGGAAGAGACAGGGAAGACCCGCCACCGTTACCTTGTACGGTGGAGGAGGCTGTGAGTTGCTATAATGCAATGGTCCAAGGCGGAACGATTTACGAACCAAAGGGTGTTCCGACGGAAGAGCCCGACGCGGCAACTTGGGCTGATCCCAAATATTGTCAGGTTCATCGAAAGGTCCAGCATCCAACAGAAAGCTGCTTCACGCTGCGAAGGATCATCGACAAGTACATGAAGGCGGGGACATTGCAAATCCCCCCGCAGAACATCAACAATAACCCACTCCCAGCACATGGGGCCAATCTGGTGACAACCTATGACAAGGAGGCAGAAAGGGAGAGGGGAAGGTCAACAATGAAGAAGTTCGATGAGGCACTGGAGCATTGCACCAGGGGAATGGCTAACGTAGTTTTAGCCTATGATGAAGCAAGTGCTAAGGACGTAGAAAACGCATTCAGCATTGAGGTTGAGGAAACGGACCCAGTCGTAGAATATAGCGCAGTTTCAAAATCTCCAAAGTTCACTTGGTTCTTCGACCAAGTGGGAATCCCAAAAGAAAGCAGAATAGAGATAACTCAGGCGATCTTAGACATTGCAAGAAGAAACGCAGTCCCCTCGCTGAGATGGAGGGGACCCATGGCTAGGCTGGTAAAGAAGTTCCTATCAGAGGTAACTTTCAGCGATGCGGATAGAGCTGTAAGGTTCCCCCATAATAGGCCCCTGTATGTAACCGCTAGTGTTAACGGGGTTAGCTTTGCAAGAACTCTTATGGATGGGGATGCTTCCATCAATATTATGCCAATCAACTCCTTCCACGCGGCTAATATTCCGGAAGAAAGGTTGGTTCCCATGCCCTTGGTAATCTCGGGCTACGATAATCAATCTTCCAAATCCATTGGGTATGTGAACGTGGGGATAGTGATGGGAAATCTCAGTTCCCATATCAAGTTCCATGTAATCGAAAGCGCAACTTCCTATCATTTATTAATAGGGAGAGTATGGATGCACAACCAAGGGTTAGTTCCCTCAACTTACCATCAATGTGCTAAGGCGAATATCAAGGGGACAGAAGTGACTATTAGGGCAACTAAGAGGCCTTTCGCTATCGAAGCACACTTAGTCGATGCAGCCTTTTATACAGAGCTCGAAGAGGACGTGCGGGTTCTAACAAGGAGAATGGAGGGAGCATGGGTCCCCTCGATTAGAGAAAGAATGGGACCTTTAAATGAGGATGGCGAAGGGGGGAGGATTGAGGAAACATATCAGGCGGTCCTTCGACCCCAAAACATCTTGCCCCAGCTCAAAGACAAAATGAGGCCTAGAACAGACCCAGTGGAGCAATGAGGTCCAACAACAAAGCATGTTGAGTCGTTTTTCAGGGGAAAGAATCGCTGAGGCTTCCAGAGAAAGGAAGAAAAAGGCCGTGGCAACAGCTACCAGCAGGCAATGCAAGAAAATTATCACTGAAGAGGGAAAGGTGGTGTGAGCGGGCGGCCGAAAAGACTAACAATGAGGTTGACCCGATATATGAGTGTTTTTTAGTAGATCGACAGGGGCAGTGTATGGTGATAGACAACTCCAACATACAAGAGTTCGTAGAAGATGTCGCCGAAGAACCAGACTACATGGCAGACCAACCAAGGCCCCAGGCACAAGAGTTGGAGCAGCTAAACCTGACAAGAGAAGGGGAAGATCCAAGGCCTATCTTTATCTCGAAACATATTGGTAAGGAGAAACGAGAAGCCTTGGTTGACCTGATTCGGGAATTCATAGATGTCTTCGCATGGAAGTACACTGAAATGGAAGGGCAGGATGAGGAAGTGAGCTGCCACAAGCTGAATTTGATTCCTTCAGCTATTCCGGTGAAGCAGGCAACAAGAACTTACAAGCCTGAACTAGATTTAAAGATTAAAGAAGAGGTCCAACGCTTACTGACAGCAGGATTTATCAAGCCAATACAACATCCCCTCTGGCTATCCAGCATTGTGCCAGTAGGGAAGAAAGACAAAAACCAAATAAGGATCTGCGTGGACTTCAGAGACTTGAATAGGGCTTGCCCCAAGGATGAGTTTTCCATACCCTCCATCGAGAGTTTGATAGATGCCACGGCTGGTCATGAGATGTATAGCTTCATGGATGGATATGTGGGATACAACCAGATCAAGATGGACCCCTCTGATGCAGAGAAAACATCATTCAGAACTCCGTTGGGCAACTTCATATACAAAGTAATGTCGTTTGGACTCAAGAATGCCGGAGCTACGTACCAAAGAACGATGATGGACATTTTTCATGACTTTTCCACAAATTTGTGGAATTCTACGTAGACGACTTGGTCATCAAATCAAAGAAGGAAGAGTCCCATCTGAACGATTTAAGGAAGGTGTTGGCTCGGTGCAGGAGATACAAGTTGAGGATGAACCCGTTAAAGTGTGTCTTCAGAGTAACAAGTGGTAAGTTTTTAGGCTTCGTGGTTAATCGACAAGGGGTACAGATGGACCAGGATAAACAGCGGGCAATCTTGGAGATGCCATGGCAAAGGAGCTAAAAATTTTCCTCGGTAAAGTCTCCTACCTTAGGAGATTTTTGCCTGGATTGGCCGAAATAGCACACCCACTGATGCAACTGCTACGAAGGAACACAAAATTCAGGTGGGAAGAGGTTCACCAGGAGTCCCTTGTGGGGTTGAAGAAACTGCTCGTATCACCACAAATCATGATTCCTCCCCAGGCAGGAGCTTCGTTGTAGCTATACCTTACATCCACCACGATGTCCGTTGGAGCTCTGCTAGCACAAGAAGTAGACGGGCAAGAACGGTCGGTTTACTACCTCAGCAGAATTATACATGGGCCAGAAATTAGATATAGTAGCTTAGAAAGGCATTGTTTAGCCCTAATCTTTGTAGCACAAAAACTTAGGCATTATATGTTGTCTTTCACCATTCATATTGTAACTAGATGCGACCCAATTAGGTATTTGCTCGCAAAGACCATATTGATTGGCAGGGCAGCTAGATGGTTCCTTATTCTCTCTGAATATGATTTAAAATGTGTGGTCCCTCGCACAATCAAAAGCCAGGCGTATGCTGACCTGTTGGCCATCTTCCCTTCAGGAACCTTCGAGCCACCTAGGGAAGACATTCCAGGAGATGATTTGCAGGCCAATTACCTGGGTGTAACTGATGAGGAATGGACGATGCAGTTCGATGGATCTTCGACGGAAAAGAAGGGAGGAGTAGGGGTTATTCTTTCAAAAGGGATGGAAGAGATTTGCCTTTCCTACAAATTAGATTTCCCTTGCTCCAATAACGAGGCAGAGTACGAGGCATTGGTACTAGGGTTGTTAGAGGCTCTTCGAAGGGGAATTCGTTCACTCTGCATTAAGGGTGACTCGAACTTAGTAATTCAACAGGTAAACGGAGAATATGCGTTGAAACACATGAGCCTGGCGCCCTATAGAACAATCATTCAAAGGCTCCTCAACCAGTTCCATCGAACCAAGATCAGAAGATATCCTAGAACGATGAACCGCCATCCAGACGCCTATTCCACTTTCGCCCAGAAGATGATAATGAAAACCAATGTGACTACAGTTGTGATCCAACGAAGAACAGCTCCTTCGGTAGTACAGTCAATACTATCGATGGAGGAAGAGGCGGGCTGGAGAAGAGATATTAGGAAGCAGCTGGAGTCTGGTGAGGGGGCAATGGGGATAAGAGAGTTGGCCCAATATTTTACAAGCCAGGGAAATCTCTATTTTAGAAATACATGAGGATGGTTGTCAAGATGCGTCAGCCCAGAGGAAGCCGAGCAAATATTGAGGAAAACGCATAAGGAGCACTGCGAAACGACTGAGATACCTCTATATAGGAGAATTCAAAGGGAGGGGTATTTCTGGCCTAGGATGAAGCAAGATGCAGCAGAGATGCAACGAAAGTGCCATAAGTGTCAGCTATTCTTTGAGGCAGCTGAGTGCCATTTCATTGAAGCTCAAACGGACTAGAGGCAGCCCTACATCGACTTCATTCAGGAGGGGGTTGTCCCAATGGAGAAAATGGATGCAATAGGTCTGAGGCGAAGGGCTCCAAGGTTCTACGTCCAGGGGGGGCAGCTGTATCGAAAGGGGTACTTTAACAGGCCCTTGCAATGTGTCACGAAGGAAGAAGCAATGGAGGTCCTCAAACAAGCGCACGATCCAACACATATAGGAGGAGCCAAGCTGTATGATCAGTTGATGACATTGGGGTATTATTGGCCAACGATGGAGAAAGACTCTACGGAGTTCGTTCGAAAATGCAAAGCTTGCCAGCTTCATGGGAACATGATCCATGCCCCATCGGTAGACTTACACTCTCTATCAACACCCTATCCATTTCATACTTGGGCGTTCGACCTAGTGGGGGCAATACACCCCTCTTCGAGAGGCAAGATATGGATACTAGTAACAACAGAATGTTTCACAAAATGGGCCGAGGCGATACCACTCAGATGAGCAACGGCTGGGGTGGTGAGCAACTTCATCAGAGAATACATCATTTGCCGTTTTGGGATCCCAAAAGTTATTCTCTCAGATAACGGGACCCCCTTCGTCAACTCCGAAGTAACAATGCTCACGGACAAGTACTCCATTATTCATCACACTTCAACGGTGGCATACCCAAAGGGAAATGGTCAGGCCGAAGCAACTAACAAAACCTTGGTTAATATTTTGGCCAAAATGATAGAAGACTTTTCAGGGGCATGGGATGACAAGATACCAGCTGTCTTGTGGGCCTATCGAACAACCAAGTGAAAACCCACGGGATATACGCCGTTCTCTCTTGTTTATGGGGCCAAAGCAATCCTCCCAGTAGAATTGGAAGTTCCCTCTACTCGTTATGCTTTGCGAAGTAGCATGCTTCCTCAAAGTAGACATGTACAGTTGGAAGCGTTGGATGAACACAGAGATAATTCGATGCAGAACTTCCAAATATATACGAAGCAACTTTCAAGGGCGTACGATAACTTGGTGAGACCAAGGAAATTCGTGAAGGGAGACCTTGTATTAAAAGCGGCAGTGAAACACATCAGAGGGCTTCCTCTACCAAAGTTTGCAGCTAATTGGGAGGGACCTTTCGTTGTGAAAGAAGCCCATGACTCAGGTTATTGTTTAATTTCGAAGTTAGAGGAAGATAAGCCATTTAAGATTAACAATAAGTGGCTGAAGGTTTATCATGTGTAAATAACCAAGTTTGAACTGATGTTATGACTAGCTATTGTTATAAATATACAAGTTTTGGGTGACATTTTTTAGCATAATGGAGGAATTACAGAAATACAAAACTCTATAGCATACAACAACAATCACAACACACGAAGGGATTGAAAAGTATATATTCTTCATTCATAAACAATAGAGCATTACAAAATTTGTTTGGGAACTATCGCCCAATAATTACATAGATAAAGGCAAGTGGAGGATCTGTATACAAGAGGCAACTAATCTAAAAGAAACGATAAATCTGAGGAAGAGAAAAAATCTCCAGGAAGGCCCGAAGAAGCTACTGTGAAAGATCGTTGGGCATTAATAGAAACCTCCAGTCTCGTTTGCACTTGTGTACGTTCGATGAGGAGTATCTCGCGTTTCAGTTTAACCAGACACAAAGCTTCTTCGGCATCCTTTACCTCTTGATCCACTGCTTCCAAAAGAGGTGCCAATGAGACCAACCTAGCTTCCTCAACCTGCTGGTCCTCCTGATGCTTTCGTAAAACCTCCCTCTGACTGATTAATTACTGATTCTTCAAAGTCTTCAAATATGTTATAAGCCAGTGAAAACAGAAGCCATCACGCTCCATCTCCCTCAGGTAACCCAGAAATTGGTTAAGTAAGGACCGGGTAACACTTGCAGTCGGAGTACTGGTAATTTCAGCAACAACTATCGCCATGCCTTGAAGTCTGTGACTCATCACGTGAATGTTGGAACGCAGACAGTCCAGTGTGAAGGTCTCAGGGTGATGATTCACCAGCTGTTCGACCACCAAACGGTGGTTGGCAGGCATTTGAGGGGACTGCCGAAGCACTATTAGGCAGAAGGCGTGAGGAGCCAGGTCAGGAAGAGGGAGTTCACACCCAGACTCGCTCTCCGCTGCAACACCGGTCGTGGAAAACTGATCGTCATGACCAGAATTTTCCGAAGAAGCAGGTTCCCGATGGGGGGAGGCCATAGGCGAAAGAACTGGGGGAGAATTTTCCCGAGCAACCTGATAAGAGATAGCGGGCATGATGAACTTATAAAAAAAAAATTATTATAGGGTGGAGTTTATGAAAAATCTTAACAAGCGTTTTTCGTTGTTAAGTCACCGTTATAAGGTGGAGTTTATGAAAAATCTTAACAAGCGTTTTTCGTTGTTAAGTCACCGTTATAATGTGGAGTTTATGAAAAATCTTAACAAGCATTTTCGTTGTTAAGTCACCGTTATAAGGTGGAGTTTATGACAAATCTTAACAAGCGTTTTCGTTGTTAAGTCACCGTTATAAGGTGGAGTTTATGAAAAATCTTAACAAGTGTTTTCGTTGTTAAGTCACCGTTATAAGGTGGAGTTTATGAAAAATCTTAACAAGCGTTTTCGTTGTTAAGTCACCGTTATAAGGTGGAGTTTATGAAAATCTTAACAAGCGTTTTCGTTGTTAAGTCACCGTTATAAGGTGGAGTTTATGAAAAATCTTAACAAGTGTTTTCGTTGTTAAGTCACCGTTATAAGGTGGAGTTTATGAAAAATCTTAACAAGCGTTTTCGTTGTTAAGTCACCGTTATAAGGTGGAGTTTATGAAAAATCTTAACAAGTGTTTTCGTTGTTAAGTCACCGTTATAAGGTGGAGTTTATGAAAAATCTTAACAAGTGTTTTCGTTGTTAGGTCACCGTTATAAGGTGGAGTTTATGAAAAATCTTAAAAAAAATCATAAGATAGAGATTATGAAAAATCTTAACAAAAGCTAACAAAAAAATACCTCAGTCAATACGGGGGCAAGAACGGAACCGTTGGGGGCGAGATTATTACACCAGAAGCCATAACGGGGTCCCTGGACGCAGAAGCCCCCACGCTTCGCAAAACGCTATCACCTGCATAGGGCACCAGGGCCAGCATACTGGGTTCATCGGACGAAGACACTGGGCTCCCAAACAAAGGCCCAACACGATGGGGTGTAAACACACCACTATGTTGGGTACAAGCACCATCCTGGGCCTTGACTGCATGAGTTGGTGCAAGATCAGGAGAGAACTGTGGCACAAAGGCAAGTGTTAGAAAAGAAGAATGGGCACAGAAAATATGAAGAAATATCTCTACGTGTTACTTACCTTAGTTATGGTGCCAATGAGAGGAATGTCAGTCAGGGGCCTCATCAGCGTCGTTGGAGGAAGAATGTTTGCCAACAACGAGGATATTTCAACCTAGGGTACCCAAAATATCTCAGAATTCAGCAAGCCAAATAAGAAAAGAGTGGGACCGAAAAGACTACAACAAATAAATTATAGAGGAAATCATACCTCGGGCCCACTCTCCTCGACAAGAACAATGGGCAGAGGGTGAGGCCTGTAAATAAGAAGGGACCGAGAGTGTTATCTCGGATTGTGTCACTTCGGGTTGTGTTACCACTTTAGGTGAGGAATCACTCGCAGGATCAGCGACTTCACCTCCCACAATGACTTCCCTTGCACGTTGACTGCCTGCACGGCGAGAATACGTAAGCCCCGTCATGGGGGAACGGGGAAAAGTCACATCGGTACGAGATGCACTAAAGCGTCCCCCCACAAAGGGGCTCACGGGAGGACTGGAGGGGGTTGGTTCTTTTCTTCAATCCCCTACATCACAGTTGTCAATAGTAAGTAAGCGAATGTAGCCTGCCCTAAGAAAAAAGATAGGAGGAAATTGAATAAGATCAAGCATACATACCTCGGATGTAGAAGGAGATATGACAATGGGAGAGGGGCAGGAGTGAGATGCACCTCAGGAGTCTGCTTCCTCTGAGGCTTGGTACCCAAGGTCTTCCTCCTTGACCACGTTGCACCGGTACTGACCCCTTGAGGAACCCTGGAGCTCTTTCTCCTCCTAGCCGTTGGCTCTGCAGGATCAACCACCACCATGGGGAAAGCAACGGAAGAAGGAACAACGACGGCATGCCGTTGATACTCGGCATTTATTCGATCTATTTCTGCTTGGGCCTCCCTCCTTACACGCTCAGCCATCTCAGCAGGCATGGGAGGTGGAACGGAGGCTATGGGAAGGGCTGCCACGGGAGTTTGGGGCTTCTGAGACTTTGATTTCGATTTTGATGTCCCACTCGTGGCCGTTTTTGCCTTCTTGGCAGGTGGTTGAGAATCCCCCTCGTTGGTAGTAGCTTCGGTAGAGGGGGCATCCTTCTTCGCAGCAGCAGCAGTAGCAGTTTTGGGCTTTGGCGTGGCAACTAGGACCATGGGACAAAGTGGGGGAAGCTCGGTAGGAGGTGCTTTGTGGGTTGAACTTGGGGGGAATTCTATCCCAAGTACAGAGTTGCCTTTTAGCCCCAACTCTAGGGCAGAAAATGAAGAAACGGGAGGATACACCGGCTCTCCCTCAACGAACTCAGCAATTTCAGCTAGTTGTTTCGGCCAGTATTTGGTGGCAAACAAAGGGGTCACATCCCCATGCCTAGTAATAATGGGAATGGTGACACGCCCAGCCATTATCGAACATATCCCCCATGCAGCGGTAGAAGAAAACAGGGAACATGCCTCGCCAAAGGAGACCTTGGGATTTGACGATTGAAACACTGGACGTGGACCCCCTGGTCAAACCCAAACTGGCGCCTACATCGGTTGGGATTATGATGCTCGCTGGTATACCCCCACTCGGTGTAGGAAGGCAGATATCCTGGAGAAAACAGAAGGACCACGACAAGCAAGGGATCCTCAAGATCGGGAGAAGGGTCCTGTATCACTCTGGCTTCATGATGAAAAAATTCACAAGTGTGAAAGAAGGCCTCTTCCTGATAAGGCCTCATGACGAAGTTCTTGAAACGGTCAATCACAGAAATCAAATCCTTTCGGCTTTGTCTCTTGTGATAAATGAAAGACCGTGGAGGTAGAATTGTTTCCCTCGAAGGAGGACTGTTGGTCTTGGCCGCCACGACAGGAAAACGAAAGTAAAGGAAGCTAGTCAGAAGAACGCTGTTGGCAAAATTAGCCAAGTTATAACGGCCAAGAGAGCGCTCCATGTAGAACAAAGTCCTATCCAGCCAGGTGTAGAGGGATCCCAAGGCAATTGCAGCTAGGGGAAGTTTTATCCCTCGGGCCAAACGAAGGGACAGGTTAATAAGGTCCCTTCGTGGTTGGTCGTTGGGTTTGCCCGTCAAAAAGAAACGAGAGAGAATCACGAGAATATAGGCAGGAAGCTCCAATGGCATACCTTGACCAGGGGCAGTTGATGAGGAACTGCCTTCACCAGAACTTTTGAAGAAATAATTGATCAAGGGAGAAAAAGTAGCTTTGTTGGAAGAACCGATGCAGCTTCGATATATGCGATCCAACTCTAAACGATCTGCAGTCTCTTGAGCATCAAGAGCCTCATCGGTGTAAGGCTCATGTCCTGTTGCATCGATGCCCAGGAGCTCGCACACGTCCTCCAGAGTTATAGTGAACTCGCCCCACGCAGCGATGAACGTGTGAGTAGTCACGTTCCATCGAGAGACCAAGATAGGAAGGGTAGCATTATTCTTTGAGAGAGTGAACTCACCAAACCATTTGGCCTGTTACAGCCCAATCTTGGTGAGGATGTCAGCGTAGGAACTCTGCATGTGGGAGTTTCAGGCAGCAAAGTGGGCAGGGGATCCACCGGGTGCTTCGAAATCAATGTGGGACCATGGAAAGTCCCCTCGCTCCAAGCGAAATCTGAGAGTTCCTTCTGGAGGCAGAAAGCCCCACTTAGACAATTCTTCGTCCTCATCACCCAACAGTAGGGCGTCAAACTTAAAAGAAAAATAAACAGTCTTACTGGCAACAGCAAAGTCATCACCCTCCCCAAAAATAGGAGAGCGACGATAAAACCGCAGCTGTTCCTGGCGGGCAGAATCCAGGACGGAGGTAGTGGTGGTGGCAGACGGAGAACCGGTGGCAGAGGTAGCAAGACCGCTTGAGGTGGTCATGAAAGACGATGACGGAGATAGCAAGAAAACCTTAAGCAAGAGAGGTTTCAAGAGCGAGAAGACCGCGACAATGGGGTACTTGCAGGAGCGAGAAGGAAATAACGCGAACAGGAGCTTAGCAACAATGGGGTACTTGCAGGGTTTCTCTCTCTCTAAAAAGAAAATGGAAGTCTGAGGAAGATAGTAGCAAAGTAAAAAAATAAAATGAAAAAGAAGGGTTCAAGTGCTTTGAATTTGGCAGTTTGAAAATCTCGAGTTTGGCGTTTAGATTTCCCCACCCTCGCACGTGCACGGTCGCCTATAATCATTTCACATGAACACGTGGCACTTCGGGAAGCACTTTGACAGTTGAAAAGACAGCGCCACGTCATTAATGAAATGACGCATAGAGAATAGGAAGCGTTGCCTTCTTCAACAAACTTCAGTTTTGGCGCCAAAAATTTTGCTCGGGAAGTTCCAAAAAGTTCCCAAACGAAGAAGATCTCACGTGTCCAAACGAGAATTTCAGAAATTTACCGGGGGGGCTTCGGTAAGGTTCATCGTATTGAGAAGTTTTCGTGCAGACATTTCTTGTTCCCACAACCAATCCCTACACGAGGGGGCAAATGTAGAGGGGGCTTGAAGGTAATCCTGAGATTAGGGATAATTCCCTAATTAGCAACAGTGTTTGAGGATTAACGCAATAGAGGCAGCTTAGCGAGGCAGCTTAGCGTGGCAGCTCAAGCGTGGCAACTTAACGTGGCAACTCAAGCGTGGCAACTCATACTTCAGCTTGTTGTGTTAGTCATATTGTATCTTTAGTTACATTTGCTGTAAGCTATAACCGTTGTAATGATGTAACGAGAATAATAAAGAGTTTTAGTGTGAAGTCAAACGGTACTTGCGAGAGACCAGGCTTGGCAGGGCCTGGGAGAGCTATCATGCTCTATCGAATGACCTCACCGTGGGAACTTTAGAGGGTCTTGGTTTGGAGGATTGAGAAGTAAGGCACCGTTGGGGCTTGTCCTGACCATCTTAGATACACCTGGTAAAACACCGAAGGACCCTGACCGTGGAACCTCAAGCGGAGCAGCTTGGAGTTCCATCGGGCATTGAGTTATGGACCAAACAACCCTCTACTTAATGTCACATCTACTGTGGGTGATGTCACTAGCCATCTAAACAATGCAGACATGCACTTGAGTAAACCACCGTGGTATTTGGGGCTGTCAGGAAGTTGGTAAGCCACCTCTGCGACAACAGTCCCCTGACACACGGTGGCTAGGCAAAAGGCATGTCTTGGCATTTAATGTTTATGACGTGGAGACAGCTAGTGCATCAGGTTTTTAGTGTTGTGACATAAAGTACGAGGGATGTCTTTCATAGTTTTAATGACTGAGTTGCCTCGGGGGTGGTGTGGGGGGCTATTTAAGGACCCCAACCACCTTTGAGGAAGAGGGGGACTTTTGGAGAGTTCAAAAGTTATTGCGAGAGAGAATACACACCAGAGAGAGTTATTGCAAACCAGAGAGTTTACTCACTCACCATTGTCATTTATTATAAAGCTTTCAATATTCGAGAGAGATTCCTGAGGGTATCTGGTGTAGTTTTACCTGCCTACCAAGGTGTATCTAGGGTGCTTGCTTCTCTCTCCCTCCAGCTAGGTTACTTCTAAAGTTCATTACTATTTCCTGAGTTAGACACGAGAGCTTTGTGAGTTTAAGCTGAGTCTATATTCATTGGGTTCATGTTTATGTGTTCCATCATTAATCCAAAGCTTTGGTCAATTAACTTGTCATTACCATACTCAATAGGGGTTACGCCTCCATATATAATCTAAAGTACCCTCCTACAGCATATATAATATTGACAACATATATTTACAAATTTGAAGACGCTCGTAAGCCATATTTGTCGGTTCACTACAACTTCTCTTAATGAAATTACTACCATGGGTGCTCACAAATTCTTAGCCACTATCAATTACTTAGAGAAGTTCTATCATTTCAAACTAGATTTTGTAGACTTATTCACCATGTTATGACGAGGTTGATGGAGTCTAGGTCCATTGAGAACACTAAAGCTGGGCAACGACGTTTGCGGGCGGATGCCTTAGGAGAACACATCAAGTCTCTTGAAGCTATGTTAAACGAGGTTTTATCTAGCGAGGAAATGAATGTTGAGCGCATCACCAAATTTGAGCAGGATGTAGTACGAGAAGTCGATGCCTCCTTCAAAGGCTTTTACATGAGAGAGAATGTCCTTTTCCTTTTAGCGGACAGTTAAATATGTAGTCTTTTGCTTCTTTTGTAATGTCATGGCCCGCTGTTTCGAGTAAGCCATTTTTGTGAAATGAAATGTTGTTTATCTTGTGCATATACTTTGCACCTATATTACTTTACTCAAAAAGATTTTGCATGAAAAATCTTTATGAGTAATAAATATAATATTCTCTTTCCCATTATCTGTAGGAAAGGTTTGCTCGCAAATTTGTAAGTAATGAATACCAGTCTTTCCTATATTTTGTGGGGATCACTATTCATGAATTTTGCGTGTTTCAAATATTGTCGACTGAACAAAACAATACCCTTGAACTTTGGTAATTTATTTCTCTGCTCACCACATTTTGCTATATGAACTTTACAACAATGATTGTGCCATCATAACCCTTCGAAATATTATGAGTAGAGATGTATGTCACCATTCTTTCTATGAAGCTTGCTACATTATGTTAAGGAAAATTGAATTATTTACACCTCTTTAGATTGCAGGGGGTTTGGTGGGAGAGAACTCAAGCCCCGATTAAGAATCGGGGTGTCCACAACTACTAATTTTGCAAATACAATAATTACTTTTCGGATGAGATTGAGGCATAAAGAATATGAACAAACTTTACTTTAATGTAAAATCTCAACTCTAGATATTATTACATTCTTCAAATGTTATTATTTGGCTATTAAGAGATGATTTGTGTTTTGTAGATGAAGATCATTAAAAAAACCTTTAAGGAATAACCGATTTTCTTGTGTTTTTAAATGCTCAAGTTTGTGACTTTAAAATTAGGAACTTTAAAATCTACTGATTTTAACTTTGTTTGACTCTTTTACCTACATCCAGGCCTCGACTAGTACCCACACTATATTTATTCTTTTGGGTGGACCAAATACCTCTTACAATCATGAACAATAAAGTTATATCTTCTCCTCGCCTTATATCCTAACACCACGCCCTGATGCTCAAGCAATCCCCTAAAGGTGTAACCTATATGAGTACGCACAATGACCAATAAAAAATTCTTGAGATTTACTTACCCAAATCTATCCCGCATTTGAAATGTGAGCAACCATGACAATCACATTACAATCTCACATCCAAGGCATAACCAACCTTGCAAACACAATAATTGCTTTATCAAATGAATTTGAAGCAAAATAACTTGAGCAAACTTTAATTAAATGTAAAAGCTATATTCTAAATAATGTTAAAATCTCCAAATGATTTGATTTGGCCTTTGAGATATGAACTTTGTGTTATAAATGAATATATTTACGCATGTTTGAATGCTCAAAGTTATGTCTTTCTTTATTAAAAGTTATTTATAAACTGATGGGATGAAAACTTACCAGTTGGGGGTATATTGGAAAGTAACAATTATGTTTTAAAAGCAATTAGCAATTATTTTTTAAACACGAGCACATATAGGAGACTCAAATTAATTTAGCCGTATGTATTCCAAAATATGGGCGCGTGGAAGTCCTAGAATTGATGCCCAATTTAATGTAGTCCTTGAGGGCCTAAAGCGTGTGCCTATACAGGTGCTTATAACTCGTGATTTGTTTCTTATTATTTTGGTAATTTGAAAGGTTTTAGAGCATATTTAAAGTTTGTAATAAATAAGTGTGTGTTAGAGACTAATCTTATCAAGTGATGAGTTTTATTCTTATCATTATATCCTAACACTCTTAAATCTCACGTAGATTCGTGTATTGATCCTATTGATTATTTGACGAAGATTTGTAACTCTTATATGTTATGTTAAGAAAACATCGATCATATTGATTTAACATCGTGATGACTGTAACTTTTTACTGCTTTGTTTTTCCTTAAACCTAGTTGAGATGTTCAAGTGCTTGTCAAGTGCTTTAATGAGCGTGTGCTTAAACGTTCTCTATGAATTTTGATTGTGAGATCTCCTTAGTTGAAGTAGACTAACTTGTTTGAATGTTAATGCTTGTTGAGATGCTCTGGCTCTAACTTATATAATATTTGTACAGTGCCGACCCTGATATTTTTGGGGCCCCTAGGCGAACACTTAAATAGACCCCCTTATGTATGAAAATGTATATTAAGTAGAGTGTGTTCTTCTAGATGCAAAATTATCAATTACGTCATCAAAGTTAATTTCTTCTAATCAATATTTTCAATTGATAATGTAGCTAATCCAATTAACCTTTATTGTGACATGGTAAAATGAAGATCATATTTTATTAAAGTTAATTTTGAAAAACTTCTTTCGATGGAAATAACTGTAACAAGTATAGTTAAAATTATTTTATAAACAATCCATGCATTTGGAAAATAATAATTTATGCTTTTAATTTAATCTAACACTTCAATTTCTTTTGTACGTTATTTTGGTAATGAATACAAATAATTCATTTGCATCAATATCTAAAATCGTGTCACGTGTTCAAAAATCTTGAAGCTTAATATAAAAACTAGATCTGTCAACGGGTCGGTTTGGGTCGTGTACGGGTCGGGTTAACGGGTTAACGGGTGAAAACACCCTTAACCCGTACACGACCCGTTAAGCCTAACGGGTCTAATAACAATACCCAAACACGACCCGTTAATATTAACGGGTACACGACCCAAACCGTTAACACCCATTAATATTAACGAATCATTTTGGGTCGAAATGAGTAACGGGTTGGGTGACCCTATAATACCCGTTAGTCTTCAATACTTTAAAAATAATGGATTTTAATTGTAATTTTTATTGGGTATAGAGTGGGTGACCCTATAGCACCCGTTAGTCTTTAAAGATTTAGAAATAATGGGTTTTAATGGTTATTGTTATTGGGTACGGGTTGGGTGACCCTATAGTACCCGTTAGTGTTAACGGGTGTTAACGGGTAGAAACGGGTTAAAACGGGTACAGGTAAATTTCCAAACCCGAACCGTTAGTGTTAACGGGTCTACCGTGTCAACCCGTTAATGACCCAAACCCAATAAGGGTAAACCCATTAACTTATAATTTCGTGTCGGGTCGTGTCGTGTTAACGGGTTATCGTGTATTTTGACAGGTCTAATAAAAACTCTTCAAAATTAGAGATTCTAAATTGTTTAAATCAAACAAAAGTCCAAAACGTGTGTTCTTATTTTTTAAATTGCTCAAATCTAGTCTTAAGTGACATTAGAGCTTGATAAGTAACATGTAATAAGAAATTAACTCAAAAAGATTTCTTGGGTGATTATCTTACCCATTCGCTAGAATTTTCATAAAAATATTTTTTTCTATAAATAATATGTTTTTCAACAAATAGCGACTCAATCTTCAATTCTCTAGAAATCTCTTTAGCCCCACTCATAAAAGATTTAAACATACCTTCTCTTTGATTTTCAAAATAGCAAATAAGTCATTTAAAAAGATTCAAAGCAACATCAATATCCATGTCATACGTTTGTAAAAGTTTGCTAACTTTATTAACCGCATTCAATATATTATACCAAATAACCATGCAAAGTATGAATTCAAAGTTATTAAAAAACCTACCTACCAAGTAATCACACATAGTTTTTTTCATTCCATTCGTATCGGGTTATGTTGCTAAGTCTCACAAAGCATCTATAATTTGTCAAAATTGGAGTCTAACCGCTATTACACCTTTAATGTGATTTTTCCAACGTGTTTGTGAACTTTAACATATTTTTAAAAGTGTCCCATCTCTTCATAGAAGAGGTAAATAAAATAGATGTATGTTGTAGATATCCAAAAAATTCTTAACCTATAGTATAAGTTAAGACTTTGGCAATCACACGGCGTGTAAATAATAAAACTTTAAAATAAATAATTAATAATACTTTAAAACAAATAATTACAAACTCTTAAATGGTTAATTTTCTTAAAATGGTCAAGAAAAAAAACTATCCTTGAATTGAATATTTGAATCTTTAATGTGGGTTTGAAACTTTAAAAAATATAGATAAAGGGTATTAAGTGAAGATAAATAATGATTTTGAGAAGAAATAGAGAAATAAAAGAAATGAAAGGAAGAAAAAAGAGAGCCGTTAGATTTTAGAAAGGAGTGTGTATATTTGGGTGAGGTGATTTTAAGAAATGAGTGGAAGAGAGAGAAAGTAAATGGTGATGGGTAATGGTTTAAGGTTTTAAGTGGTGTTGGATTAAGTTTGAGCCTTTTTATTATACAAACATTATTTTATTGTGGGCCAATTAAGTTAAGTCATAAACCCAAATGGAAAACTTACATTTAAGTTTGGATTGTTTATAGTGGTTAATACAATTAACTTTTATTTTGTTACTTAGGAGCCCTTAGTTTAAGTTGTAAAATAATTTTTTTATGTAATTTGTTTTATGTATTTTTTTTTATAATTTGGGGGCCCTCGCCAATCGGGGGCTCTAGGTGACCGCTTACTTTACCTATAGACATGACCAGGTCTGTATTTGTAGCTTGTAATATACGTGGTTGAATGTTTCCTCGGAACACCTTCTACGACTATAGATATGCATCAAAATGGACTTTCGCAATCTAGAACGCCAATTCCTATCTCTAATGTTAGTTCCCATCTTCAAGAATGCCCAAATGAATTGCTCAGGCCTACAAGTACGAGCCCCTCCAATAAAATCCTACAAATGAAGACCTTTAAGTAGGGGTGTTTGTGGTCCGATCTCGTTCGATTTTGAGGTATTTTTGGGATCGGACCAAGGTTCTAAAAAATACGGGGCGTGATCAAGGCGTGAATGCCAAGCCTTAAGCCTTAGAAGCCTAGACGGGCCTTAAGCGTAAAAAGGCGTGAAAAGACGTTTAGGCCTTCTTAATATATTTTAATATTTTTTAACCATAACAAGGCTATTAAAATACTAAAATTGTACATATCGTAAAAATATGTCTGAATATATGCAAATTAAAATACTATTTGATTATTTTGGATGTGATAATGGTCCGGTTTGTAAAAAAAATCTTTAAAAGACGATATTGTTTCACTAAAGCATTGTTGTTTTTTGGAAAAAGTGTGCCTTAAGGGTTTTACCAAGAATAAGGCGTAAAACGCGTAAGGTGAGGCGTTTTTCCCAAGCTTCAAGCCTAGGCGTGCCTACGCGGGTTTTTTAGAACAGTGGATCGGACCGCATTAATCAGTCCTAGAAAATTACGGATTCGATTTTCAAGCGGTCTGTGTTCGATCTCGATCTTATTCGGTCTACATACTCAGAAAAAACAACACATTTTTTTTAATTAAAATACCACATTTGTTTAATTAAAAACAACACGCTTTTTATAAAATAGCATTTGTTTAAAAAAAAAACAACTAATTTGATCTCATCCACCCAAGCTGATTTGACATTAAAACTAGTTTGATGTTATGATCAGTTGTAAATAATTAAAGTTGTCTATAGTATTGATCTAAATTACTGATTTATGTAATAAATGAAAACTAATAATCAGTCAAATTTAATGTTTTGAAAAAAGTTTACCCCATTATTGGAAATTGTTCTTGTACTAAAAGTCGTCTATATTACTGATTTGTTGCTTGGCTAAAAAATACCCTCCAAAATTTAAAATCGATCACGATTTACCAATTTATTGTTGGTTTTGAGGTAACAGATGGAATCATATAATACCCCAAAATCTATAAAGATAAAAACAGTTTTGAGGTAACAATTTTGAAAATATATAAAGAGGTAACAATTTTAAGGTAACTTACCTTTCAGTTAAGAGGAAAACAAATGGAATCATATAATGCCCCAAAATCTAGCTAAAATAATCATAAAAGTTGTATCTGATTTGAACAAGAAACCAAATCTAAATAAAAATGATCCAAAACTAAACAAAAATAAACAAGATTTGAACTATGGTGCAAGTGGGTTACGGTTTTTGTAGGTTGGATATGGGTGATGTGGGTTACGGTCTAAGAAAAAAAAAAGTATTTGTCAAAAGTGATATAAAGAGAAAGAAAGATACATACATACGTAGTGGAGCCTGAGAGGTAGGAACAAGCCAGACCTTACAGTGGAGATAGGGAAGGGACAGAGTCGGACCTTACAGACTGTGGAGATGGAGAGGGAAGGGATGCCGAAGAGGGAAGGGACGGAGCCGTAGGAGTTTGTAGAGAGAGAGAGAGAGAGAAGAGAGGATAATAATTGGGGTTTGGGATTAGGTAGGGAGGGTTATGTTGTGTGTGGGATGTGACCATGCGTGCGTGAGTTATTTTTAATATATATAATAATAATAATAATAATAATAATAATAATAATAATAATAATAATAATAAATAAATAAATAAATAAAAGCAGTTTGGTTCCGTTTAAAACCGTTTTTTACGGCTCAAGACCGAGATCGAACAGAATTATGCGGTCCTATATATATTTTAGATCGAATTAATTTTTTTTCGTAAAAGTGGGTTCGGTCCGGTTCGATTTTTTCGGTCCGTTAGGTCTATTCGAGTTCGTGCATGACCCTACTTGCAAGGATTAATTTGGTGGAACAAATGAGAGAAATTCAAAATCAAAGGCACATCGATTGCCCAACCTAACCGTTATACTGTATTTGTGGAACAATTCATGATCCAAAGAGAATCGTACAAAACCACTCAACATCGTGAAAGACCTTGGTCCCGTCCGAACATATGTCATAGAGGGACCTCGACTCAACGAAGAGCTCAACCTCTTTTCCATTTGAGTAGAATTGATGGATGTTAGCAAGGCCAAGTGACAACTTATAACGTTAATGACTTAACCAACAACATATGTGTGACACGTTAGATAACCAATATGTGTAGAACCTTCCCCTTTAGGGTGAAACATTAAAGTATTTGTAAGTTCTCAATTATCTAGATGCTCCCACATAGACCATGCTGGCCAACAGACACTCCCTCAAAATGAGAATCATTATAAAAGTTCAGATCCCCCACAAGGATCGGAGTGAGCAATCATCGATCTTACTCATTGATTATTAGAGATATTCCCAACATTATTGTTGTCCGGACTAAGATACTACACCATTGTACGAATTTAATATTAATATAACAAATCAACCTGTGGACGTAGCCTCATTCTTGAGGGATGAACCACGTATCTTTTAGTATTAATATTCTTATCCTTATCTTCATCTCTATTCATTTACATAAACTATTTATATATTGTTTGCTATTTTTTTTAATCGAATGTTATCCTGTTAAGACGACATTGAATTCCGTTTTTAAATGATAACACCAACCATTCAAGCCTTTACATATAGAGGCAATGGTTTCGAACTTGAATGTATTTACAAGGGTTGTTACGATGCTTGGTGCTAATGTAGTATTTAATGGATGATTAAAGTGTTCCTTAGTTGGATTCGAGGATTGTTTTGAACGCTTGAGTAACTTGCTCATAAAAATAAACCTTTAAACTTAAAAACATTTGACGAGAATGTATTGAGTTTTATACTATCAATTGGAGCTTTATCATCAAAATCAATTATATATCGATTCAAAAATCTTTTATGTGGTTAAGGATTATTAAAATCAATTAACTTTAGGTTCCGAAAATGCCTTTATTGCTTACTAAAACTTTGATTTTATAATAAAAATAAAAAAGAAACTCTAAAATTAGGTAAAGAAGGGGACTATGTGCTCGCTAGGGCATCCCAATGGAATCCAGTGCTGACGAAAAGAACCCTCATCTTAAAATCGTAGATGAGTTGATCCAACGGCTGATAAAAAACCCTAGCCACAGGCCAACACTATCTCCCCATTTATAAAGTGTCTCAACTGCCCACCCTCACCTCATTTCCTCTTAACCTCACCTTTCGTTTTTCATTCCGTTGCAGAAGAAGGTCAGTGTTCCTTCTTTACTTGTCTCCTCTCATTTGTTTTCCAGTTACAAATCCTTTATTATTCAAGATTTATTAATTAATATCCGTGTCTGTTATTACTTGTATAAATTTATATATAGATCTTATAGCTTGATCTGCTTTATGTTAATGTTTATGTTTCTGTTTGCACCAATGATTATGACTTTAATGAATCTGGATATGTTTTTGTAATACAAATTCGTTTTTCCCATCTTTTGATGAATTATTCTTGACCGATCTACTAGATCTGTTTGTCTCCCTCACCTCTCTCTATATATAAATAGAGATTGAGTTGAGATTAGGAAGATCCAGTGCGAACTATATATGTATGTATGTATGTATGTATGTGCGTGTGTGAAGGCAAAAGAAAAGTTATTCTTATTGGAATTTGGAAGTGTTTAGATGAATCTGAATGCTGTATATTTATGTGTGTATATTTGTTGAATGTTCGTCGTACATACTTATTAATGTATGTAATGATAAACGGCTTTCTTGTATATTTTTTTTGAGATTTAGATTTCACGTAATTTTGTTTTCGCTGAAGACTGACGCGAGGTCAATTATTTATAGTAAAGAATTATAGACATTTAAATGAGTTGGATCTTGAAAATTTTGTCGCGGGGTATGTTTATTTTAACTCCCTTAACGGTATGAAAATGCTAGCTACAAAATCTGCGATAGGAAGAAAATGATTGTGATTGTTTGGTCATGTAGAAGTTTACTCATCAAACAAACAAATTAACTAATCATACTATTTACTGCATGGATTTGTTTTGAACTTTTGAATGCGTTGCAGTAACCATGGGGAGAACAGTGGATATGTAATTGGAATTTTGTTTCAACATTGTCAATCACGCTGCTTTGGGATTTTCACTTAGGTTGTCATAGTTGTGCTTGAAAGTACTTGTCATTACAGTCATGTATTAAATTTACAAGTAAAAATATGGGATCCTCAATTGATACAAAAAATCATACATGGTGTTGTGTGCCAATTCATGCTTGACACATCGTTAGGTATGATTTATGGGCACCATTTTGGGGGTCTTTTTAGAATTACTCAAAATTTTCACTCGCGACACCCTCTTTATGAACGAGTCACTAGTTTGTTTGTTTGAGTTTTAAATTTGGTTGTGCTAAAAAACAGTTTGACCTAGAAGATACTGAAAATATTCAGTATTGTTGACTTACTTCATACTCATTTTTTTTATCGCAGTTTTTTAATTCAAGTCCTAGAATGGGTAAAGAAAAGTTTCACATCAACATCGTGGTCATTGGCCATGTCGACTCTGGAAAATCAACCACCACTGGTCACTTGATCTACAAGCTTGGAGGTATTGACAAGCGTGTCATCGAGAGGTTCGAGAAGGAGGCTGCTGAGATGAACAAGAGGTCATTCAAGTACGCCTGGGTGCTTGACAAGCTCAAGGCTGAGCGTGAACGTGGTATTACCATTGATATTGCATTGTGGAAATTCGAGACCACCAAGTACTACTGCACAGTCATTGATGCCCCTGGACATCGTGACTTCATCAAGAACATGATTACTGGTACCTCACAGGCTGACTGTGCTGTTCTCATTATTGACTCCACCACTGGAGGTTTTGAAGCTGGTATTTCCAAGGATGGTCAAACCCGTGAGCATGCTCTGCTTGCTTTCACCCTTGGTGTCAAGCAAATGATTTGCTGTTGTAACAAAGTGAGTATTGTAGTTCCACATCTGTGGACTTATTGTGTTATTTGTAAACTCGTATCAATGTCTCTTTGTATATGTTTGTGTAGATGGACGCCACTACCCCCAAGTACTCGAAGGCTAGGTACGATGAAATTGTGAAGGAAGTGTCTTCCTACTTGAAGAAGGTTGGATACAACCCTGACAAAATTGCCTTTGTCCCCATTTCTGGTTTCGAGGGTGATAACATGATTGAGAGGTCCACAAACCTCGACTGGTACAAGGGTCCAACTCTCCTTGAGGCCCTTGACCAGATCTCTGAGCCCAAGAGGCCCACAGACAAGCCCCTTCGACTCCCACTTCAAGATGTCTACAAGATTGGTGGAATTGGAACTGTGCCAGTGGGACGTGTCGAGACTGGTACCATCAAGCCTGGTATGGTTGTGACTTTTGGTCCCACAGGGCTGACAACTGAGGTCAAGTCTGTTGAGATGCACCACGAGTCTCTCTTGGAGGCACTTCCAGGTGACAATGTCGGATTCAATGTTAAGAATGTTGCTGTCAAGGATCTTAAGCGGGGTTATGTTGCTTCCAACTCTAAGGACGATCCTGCCAAGGGTGCGGCAAGTTTCACATCTCAGGTCATCATCATGAACCATCCTGGCCAAATTGGTAACGGATATGCCCCAGTTCTCGATTGCCACACATCCCACATTGCTGTTAAGTTTGGAGAGCTGTTGACCAAGATCGACAGACGATCTGGTAAGGAGTTGGAGAAGGAGCCCAAGTTTTTGAAGAATGGTGATGCTGGTATGGTTAAGATGATTCCCACCAAGCCCATGGTGGTGGAGACCTTCGCTGAGTACCCTCCTCTAGGTAGGTTTGCAGTTCGTGACATGAGACAAACGGTGGCTGTTGGAGTTATCAAGGCAGTTGACAAGAAGGACCCAACAGGTGCCAAGGTCACCAAGGCAGCAGTAAAGAAGGGTGCCAAGTAATCTGTGTTTTTCTCTTCAAATGGTTTGACAAGTTTATTATCTCTGTTATCAGTAGTTATTCATTTTGTTTTGCGAATTTTAGCAGTTTTGGTTATGGCTCTAGAGTTTCCTTTCATCATTGTTTTATCTGACCTTCCTTGTGGGGGGGTCTTGATAGGCTGTGGAGGTTCTCTTTGGGTGCCATTTCTTGTTTCTTATTTTACAGTTCTGAGATGAGCTTATTAGTGGTTCAAGTAAACAATTTATGTTTGTCATGAAACTTGTGATTTTCAGATTTTGTGCATTGTCATTTGGAATTTGAACATTTACCCGAAGTATGGATCACTGTTGGCATTCTTGCCCATATAATGTTATTTCTTGATAAACCTTCATGTTTTTTTAATCACCAATGTGTGGTTATTGCTAATATATAACTAGGTTGGGTTGTCTTGGCATGCGATTCTAGTAATCTCCGTCCTAGCTCTCATGCCAACCTCCTATTGTAATATTTTCGTAAGGAATCATTTCTGGAATTTTAAAAGCTATAGGAATTTTGACTGCCGTCTATGCTGGTGGTATCTCTGCAACCCTTGAGCGTATTCAATCAGACATTAAGAGTTTATTATTACTGAATTTTATTTTTATAGATTTGAAGTTGTGTTATTAAAGCAACGTGTACGTAAAAAGAAATATATAACATGAATGGAAAAGGTGTAGACTCAAAATTTACACGAGGAGTAATAAAACAGATCCTAGACCTAAGTGCCAACATAAACTCTTCTACCAGGGGAAAAAGGAAAGTTGTATTCAAAACTAGATCAAAACACAACACAGGGATGAAAGAAAAAGGATGATATATAGGTAATTATGAAAAAGGAAAAAAATGGAAATTTACAGTATCGTCAGATTCCATTTTGGTAGATTGATAGAATGGTGTGTGGCCCCCTTGCGAGGATCTTTTTATTTTTCTTTCTTTATATTATTTCTGCATGTTTTTATTTTGGGACATATACCAAATAGTTCTTCGGACATTTTTTAATGTCCATTTAGTTCGAACTTTTTTATTTTGCCTCAAAAAGTCCTTTGCCACATATTTTGGAGAGGGAGTGTAGCTGGCGCGGACCTCTAAAAATAAGAGGATATTGAGTGCTTGAGGGACTAAATGGGTTAAACTAAAAATGTGTCCTTTTAAAAAAATATATATTTATAGTAGAGACTATTTAATAATTGATCCTTTTATTTTTAATTTTAAAAGTAATTCTCTTAGTTTGTCATTTTTAATTTATTGAGTATCTAAGACTTGTTTGGACAATGATAATCCTAGTTTAGCTAGGAGTCTTCCCAACTTAACCCTCCATAAATGAAGCCCCACGATCCCATTATATCCACTTTTGCAATTAATAATATTTTGAGTTTTTTAAATGGGAGTGATTTGTTTATTTGTGATATTTTCCTTTCATTATTAGAGTCGAGTTCGTTCTTGATAATCAAAACCTTAGTATGTGTATTACTCGTTAGTCAGTTTATGCCTTAGTGTGGTGGGATTCGTTGGTATACGATAGAGCCGCGAGTGATATGAACCCGATTACTTCCTTGGAACATATGAAGGCGGAGATGGTGGCTGCCTTAATTTTTGAAACTTGTGAGAAAGACATGCTTGCACATGTTCAAGGTCTCAAGTAAGGTTACATACCCGTGAAAGAGTATTCATAGCATTTCCAGTTACTTTGCACTTGGGCTAGGCTGAAAGAGAGCACGAAATAACAGACTGAGTGTTACATTCATGGACTGCTACTTAAAGACCATACATAATTAAGACTGCGCAAGTTACTTCTTTAAGCCAAGCTATCGCGTATGCATGAAAGATAAAAAACTACTTGAAGGTAGGGAAATCTATGGTGAGAGGTGGGACCACTACTAAACCACTCATGATAGAGACTGCAACACCTACCACCAATCCAGTTACTACTCCGGGAGTCCACTTCAAGTGCTATGATTGTGGAGTGTTTGAGCATTGAGTTTCAAACTATCCCAACAAGAAGAAAAATTTGACTTTGATTTCATAATGTGAGAAAGAGATGAAGCAACCACCAGAGCATGCAAATGTTCTTACGGCACGCATCCATGTGGTGCCCGAGACAAACGACGTACCACTTTAGTGCTTGGGTTGAGACTTTTCAAAGCAGGGGGTGTGGCATGAGGCGCATGGATCCTCCTTGTGCGGATCCTTTTATTTTTTATTTCTTTATTTTATTTTAGCAAGTTTTTTTAAAGTAATTATCTCTTAGTTGGTCATTTAGGTTGGAAAGATTCCTAGTTTAACTACGATACTTGCCCAACAAGTCTTAGGTAGTTTATAAATAAAGCCCCAGGACTCCCCCTTGTATTCACTTTTACAATTAATGATATTTTGAGTTTTTGAGATTTGAATGATTCGTTTATTTGTGATATTTTCGTTGTGTTTCGCATCATAGAAGGCACGACTTCGTAGACCTTTCTTAAAACTAAGTTGTAGAGAAGAGGACGGAGGGTGTAGGAGCATCTGAAGAAGCAATGGTTTATCATCAAGATACTCTAATATGAAGAAATGTAGCTTCATAAGAGTTCTAATCCAATTCATGAGAAGAGTCCAAGAGAGAGACTATAACTGTAAAAAAGCCTTCGGCTAAAATCAAATTTGTCATAAAGCTCGTTTCTGTCATACAATATGATGGATTAACAATCGTCCCTTACTGTATTCATTTCTAATAAGAAATCGCCCCCTACTATGTTCATAAGTTATGAATGACGTTTCTGAAAAAAAAAACTTTTGGTTGTGTAAATAGCTGATGGAATCTCGCTTCTACTTCTCGAGCTGAGGCTAGATAAAAAGTGAAACCTAGGTTGTAAGAACGACTTGGGAAGAAGTAGAGTGCCACTTTAATGGTTATCTATCTCAGCAAGGTTGTGAGCTTGCCCGCCCCTTCATTTTAGACGAGAGGAAGTAATGTGAGAAGGTCCACTCTCCCCTACTAGTCGCTTTGGATCATTCATCTGCTAGTTTTTCTGTATGTGGGGGAAGGCATGGTTGATGCCTCTATCAATTGAAAGTGTGCTTGGATAAGTGCGATAACCAAAACCACTAGGAATGGGATTTTATTTCAATAAGAGTAAAGGGCATGATACTCTTGTTTGAGAACTTTAACTACAGACTTAGGTTAGCTAGCTCAACTTCTCTTATGGTGAGTCGGATAAGGTACGATAAGGTAAGAGACTTCAAGTTTAACCTAAGGCAAGGAGTAAACACTGGTTTTAGTGCGCCCATTTGCGAAGCCATCTACACCATATGACAGATTGCATAAATTTCCACCTTCTAAATCTTTCTCCACTCAACAGCCTTTCGGATATTTCAAAGAGCGTGGCTGATAAAGTCCTTTGCTATTAAAACCGCAACAACATCTATTGCTATCGAGTTCTCTGTGTTCACTTTTGTTTGCATAAGATTAAACACATATGATGCAAGGAATAATAGATCTACATAATAATATTTTCTTCTCCCTCATTCTTATATTGGCTTCTGTATCATAGATCTTGATTCACGCTTTATGGAATTTTCACTAAAAAAAAATCTTAAATGCGTAACCAATAAAAAATTGGAATATGTTCCATTACTTCCGATCTCTGACATCTTGGAACGAATAGAGAGGGAAGAAAATAGGGAAGAAATGGAGGACATGGTTGTTCTCATCTCAATATCCCTCTTCGTGTTCGACTGATGACGATGCCAGCTATCTCGGTTCTTTATTTTCACTTTAATGTGTTAGTCATAATATTCCTCGTCTTGACTCGTGATAGTTCATTATGTTCTAACTCTCGATAGTCTTCATCCAAGCAACTCAAGATTGGGTTTATCTTTCGTCCAATAGGAAGTGTCGACGATACTTAACCTTTCCTCGAAAGAGCATGAGCGACACGCTTTCAGTTGACAATAGTACGATATTGACTGCGATTAGGGCGTTCAAAAAAATCGCCCGACCCGAAAACCGAACCGAATCGGCCCGAACTGAATCGAAACCGCCGTTTTTTTTAGCCTGGTTCGGCCTACGGTTTACGGATATAAAAAATCGACCATGTCGGTTCGGTTGTCGATTTATACGTGGGAAAAACCGACTCAAACCGACCCGACCCGAAACCAAAATATATATTAAAAAAAACCTAAATAACTTATATTTTTATATCCAAAAACCATTACCCACCTTTAAAAACCAACCCAAACCGAAAACCGCCTTTAAAAATACAGGCCCAAACATGAAACCGTCGAAAATCGACCCGAAACCGAACCGAACAGAAACCACCGTGAACCGAAACCGACGGGTTTTTTCATAGTCGGTTCGGTTTCGGTCTGACCTTTTCCAAAATCGAACCGTTCGGTTCGGTTTGAATTAGGGTCCAAAACCGACCCGAACCGACCCGTGAACACCCCTAACTGCGATGAGACATGTAATCCCATTGGATAAGATGACTATTGCGCGAGTGATCATATCTCTAGAAGGATGTAAAAAATGCCTTTCTCCATGTGTCTCTCTACACTGTTCCCTTACATTTAGTCTATGAAAATTGAACTCTAATTTTTATATCGTTGAGGGAACTATTTCAATTTGTCGGGGGTGGTTTAAATGGGGACCATTTGTCCTTTTATACACAAAATCTTTTAAATTTAAAAACATACTAAACTAGGTCTATATGAAGTGTTAAAACGTGTGCTTGTAAAGTATGGGACTAAGAAAAACGTGAAGAAAACGACGGCTACGAGAAACTACCCAAATTAAAATTATTACCAAAGTTGAGGTAATATTTTTTCTTTAATCTAATTATTACGAGAAACGACGTCATGTGGTCATGGCCTTAAGCCGTGACCAGAGTCTTTATACTTAATTCGCAGACAAACTTTTCAATTCCCTCGAAAATTCCTAAACCCTCGAAATTTTCCCTCTCGTGCGATTTTGTGCTCCTGTCCGGCGATTTCGACTCTCAATCTCCCTTTCAATCTCTTAGGTAATATTTCAATCTCAGCGTATTTCAGTGTGTGTATGTATGTATGTATTTTTTTCGTGTACGTTTGTGTATTTCAGTGTATGTATGTGTGTATATGTATATGTGTATAGTGTATAATGTCTATGTGTGTGTATGTGTATGTATAATGTATGTGTGTGTGTATACTAGAAAAAATATATGACTAGTGTTGGTTTTGGTTTAGGTTTGAAATATATAAAAAAAAATGTGTGTCCTTTAATATGGATGCTAAAAAAATATATGACTAATGTTGATTTAAGCCTAGAAAATAATGCATGACTAATGTTGGTTTAAGTTTAATATTGATGCTAAATTCGGGATTAATTTTAGCGGTAATGTTTATAAGGGTTAATTTTGGGGTTGATGTTAGGATTGATTTTAGGGATTGTTGGCTTAAGTGACAAAAGTTGGTATTCAAAACCTAATAAATTAACGGTGAGATACACACACATACACGAGATTCACTCGTGGGAGACTATGTGGCTCCGCTGGTTTATTTGGGGTTTTATCTGGACAGTTTTTGGACCAGTGCCCTGGCTTTTTACAAATATAGCAAGTGTTCCCATTATTGATTTTAGATGGTGGAGTTCGATTTTGTTGAGTGAGGGGAAGTAAGGCTTGTTATGCAACTATAGTTTGATTCCACTCTCTCCTTCTCAAATTTCATATTGTTGGTGGGAATTTCCATTATAAAGCTAATTTCAAATATACTATATAGTACAATACAACAATCAAAATCTGAAAGCTAATTTCAAATATATTGTATGGCACAACAATCAAAATCCAAATTTCAAATATACTGAAATTTAATTACAATTTTACAAATTTACGAGGCTTAAGGAAGGTGTATTGAAGGGAATCTATTTGACAAAGAGGTTTTAATATCTGATTAAGGTAAAAGCATATTTTCCTAGAGGTATATGTTTTCTCAATATTTGTATGTGAATGAACCCACCGGTCAAGATCGTGTATTCCGTCCAGGTGGAATACAAGATTCGGAAACAATGCAATTGATTTGGAAAAAACGCAACACGTGATTTGGGAAAAACGCACAGGTGGTATTCCAAATGATTTGGAATTGTATAACGGAGGGTAACAGGAAAAATCGCATAAGTGGTATTTAATTTTTTTCCGAAACGAACAAATCATTTTTTTGGCTTTGGTATTGATTTGGGAAAAACACAATACGAATACACAACAGGGAAAAAACGCAATAGGAACATCGCAACCCGAACAAGCTTGCATAAGGAAATATATATATATATATATATATATAGTTTGTTCCATTGATTTAAAAAAAGAAGAAGAGTTACCTTATGCTTTTGAAGAGACAGATTCTTGGTTTATTGTGTGTGGTGTCCGACTGATTTGTTATGATTTATTGTATTTAAGTTTAGGGTTTCGTTGCTTTTATAGTAAGGAAAATGAATGGATGAGATTAGTTTAAAAAAATGAAGGGTCTTGATAATTGGGTAGATATATTTTCTTAAATATAATTTTTATTTGGTAATTGATATGGTAATATGCGGTAAGTTTGGTACAGAATTTCATTAATTTTGGTATGGTAAATTCGATACGATAATTCAGTACGGTAAATACGGTAAATCGGTTTTTTATATCTAAAAACCAAAACAACCAAATTTTTTACGGTAATTTTGGTTTCGGTAAAATCAGTTTTTGATATTTCATAATATGAGACCAAAACCATTTTTTATCGGACCAAAGCGGTATGGTATGGTAAAAATCCAGACCAGTTGCACCCCTAGCCTTGCCAAAAGAATCTCCACTTTCATCTCGGGCAGAGACCGAGGGACCAACATCTGAGGAGGATGAGGCAAACATCTTATCCTCACCATCCTCAGTTGGTGAAGGTGGGATGACCTTTAAGTGAATAGGGAAGATCTGACGAATAAGGCCGGCTCCAGCTCTACGATGCTCTTTGGGCTTGATTTCAATTATGCGTATCTCCTGATATTATCTCTCTCTCTAAGTGTGGGGTATTGTTCTGATAACTCGTAAAGGGTTCTTAACATTCAAGTGGTTGAGATTCAACTTGGTTGGACTAAAGGGTCAAAGGGGACAAACAATTTGAAGTTTGACATAGGTTAACCTAAAGATAAAAAGGGGATAATGAATCATTTTCTTTCAAGAACAACTCAAGAACACTCAATCGGATTTTTGCGGGAGAAGATGACAGACTCAACTTTGGTGGCTGATCAGAAGGCTAAGAAAGGCCAAAAAATTGAAGGGTTACTAATCAGTGGTGATAGCCACCAACAAACCACTTAATACTTTCCCTAGATACTCCAATTAAGGTCACTTGAAAAAATATTAAAGCTCACCGAAAAAATCAAACAAAAGCTAAAATGGCTCAAAAACCTTAAAATGAATGGGAGAAGGGAGAATAAAGGTTACCTGAGAAAGAAGAGTGCACCTGAAGATGAAGAAAGACCCTAAAACCTCATCGAAAATGCTTGAACGGTGGTAAGGAAGAATTGAGTTCTGTTAGAGAGAGAGAGGTTTTAGCGCGAAGAAGAAGAGAAGCAGGAAAAAGAAAATGAGATTTTCAAAACTATTTAAATAAAGGCAATCATTATACAAAACTTCCAAGGCGATCATTATTAGGGTACAACCCCCTATGGCACACGTACAACCATCATTCTTGGGCAACATGCTAATCCACAAGATTACTGTTAAGTGTTAATCCAAGGTCCTCATTCAACATTCTAGACCTTACATATGAAAGGACATATCAGACGTCAATCAAGGATGTCTTATCAACTTCTGCCCAAATATAATTTATCCCCTAGCCTTCAATTCACGTTAAAGACTAAGGGCTATGGGGTGATTGATATACCAAATATGACCTCGTCCTTAGGTTATACCTCTTCGCCCAAGGCCAACCAGTGGCCTACCATCAGTTTGAGAAAGCTATGGTTTGACCGTGGACCCATCATGAATGGACTCGTCCTCGATTGTAAACCTATCACAAAAGGTCTCGTCCTCGCCTCAGAACACTGTCAACGATACCAGTGTCAGTGATCTTATGACTCAAGTTCTCTCGGCCTCTTCTAACACTTGGAGGCCGAGGCTGAATAAAGACTCGGCTCAGCATGACAGTTACTTTACCATCAGAGTATCAAACTTGATAACTCGGCCTGGTTCGAATGACCAACTGTTGACACCTGGCAGAATGCGTGGATTGGGGCACACGTGGAAGAGTGCGCGTAAATTGCAAATCCCACGTGCACAAAACCGCTATAATAAGATCTCCTTCACACGTGAGGGAATATTTCATCATCATAACTTATATGTGCTAGTGATAGGTGGCTGATCCTTATTGGCATATACATACTACACATTACTACATGCTTGGGGGTACTGTACACACCCCATGCGCTGTATATACTCATCTTCTTCATCAGTGTAAAGGATCAAAATATTCAAACCCTAGCCTAAGCTTTTATTCTATTACAGTAAAGAGAGAAAGTAGTGATAATTGTATCACTAAGGCCATCAGTGCCCATTTTTATAATGAAATTCACATTCACCTGTACAGTGGAGTATGCCAATGGTTTAACCACTTATATTCTAGTCTTATTCCTCTTTTCCTTATCTCCTTCTTCATTTAAACACCTGCTTAAACACTATTTCCGCACTTGCATATTCTGGAATGAGCTCATACAAATTTACTTGTTGATACTATATCTAATATCATCAATGTCTCTAGGGTTTGATCAATAACACCACCATATATCTCCATTTCCTCCTCCTTATCACTACCCATAGACTATGTTAGAACAAGTTTTTCATTGCTGTATATTGGTTGGACAAAATAAAGGTCTTGGTTTTTTATGTTGTATCGAAGATCATGTATAAAACCAAGATCTATGACATTTCAAACGACATAAATTATGCATCCAAAGAACACCAAAACCTAATCCACAATCATGTAAAAACGTTGATTTAAAAAAAGAAAAAAAAGGCTTTGGGAGAATTTTTGAAAGAATTTTATAAGGGTTTGAGACAAATTTTAGAGTTGTGGACAAAAATATTTTTAGCTACACTTTGGATTGTGGTGAAAAAGGAAAATTCTTAGGTGTGTTTATGAGTTTTTTCAAAAAGAAAAGAGGGACAACCTGTGCTTGGGTCACAACCTTGGCATAGTCTGTTATAGCGGTATAATGGCACCATTAAGCAGGTATCTTAGTGCAATAGTGGGCTACTCGAAAGTGGACCACTAGTGGTAAAGTTAACAATGAATAATTTCTTCTTTTTTGGTCTTTTGATTGTTGTTAACTTGGACTCTTTTAGCTAAATATAAAAAGCAAATGGAAAATTTTAATATGGATACAACACTGATTGGACATAAATATTGTATATTTATTCCTCTAATTTCAGTGTATTTGTGAACCCGATTGATGTAACCTATATGGATTTGACGCACATTTATGCTACTAACCTTCGCTGGCAAGTATTTCGTGTTTTGTGCTTCTCTTATTTTTTTTATAGGTTAATTATGCAAGCAGTGCAAAAGAGAAAGCGAGACGATGAAAGAAAAGCTAAGAAGGCAAGTTCAAGGGCATTTTGCTAATTCTGCAGCCAGATCCCGAAGGAGGAGTCAACTGGAAAGTTGAAGAGATCGAAACAACGAGAACACTGGAAGAAATGTCACCCAAATCCGAGCTACGGTTGATGAGTTATGACCCGTTGAAGTTGAAGAAAAATCCAAGGAAGAAAGGAAAGAAAACAAGAAAAAAAATTCTAAGTGTTGAATGCAAGAAAAAGCACCCCAGACCAGCAAACATTCGCGAACCCAGGGCGAACCGGTTTGGGGGCGAACCGGTCGGGGTACATGCGAACCGGTTCGGGGGCCGTGATGTGATAAGCACCCAAAACTGTACAATTTATACCCAAAATAGATGTACTTTAGTTGCTATTTCTCGACAATATGGGTCTTATGTGCTTAAATGTTTAGTATGTAGGTTTAATGTACGTTGCGGTGTTCAAACGCGTATTTCAAGGCAATTATGCATTTTACGGAGCTAAATACCAAATTTCCTTGCCCCGTAACCTCATCCTACCCAAACCTAGCCTAAACTTGTCCCTAAACCGTCACCCAAGACCCGTGTGTGTTGGTTTGTTCCCTTTTTATTTTATTTTAATTTTTTAGATTTTTAGTTTGAGTCTTTTCTATTTTTAGGATTTATTTTAGAATTTTTAGATTTTATTTTCTAATATAATTTTATTTTATTTTGATTTTGATTTTGATTATTTTTAGTTTTATTTTATTTTATTAGGATTAGTTTTATTTTATTTTGATTTTTATTGATTTTTAGTTTTATTTTATTCTATTTTATTAGGATTAATTTTAGGAGTTTAGTTTAGTTTATTAGATTTTATATTTTAGGATTTTTGTTTTATTTTTATTTGATTCTTTATTTTACTTTTAGAATATAATTTTATTTTTAGGTTTCTAGTTTATTTTTATTAATTTTATTTTAGTTAGTGTTATTTTAAGATCCAAATTAAACACACACACAACCTTTATTAAACACTCCCTCACCTACACCACACCTACTATCCTACACCCAACCAACACTCACCCTCACCTAAACCCCTACACCCTCACACACACACAAATACGACCCCCACTCATCTTCTCCAACAAACCACCCATCTCTTTCTCTCTCCTCTCTCCTCCATAACCACACAAAGCATACCCCTCTCTCTCTCTCATCTTTCAACAACAAAACCATATCAAACCTCAAGCCCAGCCTCTCTCCCTATCCCGCCAGACCTCCAAACTCGACCCACTGCTCCGGCGGCCCAATTCCAATCGCACCCGTCGGCCAGCACCAGAGCCGACCTCACCTGTCAACTGCAATCCCCCGCCTCACCACCACACGCCGGCGACTCCTCCTGCCCCTTCTCAGCCCCGCCTGAGCGCGGATCCGATCCCGCCGTCGGCAGCACTCCACCTCACCTCCGGGTTGTTCCACATCGGATCGCCATCAGTCCTCTCTCTCTCTCACTTTTAAACCTCCGACCGGCGGCAGCCCCTTCCCAACGGCGATGCAGACTCCGGCGATCGCGACCTCCTGCTCCGGTGCAACCCCTTTAACCCATACCCATTTCAATACCAAACCCATACCCACTTCCTTACCCAACCCATATCCTTGAACCCATTTTCCAAACCATAAGACCCACTTTGCCATTTCCCATTTCCTTTTCTCACGATTTCATCACCTGCTTTCAAACCAAAGCCAAACCAATTATCCCATGTGCCAAAAACACCCACTTAACCATTTTCTTCTTATTGCCCTCCATTTAAGTCCCAATATCCATTTTACCCCCAACTAACCACCCAAAACCAAATCCCAAAACTACCCTCATGTGCACATTTAACCCAAATCAGATTTTTTTCCCAAATGACCTCACACCTCATGTGACCTCACCCAAAACCCATGCACCTCTAGCCAATTCCCACATATACCCCTTTGCTCCATTGCATATAAAAAGAAGATGAAGACCTCATTAGTAGGGAATTCTAGATTAGAGAGCTTTTTAGATAGGAATTTTAGAGAGAAAATTAGGTAGAGAAAAACACCCTTGTAAATAGTTTTTCATTTTTTTATTTTTAGATTATTGTGAGTGTAAATATTGTAAGAGAGTTAATTGAGTGAATATTTTAATTTCAAATCATTTGGATGCTCAATTAAGAGGTGTATGCTTCAATTTCAAGGATTGGAGTTCAACATAATCAAAGAGATTTGGTTTGATTGTTCTCTTCCCTTCTTTTATTATTTTATGCCTTTGAATATTAATTTGTCATATTTTATACCATGTTAGGCTAAAACCCATTTCAAGGGGTGGGGTGAAACCCTTATTTGATATTATTTTAGTTTAATTAGTTTGCTTACTTGAAATATCCCTTTGAATGTTAATTTTAATCCCTCACCCTTAGATTTACGCCTCGAGAGAGGGTAAATGATTTTCGAGAGAAAATCGAAATTCTAGTGATAATACCCATTTTAGATTCGAACTAGAGATAGGGGTTTCTTAAGTGGGGTATTATAATTTGAATTTCAACTCTAAATTCATTTCTAAGATTGACATAAATTCTAATTGATCGATCCTAGCGGGTGATTAATTAAAAGGAGTGTTGATCTAATTTTCTAGAGTTGTGAGGTGTTAATTTTAATTTTCTAAAAGATTACTACTCTAATTACACTTGCAACGAGAGTTGATTTGTAATTTTGATATTAATTTGGGAGAATTCAAATAATTAAATTAATTAATTAGAATAACTAAAATTTGTGGTGTAATCCCACTCCTTGATTGTTCTCACAATTATTTTCCTCACTTTATCTTTTATTTTAGTGTTAGACTTTATTTTTCATTTTAGTCATTTTCTAGTTAGTTATTTCCATCTTAGTTTAGTTTAGTTTAAAATCTCACCTCACCCTTTTGTTTTAATATTGAAAAAGCTAAAAAAAATAGAAAAGTGAAAAAGCACAAAAAGAAAATAAAAAGTGAATTACAATTGAATTTGTTCCATTTGCTTTACTCCCTAGAAAGTGGATTGATACCCTTACTTACCACTACACTTGAGTTTATTATTATTTGTAGGTATGTGAGGTTTTGACTAACTTGGCTTTCAACAACAACGATAAACACGCGCAAAAAGCAATTTAGCTTAATCAATCTCAAAACCAAATCAATTTTTCCTTTTCTTTTTTTGAGTCAAGGTTAGGATCTCTCTGTCTTGTCCCGTCGTCACAACTCCGTTGTCCTTCTTCCCTGTGGATTCGATACCCGACTTACTGGGATTATTACTTGAGCGACAGGCTTACACTTGAGCCTAAAGTGAACGCACTTCTGAGACACATTTTCAGTCGCGTCAAGTTTTTGGCGCCGTTGCCGGGGAATTAGGTAGACTTAGGATTAGATTGAGTCCATCCAAAACTTTGACCAAAAATTTCCAAAAATCCAAAAACATATAAAAAAATTCAAAAAGCACAAAAAGATTCACCATCATCTCTCACAAGCCATTAATGCAAAATTCTGAACTCACTCCAAACGCTCCACAGTTCTGGATCCGACCTCCCACACCGTCACACTCAATCTCAAACAACACTCCGTTTTCCTTCTTAGGACACACCCCCAAGTACACCTCGAGCACACCAAGTGAGAGCACTGAGTCATTAAGAGAGAAAGAGAGAGGGGTTAGAAGAAAGGAAAATGGTGGAGTTAGAGATCGAGAAAGTAAGAGAGGATGTAGGCACTAGTCGAGGGAGAGAGCTAGGGGACATGAGCATAGAAGAATTTGAAAAAAAATTCGGTCCGGTGGATGAGAGCCTAGATGAGAGCCTTAACGACGAAGTCCAAACTCTATTGGATTCATTTCGTCACCTAGAAGAAAGCGAATGGAAAGCTAAAATCGATAAATTCCTTCTTTGTGACCATCCACCCATACCACTAGAGGTCCCGAAGGTGAGTGAGGAGAAAAGTTGTGGTCCATCCGACTTAGAGGCCGACCCATGTGTCTTAAAAATGGAAAGAAACCTAGGTGTTCCCTCCGAGTCAGCGCACGCAGACCACGCTTCGAGTCAGCATTACGAGGATCCCTTTCCAATTAGTCATGATGAGTCTCCCGGTCTATCCTTTATCTATGGGCGAGGTCCCAACTTATTCCGATTGTTAGTATATGATAGGAAGACGGGAGTGACAAGGAGAGCATCATTCCCCGTGCAAGGGGTCGGGTGAGTTCGTAGAGAGATGAGAGGTCGTTGCACCCCCGACGCGTATGGGGTGATTATTGTTGTATTTTTGAGTCATGCATGAGTGTCATATAGTGTCTTGTTGCATTTTAATATTTGTTTGTTTTATTTTTCCACACTTTTCATTCGCCTTGAGTTAGATTTTCGTCCTTTTTGCTTGAGGACAATGCAAAAGTCTAAGTTAGGGGGGTCACAAGTGCGTATTTCTAAAACTTCACAAATTTTAAAAAATGCCCAGAAATTTCCAAAAAAATCATAAAATTTTGAAAAATCCAAAAATATTTTTGTTCAAAGAAATAAAAATTGGAATTCAAAATTTTCAAAAATATCATTAAAAGTCGAATTGGAGTCTCAAATTGTAAACATTCAACATACACAAAGCCGAAATTGACCAAAAATGGAAATTGAGCGAAAATTGACGACTTAACGAATAAGTGTGGAGATTAACAAACCCGGTGAGATTCGAGCCTATCACGTTTTGCAAATTTTGAAATCAATCCGAGTTAATTGTTAACTCAAAGTTCTTTTCAGCGCCTAAAAAGTTGTCAAGGATCTCAATCCTTTCATTTTGATCGGTTTTGGAAAATGTGTGCAATCTTGCCTTGAAAAATGTGCCAAAGTGATCACTAAACTTAATTTAATCTCAAAACGCATAGGGTAACGCAATTGGCATTTTGGACAATGAAGTAGGCCATCGTTTGTTACCCAAAAATCTTGGCCATAAAAAGTTGTGAAAAAAAAATCGTCCCTTTTTAACCCAAATTTGAGCCGAATAATTTTTCCCTTTCGTTTGACAACCCGAAAAATCCAAAATAGCCGGAATTGTGAAAAATGAGAAAATTCAGAATTTCAAGTCCGGAAAGTGCATCAAAAAGGGGCAAGAAAAAAATAGATATGCTCAACAAAAAGTAGTGAGAAAAGAAAAGAAGTGAAAAAGAAAAAAAAAAAAAAAAAAAAAAAAAAATGAGCAATAGCCCATAAAAAGCACAAATGGACATCATTAATAACTTTTTCAATTCCAACCTTCCCTATCTTTTTCATGTTACCCAATATACCTTTACACCTCGAAAAAGTCCTAACCGAGTTTAAATTGCAAAATTGGTTACCGCGTGGAGAGCTAATACACCAAAAGATAATAAAAGAGATTGAATGCGCGAAAAAGAGGCAATGTTCCCATTTTTAAAACCGTACTCCATTGATGAGATCCTATCACTATAAAATTTCCGTCTTTCTAATTGTATGCGTGATTTTGCATCCATTATATTTACTCTTTATATCACGCATACCGAGAGAATAGCCATAATTCGAGAGATTCGATTGTGAGAGCATTCCGTGAGAAATTGAAATCAAAACGAATTTTCGAATAAGAAACGTAATGATCAATCGGTGGAAATTGGCGGTTATATTTCCGGCTTCGCACACACACACTAAGGTTTGAGACTCGTAAATATGACTTGATGATGACTATTTTCTGGAAAAGTTTGAATTGCACAATTTTTGCATATTTTGAAATTTCTTTGAGTCGAATTTTGTGGGTATATTCTCTGCAAACCCTCACGAGACACAACTCGTCCTACTAGGGTGACCTAGGGGTTTAAAGGCTTGTTGCATGCGCTAAATGCAATCGCTTGCCCGCGAAAAAGGTATTCTATCCAAATAAAATGTGATTTTCAAGAGTTAAGCCTTGTTAGGATTCTTTTACATTGCTCGGGACGCGCAAAGTTCTAAGTTAGGGGGGGTTTGATTGGACATAAATATTGTATATTTATTCCCCTAATTTCAGTGTATTTGTGAACCCGAGTGATGTAACCTATATGGATTTGACGCACATTTATGCTACTAACCTTCGCTGGCAAATATTTCGTGTTTTGTGCTTCTCTTATTTGTTTTACAGGTTAATTATGCAAGCAGTTCAAAAGAGAAAGCGAGACGATGAAAGAAAAGCTAAGAAGGCAAGTTCAAGGGTATTTTGGTAATTCTGCAGCCAGATCCCGAAGGAGGAGTCAACTGGAAAGTTGAAGAGATCGAAACAACGAGAACACTGGAAGAAATGTCACCCTAATCCGAGCTACGGTTGATGAGTTATGACCCGTTGAAGTTGAAGAAAAATCCAAGGAAGAAAGGAAAGAAAACAAGAAAAAAAATTCTAAGTGTTGAATGGAAGAAAAATCACCCCAGACCAGCAAACATTCGCGAACCCAGGGACGAACCGGTTTGGGGGCGAACCGGTTCGGGGTACATGCGAACCGGTTCGGGGGGCGTGATGCTCGAATTTGCCTCATTTATTCTGATTGGCTCTAAGGTTTCTTTTTAGGTAAAAACTCTCCAAGAAGTGTGGGATACGTAGGTAGTAACTTAGGAACATCCGTTCTGGATATTTTTGAGTAGTTTTTGATAGAGAAAAAGTGAGGAGAATATCTAGGAACATAATTTTGATTTATTGCTGCAAGATCCATACACTTCCGGGTTTGTTTTCAAGTTGTAATCTCAGCTATATTTTTGTGATTTTCAGTATTCTTGCATGGTAATTTTTCTGCATGGTTTGAATGAATTTCTGCGTTTATAATTCTTAGCCACGTATTTCGATCTAGTGTTATCATGAGTTCTTTCGCATGCAACGTTATTATTTCATGCATCCTTCAGTTTAATATGTCCGATGCATGAACCCAACCTAATGTGTTAGTGCATGTGCATAAAATTAATCCGATGGATTTAGTGATTGATTATGATCGTATTGCATAGTTACATAATAATTGTGGATCTTTATATCTCATTTACCTTTGGGTACTCGTGATGATTTAGAGTACAATTTGAGTGTCACTATCGCGATACCGATTTACTCATCCTCAGATTAGGTATGACGCGGGCTTGAACCTCGTATACATAATGCTTGGGAGTACTAAATTCCGGGTCAGATCAATCAGATAAATTTACGATTAATATTATCACCGCACTACATTAGGGTTAGGGGATTGTATTCCCGTCCTGTTTCTCTCATCATTTAAAATAAAAAGTTGTTGAAATCATCAGTCATCCTCCATCTCGGTAGAGTAATTTAGTTGCATCTTTGCTCATTTTCATTATCGCATTTAGCTTAATCAATCTCAAAACCAAATCAATTTTTCCTTTTCTTTTTTTGAGTCAAGGTTAGGATCTCTCTGTCTCGTCCCGTCGTCACAACTCCGTTGTCCTTCTTCCCTGTGGATTCGATACCCGACTTACTGGGATTATTACTTGAGCGACAGGCTTACACTTGAGCCTAAAGTGAACGCACTTCTGAGACACATTTTCAGTCGCGTCAAGTTTTTGGCGCCGTTGCCGGGGAATTAGGTAGACTTAGGATTAGATTGAGTTCATCCAAAACTTTGACCAAAAATTTCCAAAAATCCAAAAACATATAAAAAAATTCAAAAAGCACAAAAAGATTCACCATCATCTCTCACAAGCCATTAATGCAAAATTCTGAACTCACTCCAAACGCTTTACAGTTCTGGATCCGACCTCCCACACCGTCACACTCAATCTCAAACAACACTCTGTTTTCCTTCTTAGGACACACCCCCAAGTACACCTCGAGCACACCAAGTGAGAGCACTGAGTCATTAAGAGAGAGAGAGAGAGGGGTTAGAAGAAAGGAAAATGGTGGAGTTAGAGATCGAGAAAGTAAGAGAGGACGTAGGCACTACTCGAGGGAGAGAGCTAGGGGACATGAGCATGGAAGAATTTGAAAAAGAATTCGGTCCGGTGGATGAGAGCCTAGATGAGAGCCTTAACGACGAAGTCCAAACTCTATTGAATTCATTTCGTCACCTAAAAGAAAGCGAATGGAAAGCCAAAATCGATAAATTCCTTCTTTGTGACCATCCACCCATACCACTAGAGGTCCCGAAGGTGAGTGAGGAGAAAAGTTGTGGTCCATCCGACTTAGAGCCTGACTCATGTGTCTTAAAAATTGAAAGAAACCTAGGTGTTCCCTCCGAGTCAGCGCACGCAGACCACGCTTTGAGTCAGCATCACGAGGATCCCTTTCCAATTAGTCATGATGAGTCTCCCGGTCTATCCTTTATCTATGGGCGAGGTCCCAACTTATTCCGGTTGTTAGTATATGATAGGAAGACGGGAGTGACAAGGAGAGCATCATTCCCCGTGCAAGGGGTCGGGTGAGTTCGTAGAGAGATGAGAGGTCGTCGTACCCCCGACGCGTATGGGGTGATTATTGTTGTATTTTTGAGTCATGCATGAGTGTCATATAGTGTCTTGTTGCATTTTAATATTTGTTTGTTTTATTTTTCCACACTTTTCATTCGCCTTGAGTTAGATTTTCGTCCTTTTTGCTTGAGGACAATGTAAAAGTCTAAGTTAGGGGGGGTCACAAGTGCGTATTTCTAAAACTTCACAAATTTTAAAAAATGCCCAGAAATTTCCAAAAAAATCATAAAATTTTGAAAAATCCAAAAATATTTTTGTTCAAAATAAATAAAAATTGGAATTCAAAATTTTCAAAAATATCGTTAAAAGTCGAATTGGAGTCTCAAATTGTAAACATTCAACATACACAAAGCCAGAATTGACCAAAAATGAAAATTGAACGAAAATTGACGACTTAACGAATAAGTGTGGAGATTAACAAACCCGGTGAGATTCGAGCCTATCACGTTTTGCGATTTTTGAAATCAATCCGAGTTAATTGTTAACTCAAAGTTCTTTTCAGCGCCTAAAAAGTTGTCAAGGATCTCAATCCTTTCATTTTGATCGGTTTTGAAAAATGTGTGCAATCTTGCCTTGAAAAATGTGACAAAGTGATCGCTAAACTTAATTTAATCTCGAAACGCATAGGGTAACGCAATTGGCATTTTGGACAATGAAGTAGGCCAAAAAATTGAAGGGTTACTAATCAGTGGTGATAGCCACCAACAAACCACTTAATACTTTCCCTAGATACTCCAATTAAGGTCGCTTGAAAAAAGATTAAAGCTCACCGAAAAAATCAAACAAAAGCTAAAATGGCTCAAAAATCTTAAATTGAATGGGAGAAGGGAGAATAAAGGTTACCTGAGAAAGAAGAGTGCACCTGAAGATGAAGAAAGACCCTAAAACCTCACGTGCACAAAACCGCTATAATAAGATCTCCTTCACACGTGAGGGAATATTTCATCATCATAACTTATATGTGCTAGTGATAGGTGGCTGATCCTTATTGGCATATACATACTACACATTACTACATGCTTGGGGGTACTGTACACACCCCATGCGCTGTATATACTCATCTTCTTCATCAGTGTAAAGGATCAAAATATTCAAACCCTAGCCTAAGCTTTTATTCTATTACAGTAAAGAGAGAAAGTAGTGATAATTGTATCACTAAGGCCATCAGTGCCCATTTTTATAATGAAATTCACATTCACCTGTACAGTGGAGTATGCCAATGGTTTAACCACTTATATTCTAGGCTTATTCCTCTTTTCCTCATCTCCTTCTTCATTTAAACACCTGCTTAAACACCATTGCCGCACTTGCATATTCTGGAATGAGCTCATACAAATTTACTTGTTGATACTATATCTAATATCATCAATGTCTCTAGGGTTTGATCAATAACACCACCATATATCTCCATTTCCTCCTCCTTATCACTACCCATAGACTATGTTAGAACAAGTTTTTCATTGCTGTATATTGGTTGGACAAAATAAAGGTCTTGGTTTTTTATGTTGTATCGAAGATCATGTATAAAACCAAGATCTATGACATTTCAAACGACATAAATTATGCATCCAAAGAACACCAAAACCTAATCCACAATCATGTAAAAACGTTGATTTAAAAAAAGAAAAAAAAGGCTTTGGGAGAATTTTTGAAAGAATTTTATAAGGGTTTGAGACAAATTTTAGAGTTGTGGACAAAAATATTTTTAGCTACACTTTGGATTGTGGTGAAAAAGGAAAATTCTTAGGTGTGTTTATGAGTTTTTTCAAAAAGAAAAGAGGGACAACCTGTGCTTGGGTCACAACCTTGGCATAGTCTGTTATAGCGGTATAATGGCACCATTAAGCAGGTTTCTTAGTGCAATAGTGGGCTACTCGAAAGTGGACCACTAGTGGTAAAGTTAACAATGAATAATTTCTTCTTTTTTGTTGTTTTGATTGTTGTTAACTTGGACTCTTTTAGCTAATTATAAAAAGCAAATGGAAAATTTTAATATGGATACAACACTGATTGGACATAAATATTGTATATTTATTCCTCTAATTTCAGTGTATTTGTGAACCCGATTGATGTAACCTATATGGATTTGACGCACATTTATGCTACTAACCTTCGCTGGCAAGTATTTCGTGTTTTGTGCTTCTCTTATTTTTTTTACAGGTTAATTATGCAAGCAGTGCAAAAGAGAAAGCGAGACGATGAAAGAAAAGCTAAGAAGGCAAGTTCAAGGGCATTTTGGTAATTTTACAGCCAGATCCCGAAGGAGGAGTCAACTGGAAAGTTGAAGAGCTCGGAACAACGAGAACACTGGAAGAAATGTCACCCAAATCCGAGCTACGGTTGATGAGTTATGACCCGTTGAAGTTGAAGAAAAATCCAAGGAAGAAAGGAAAGAAAACAAGAAAAAAAATTCTAAGTGTTGAATGGAAGAAAAAGCACCCCAGACCAGCAAACATTCGCGAACCCAGGGATGAACCGGTTCGGGGTACATGCGAACCGGTCGGGGGGCGTGATGCTCGAATTTGCCTCCTTTATTCTGATTGGCTCTAAGGTTTCTTTTTAGGTAAAAACTCTCCAAGAAGTGTGGGATACGTAGGTAGTAACTTAGGAACAGCCGTTCTGGATATTTTTGAGTAGTTTTTGATAGAGAAAAAGTGAGGAGAACATCTAGGAACATAATTTTGATTTATTGCTGCAAGATCCATACACTTCCGGGTTTGCTTTCAAGTTGTAATCTCAGCTATATTTTTGTGATTTTCAGTATTCTTGCATGGTAATTTTTCTGCATGGTTTGAATGAATTTCTGCGTTTATAATTCTTAGCCACGTATTTCGATCTAGTGTTATCATGAGTTCTTTCGCATGCAACGTTATTATTTCATGCATCCTTCAGTTTAATATGTCCAACTAGGTTTAAAAGGTCGGGATGCATGAACCCAACCTAGTGTGTTAGTGCATGTGTATAAAATTAATCCGATGAATTTAGTGATTGATTATGATCGTATTGCATAGTTACATAATAATTGTGGATCTTTATATCTCGTTTACCTTTGGGTACTCGTGATGATTTAGAGTACAATTTGAGTGTCACTATCGCTGTACCGATTTACTCATCCTCAGATTAGGTATGACGCGGGCTTGAACCTCGTATACATAATGCTTGGGAGTACTAAATTCCGGGTCAGATCAATCAGATAAATTTACGATTAATATTATCACCGAACTACACTAGGGTTGGGGGATTGTATTTTCGTCCTGTTTCTCTCATCATTTAAAATAAAAAGTTGTTGAAATCATCAGTCATCCTCCATCTCGGTAGAGTAATTTAGTTGCATCTTTGCTCATTTTCATTATCGCTTCTCAAGAATAGAGAACCTAATCTAGAATATCAAGAATGAAATCGGCTACTCAAGAACCCTGCAAGCTTCCGCATCAGCTGCAGCTATGTGTACCTAGAAAGAACAATCATCCCTAACATCCCTATGGCTGGGCACCTAAAAGTTTTGAAAATAGATTTGAAACAGGTCAGAGCCCAAAATATTTTAAAAACATTTAGCAAGTAATTAAGATGAATTAAATAAATATGCAGTTAACTTTCCATATTTAAGCCGATGTCGCACTCTCATGAGATTATCCCTCACCTCTCAACTATTGTGCACACCTAGCGACTATATCTTAACCCACCTAGTTATATTACCCTATCTAACTAGTCTTATTGAAAATCTCGCGAGCACGTTACCCTAACTCGAGTATAATCTAACTTCCATTTCTTAATTAGCTACGTTTCTTGTTAGCTTAGTAAATCATTAATTAATTTATAACTTTACTCTAGTTATTTATTCACATTCATCATTAATCTATTAAGCCTGTATATAAGTTACTACACTATTATATATGTTTATATGACATGTCACATCAAGACACTATGTACACATATATATCACTAGTAATATATGCAATCTCAATTCCGAATGTCCTCCACATTTTGAAAGCGAGCTTACTAGCATGCTATCGTGCTCCAAGAATATCCACCATATTCTGGGCAACTGGGCCGAAATCTCACCACCGGACCCAAAAATAACAAACGAACATTGAAGGCGGTCATGGACTTAAGTCCATGGTTATAACCACACCACATTATTCCACTATACTCCAACCTTGGATCACACGGGCGTGCACAACACCTATGACCCTGGGTAATGTACTACCCCTGTTGGGATTCGCCAGAGTGACCTTCCATGGCGCGCAACCACCCTGATAGGATAACAGATAGGATAGGTATGTTTCATATAAGTATCATACACAAAGATATTATTCTCATTCATATATATACTGTCTTTATACCTATATATATATATATATATATATATATATATATATATATATATATATATATATATATATATATATATATAATTTAATCAAAAAACTCGGCTAACCCATGCCTATCGCTAAAAGCACTAGCCTACAAATCCTGAGCCTATCTCATGAATGTTAATTAATTAAATTCTCATCCTTTAATTAAAATAAAATAGAATCACCCTGCTAAAATTCCGAGACTCACCCAACCATCCCGTTGTATAATCATTCAAGTTTATCAAGTAACATCACTCCGATAAAACACCCGGACTTAACCCAGCCAACCCGTTTATTTATTCCTGAATTTAACTCATCAGTTAGACATTTAAACTTTATCGTCAATTATCTCTCTCACAATTTCTAATTTGAATTTAATTACCTACTCACCTCTAGGCAATAAAATCTCTTTAAATCACTCCACTTAACTCTCTTTGACCTTTAGGGCTTATAAATTTTATTTGGAACTCCCCAGATTTACCTAATAACCAAACCCCAAAATTCTCCAAAAATAAACTTTCATCGATCAATCGATAGTACCAAACTACTCAAGTTACAGTTTCAATAATTTATTTTAAGCTTTACACCTAAACTAACAAAATTGCCATTTTCTAAACAACCAAATCGGGTCATAAATTTTCTGACAAATTAAACACCATGATGTAAAATTATGATTTCTCCCTCTACAGAACACCAAATGACTGCATTCCAATCCAATTGTAAAGCTAATACCTAGATCTTTCCATACATCTATGGTAAATAATCTAATTCTAAGTACAATTAAAATGGCATAAGTTTAAAGTAACATAAAAAATTATGGCAGATTAAACACCTTGTAGTAAAATTACGATTTCTCCCTCTACAAAATTCCAAATAAACTCATTTAAAGCTCATTGGAAATATAAGACCTAGAACTTTCCATACATCAAGCATGCAATCTAATTCTATGTACAATAAAAATGGCATAACTTTAAATTAACGTAAATTTTTTAGGCAGATTGCCATCTTATGTTCATCAATTAAATCGTAAGTTATTCAAGATTCATGTTCTTTAACCAAGAGCCCAACAAGATTCCATCTTTATATGTCTTAGAAATCAAATTTTGAAATATAATCTAATTCCAGCAATCATAAATAGTTTTACTTCATTAACTGATCATTTAAACTACCCATGATATCAATTTCATTAAAAAAAACCCCATTTACATGTGAGAACTCTTTCCAAAATTTCTTTTGTTCTATACCTACCATGATAAGAAGATGAATACACCTCAATTTGATTTAAATCAAGTAAATTACTTGCCTTGGATTTTTTTGTAGGATCTGACCTCTCTCTTGTGTGCGTTTATTTGATGTTAGAATCCTTGAATGTCCTCCCAAATTAGCCTCTTCTAGCTTTCTCCTTTGATTTCTCTTCTTCCTCCTATCTTCCATCTCTTTTATGGTTTAAAATAAATGTTATGGATGCCTCATATCTCTAACCCTTATATTTTAATTCACTAATCCCGAAATTAGGTTATTAGCCTACATAAAAATGACCCAAATACCCCTACGTGAGCCCGAGATAGTCTAAAAAGCCTCCGAAATCCAATTACAACCCCTGGGTATATAATTTTGACTATTTCAACCTATTCCGGATCAACCGTGCCCTCAAAATCACCATTCGAGTCACTAAACATAATTATCCTATTTCATACCAAAAATAGCCCCCACAAATGCCTTGGTTGCGATACCGTCAATTCCCGTTCGTTCTACTCACATATGATGCACTACAATTGACTTAATTAAATTTACTTAAACACACTAGTAAGTTGACCACATATATATTAATCTTATTCTCACAAATTAATATTTACCAATTTCACATTATTTTCCATTTAAATTAAATTACATCACACATGAAATTTAACTGTTAATATAAATTACTCAAAATTATGGGGTGTTACATACTTCCCCCTTACAAAGGAATTTTGTACTCGAAATTGGACAAGTTTGTAGTCAATAGGTCCTGATACTTCCTCTCACAACATCCATGTCTTGCCAAAGTCGAAATCATTATGTTGTTCCAAATGCACATCCACTAATGATACTCTTCTTCCCGACGGTCTATACACTACCATTTAAACTAGTGACCAGTCCGCTCCACTCACCTTACAACGAAATACCCACTATTTTACTCACTAGATTACCTTGACGACCTAATTTTTTTTCTAATTCTTCTTCTAACTTACCTATACGTATACATTCAACCCATACATTTTCACGCCTTCTCGCCGGGGACAATACTGAAAACTTCTACTTATTAGGGCACCCATACACCCTATATCCCGTGCATATCTGCATAAATACCACCCGACTCCACTGGCCTTAAATCATCAAATAACTATCAACTCACAATTTTATCCACATATACATAAATCAACTAAAGTACTAAATCCATGCCCTCATGACCACATATCTCTCAACTCTCGACGCTCACTGAGGTTCATAAGTGGATCGTCATGCAAGTGAAATTCGAACAAGGAGCCTCCCTCGAGACATTACTACCTAGCATTATCTATCATCAAGATCTGTAGGCCCAAAGCACACAAACAAGGTATAAGTCTAATTGTCCACTCCCACATCACTAAAGGAGTCATACAACACGGCGCTCTCACTATCACTAAGTCCTAAGCGCTAATTGAATAACGAGATAAATCTCTTCGCTCAAAAGTAAACCCATATACCCCGAATCACATCAGTAAAAGTCCCTACACACTGAGATTAAATGTAACGAGACAACTATACAATCTAAAGTCTCCTATACAATATAATATATACACGTTCGACCTTTTTTTTAGGTGATACCTTGCAAAACAATACATCTTGCAACGAATAGGATAATCTTACTATAACAGTCCACTATCGCTCAAACCCTTGCTAACCAGCCACTACTCAAGATAATAATATGATCTACTCTTATAATTCTCAAAAGGAGCAAAACTAACACACAATATAAACTTTCTCTTAGTGTCCACACCCGCTCGCCAACAGGCGACACCAAATATATTCATAATAAGGCTGATATTACCAGCACACCCACTAAACCCGTCTTACACGCGAATTTTAGTGTTAATAATCATATATCATGACGCTCCCTTGTCACCCAAAACTTACCCCATACTAATAAGGATAAGACAAAAAAATTACCTCCATTTGCTTACTTCCTTACCTAATCGACGGGTTCCTAGACGTGATCCTCACGTCAAAACTGACCCAAGAGCTGCTGCAATGGTTGTACCTGTAGGATACCATCCTTTAATGGACCCTTTCCTCGCTTTGGGAAATACCTCTTCTTGTGGCCCATCTCTCTACAACCAAGACAAATGCCAGAAAAATCTTATTGCCTCTGGCCTGGCCTGGCTGGACTCCCCCGCTATTCCCTTGCCCCTGGTAGCCCTAAGGAACAAAATGTTTCTACTGTTGCGAATGAGGTCCCTGTTGTCCTTGTTTGAACCCACTACCCTTAGGTTCGAAGCCTCCTAATTTGAATTTCTTAACTAGATCACCTTACCGTGAATCCCAATCCTGCTGCTATTGTGCCCCACTAGCACCATTCCCACCTACCTTCCCAACGTTTGCTTTCATCTGACGGGTTCTCTTTGGTGTTATCTTAAACAAGATTGATGTTTGTATAAGCTCACAGTCAAATACAAAATAATCAGCATAAGAACATAAATTCACGTACGCAAGGAGGAATGCAACAATCCTACAATAAGCCTCTATATCAAAGAACCCTATGCGGAAAAGTAAAAAGCTGCACAGATCCTAAAGACACTAGAACCTAATGCTCTGATGCTATTAGTGACACCTCTCCTATTAGAATAATGGGTGGCCAGCCCTTTACCAAAATAAAATGATGGTCTTATAGGGAACATTCTTAGCATCACTGTCGAAACATGAATAGTTACTATCCACCTAATTACTTTAACAAGAAGTGTCAAATTTTATCGTTTATCAACATATAAAAAGATTAACCAATACACAAGAAGTCCATACACAGTGATAATATAAATGAAACATCAGATAATGTCTAAAACTGAGATAAATAATTAAAATTCCCGAATAAATCATCGGGTAAGTGTAACACCCCTCCTAATTAAATACCGGATGGCCAGTCCCATACCAAATTAAAATAGAATATACAGTTGGCTCATTCTTAGCATCACTGTCGAAAATATTTAAACCTCACCCAATACTCAATTCAGCTGGTGTTAAAAACTTTTCAAATTCTAATTTAACAAAATCCATTTCCAGTTTAAGAATAACAATACACATTTTATTCTACAACACTGATAACCAATTAGATAACACAAAATAATTTGAATGCAATTGGAATAAACATTCCCAAATAATATTAATCCATTACAGTAATCCCAACAATGTTAAATGTATTAAAAGACACGAATACAATAGTATTTGACCCCGATAGAAAAGAGATAACTCAATCCTTTGGGCGACATGCCCTGACTAAGAATACTGTGAATCAAAAAGATGATAGGCGTTTAAGCAAAAATCCATAGCCTGCCATAATCCGCTAAGGGACACCTGATATAGAAGATACAATAGAAAAGAAAATATGCAAGGAAACGGGTCAGAGCCCGATTGTATAAATGATTTTTAAAACAACAAGTATTTAACAAGTGCAATAAAGAATTTATTATGTACATGTTAGACCCAACTCTCACTTGCCATTCTCACCTCTCAACTAGAGTGCACACTTAACGTTTCCTATTAACCTCCTAGTTAATGATTCCTCTTTAACAATTCCATAATATAATTCCATTCCCATATCATAACCCCGTATGTCCCATACCATACGTTATATAATCATTCTTATACATTTTTCATTTATATGAATCGTTTCTCATTAACATGAATCATTTCTCATTAATAGGAATTAAGCTTTTCAATTCTATAAGAATAAACATTCATTAACTTAATTCCATTCTTTTCTCAATTCGCCTTTATCTACAATTATCACACAGTAGATGACTTAACCACAATATAACCATTCAATCATTTAATTCATTATATATATATATATATATATATATATATTCATATATAATACGGCACCCCGAGTCACAGCTGCGGTGCAATGCATTACTCTGCTATCATGTCCCAATATAGCTGGTCGCCGAATAGTGGACAAAAGGTTCGGTAAGGATTCCTCGAACCATAAACAATAACACAAACATTGGAGGCGAACATAGTTCTCGTATCCATGGGTCACGCACATACCTACGTACCCACAGTCAGCGGACTTATCAACTCCCCGATAAGTCTTTCATAGACTTATGTTCTCGAGCGACAAATCAAAGATCCCATGGATTCATCAGGATATGACTGCCCTCACGCGCAAACCTCCCACCGATAGCAAGTAAGCTAGGTATGTCATACACATAAATCATCAATCAATCAAATAGGTATTATTATACCTATAATATAATATCAACAAGGTAATATCACTACCCTAAGATAATTCCCATACGTAGCATTATATCTCTTTTAAATTCCACGTATTAAAATATCATATCTTTACTTCATAATTTAATTATCCTCGCATCCTATAACATCTCTCCACTCCCGACGTCGTTAAGGTTCATGCGCGGAGCGTCTCGTAAAGCGAAATCCAAACAAGGAACCCCTCCAATACACTACTACTTAACTTTGTCGATCGAGGAGGTTCGCCAACTTCAACTATGCGATCGGGATAACGTCATACCTTCTTTCAACCAAATGTGTTCTAAACTCCCATCTCTATCCAGGAGACATACCACTACGCTCTTGTATTACACTCCGTCCTTGCGAAATCAATAATGAGCTTAAACTCAGTCCTTGATGTTCAAATTGTAACCCTAAGGCTACCCTCACTCAATACACAAGATTCAAATAGGTTTTTCCTCAACATGTATTCATTAAGAAGTCACTAATATCCTACTGGTCCATAACATTATTTCTCCCGAACTACTACGAGTTTAGTTCTCCTTTCAATTAAGGTTAAAACCGACAGTTTCAAATCTCTTATAAACACATCTTCTTTCACTTATGATTAAACCCTCTTGTAAACTTAAGGATACCCAGGTGTTATATTAAATCATCCCTACTGGTCCTATCTTTAATCCTCATACATGCCCATTTGGAATTTAACAAATGAATCTAGCAACCGAAATTCCATTCAATATAATTTTTATCATTTTAATCACTTGATTCCAAATCAAATTAATTCAAATCTTATCAAGGGTTTACTGATATTTTCTATGTCCCATAATATCCAAATAATAATCACCGAAGATCTACAAAAGTTTTGGGATAAGAACCAACATTAAAAAGAAACAACATTATGAATTCTCATATTTTAAATACTCAGAAAAATCAGATCCAAAAATTATTCAAATCATCAATCCAACTTCAGATTTGGATTCTACACGAAAAAATTGAGTCAGGTATGTGTTTTGAGTTTTTCTTAAATCTCATCCAAATGCACTCAAAAAGAAGATCTAAACCTTCCAAACTGGCTCTTCTCATTCCACTCGTTTTTGCCTCTTTTTCCAGAAAATTATCAACATATTATCTTCAAGAACACTAAATTATTTTCAGAATTTCTTCCACAGATTGATGAATATTTATTGGATTACTAACTACCTACAACATGAGTTTAATTCCTATATATTTTTAGATTCCAAAAATCCATTAACAACTATATCCTTTCATCTTCCAAGCATGAAAATCATCTCTTTTTATAACTATCCTAACATGGACAATATACGAACTTAAATTGCAAATATCAAACACTTGCCTCTAATGAAGATCTGACCCTTTGGAGTTGAATAACACAGGTGGTGATGGTGGTGGTGACCTTTGACCTTTGGTTCTCCTCCTTCCCAAGTAAACTTCTTTTTCTTTCCAAGAACCTTCCACTCTCTCTAAGAAGATGACTTTTCAATTTTGTGTAGAAGAGATGAAATGAACCTACATACACTAATCTCCAAATACTTATAATAAGACAAAACCCGAAATCACTATTCATCCTCCTTGTAAAATAACCAAAATGCCCCTTTGGGTTGTCTTTTCATTTCCAAATAACCCGAGACTCAAAATTAACATCCAAATAGACTTTTCTGACTATTTCGAACCTTCCGGACGCAACGACGCAGTCGAAATGACTATAAGGTCGATAGAAAATAAATTTCCTTTTTAATTTAATAAATTAGTCCCGACACGTCCCATACCGCGTCTGACTAAAAATTCAAATTATCGAATTTATATCATACCGTCATATCAATGACATCACATTCATATATTACCTAAATATCTTTAAGTAATATTCAGAATCATCCATTTTAATATCCACAATTCGGATAAAACCCAAATGAATTAATTTATAATAAGATCCAATTAATCCATTAATTTAAAATATAACCCATTTTAAAAGTCATTAAAATTACAGGGTATTACATACTTCCCCCTTTATAACAGAATTTCGTCCCGAAATTCAGAAAAATGAACCATACTGATAAGGTCAACTCCGAGTATAAATCTCACATCGCAAGAAATCTAAGTAGTACCGCCCATACAGTACATTAACGAAAATCCCCATCGATGTTACACTAAGTCTCACCATATAGTTCCAACTGAATCAAATTTAAATTATACCCAATCTTCCCTATACCGTCCTCGTGACAAAATTTGGGAAAAATGATCCTAGCTTATTAAACAAATAAATTCTGAAGTCACAACTACTTAGTGTTTCACAATTTTGAAAACTACTACAATCCAATCATCCAGGGTGCCCATACACCCTATATTACCGCTTTCAATATTAACATTTTCGCAAAGGTTATAAACTCATATCCCAAAGACCTAACTTATTTCGACTCCCAACTATTATTAGTTTCATGCGTGGGGAGTCTCGCAAGCGAAATCCAAACAAGGAACCACCCCGATACACTACTTCCTAAAGTAGTCGGTCATCGAAACTCCTAAGGTCCTTAGTCAATAGTATATAAAAATTTTGGTTTATCAATTTAAAAAAAATGTGGATTTATTGATTTCAAACAGAGTCTACGCATCTACTCTCTTACAGAAGACACGATGCAGGATAGTAGTAGTACATACGCCCTCATATACCAGAAGTCAATGCACGCTCGGACATGACCAAGATAAGTAATCCCATGATAAAAATTAAACGCACGTGATAACATGTAATATAAAGGTGTCCCACACCCCTCAGTGATTCTACGTAAATAACAGTGCTATAGGCTAAGTTTAGCAACCCTTTTGCCCACACCATATTATTCGCTACAAAATTCAATAAACGTCTCATAATTCCTTAGATAGGAAACATACCCTCATTCGTGGGTGGTGGTTGTTGAATCCCACAATTATAACTTTGCTCCGATGAGTCAAGAAAAATTTTACCCAAATTTTTCAGTTCTAGTTAACCACACTCCACTATTTGCCCAAGCCTTTGAATATATTGCCTTCGCTAGGTAACACACAAAATTACCGCATTTCAAGAACTTCTACTGATGACTCTCCTCAATTTTTCCATAATAGGGGTGACCTCGACTATGGTCATCATACTCGAACATACTTCATAACCTCCTAAGTACGATCTCCGCTATCCATCCAATGGCCCTCATCTGCCATATTTCTTGTATGAACTCGTCCGAACGCAAATAAGATTCACTAATATATACAGAATCTTACCAAAGAAATCAACAATCCTAAACATAGGGCTCTACATCAAAGAACGCTAAGCTGAAAACACAGTAAGCCGTACAGATCCTAAAGGACACTAGAACCTGATGCTCCGATATCACCTGTAACACCCCGCCTAATTAAATACCGGGTGGCCAGTCCCATACCAAATTAAAACAGAATATACAGTTGGCTCATTCTTAGCATCAATGTCGAAAACATTTAAACCTCACCCAATACTCAATTCAACTGGTGTTAAAAACTTTTCAAATTTTAATTTAACAAAATTCATTTCCAGTTTAAGAATAACACAACACATTTTATTCTACAATACTGATAACTAATTAGATAACACAAAATAATTTGAATGCAATTGGAATAAACATTCCCAAATAATATTAATCCATTACAGTAATCCCAACAATGTTAAATGTATTAAAAGACACGAATACAATAGTATTTGACCCCGATAGAAAAGAGATAACTCAATCCTTTGGGCGACATGCCCTGACTAAGAATACTGTGAATAAAAAAGATGATAGGCGTTTAAGCAAAAATCCATAGCCTGGCATAATCCGCTAAGGTTGGCGTCCCTGTTGCTGGACACCTGATATAGAAGATACAATAGAAAAGAAAATATGCAAGGAAACGGGTCAGAGCCCGATTGTATAAATGATTTTTAAAACAGCAAGTATTTAACAAGTGCAATAAAGCATTTATTATGTACATGTTAGACCCAACTCTCACTTGCCATTCTCACCTCTCAACTAGAGTGCACACTTAACGTTTCCTATTAACCTCCTAGTTAATGATTCCTCTTTAACAATTCCATAATATAATTCCATTCCCATATCATAACCCCGTATATCCCATACCATACGTTATATAATCATTCTTATACATTTTTAATTTATATGAATCGTTTCTCATTAACATGAATCATTTCTCATTAATAGGAATTAAGCTTTTCAATGCTATAAGAATAAACATTCATTAACTTAATTCCATTATTTTCTCAATTCGCCTTTATCTACAATTATCACACAGTAGATGACTTAACCACAATATAACCATTCAATCATTTAATTCATTATATATATATATATATATATATATATATATATATTCATATATAATACGGCACCCCGAGTCACAGCTGCGGTGCAATGCATTACTCTGCTATCATGTCCCAATATAGCTGGTCGCCGAATAGTGGACAAAAGGTTCGGTAAGGATTCCTCGAACCATAAACAATAACACAAACATTGGAGGCGAACATAGTTCTCGTATCCATGGGTCACGCACATACCTACGTACCCACAGTCAGCGGACTTATCAACTCCCCGATAAGTCTTTCATAGACTTATGTTCTCGAGCGACAAATCAAAGATCCCATGGATTCATCAGGATATGACTGCCCTCACGCGCAAACTTCCCACCGATAGCAAGTAAGCTAGGTATGTCATTCACATAAATCATCAATCAATCAAATAGGTATTATCATACCTATAATATAATATCAACAAGGTAATATCACTACCCTAAGATAATTCCCATACGTAGCATTATATCTCTTTTAAATTCCACGTATTAAAATATCATATCTTTACTTCATAATTTAATTATCCTCGCATCCTATAACATCTCTCCACTCCCGACGTCGTTAAGGTTCATGCGCTGAGCGTCTCGCAAAGCGAAATCCAAACATGGAACCCCTCCAATACACTACTACTTAACTTTGTCGATCGAGGAGGTTCGTCAACTTCAACTATGCGATCGGGATAACGTCATACCTTCTTTCAACCAAATGTGTTCTAAACTCCCATCTCTATCCAGGAGACATACCACTACGCTCTTGTATTACACTCCGTCCTTGCGAAATCAATAATGAGCTTAAACTCAGTCCTTGATGTTCAAATTGTAACCTTAAGGCTACCCTCACTCAATACACAAGATTCAAATAGGTTTTTCCTCAACATATATTCAGTAAGAAGTCACTAATATCCTACTGGTCCATAACATTATTTCTCCCGAACTACTACGAGTTTAGTTCTCCTTTCAGTTAAGGTTAAAACCAACAGTTTCAAATATCTTATAAACACATCTTCTTTCACTTAGGATTAAACCCTCTTGTAAACTTAAGGATACCCAGGGGTTATATTAAATCATCCCTACTGGTCCTATCTTTAATCCTCATACATCCCCATTTGGAATTTAACAAATGAATCTAGCAACCGAAATTCCATTTAATATAATTCTTATCATTTTAATCACTTGATTCCAAATCAAATTAATTCAAATCTTATCAAGGGTTTACTGATATTTTCTATGTCCCATAATATCCAAATAATAATCACCGAAGATCTACAAAAGTTTTGGGATAAGAACCAACATTAAAAAGAAACAACATCATGAATTCTCATATTTTATATACTCAGAAAAATCAGATCCAAAAATTATTCAAATCATCAATCCAACTTCAGATTTGGATTCTACACGAAAAAATTGAGTCAGGTATGTGTTTTGAGTTTTTCTTAAATCTCATCCAAATGCACTCAAAAAGAATATCTAAACCTTCCAAATTGGCTCTTCTCATTCCACTCGTTTTTGCCTCTTTTTCCAGAAAATTATCAACATATTATCTTCAAGAACACTAAATTATTTTCAGATTTTCTTCCACAGATTGATGAATATTTATTGGATTACTAACTACCTACAACATGAGTTTAATTCCTATATATTTTTAGATTCCAAAAATCCATTAACAACTATATCCTTTCATCTTCCAAGCATGACAATCATCTCTTTTTATAACTATCCTAACATGGACAATATACGAACTTAAATTGCAAATATCAAACACTTGCCTCTAATGAAGATCTGACCCTTTGGAGTTGAATAACACAGGTGGTGATGGTGGTGGTGACCTTTGACCTTTGGTTCTCTTCCGTCCCAAGCAAACTTCTTTTTCTTTCCAAGCAACCTTCCACTCTCTCTAAGAAGATGACTTTTCAATTTTGTGTAGAAGAGATGAAATGAACCTACATACACTAATCTCCAAATACTTATAATAAGACAAAACCCGAAATCACTATTCATCCCCCTTGTAAAAATAACCAAAATGCCCTTTTGGGTTGTCTTTTCATTTCCAAATGACCCGAGACTCAAAATTAACATCCAAATAGACTTTTCTGACTATTTCGAACCTTCCGGACGCAACGACGCAGTCGAAATGACTATAAGGTCGATTGAAAATAAATTTCCTTTTTAATTTAATAAATTAGTCCCGACACGTCCCATACCGCGTCTGACTAAAAATTCAAATTACCGAATTTATATCATACCGTCATATCAATGACATCACATTCATATATTACCTAAATATCTGTAAGTAATATTCAGAATCATCCTTTTTAATAGCCACAATTCGGATAAAACCCAAATGAATTAATTTATAATAAGATCCAATTAATCCATTAATTTAAAATATAACCCATTTTAAAAGTCATTAAAATTACAGGGTATTACATACTTACCCCTTTATAACAAAATTTCGTCCCGAAATTCAGAAAAATGAACCATACTGATAAGGTCAACTCCCAGTATAAATCTCACATCGCAAGAAATCTAAGTAGTACCGCCCATACAGTACATTAACGAAAATCCCCATCGATGTTACACTAAGTCTCACCATATAGTTCCAACTGAATCAAATTTAAATTATACCCAATCTTCCCTATACCGTCCTCGTGACAAAGTTTGGGAAAAATGATCCTCACTTATTAAACAAATAAATCCTGAAGTCACAACTACTTAGTGTTTCACAATTTTGAAAACTACTACAATCCAATCATCCAGGGTGCCCATACACCCTATCGTACCGCTTTCAATATTAACATTTTTGCAAAGGTTATAAACTCATATCCCAAAGACCTAACTTATTTCGACTCCCAACTATTATTAGTTTCATGCGTGGGGTGTCTCGCAAGCAAAATCCAAACAAGGAATCACCCCGATACACTACTTCCTAAATTAGTCGGTCATCGAAACTCCTAAGGTCCTTAGTCAATAGTATATAAAAATTTTGGTTTATCAATTTAAAAAAAATTTGGTTTTATTGATTTCAAATAGAGTCTACGCATCTACTCTCTTACAGAAGACACGATGCAGGATAGTAGTAGTACATACGCCCTCATATACCACAAGTCAATGCACGCTCGGACATGACCAAGGTAAGTAATCCCATGATAAAAATTAAACGCACGTGATAACATGTAATATAAAGGTGTCCCACACCCCTCAGTGATTCTACGTAAATAACAGTGCTATAGGCTAAGTTTAGCAACCCTTTTGCCCACACCATATTATTCGCTACAAAATTCAATAAACGCCTCATAATTCCTTAGATAGGAAACATACCCTCATTCGTGGGTGGTGGTTGTTGAATCCCACAATTATAACTTTGCTCCGATGAGTCAAGAAAAATTTTACCCAAATTTTTCAGTTCTAGTTAACCACACTCCACTATTTGCCCAAGCCTTTGAATATATTGCCTTCGCTAGGTAACACACAAAATTCCCGCATTTCAAGAACTTCTACTGATGACTCTCCTCAATTTTTCCATAATAGGGGTGACCTCGACTATGGTCATCATACTCGAACATACTTCATAACCTCCTAAGTACGATCTCCGCTATCTATCCAATGGCCCTCATCTGCCATATTTCTTGTATGAACTCGTCCGAACGCAAATAAGATTCACTAATATATACAGAATCTTACCAAAGAAATCAACAATCCTAAACACAGGGCTCTACATCAAAGAACGCTAAGCTGAAAACACAGTAAGCCGTACAGATCCTAAAGGACACTAGAACCTGATGCTCCGATATCACCTGTAACACCCCGCCTAATTAAATACCGGGTGGCCAGTCCCATACCAAATTAAAACAGAATATACAGTTGGCTCATTCTTAGCATCAATGTCGAAAACATTTAAACCTCACCCAATACTCAATTCAGCTGGTGTTAAAAACTTTTCAAATTTTAATTTAACAAAATCCATTTCCAGTTTAAGAATAACACAACACATTTTATTCTACAATACTGATAACCAATTAGATAACACAAAATAATTTGAATGCAATTGGAATAAATATTCCCAAATAATATTAATCCATTACAGTAATCCCAACAATGTTAAATGTATTAAAAGACACGAATACAATAGTATTTGACCCCGATAGAAAAGAGATAACTCAATCCTTTGGGCGACATGCCCTGACTAAGAATACTGTGAATAAAAAAGATGATAGGCGTTTAAGCAAAAATCCATAGCCTGGCATAATCCGCTAAGGTTGGCGTCCCTGTTGCTGGACACCTGATATAGAAGATACAATAGAAAAGAAAATATGCAAGGAAACGGGTCAGAGCCCGATTGTATAAATGATTTTTAAAACAGCAAGTATTTAACAAGTGCAATAAAGCATTTATTATGTACATGTTAGACCCAACTCTCACTTGCCATTCTCACCTCTCAACTAGAGTGCACACTTAACGTTTCCTATTAACCTCCTAGTTAATGATTCCTCTTTAACAATTCCATAATATAATTCCATTCCCATATCATAACCCCGTATGTCCCATACCATACGTTATATAATCATTCTTATACATTTTTCATTTATATGAATCATTTCTCATTAACATGAATCATTTCTCATTAATAGGAATTAAGCTTTTCAATGCTATAAGAATAAACATTCATTAACTTAATTCCATTTTTTTCTCAATTCGCCTTTATCTACAATTATCACACAGTAGATGACTTAACCACAATATAACCATTAAATCATTTAATTCATTATATATATATATATTCATATATAATACGGCACCCCGAGTCACAGCTGCGGTGCAATGCATTACTCTGCTATCATGTCCCAATATAGCTGGTCGCCGAATAGTGGACAAAAGGTTCGGTAAGGATTCCTCGAACCATAAACAATAACACAAACATTGGAGGCGAACATAGTTCTCGTATCCATGGGTCACGCACATACCTACGTACCCACAGTCAGCGGACTTATCAACTCCCGATAAGTCTTTCATAGACTTATGTTCTCGAGCGACAAATCAAAGATCCCATGGATTCATCAGGATATGACTGCCCTCACGCGCAAACCTCCCACCGATAGCAAGTAAGCTAGGTATGTCATACACATAAATCATCAATCAATCAAATAGGTATTATCATACCTATAATATAATATCAACAAGGTAATATCACTACCCTAAGATAATTCCCATACGTAGCATTATATCTCTTTTAAATTCCACGTATTAAAATATCATATCTTTACTTCATAATTTAATTATCCTCGCATCCTATAATATCTCTCCACTCCCGACGTCGTTAAGGTTCATGCGCGGAGCGTCTCGCAAAGCGAAATCCAAACAAGGAACCCCTCCAATACACTACTACTTAACTTTGTCGATCGAGGAGGTTCGTCAACTTCAACTATGCGATCGGGATAACGTCATACCTTCTTTCAACCAAATGTGTTCTAAACTCCCATCTCTATCCAGGAGACATACCACTACGCTCTTGTATTACACTCTGTCCTTGCGAAATCAATAATGAGCTTAAACTCAGTCCTTGATGTTCAAATTGTAACCCTAAGGCTACCCTCACTCAATACACAAGATTCAAATAGGTTTTTCCTCAACATATATTCAGTAAGAAGTCACTAATATCCTACTGGTCCATAACATTATTTCTCCCGAACTACTACGAGTTTAGTTCTCCTTTCAATTAAGGTTAAAACCAATAGTTTCAAATCTCTTATAAAGACATCTTCTTTCACTTAGGATTAGACCCTCTTGTAAACTTAACGATACCCAGGTGTTATATTAAATCATCCCTACTGGTCCTATCTTTAATCCTCATACATCCCCATTTGGAATTTAACAAATGAATCTAGCAACCGAAATTCCATTTAATATAATTCTTATCATTTTAATCACTTGATTCCAAATCAAATTAATTCAAATCTTATCAAGGGTTTACTGATATTTTCTATGTCCCATAATATCCAAATAATAATCACCGAAGATCTACAAAAGTTTTGGGATAAGAACCAACATTAAAAAGAAACAACATTATGAATTCTCATATTTTATATACTCAGAAAAATCAGATCCAAAAATTATTCAAATCATCAATCCAACTTCAGATTTGGATTCTACACGAAAAAATTGAGTCAGGTATGTGTTTTGAGTTTTTCTTAAATCTCATCCAAATGCACTCAAAAAGAATATCTAAACCTTCCAAATTGGCTCTTCTCATTCCACTCGTTTTTGCCTCTTTTTCCAGAAAATTATCAACATATTATCTTCAAGAACACTAAATTATTTTCAGAATTTCTTCCACAGATTGATGAATATTTATTGGATTACTAACTACCTACAACATGAGTTTAATTCCTATATATTTTTAGATTCCAAAAATCCATTAACAACTATATCCTTTCATCTTCCAAGCATGGCAATCATCTCTTTTTATAACTATCCTAACATGGACAATATACGAACTTAAATTGCAAATATCAAACACTTGCCTCTAATGAAGATCTGACCCTTTGGAGTTGAATAACACAGGTGGTGATGGTGGTGGTGACCTTTGACCTTTGGTTCTCCTCCTTCCCAAGCAAACTTCTTTTTCTTTCCAAGCAACCTTCCACTCTCTCTAAGAAGATGACTTTTCAATTTTGTGTAGAAGAGATGAAATGAACCTACATACACTAATCTCCAAATACTTATAATAAGACAAAACCCGAAATCACTATTCATCCCCCTTGTAAAAATAACCAAAATGCCCTTTTGGGTTGTCTTTTCATTTCCAAATGACCCGAGACTCAAAATTAACATCCAAATAGACTTTTTTGACTATTTCGAACCTTCCGGACGCAACGACGCAGTCAAAATGACTATAAGGTCGATAGAAAATAAATTTCCTTTTTAATTTAATAAATTAGTCCCGACACGTCCCATACCGCGTCTGACTAAAAATTCAAATTACCGAATTTATATCATACCGTGATATCAATGACATCACATTCATATATTACCTAAATATCTTTAAGTAATATTCAGAATCATCCATTTTAATATCCATAATTCGGATAAAACCCAAATGAATTAATTTATAATAATATCCAATTAATCCATTAATTTAAAATATAACCCATTTTAAAAGTCATTAAAATTACAGGGTATTACAGTAGGAATCCAATACAATAAATTCAACTAACTAAAAAGTCAAAAAACATACGTTTGAATAAAAGGGGTGACATGCCCAACAATACTAGAATAGAGAACCTAATCTTGAATATCAAGAATGAAATCAGCTACTCAAGAACCCTGCAAGCTTCCACATCAGCTGCAGCTACGTGTACCTAGAAAGAACAATTATCCTTGGTGTCCCTGTGACTGGACACCTAAAAGTTTTGAAAATAGATTTGAAACGAGATAGAGCCCAAAACCATTTGCAAATATTTAGCAAGTAATTAAGATGAATTAAATAAATATGCAGTTAAACTTTTCGTATTTAAGCCAGTGTTGCACTCTCATGATATTAGCCCTCACCTCTCAACAATTGTGCACACCTAGCGCCTATTGATTAGGCATAAATTCTTCGTATTTATCCCCGTAATTTAGAGGCTTTTATCAACCCGTGCGGTCTAAGTCAAGTTGATTTATCTCATATCATGTCTATTGATGTCTTTTATCAAGTACATCGATTTTTGTGTATTTCTCTTTCATTTTACAGGTATTCGATTCACGTGAAGAAAAGAGAGAAATCAAAATCAAGAAAGAAAGAAAGAAGAAAAGTCAAGGGTAGAAAAGTAATTGTACGCCCAAAATTTGGATGATGAATCTAATAAAGTTGAAAAACCTGATTTCATAAGCGCGTAGGAAGAAATGACACCCAAATCCGAATCCCAATTGAAAAGATTTGAAGATACGAAGTTGAGAAAAAATCAAAGAAAGGAAGAGAATTGAATCGGTTTGGTTAAAAGCAGCGAGCCAGTTCGACTCATTGATATTGCAAATCGAACCGATGAAAAAAAAGGAGAACCGATTCTACTTATTGGAAAAGCAAACCGAACCGACGGACAAGAAACATAACCGGTTCAAACGACTGGAATAGAAGAACCGATTCACCCTCCAAAGAAGACAAAAATCGAACCGGTTAGGCATGGAAGAATTTGTAACTTAATTTCTTAAAAATAGAGTTGCACAAGGTTGAAATACTTAGAAAAACGTGGTAGTTTTATTCTATATTAATGGTAGACATATGATTGTTAGTTTTTACATAGTTTTGAGAGGATCTTGAAGGCAGGAAATCTAGGAGTAATTTGCTTCAACAATTGTTCATCTTCTACATTTATTTCAAGGTTTTTTCATCAATCCAAGTATAGTTTCATTATTTCTTTCAATTTATCTCTTCTTTTTGATTTATGATTCATTATTTCCTTACTAGAAATATTTTCTACATGTTTGTTTGCAACTTTTATGTAATAATGATTTCATACAACTTAGATATCATGTTTAGATGTAATTGCACCATGTCCGACTAGATTTCAAGAGGGTTGGGGTACATTAACCCAAACTAGGTGATGAGTTGAGTATAAAATTGAATAAAATTATGGAGATAACTTGAACGTTGATATTTTTTGTCGAAACACGTATTATATATATCTTAACCTCATTTTCCCTATGTAACCGAGGTATCTGAGAGTATAATATGTGTACCGAAAATCTAATCATTCACGTTAGATTTATTATTGATTAATTACCTCCACATCCGGGATGCATAAGTATAAGTGTTGAAAAATACAATATTCACTTTCGTAATGGGATGATTCAGATTCTTCCCAAGTTCCATGGTATGGATTCGAAAAAACCATACCTCCACATTTGGGAGTTCGAAGAGGTGTGCCAAACTTTTAGTGATCAAACGTGCACTCAAGACGAATGAAATTTCCTTTCTCTTTGAAGGATAAAGCCAAGACCTGGATATGGTCTTTGTCACAAAACTCAATTGGATCATGGAGGGATATGCAAGCCAAGTTTATCTTGAAATTCTTTCCCCAACATCGAACGAATTCCATTAAAGCTCAAATTCAAACGATTAAACAATAAGAGAACAAGCCATTTGATCGATGTTGGGAGCGTTTCAACAAGTTAGTCAACACATGCCCCCATCATGGTTTTGAGAAGTATCATCTAATTTTTTTCTTCCACTACAGGCTAAGTATATCTTCTAAACAACTCGTTGAGACTATGTGTGAGTGAGAATTCTTTGGGTTAGGCGCAAACGATGCAGAGGCCCACCTTAAGTATGTTGACAAGACTACTCAAGCATGGGACACATCTGATCCTAACACCCAAACTCGAGTTCGGACTCTATCAATTGGACAAAGAAGCTGAGATAAAACTTCAAATAAACCAACTTACTAAAAGATTGATAGACGTAGTCAAAGCACGAATAAGAGAAACACCCGAATCCACTCAAGCAATGAGAGAGGTGTGTGCGATTTGTGAGGTGGGCCATTCAATGAATGAATGCTCGATGATACCCACCTAAAAAGTCATGCTTTATGAGCAAGTGAAAGCGGTAGGAGGATTTAAGGGTAATTTCAATTCCCCTCATGGGAATTCTTACAACCCTTCGTGGAGGAACCATCATAGTTTTAGCTATGGGCAATAAAATGCCGCGTTGAATCCTAATTCACACGTTTTCCCTCATCCACCACCACCGCCGCATTTCCATCGAGTCCCACATATCCAAGAACCACCTCCCATGCCATATATCACCCCACCGTAGCGAAATCTCAAGGATACATTGAATTAATTTATGCAATCTCAATCAGTAACTAATGCTCAAAATGCCTGAATGTTTGCCGAAATAAATGTGAACATTTCAAAATTGCAATCTTTCTTAAGTATCCAAGAGAAGGGTAAGTTTTCGACCCAAGGCCAAAGACATCCCCATGGTCAACCTAGTGTTAGCTCTACATCCCACGATCATAAAAAGCAATGTCAAACCGTTACCACTCTACGTAGTGGTAGAGTTGTTGATTTATCACCTCCCCCAAATGACGAACCTAAAGATAAGGAGGTTTTGCCCGGCACGAAAGAGGCCGAAGATGCCCCCTTGAATGAGAGTGACAATGATGACACTAGTGGGCCTGAAGTTGTAGTGAAACCACCCATTGCTGTGCCTTTCCCTCAACGGTTGGTTCCACCTCAAAAAGGGACCTCACGCAAAGACGTGCTAGATGTATTTAAGCAATTCAAGCTGAATTTATCTTTTCTCAAGGAAATAAAGAAAATTCCCTCCTATGCTAAATATATTATGGAATTATTGACGGTGAAACATAGATTAAAGGTGAAAAATAATATTTTCTTAGAACAAAATGTGAGCTCCGTTCTACTAAACGACCTCCAACCAAAGTTTAAAAATCCGAGTGCACCGACCATTTCGTGCATTATTGGAGAGAACCGCATCGAGAAAGCTTTACTAGATTTAGCGGCGAGTGTTAAAAGTCTGCCTTATTCCATATATAAACAATTAGATTTGGGGGACCTCAAGCCCACTAAGATCACTCTCCAACTCGCGGATCATACTGTGAAGATACCTCGAGGAATTATTGAGGACGTTATAGTCCAAGTGTACACTTTCTGCTTCCTGGTAGATTTTGTCATTTTGGACATATAGCCCTCCATCACATCGAGTAATCATGTTCCTATCATCCTTGGCCGCCCATTCTTAGCTACGACTAACACTGTGATAAATAGTCAAAATGGGAAAATGCAACTCACATTCGGGAATATGACCCTTGAGACAAATATCTTCAACATAACTAAGCAAGTTGGTGACGAGGACGAGTTTCACGAGGTAAATCTTATTGAGGAGTTAGCAGATGAGCACATTAAGGGAAATTTTAGTGGGGATTCGTCAGGAGTGTGTCTTATTTCGGGTAGTGAGCATGATGGGGCGTTCACCGACTCCGAGAGGGAGGTAGGAGAGTTGAGAGTTCAATCTTTTGATAAAAGACAAGAAGGGGTAAACTATTATCACTGAGATCGTTGGAATATAAGGTGGATTAGGAGTTCAATCTTGCGATAAAAGATATTAAGGGTAAACTATTGCATCTCTCACATCTTAATCCAACGCTCTCTTATAAAGTGGGTTATACTCCTATAAGAGTTCAATCTTTCGATAAAAGACAAGAAAGGAGTAGAAAACGATAAAAGAAGAATATTTTTTGGATAAAAAATTATTCACCACTTCTTCTCTCCCTTGGTTTGCGGATATAATGAATTACCTTGTCACGTGGGCCGTTCCCTTCGATAGGACACTACAAGAGAGAAAGAAGTTCCTAACTTGGTCGCGCATGTTCTTCTATGACGATGCCTATTTATTCAAGTATTGCGCCGACCCAATCATCTGAAGATGTTTACCAAATGACGAGACACCTAACATCATTAATTTTTGTCATACGGAAGCTTTTGGATGCCACTTTTCGATGCATAAGACGACCACTAAGATTCTTCAAAGTGGTCTCTATTGGACCACAATTTTTTGGGATGTTAGCGCTTATTGCAAATCTTGCGATAGATGTTAAATGATGGGAGCCATCATACGACGTGACATGATGCCGTTGACCCCTATACTCGTCATTGAGATATTTGATTGTTGGGGCATTAATTCCATGGATCCTTTTCCTCCCTCCTTTAGTTTCTTATACATCTTTGTCGCGATAGATTATGTGTCAAAATGGGTTGAGGCCATATCTACTAACATCAATGACAGTAAGTTGGTGATCAAATTCTTATAAGAACACATACTTTCTTGCTTCTAAGCTCTGAAGGCAATCATTAGCGATAACTACAAACACTTTTGCATTCAATCATTTGAAAAACTCATGAGAAAGTATGAGATCGTCCACAAGGTTGGGATGAATTATCACTCCCAAACTAATGGGCAAGCTAAATTTTCCAATCGTGAAATCAAGCACATTTTCAAAAAGGCCATCGATCGTAATTGTTTAGATTGGTATCTCCATTTGAACGATGCATTATGGGTTTATAGAACCGCATATAAGAACCCCCTCGGTATGTTCCATTTTCTCTTTGTGTATAGCAAGCCTTGCCATCTACACATGGAGATAGAAAATAATGTGTATTGGGCAATCAAGAGGTTGAGCTACAACATGGACCAAGACGGTGAAGCACGCAAGCTTCAATTGAATGAGTTGGAAAAAATGCGCAGTGATGCGTATATAAGTACAAATATATCCAAAGAAAGAATGAAACTCGCACATGATGGAATTGTCTGACGAAAGGAGTTTCGTTCGGGTAAAATAGTGCTTCTATACAACTCATATTTAAACTTGTTTCCCGACAAGTTACGTTCGCAGTGGACCGACCGGTTTCTTATGAGAGAAGTGTTCCCCCATGGATCCGTTGAGTTAGAATATCCTAAGGGGGACACACATTCAAGGTAAATGGATAATGCCTAAGTCATACTTAGAGGCGTGCGTTGACGAGGCCGACACAATTTGGTTATCGGACCCTGTTTATGGGGTTGATTGAGCTTGATATGAGAGGTCATCGCATCCCCGACGCGTATGGGGTGATCTTTGTATATATTAGTTAGTTGAGAAGGTTAGGGATGTTAGAGGTCCGTATGATGCAAGTTCTTAGATAGTGGAACACCGAAGCACAACACAGGAGAGTGTAGGGAATTTTGAGGTGAGTTTTCATGTTTTTTCGGGTTAATATATGCATGGGAATGTTTTGGGAGATTTTCGAAAAAGTGATTTTTTTTAAGAATTCCACACTTAGTGTTTTTTGAATGAAAAAGTTGAGTAGCATAACAGTATTCCAAATTGGTTCACCCTTTCTTCATTAAATGGACGAATTGGTTCGCTTCTCTACTCGATCAAACCCAAACAGAACCGGTTTAATTTTCTGTTGTCTCTTCATTTTCCCTCCATATTCATCCCCTTTCCCTCCATTGAACTTCCCCCATATTCTTCCCTACCAATCCGATTTCCCTCCATTACACACCCCCTTTCCCCTCCATTCTTCCTTACCCCACTATTCTCTTCTTCTACTCTCGTATTTTTTTAGAATTATAATTTCTTCCCAATAGAAAATGCGGAGCGTTCCATCAAATACAATGAAATAAATACCCTCCATGATGGCAATCACGACTACCGCTCCCACCAAGAGCGAATTTGGTGCGAGACATTCTTTTCCACTTCCCGCTCAATGCATGTTGAGAGGAAAGTCCAATGGGTTGAGATTCCTCAAGCGGCCATAAATCTCTTCTGCCCAAGAGGATGGTGCCAAGTATTTAAGGATCCTAATACAGTAGTGTAGGATGACGAAGTACGCACCTTCTTTGGCACTTTCGTCTGCACGACCGCGAAAGCCTATGTTGATGAAACACGGGTCCCTTTCTCTCCCGATATTTTAGTTTGAAAGATGTGGGCTATGGGGGTTCCAATCCCAACAACTATGATTATCCCACCGGGGCATTGCCACTCTGTAAAAATATATGCATCAACCGCATTGCCCCCGCTCACTCGTGGAAAAGAGATACCTTTTCGTAGGTAATATAGATGCACGTGCCCACCTCGCCTTCCTCATTATTTGTGGAAACATTCTTTAAACTTCCAATGACTCGATAATGTGAATTCGCCAAGCTAACTTTTTGTACCACTTCCTCCATCCAGGCTCCGCCATTCATCTTGCCCTCACATTTTATGATGAAATTATCCATGCCGCCATGGATCGCAAGGGCAAGATAGCCCTCCCACACTCCCGTCTCATCACCTCCATCCTTCGAGACGCCGAAATTGTAGCACCTCGAGCACTACCCCATCTCCCCAAACCCAATGGGAAAGAATAAGTCACCCGGAGCGAGCGCCAAATGGACGTTCTTTACGCACCTCCACCAGCGACAGAGGATGTTGAGATAGAGGTGGAGGAAGAGGAAGGCAACGACGAGGCTTATGAGCTCGAGGGGGAATTTGATGAGGCGAATTTTAACACAACGGTCATCAACCGTCGGATTTATGCTTTAGAAGCCAACCTTGAGAATTTCATTTCTGAGTATAGACAGGATCACCAAGCATACCAACGAGACGCAAGTATGATGACCCGCCTCCAAGACGAAATGTATAGGTTGCAAGTCGGGTCTCCAATGTCGCACTTCCAACTTATTTTTATGACCCTTACGACCCAAGTGCGCCCGGTACCTCCCACCCACTCCCCGAGTAGCAAGCCCATTTGTTGATGTTTTTGTGGTGTTTCTCGTATGTAGTTCTTCTACGCTTGTATTTGCTGAATTTTTTTCACAAGAACTATGTACTCTCTATCCTTTATCTTGCTTGTACTTGGTTGTATTAATACAAAATCTGCATTTTCGCCTTTGTTTATTTTTTTACGCACTCTTCTTTTGTTTGGATTTTAGTCCTTTTTTCATGAGGACATTGCAAAGGCCTAAGTTGGGGGGGGGGGGGGGGGGGGTACACATGCATTTCAAAAAATTTCAAAATGGCAAAAAAATAGAAAATTTCAAAAACTTCCCAAAAATTGAAAAAGTTAGAAAAAAAAAACAAAAATATTTTCCTTCAAAATAAATAAAAATTTGAATTTAAAATCTTCGAAAATGTCACAAAATTTTCTTTAAAGTCCCAAATTGTAAAAATCAAGAGCACTAAGACGAAATTGAGCGAGCATTGACGACTTAATGACTAAGTGTAGAGATTAATGAACCCGATGAGATTTCGAGCCTATCGATTGTCGTGAGTAATTAAATCAATCCGAGTTAAAAGTTAACTCCAAGTCCATTCAGTGTTTTAAAAAAAGTCTTTAAAGATCTCTATTCATTTGTTTTGATCGGTTACGGGAAACGAGTGAAATGTTATCTTGAAAAGCACGCCATAAATATCTCAAAACTAAATTATTCTTGAGATGCATATGGTAAAATAATGAGTAATTCAGATAATGAAGTTAGGCCCTCGGTTGTTTACCCAAAAATATTAGCCATAAAAAATAGTGAAAAATTATCCCTTTTGTAAACCCAATTGAGCCGAATAAAATTTTCAATTCGTTTGATTACCCCGAAAAGCCCATTTAGCCCAGAGTTGTGAAAATCAAAACATTCATCAATTAAGTCAAAATGGTGCAATAAAAAAGGGGGCAAGGAAAAAAATAAAAGAAAAATGCTCAAGGAAAATAGCAAGAAAAGAAAAATGTGAAAAATAAAATAGAAAAGCATGGGAAAAAGAAGAGAATAATGAGTAAGAGCCCGAAAAAGCACTAACGGACATAGTAAGCACAATTTTCCACTCCAAACTTCGTAACCATTCCTATTTTACTCAATATACCTTATAACCTGAAAAAGTCCTAACCGAATTCGAATAACGAAATTAATTACCACGTAGAGAGCTAAGATACGAAAAGATAATAAGAGAGATGAATTGGTGTGAAAAAGAGATAATGTTTCCCGTTTTCCAATTATCGTATTTCGGTGAAGAGATCTTTTCACCTAAATAAATTTTGTCTTTTAAATTCGTGTGCATGAAATTGTGTTCCATTATATTTCCTCTTTAAATGCCGTACACCGAGAGAAAATCGCCACATTTCGAGTGATTCATTTGTGAGAGCATCCGTGAGAATTTAATCAAAACGAATTTTTGAAAAGTAATGTAAGGATCAATCGGTGGAAGTTGGTGGTTTAATTTTTGCCTATGCACACACGCACTACAAATTGAGACTCTTGAATATAAATTTACGGTGACTATTTTTGGGGAGTTTATATTGTACAATTTTTAAGTACTTTTTTTCTTTCGAGTTAAAAAATGAATTTTGTGTGTACATTCACTACAACCACTTGTCCTACTAGGGTAACCTAGGGGTTTAACGGCTTGTTGCATACGCTAAATGCAATCGCTCACTCACGAAAAAGGTATTCTATCTCAATAACATGCTTGCTAAGAATTTTAACCTTGCTTGATTCTTTTACATTGCTCGGAATGATCAAAGTTCTAAGTTAGGGGGGTTTGATTAGGCATAAATTCTTCGTATTTATCCCTATAATTTAGAGGCTTTTATCAACCCGTGCGGTGTAAGTTAAGTTGATTTATCTCATATCATGGATACTGATGTCTTCTATTGAGTACTCCAAGTTTCGTGTGTTTCTCTTTCATTTTACAGGCATTTGATGCACGTGAAGAAAAAAGAGAAACCAAAATCAAGAAAGAAAGAAAAGAAGAAAATTGAAGGGTAGAAAAGTAATTATACACCCGAAATTCGAACGAGGAGTCTCAAGAGAAGTCAAAGATATTGATTTCACAAGCGCGTAGGAAGAAACGACACCACAATTTGAGTCCCAATTGAGATGATATGGAGATACAAAGTTTTGAAGAAATCAAAGAAGGAAAGAAGAGAACCAAATTGATTTGGTTAAAAGCAGCGAATCAGTTCGACTCACTGATATTGCAAACCGAACCGATGACAAACGAGGAGAACTGATTATACTTACAAGAAAAGCAAACCGAACCGACGGACAAGAAATAAAATCAGTTTGAACGACTGGAATAGACGAATCGGTTCACCCTCCGAAGAAGACAAAAATCGAACTGGTTCGGCATGGTGGAATTTATAAATTAATTTCTTACAAATAGAGTTATACAAGGTTGAAATACTTAGAAAAATGTGGCAGTTTTATTCTATATTTATGGTAGACATATGATAGTTAGTTTTTACATAGTTTTGAGAGGATCTTAATGGCAAGAACCCTATGAGTAATATTCTTCAACAATTGATCATCTTCTACATTTATTTCAAGGGGTTTTCATCAATAAAAATATAGTTTCATTATTCCTTTCAACTTCTCTCTTCTTTTTAGTTTATGATTCATTATTTCCTTACTAGAAATCTTTTCTACATGTTTTTTTGTAACTTTTACGTAATAATGATTTCATGTAATGTAGATATCATGTTTAGATGTAACTGCACCATGTCCGGATAGATTTCTAGAGGGTTGGGGTACATGAACCCAACCTAGGTGATTAGTTGAGTATAAAATTGAATAAAATTATGGAGTTAATTTGAAGGCTTGATATTTTATCAAAACACATATTATAGATATCTTAACCTCGTTTGCCCTAGGTAATCGAGGTCTTTGAGACTATAATATGTATACCGATAATCTAATCAATCATGATAGATTTATTATTGAGTAATTATTGTGCGGATTTAAATCCTCATATAGTTAATTCTTCGAAAGATTTAATGTTTTGTTCGAATTATTAATATAATTTTTGAACCTTTTATATCCAACGAACTTACCGACAGTGCGGGGAAGTGTACCCCAATCTCAATTTCTCGCATAGTTTAAAACCACTTCATTATTATTGCATGTGTAGTTAATTCACCAGTTTAATTAGTTTTCTTTAGTTAATTGAACAAATCTCAAAACAATCATCGTTTCCTTCTTTTCTAGAGTCGATCGTAAGGTGAATTTCCCTTCGTATTCGTCGTCATGTCTCAAGTCCTATTCCTTATGTTCGAAACCCGACTTGCTCGAATTATTACTTACGCGACCGGTTTAGACTTGAACCGATATAAGAATGCACTAGAGACACTTTTAAAGTCGCGTCACCTATATCTTAGCCCACATAGTTACATTACCCTATCTAACTAGTCTTATTACAAATCTCGATAGCGCACTACCCTGATTAGAGTATTGTCTAACTTTCATTTCTTAATGAGTTATGTTTCTCATTAGCTTAGTAAATCATTAATCAATTTATAACTTTACTCCAATTATTTATTACTGTTCATTATTAAGGTATTTAACATGTGTATACCTTACTACACTATTATATACATTTATAAGACATGTCACACCGTGACACTATATACATATATATCACCCGTAATATATGCAACCGCAATTACGAATGTCCTCCACATTCTGAAAGCGATCTCATTAGTATGCTATCGTGATCTAGGAATGTCCACTACATTCTGGGCAACTGGGACAGAATCTCACCACCGGACCTGAAAATCATAAATGAACATTGGAGGCGGTCAAGGCCTTAAGTCTGTGGTCATAACCACACCACATTATTTCATGGTACTCCAATCCTACATCACACGGGCGTGCACAACACCTATGACCCTAGGGAATGGTACTACCTCTATTGGGATTCGCCAGAGTGACCTCCCATGACGTGCAACCTCCCTGATAGAATAACATCTAGGACAGGTATGTTTTATATAAATATGATACACACAGATATTATTCACATTCATATATATATATATATATATATATATATATAATAATAATAATAATAAAGTAGGAAACTTATGTATGTCATAAGATGCAAAGATGATGTCATGAGATGAATTTTATATACACTTCCTATTTTGACCATGAAATTTTTGAATTCCCCCTCTTTTTTTTACCCTCATCTTATGTCAAAATATAAAAATAAGGGCGAAAGCGTTCATAGACACCCTTACACACAACTCAGCCTCTCTCCTCAACACAAAACACCACGCCCCAACAACTCCCTTGCTTCAGCTTCTGAACCCCAACCTCAAACCTCTCCTATTTCACTTCCCCTGCAGTACAAAACCCGTTCCAAACCCTAATCCTTACCGTACCATCGCCTTGTACTCCAACACTGCCACCCTTGCACTCCAACACTACCACTGCCACCCCAAGTAATCTCTCCCACACCGTTTATAATTTTAATATTTTAATATTTTGACCTTCGATCTACCTGAAGAATTTGTTTAATTTGTTTTGACTCCAGATCCTCACTCATCGCAGATTCCCACCGCCCTTCTCCCAACGTGGCCTCCTTTATTGCACGTCGCCGCCCTTTCCTCTTATGTGAGTTTCAAATGGTTTAACTTTTATCTGTGTGGTTTAATCTTCTGAGGAGGTTCGTTTTTCTTTGGTTATTTTAATTGTATGGGGGTATTTAAGCATTTACCCTTCGATTGTTTGTTTCAAATTAGGGATTTTATGGATGTTTTTTTTCTTTAGTTATTGATTTTGAACTTTGTTTGCTACAATGTTTGAACTCTGATTTGTTTGCTAATGGTTTGTTGAATGTTTAGGTGTAATTTCAGTGCACGTCTTATACAACTAGGTAAGTTAATCATGGCATTTTTAGTTTTTTTTTGCATTATATTTAATGAAGTTTTAAATATTTGTTTTAATTCGGTTGATGTGGCAAGATTATTATTTTAGGGTGTCTTTATTAATTTTTGTTTGTGACCTATTTTTAAAAAAATTCTCTCGCAAAAATTTAAAATGCTTGGGAAATTTCAGTTGAAACAAAATCATTCAAAAGACACATGGTAATCTTTAAGAATGTCTTATTTCTTGAGCACTTGATATTAGAAACCTTATACGGTAGTAGGAAACACATGGTAATCTTCAAGAATCTTTAAGAATGTCTTACACGGTAGTAGGAAACATATATGTGTTGAACATTTAATTATCATGTATAATTTGTTTCACTCTGTTTTTTCGTGTGCATGTGGGGGGGGGGGGGGGGATTGTTCATTGTCTAATTTCAGTTTTGTAATGTATCCTTCATCAACCAGATTCTTTCATCACCAGGCTTTATGAAATATTTGATGAAATCAGTCCTATCATAGCATTTTGGTTGTTTAATATAGAATTTTTAGGTGATTATTGAAGTATGGAAATTTTAAAACCTTATTCCTTTTTGGGGGACTGATTACTATTATAGCATTTTGTTGCTTATTTATTTTTCTTTAAAGTTAATAGATTTATGGACTATGTACATATTTCTTAATTTTTATAAAATCAAATTTGAAGGCATTTTTATTGTTCATTTTTCTAAAGTTTTATTTTGTTACGTAGGTTACTGAAATTTATAATTTTTGAGAATTTATTATGTTCAGTGGAGTATGTTTCATGTGTTGTAATCTTCGTTACTATCAAGTTTTGAGGTATGTTTCATGTGCTTTAAGTAACTCTTACAAAGTCTTCCATTTGCGTTAATTACTTAATTAAGTGAGTCTAGAATTGTAATAAATTAAGAATCAGTGTGCTACTGTTTATGGCAGTGCTATTTTTATCCCAATGTTCTTCTATGTTTTGGAATTCATATAAAATTTATTTTCACAATATCTCTGTTTCTCTCTTCCTCTGCAGCCCTCTTAGACGACATCACATTTGCTGCCGTGACGACATCACATCTTCTCCCATGACTACATTCCATTTTTCTTTTATTAACATTATGAGTTTGCTTTTAAATTTTTTATTGTTGTTGTATTGGTTTAGATATTTAGGTTCATGTTCAGTTGCCTTTGCTATTATTTTTTTTACTACAGGGTTAAATGCCAGGTATTGTTAAGGCATGTATGTTTTTGTTGCCTCTGTTAAGTTGTTTGTAATATTTATATTGGATGATTCTTCATCTATATTAAGAATACGTTGAACTATATTTGGATTATCCTTATCTTTATCAGAGTTGAATGGGATTTCCCCTTCTTTAGTACCATTATCCTCCTGAAGACTGAGTTTTCTTTTTAGAATTTTCTGGTGACATAGTTTCTTGGATGTTTCTTGCATTGACGTTTAATATCTATTCTTATACATTAACAATATGATGATTCTTCTTTTTCTTCTCCACCTTTTTATTCATACCCTCCACATTCTTAATATACAGCTCCTAATTCTTCTCTGTGTACATTAATTATTTAGGAGTTTTAAATAAAACATTCTATGCTCATGGACTTTTCGAAGTAAAAATTTTAAATTTGAGCCATTTTTCATAAGTCACTTCCTGTCAGAATCCATCACCCACCCAACCAATAAACACTCATTTGGGCACAACCTTGGTAAGGTTAAATTCCACACACACCCTGTCTAATCTCGGTATGTTATTTCAGCTGTTGATCCACATTCTTAGTGATTTTCCTATCAAAATGGATATTTAGTATAGTGGGAGATATGTTACTTCATATATATACAAATGTGAGAATATACTGCCTCTATTCAGTAATTATCCTACTACTGCTACTAAAATATCATGTTTCTGTTACTAAAATATCCTGCTGCTGCTATTTTCTATCAATATATTCATTTTTCTGCAATGATTCACAATCAGTCGAGTATAGGTAATACATGACATGATATTTTAAAGGTAAATTTGATACATGTATTTTTTTCTTAAGGTTTGAAGTTCTCTCGAATCTCAGGAAATTTACTCTTTCCATATGTAAAACATCAAATAAGGATCGTATGATGCTAACTTTGAGCAGAGCGGTAGTGAATTCAGCTCCCATGATGCTGCATCCCACCCTTCCCCATATATGCTTCCCACGTTGCCTCCTTGCTGTTGCCTACTTCCATGCCACCGATGTTCGGTTAACGTTATGAAGCATTAGAGTCTCCATTATTCACGGTATCACGCTATCCTTCTGCTCTGCCAACCCTTGCCAAATAACACATCTAGCTGTTGATCTGACCAGATTAAATAATCTGATTTGGTTTTAATGATTTAGAATTTTCTTATAGGGAGGTATTACTTATTAAAAAGGATTTGTATATGGATTACTGATTAAATAAAATTTTTTAACTGAGCACAACTGAAATCCTCATTTTTTGATATAGCAGATTACTTCATTAGTTATAAAATAGCAGATTATTTCATTTGTTATAAAATAGAATATTGTTAGATTGAATGTTAGTACTTCTATTGTTTAAAGATTGTTATAAACTAGAAAGCATTAGTACTTCTATGGTTTCATGATTGTTAGATTGGATGAATATCATATTATTGGCTTCTCACATGCCATGGCCTTTTTGTTTCTCTTTTGATGCAGGAGATCACATTCATTCAAGTCCATACCTTTCTTATATCAGTGAGGCATTAGCAGGCTGTGCAGCTACAGTTGGATCGTATCAGTGGGGCATTGGCATGCATTGTCAAACATCGGTGAGATTGAGATTGTTTAGTGGGGAAATTCTGAAAAAGAGGACTTTGAAGTACTATATTCATCTCATTTTGTTCATTATAATTGAGTTTAGATTACGCAGCTGAAAAGATATACATTATATATGCGCGTGTGTTTCTTACGTATTTTGTAGAAAAGATATATGCAGTATTAGTTAGGGTGATATTTATAACAGATGTTTAATGTATCATATTCGCTTAATTTTGTACACACAACAATGCTAGGATGACCCAGATTTGCGACACGGAGTGGTGTGTTTAATAATATTTACTAATGAAATGTCTCTAATTTTATATAATTATTGATATTTTTCTAAGAATTTCAGCATACCTAATCTTGAGTTGATAATCCTTGCAGTTTTGATATAAAAACAATAGTCGAAAAGGTGAATGGTGGGGATCGTATAATGCGCACTACCTGTGAACATGCCATCATTTGGGTCCAAAATCAACTGAAACAGATGGATATAATGGATATGGTGCTAAATTATTCTAATCAGGTGATTCATCATTTATTATATCCTTAATTTAAATGCCCAAAAATGGTAATTGAATGTTGTATTGAGTATGAGATTCTTAATTTTAACATCTTTTTGAGAGCTTACCAAGTCCAATGGGAGAATTGGTAATCAACTGTAACATCATTTCGAACATGCCAAACATTTTCGTCACCATTGGGAGTATAGCTTTCACCCTCACTCTGGAACAAGTGACTTTCTTAAATTTGTTATGCACAGAAAAAGTGACTTTCTCAAACTAATTGTCGGATTACGAATAGTTATTGTTGCTTTAATATTCATAGGAAGCTGTTTAGAAAATGGCTCCGGTTTGAATCACATAGCCTATTTACCTGTTCACGTCTACAATAAAGAAATTATTTCTCTATCTCTAATTCAATCGGCACTTATTTAAACTTGGATACTGCTACACCCTCTATTGCCAGACCTAACTTAGCCTGTGTGTTTGTAAAGATGGGTAGTATAACCACTTCTTCCTCATTTTGCTTTTTTTTGTGTAAAAAGTCAACGGCATCTTCTCTGCATTGATGTATCGTAGTGCATTTGATGCACTGCATTGATGTATAATATTGTATTTGATGTGTATCAGTGCACATTTTATGCACTACATATGATGTAGTCGACGTAAATTTATTTATTTGTTTTCCCTTTATTTATATTGCAATTTGCTTTCCCTATTGATATACACATTGCTTTCGATTCGCAATTACTTAATCTTTAAGTACTATTAGGTTTGATTAATGAATATATATTTTATGTAGCAGTTGAGTAGCTATGTTCATAATGCTTACTTAAATACTTTTGAGTTGTTTTTTCTATTGATAATGCCTACTATCACGTTGATAATTTGGTTTTTATGTTGATAAATAATATTGCAGTTGATTCCCAGATTATATATCTTGCGTATTGCCAAAAGGTTCTTGGGTACTTTGCGGGGAATTGACCCACTAGGGGGGGGGGGGGGGAGGGGATTGCTAAGAGCCATAAGAAAGACCAACAAGAATTGGAGACCTCAATCATAATCATCATTGCATCTCTCATTGCGGTACCTCTCTCTTTCTCTAATTTTAATTTGTGTTCTTCGTTCGCAATCATATGTACGGAATTAGGTCCTTCTAAGATCATTTTTTATTCATAGATGATGCATCATTAAATGTTTCAAAATGTTATTTTCCAAACAACGAACCACCATTACATTGATAATAACCTTAAATAACAAAACTTTGTCACAATATGTATATGTTTCCATGTAACTATTATTTTATGGTTGTGTCATTGTTTGGTGTGTAGATGTACGAGTTACTTTAAATGTTGATCACTCAGATTTTATAAATCCTGAGTAGGTAAGGTCACGAACGACCATAAACTATGTATTTTGTTACAAAGTCCCTCTTTTGGGAACTCTCTAGCGTCATGTTAGCGACATAGTGTATTTGGTATATAATTAGTAATTAGAGTTGTTTATATTATATTTGACTAGCTATTTCAATTGACTAAATATATTTTTTATTTTGTATCAGGTCACATTTTGAAAACTACGGACAATCATTACAGTGGAACACGTGGGACAACCTCAATTAATATATATGTGATTTTTTTTAAAGAAGTTTGTTTCATTAAAATATTTGTTTGATGAATTTGGACTTTTTGAATATTGTACGATTGGTTGTTACCCCTTAAGCAGGGTGGATAGTCTAATAAATAAAGGAGATTATGCCCATTTTTTTTAAATTGACATTTTGTTAATTTGAGACACAATGTGAATTCAATTGATGAATATTGTATATTTCATCTTATATGTGAGTCTATTTGATGAATTTAGACTATTTTAATGTTTTTGGACTATTTGTTATATGTTAACCAGGGTGGATAGTCCTAAAAAAAAAGGAGATTATGGTCAATTTTTTAAAAATTACATTTTGTTTTGTTGGGGAACGAAATTTATGCCTTTTTGCAATTATGTATTTTGAAAATTTGCTGTTTTTTTCGATTATCAGTGTGCCTTCAGGCACGGGCATACCCTAGTGTATATATATATATATATATATATATATATATATATATATATATATATATATATATATATTGTCTCTATACCCACATATATAAATTTAGTCATAAAACCCGGATAACTCGTGCCTATCGCTCAAAGCACTAGCCTACAAATCCTGAGCCAATCTCACGACTCTTAATTAGTTAAATTATCATCCTTTAATTAAAATACAAGAGCTTCACCTTGCTAAAATACCCGGACTTACCCGTTCAAGTTTACCAAATAACATCACTTCGATAAAACACCCGAACTTAACCCAAATATCCCGTTCATTTATTCCCGAATTCAACTCATCAATTCAATATTTAAACTTTATCGCCAATTATCTCTCTCATGATTTCTAATTCTAATTTCATTACCCACTCACCCCAAGGCAATAAATCTCTTTAAATCACTCCATTAAACTTTCTTGGACCTTCAGGGCTTATAAATTTCATTTTGAACTCCTCGGAATTTATCCAATAACCAAACCCCAAAATTCTCCAAAAATGAGCTTTAATCGATCAATCGATAATTTATTTTAATTTTTACACCAAAACTAGGCCTAGCAATTTGGATTTTTTGGGAGAAAAATGCCCAAAATCCATCCACAAAAATCTGTTGGGTGCCCATTTTATATATCAGTGGGTTTGAACGGTTTAACTAAAACAAAGCCTTCGGGTAAGTAGCGGGCCAAATCGAGGGCCAGGGCCGGTCAAAAGTTAAAACACATTCCAAATTATTTTTTTTTACTGAAAACACATTTCTTTTTCTATTGAAAACACATTACAAACCTGCGATTCTTTTACTCTTTCTCAAAACTTGAAACATGATAAAAAACTTAGATCAAATTGAAAAAATAGCAAATCTAAATCTAAAAAAATAGTAGATCAAAATCGAAAAAAACCTTAGGTCAAAACCCTATCAAAACCCAAAAAAACTTCAAATCAAAATCCAAAAAAACCCTCAATGTTGGAACCTAGTAAAACCGTCCAAACCAACACAAAACCGGAGCTATTATCATGGAGGTTGTCTTTATTTTGCTTTGACTAAAAGTGTTTTATACAGGTATGTTTCGGATTTATAGATAAATTTTTTCATTTTATTTAATGCATATATCATAATTGACAAATTTGGTTATGTTTGAAAATTTTATTAGACTGTATGTGAGATATTTTTTTAGAAATTTTATTTTTACTTTCAAAACTTTGATTTACAGCATGTTACAAATTTAGGCTTGAATTAACATGTGTATGTTTTGATTTTTTTTTTCCAGAAATTAAACTCTATTTTGGATTTTCTTAAAAAAGCTCGAAGGTGCAACCGAAAAAAGGAAGGGGAAATACGAGTCAACTCGACCAGGCACAGGTTTGACCTGACCTAACCCGAGCTTGACCCAACCACATTATTATGTTTGACCCGTCCAAATATATCCCTATCCATTTATGACCCGCCCAAAACCGCCCATTTTCCACCACGAACCTAAACTAACAAAAATTCCATTTTTTAAGCAACCGAATCGGGTTGTAAATTTTCTAACAGATTAAACACCCTGCAGTAAAATTACGATTTTTCCCTCTACAGAACTCCAAATGTTCGCATTCCAAACCAATTGGAAAGATAAGTACTAGAACTTTCCACACATCTATGGCACACAATCTAATTATAAGTACAATTAAAATTGCATAAGTTTAAAATAACGTCAAAAATTTTGGCAGATTGATATGCTGGCAGATTAAACACCCTATAGTAAAATTGCGATTTCTCCCTCTACAGAACTCCAAATGACCTCATTAAAAGATCATTGGAAAGATAAGACCTATAAATTTCCATAAATCTATGGAACACAATTAAACCCTGACAGATTGTCATATTAAACCTTAACCTAGAACCCGAAATGACCTCATTCAAAGCTCCTTGTAACGTCAAAAATTCTGGCAGATTGTCATATTATGTTCATCAATTATACCCTAAGTTATTCAAGATTCATATTATTCAACCAAGAAACCAACAAGATTCCATATTTATGTGTCTTGGAAATCAAATTTCAAAATATAATCTAATTCCAGCAATCATAAATAGTTTTACTTCATCTCATCAAAACTATCCATGATATTAATTTCATTAAAACCCTTATTTACATGTGAGAATTCTTCCCAAAATTTCTTTTATTCTACGCCTACCATGATATGAAGATGAATATACCTTAATTTTATTTAAATCAAGTTAATTACTTTCCTTGGATTATTTGTAGGGTCTGATGTCTCTCTTGTGTGTGTTTATTTGATGTTAGAATCCTTTAATCTCCTCCCAAATTAGCCTCTTCTAATCTTTCTCCTTTGATTTCTCTTCTTCCTCCTCTCTCCCTTCTCTTCTAGGGTTTAGAATAAATGTTATGGTTGCCTCACATCTCTAACCCTTATATTTTAATTAACTAATCCCTAAATTAGGTTATTAGCCTCCATCAAAATGACCCAAATATCCCTACGTGAGCCCGGGCTAGTCTAAAAAGCCCCCAGAATAAATTACTAGCCCCAGGTATTTAATTCTGACGATTTCAACCTATTCCGGATCAACTGTGCACTCGAAATCATCATTCGAGTCACCAAACATAATTATCCTATTTCATCCCAAAAATAGCCCATACAAATGCCCCGATTGCGATACCGTCAATTCCTGACTGTTTCTACTCACATATGACGCACTACGATTGACTTAATTAAATTTACTTAAACACGATAGTAAATTTATCACATATATATTAATCTTATTCTCACAAATTAACATTTACTAATATCTCATTATTTCCCATTTATATTAAATTACACCACACATGAAATTTAACCGCTAATTTTTTTTTGATGAGAATGATTCCTTTGATGAGTTTTACCCACATGCAAATTATGCCACAATTGCAATTTATCCATGTAAGAGAATGATACCTTTGATGAGTTTTACGCTAAACTTTCTTATACCATGAAATCTACGTTTAATTAGGTAGAGAAAATTCTTAACTCAAGGGTTGCGAGGAAGATTATAAGGTCGTTACCTTTCAGTGTCACCACCTTAAATTTGTTGAGGAATATTGATGGGAGGAAGGTTGAAGAGGTCATAGGATCTCTACAAACTTTTGAGTTAGAATATTATCATCTTCCCAAGAAAGAGAAGGGCAAAGCACTAAAAGACTAAAAGATTCGGACTCATCTGATTCCGATAACAAGTCCAAAAGTGATGGATAAGAAAATGTCAAATTATTCAAAAACTATCTCAAATTTATAAATTCTAGAAAAAATTAAGAAGTTTGAGAAAAGTATCACCCAAAATTTGTGTAAATATTTGGGGAGGTGATAGAAGAAGAACCAGAATGAAGAGAAGGATTAAGATAGATGAATTAAGTGTTAAGACGTAGGCCATAGGGCATTCTAGTGTCCCACCGGGCTAAGTTGTGAGGGGAAAAAGGCGTTAAATGCTACCCTTTAGTGATAGTGAATCAAAAGTCAATAGAGCATCTACACTACATCTACTGCTGTAATGGTGGAGTCGAGTTCTAAGTCTCCCCTTACTGAAGAAAAGGTTGGAGATGATGATGCGTCCCATTCCAAGATCTTCCAAGGTGAGGGGAGGTGTTGATATTGAGAAAGATTACTCTGAGCTTTTTGATAAGTCCCTAGCTAGTCATGTAGATGAAAGTATTTTGGTCATCCTGACAAGAAACACTCAAAGACATGATATGTATACCTTTATAGTAAATACGCCCTCTCATAAAGATCTACTGTAAACACTGATAATAATTACCCGAAACTATTGGCACTACATGAAGAAAGTATAGAATGTGTACTCATTAGATCATTTATTCAACAATACTCCATCCCAAGGAGATCTAATAAGTAAACATTGATGATAATTACGCAAAACTATTGACACTACATGAAGGAGGTATAAAATATTTACTCATGAGATCATTTATTTAACATGTGTGGAGCACTTGTAAATTATGCCCAATAACATATGTTCATACCACTACTTATGAAGACAATGGTGTCTGTATATCTCATATTCAAAGAGGTTATATCAAGGGATATATGACCAAACACATTCCATACAAGTCTTTCTACATACATGAATCATGGAACTGTCATGGAATTGGATTCAAATAAATCAGCTAAATTGATAATTTTCACTCTTCTTCACTAAAATCTTGTTAAAAGTCAAACTTATAGAAGATTATTTGATTAATTGGCACTTCAATTCAACCATCAGAGAAATGCTATATTCAATGGGGTAACTAATTAGGCGGAGCCTTTTAAAGCATGCTACATAGGATATATGTGCAATGTACTTTTTTCCATTTAACTAGGTTTTCCAACTAAAGATTTTAAATAAACAACGTTAAAGAAGTACAAAACTACTTCAATGACTTTATATAACATGATTTAGTATTTTTCCTTCAATGCTTTGTCCAACTAGATTTTTATTTATAATATTTCAATGAGGTAACAATCATTGAATGGTGGATATACTGTACATTCAAGGGGGAGTGTTGTAAATATTATTATCTAATTGTAGGTGTTCACATTTGGTTTGGAATCTTATATTATAATCTTTTCCCACATTGGTTTAATAACTCATAAGAAAGCTCTCACACGCCCTGTAAATATGGGTGACTCTCCCTTATTATTTACACACTGTTGAATGATAATTTTTTCCCCGCTATAATATTCTCCACGTGCCAGATTTTTTACAATAACATTTAGAAATATCAAAATGGATTTTATTTTAGTTCCACTTTTCCCAGAAATTTTAATAATTGTAAATTGTTTTAAGTTTAGAAAAAAAATAGAATTTTTAAAGTTATAATACAAATGAAAATAATATACCTAGAAAGCATAAACTGGGTTAGGTTAGAGCATCTCAAACTTAATTGTGTAAAACGCATAGTCAAATAAGTATTTGCATAATCATTTACTCTATTCGTCCCGCATAAAAATCGATGTATAAAAGTCAAAGATTTCTAATTTTTTATATTTTCCATCTTTATCATTCAAAAAATGAAGCATACATTTGAACGCAAAACATGTGCTTGGATTATTGTTCTCTTATGCATATTTTTCAGATGGGTAAGTTTATAATCCCACCTTATTTTATATATTATTTTTATAAAAAAATTTAATAAATTTTGGATGGACTAAAAAGAAGAACGTGACAATTACTTTAGAAGCGAGGGGGAAGCTTTTTAACATTTTATTTTGTGGAATTATTATAAGAACTTATCCAAAGGTCAAGTCAAAATGACATAAAATTTGAGGCATATTTCATACCATTTTAACATTGAATATGCCTTAATAATTAACAAATGCTTCTCACTTTGAGTGAAATTCTATTGATTTTTTTAGTTATATATCAACTGTGTGGCACTTCAAGTGCCACAAGATCAACTCAACATGATACTATAACCAACATATATGTATAAGTTTTTTTTATATAACCCCTAGTTTATGTACCTTATTTTACATAACCCCAACTTTAATGTATTAGACATAACCCCCCCAAACCTTAATGGATGATCAATTTCATTAATAAGGCTCTGTTTCTAAATTAAAATTTAACCTCCAACTTTATTTTTGAGACCATTATACCCTCACACTGTCTAACTAATACACAACACACTCACTCTTCAAACACATGCACACACCCATGCCATGGCTCCTTCCATGGAAGTGAACCCACAACTGGAGCCATTCAACCTACCACCACGTTCATCCAACACCACTGTCGTATACCAACCGGCAAAAAAATCACCACTACCTACTGACACAAACCAACAACCAATTCAATCCTAAACACCAACCAAACCTCTAAATCCATCATCTCCATCCCCATCTCTCAACTTAACACCATCAAAAACCAATCACAACAAATACTACCTAGCCCAAAGGCACAATCCGACATCATCGCAACAAACCATAACCGCCAGCTCTACTTTTTCCCAAACACCATCTCCTACTCATCATCCACAAAATACAACCCATCATCCACTAAAACAACACCATAGCCAAATCATGCGACCATTCAAACCCATCATAATAATTGATTTTTAGAGAGAGAAAACCCAACTCAAATGTGGCCTAAAGAGATATAATCAATCCATTAGACATGTAGGAAAGATTATTGTGGTTGTCGGATCATCTCAAGAGAGAGAGAGAGAGAGAGAGAGAGAGAGAGAGAGAGAGAGTTGATCCATTGTTTTGATTTACTTTTAGAATTTAGAGTTTGATGAAAAATTAGGTTTAAATTTGGGGAAGAGGATGAAGTAGGATGATGTATAATTTAAAAGAAGGGTATTTTGATCAAAATAATCTTTTGGGAGTTAAGTATTATTAGTATATTAGGATTTCTTAACACATCTCTAAGAATGTTAAATTTTTAGGAGTTATATCAAAGAGATTAGTAAAGTGGGGTTAAGACAAATAAGCATTCTAAACTCGGAGTTAAGTAAAAAATCTTATGTATAATTGGTTAAAACATTTGTTATTTTTGCTTGTTGTCGAAGTACCAAGTCATATTAGCCCTATGTGCTACAACACTTTGCCCACGTCTCAAGATGATCTATTACAAAAGAGTGATACTACACTTAGAAACAAATTGTATACAATATATTTATAAGCCTATCAGCTCGTAAAAATTCCAATAAAATTAAGCCGCCACTTTTACTTGGAAATAAACTAAAACCTCAAATAACATATACATAGCATCTAAATTACACTACAAACAAATGTTAATCACCCACATAATATAAAATTTATTTGTTACACCAAGTTCTAATGTATTGCAATAATATAAAAGAAAAAAACAATTTTGTATCTCCCAATAATTACACAATTTGTACAAAACTACAAATAATAAAAAGTTCCAATATATAAATCATACAGTTTTTTTTGCCAATAATAATCTCTATCTTAGGTGACACCCAAATTTCTTCACCACCGCTATCGTGACAAATCCATAATCACCTACCACTAAAAAGAAGATTGGAAAGCACACAATATCAATAAATAATTTCTTGCGGGTCGAATACAATAAGTGTTAGCAATTTGAAGTTTGAGGGAAGAGATTTACATAATATGCTCTCTTGAAAGTGCAAAGGTAAAAAAAATGCGAGCTAAAAGCTTTGATACCAATTTGTAAAAACGAGGTCCCTTATTGTTTGTGTCCTTTAGGTGAAAACAATTTTTCAAAAAAAAAACGTTTTCCACTTTTATTAGGCACTAATTTTGTGAACCAATTTTAATTAAGCCAATTTTATATTCTTAAACCTAAACATGCATCTAGGTGAGATTAAGCAAGATAAAGTAAAGAATTCTCACAAAACACAAGAACACATCGATGTACGAGGAAATCACTAAGGGAAAAAACCTCGGACGACCCGAGCCATACAATCAGTATGATACAACAATTACAAAGGAAGAATACAGTCTTACTCAATGACTCGATCCCGACATATCTTGACGTCTGTTCTTCTCTTAAACCTCTCCTTCACAATGCAACACAGGAGTCCACCCATGCAAGATCCACACCAAACGAGTCCACGCGTACCTCAGTTTCCATTAATACAGCCACATCAATCGTTGATCTGTAAGTACGGAGTGCATCGCATGAAATAAGTTCTTCGAATGATGAAAAATGAAATAATGGTGCAAACACAAGATCTATATAACATATGGTTATGTATAACTTTGATCTTGTAAACACAGAGGATGTTTTATACTTTGAAAACCTTTGGTAAACGATTGCAGAAAACATATAGGTTCTGTTTAGTTCTGTACGTTCTGCACACCCATTTTTCTTGAGAAAAAGATGCCCTAAATAAAAACTTTGAGTCGGTGCATCGTTCTAACGAAAATGTGATGTCGTTTGAATGAAATTACCATCTCGTTAGAATAAGAAGACCACGTCATTTGAACGACTCTTCAATGTTGTTTGAGTAACTGTTAAAGTCGTTTAAAAATCAAGGAAATTTTCATACGACTTTAAACTCGAAATAACTCAGAAAAAATAACTTTAAAATCATAATTAAATAACATAACATCCTTAGAAAAATTAACGAGTATTCATAAACCATTATGCATCCATACCTGAGAGAATCTAAAAAAAAATGTGATGACGTGAAAAGTTCACCAAAACTCGGCATGATCTATCTTTGAAGCTTAGCCTCTACATCTTCAACATAACATCATAGGCTTAATGTGAATCGTGACAAGTAAAATCTATCCTATGAATCAAACTGGTTTTTATCCAGAATAATGCCAATACATACAAATTGACACTATTTAAAAATTTGTCCTTACAAATCTCCCCCATTGGCTATTCCAAGACAGAACCAAAAAAGTGAAATGCTTAAGCCGGACCGTCAAATTGAATGACCTAAATCCCATCCCATAAACCTAAAAGAAAATACAGGACACGGACTATCAAATGTAGGACGATCGATGAGCATGAACTGTCTGAATGTGATGAAGTCACAAAACCTCGAATCGCTAAAGAATCACTACATACACAAAACAAACAACTACCATGTGAAGTATGGAGGAACAAATGATATATAAAATCAAATCAAATGTCAATAATAATATGATATATAAGAAATATGAATCATCAAATCACAAAAATATCAATCATCTCAAGTCAAGTCTCTCCTTACATCACATATCTATCTTTCCCCCCTTTTTTATCTTGAATTTACAATTAGTGAGAAAAATAAATATATAAATGCATATCTAGCATGAAAATAATCATATGAAGCATATATAGATAAATATTAGCAACTAGATAATAAAAGATCAATACATGACAAGGTATAGCTAGTAAATAGTCACGTGAAACAATCATTAATATCAAATGATGTGTCTAAACAAAATGTCATCCAATAATGCATTATAATAATCAAGCATGAATAATCCTATAAGCTACATATACACTGCCTAGAAGTACCAAGTCAGAATATCAGAAGAATATGTATCAAGCAGGTACTAAAACAGAGCAAAAATTAAAACTCCGAAAATAAGGTTGTTTAAATGAAGTACAAAGATCATTCAAATGATAAGTGAATATCATTCAAACCAAGGGGAATCTTGCAACCAATGACCAGGAATAGTAGTCCCTCATTCGAAGTTCCTTTCTAACGACCATCTAACGACCATACTAATGACCATACCTGTACGTCGACTATATCTCATGCGAAGCTCGTTTGATCCATCCATCTAACGACGTGAGCATGTCGTTTAAATGATTGCAAATTTTCACAATTCCATCACAAATCAATGTATTAACTGCCTAATGAAAAGACTATGTGATGAAGGTAGCAGACCATATGACAATAGTAACCAAAACTGACTCAAAAACAAAAACATGTGAGTTACACGTTAACATAGTATCAATGTGCTTAAACATGGAATGGAGCAAATGGGTGTAACTAAAACAAATGAATCACAATCCAGACACAAAGATATGTTCAAGAAGCTCTAATTGACCACTAAATATAATCAAACCGCGTTTTAGCCATATGTGACAATTAAACTTTGAACTTAATGAACTATATAAACATCGTTCACATAAGTTTATAATTTTAACGATTCTACCAAACAATAGCATCATGACATGACTTTTTCAACATAGGACTTATTTGTGGAAACCCGTTGATCTTCAACTAAAACTACCTTAAATAATAAATGATAATTCTTTTCTATTCATTTTGTCTTTTGAATATCTACTTTCTCTTTTAAGAGATTTTCTATTGGTCCCATTATGGCATATTTTTCATTTTATTGCCCTAATTTTTCTTGGGCTCTTTTAAACGTTGGCTTTGACGATGAGTTCACATGCTTTTCATAGCCCTTTTCCATGCACCCTCATCATTTTTCAATATGCAATGTAAATCCTCACGAGCTACGGTTCGTACATGCACAAATCCCCCTAAGTCTTATATGCGCGTAGATGAAAAAATTGAGAGGATAACGTCTCACCAAACTCAAATGTGCATGAGTAGTCAAACATTCAATTCAGCCCGTGCTTATGTGCGATGACATATGCATGGTCGAATAAAAATGCAAATCAACTTCGAAACAACCCCATTGAAAAAATGGTTAAGAATAATTTATGTATTCAAAATCATAACCAAATGTACTAGCCACGTGAAAAAATGGAATGATGGGGGTCCAAGCACACCAGTATACCACATCACGTGTTAACTCGTGACACAAAAGAAAATCGAAAATCTTTTTGTGTTTTTTAAAAAATTATATTTGACCCAAAAGCAAAATCTTTCTGTATTTTCAAAAATATATGAAACCAAAAATCTTTTTTATATTTTTCCAATAAGACTCAAATAAATGGAAAAAAATATAATACAAAAGATAAACATGTCATAACACTAGCAAAGATATATTATGAGCAAAACTAGCATATGAAAAACATGCTAATACAATCATTCATAAGATCTATCATGAGAAGTATCATGTGCAAGCAAACGAGAATCATGAATTCTAATTCCTAAAGCCTTTAAGTCCGATTTCCTAACCCAAGTATGTGTATGATGACGCATGGGGGTTTTGGGAACCAAAATGACTTTATTCTTAAACTTCCTAGGAGTATTTTTTAGGTACTAGAAAAAAACTTATAAGGTGACCCTTCCTACCACAATGAGTGAAAGTGTAAACATGACACAAAATGTTACCTGAATGTGGACCTCTCCTAAGGTTCCTAGTTGGCTCCCTCACATGATTGGTGTTGGCTTTGAAAATGGGAGCAATAGAATCATCGAAGCCTATAACACACCTATCATATTTTATTTGGGCAGTGCCTAACATCCTATCCAAATTTTTCTACCTAGCCTCCAAATTAAACTTCACCTTACTCGAATTTCTCAATCTTTCCTCAGGTTCACTAATCCTAGACTCGAGCAAATGCCTAGACAACTAAAACTCTAGAATCTCCTTCTTCATAACCTCCATAAAACTAGGAAGACTATCTCTCTTACCCTCAACGTATTCTAGTTTCTCCCAAAGAGTCTTCTCTCCTGCCCTAAGATCCTCAATCAACACATCATTATTTTCTACGACACGTTATTTAAACCTATCATGCAACTTGAAGTTTGCCTTATTAACCTTTACCGTTTCTTTATACAATTCACGAAAGGCAATTTGCAACTCACTTTCCTCCACATATTCATCCTCACTCTCCTCACCCTCACTCAATTGGGATTCACAAACTATGGCCTCATAAGGGTCATTCACATGATTATTTTCATGAGAAGATTTATCGTCGTCGCTCACATGACAACCCATGAACGCGGTGTAGTTGCGCTCAAGGGTGGTACCCTCTCCCTCTTCCAGTTCACTATCACTAAGGGTAGCATTATATGCAATTGACTTCTTGCCCTCCTTCCTAACTCTATTGGGGCACTTTACTACCCTATGGCCATAACCCTCACAACCAAAACAACCAAAACAACTATCCAACTCATCTCTCTTATCATTCTCACTTCGGTTCTTAGGGACGTGATCGAACTTGTTGTTTTTAAATTTCTCAAGTCTTTGGACATCTTTCTATTGCTTTTGGAACTGAAGAAACTTTTTAAACTCCTTCGTCAACAGGGCTACATCTTTGAAATCGATGTCGGATTCATCATCCTTCGAAACTTTAGTTTCCCCCTTTCAGGCTTTCAAAGCAATGCCCTTTTATTTCTTCAGAACTTGCTTGGAGGTAAACATGTCAGGCTCATAGGTTTGTAGATCACTTACAAGATCTTCTAGTTTCGTTGAGTCAAGTAAACCCAAAGAGTTTAGAACGATCACATTTGGATCAAATCTAGCGGTCAACGACCTAAAGATTTTCTTTATGACTCGATTGTCGGGCATTTTCTCTCCCAAGTTAAACAATGAGTTGACAGTATGGGATAACCTAGCATAAAAGTCATCAAATGTCTCACTTTATAAAATTTTAATCGTCTCAAATTGTGTGGTGAGGTTTTTGAGTTTGGATTCCCTAACGGTGCTAGTTCCCTCGTGAGTAAGTGCAAGGACATCCTACGCCTCTTTGGACATTTCACACATCATAATACGATTATACTCTTCCCTGGTGACAGATGAGGAGATAGCATTTACACCTTTAGAATTATATTGGGAAAGTCTATATTCAACATCGGTCCATGACTCAACAGGTTTTAAGTGTGTGGCCTCACCATCTCTCGTGACTAATGGTGTCCGCCCTTTTTCTATCGCTAACCAAACACGCTCATCTATGGACTTAAGTGCACACTTCATACACATCCTCCAATAAGCATAATTTGATCCATCAAAAATAGGTGTTCTAAAGCCATCACACAAACCAGAATCCATACCTAAAGACACACGTCACTCACAAAATAAAATAGTGTTTCTAGCTCTGATACCAATTTGTAAAGGTAAAAAATGCGAGCTTAAAGCTCTGATACTAATTTGTAAAAATGGGGTCCCTTATTGTGTGTATCCTTTAGGTGAAAACAATTTTTCAAAAAAAACTTTTCCACTTTTATTAGGCACCAGTTTTAATTAAGTCAATTTTATCTTCTTAACCCTAAACATGCATCTTGGTGAGATTAAGTAAGATAAAGTAAAGAATGCCAACAAAACACATGAACATGCCAATGTACGAGGAAACCACTAAGAAAAAAAATCTTGGATGACCCAAGCCAGATAATCACTATGATACAAAAATTACAAAGGAAGAATACAGTATTACTCAATTCTAAGGACATGTTTTATAAATGTCCGGGTTATTATCTAGGCTTTTTAGTATTATCCTAGATCTCAACATATATGTCGTATATCGCTACTATCGCCTCGTCTCAGTACGATCATCTTTTGACGACAGTAATTCAAATGTTGTGTTTCACGTGCCCTTTATCACCAACATCGTGCATCGTGCTCAGTGCCTACATCGTGTGTTCGTGGTACTGCTTTTTTGATTGATAAGTCTTCATACAGGAAAATATTTCTGGTCGAAACGATCTGATGAAGAGAAAAACGAACTGATTCGATGCTGTCTAATCTTCTATAAAGGGAAAATCGAACCAATAAGGAGAAAAAATGAACTGATTCAGTTGGCGAACCGAATCGAGGTATCCTTTCCGAATTGATTTGACGACCTCAGAAAAATCCGGCGCATCAGATTTTTTGAGTTTCTATAAATTCCATCTTCGGAGGTGGTTTTGTTTAAACTTTGAGGGAACACTTTATAGACCTAATAAATCAAGTCTTCATACGGTTCAATACCAAACACCTTGACATTCACCAAACACTCATAATCATATCCTAAACCCTATCATACCCATTCGTGGAGCATCTTGTGTGGAGAAGCAGGATCTCTACACTGCTGATCTTGGAGCATCTTGAACGAGCTCTTGCTGACGATAATGAACCGGTGCCTGAGGGTCTTCTCTTGTCATACTGTATTTCATTATGTATGTAAGTGTTTACAAATCATATTAAAGTAAAAAGGTTTTGCCCGTTTGGGGGATTTTTCCTCATTTGCTGTGTGATTGATCCTTGCTTGATTTGAATATGTTTAATGTTTAATCAATCACCTTTAGATGCATGACTTAGGTGTGTATTTAAATCTGGATAATTAAAAATTGGATCTAATTAAATTAGTTTCTCCGGTTTAATACAAAGTACACTCTCAAATTGGTATCAGATCCAATTAGACAATTTGACTGTGTAATTTTTCGTAAAGTTTTTTTTTTCTGAGTATTAATTGAAAAAAAAATGATTTCTTGAAAAGGCGTTTGTTCAAATGGAAAAATCATTAAATAAAATTCCAGTTTTTGATGGGTCTAACTATGCATACTGGAAAGCCCGTATAAAATCCTCCCTTAAAGCCATTGATGAATGTGTGTGGATTCTTGTTGAAAATGGGTGAACACCTCCCACCATCACTGTTGAAAACGTGACAAGTTTAAAATTTGTGGCTTAATGGATTGAGGATGAATTTAAATGGTTCACGTATAATTCTAAAGGTTGTAGTGCCATTTTTGGATTCGTCACTCCTGACGAGTTTTGACGCATAACGATGTGTACCACGTCTAAAGAGGCATGGGATGTTCTTCAACTTACCCATAAAGGAACGAACGTTGTTAAAGAATCTAAATTGCAGAACCTAACTACACAGTTTGAGACTATAACTATGCTTGAGACTGAATGTTTTGATGAAATATATGGACGATTATCTGATATAGTTAACATTAGTTTCAATCTTGGTGAGCACATTCCTAATGCACGTGTAGTTAAGAAAATCTTACGTTCTTTTCCTAAGAGGTTCATCCCCAAAGTCAGTGTGTTAAATTCTTTAGGAAATTTGAACTCTCTTAAATTAGAAGAATTATTAGGTGATCTTCAAACCTATGAAATAGATATGTTTCCTTAAGTTGTTAATGCAAAAGATAAAGGGATAACTCTTAAAGCCCAAGCCAAAAAGAATTTTGAGTAAGCTAGGAGGATGGTATAATCGTCTAAACGGAGTGAGGAAAATATGTCAGATTCTGATTTCGACTTTGATTTAGATGATTTGGCTTTGTTTACGAACAATTTTAAGAAATTTCTCAAGATAAAAAATAGTGGCCAGTTTAATGATAAAAAGAAATTTGAGAAAAATAAAATGTCACGAATTTTGAAAAAGAAAAGAAAGACACACCCAAGAGAAATGAAGAGAGATGTTATTAGTTTAATGGTAAGGGACAGAGATATTTTGAGTGTGCTACAAGGCTGAACAGACTAGACAAATAATAAGGCAAAGTTGTTCTTAATGCTACCCTGAGTGAAGCTAGCAAGGTCGAGTTGGTGGATTCAGGAGAAGAATCACCGCATGAGTGCAACTTCATTGCATTCATGTATAGCCACATGGGATATTATGATGCACCTCACGTCGATGAGGATGCCTCTTCGCATGGAGACCTCGACATTGAGAGTGAGCGAGAGGATGTAAGGAGTGAGAGCGAGAGTGACCTGAGTCGCGCTTATGTTGATTAATATGTTGATTCTTTTAAAACCAAAAAGAGTAATAAAGGTTTAATTCCTAGGATTGCAGCGTTAGAGAAAGAGTTAGGAGATATGAGAGAGAGTGAGTCCTCTTTTTGCACCACTTTGAGAGAGAGAGAGAGAAGTGTTTTGAGAAAGTCAAAGGGGACTTGACAAAGAAAGTGGCTAATTTGATGAGAGACCTCTGTGCATTCGAAGGGCTCAAAAAATTCTAGAAGCCCTTATTTCCGAGGTCACTCACGATCTTGAGAGAGCACGGGAAGTCAAGGTTCAAATTGAGTATAGATCTGGAAAAATGGGGAAGATGCTCCTCGCCCCTACTTTAGGATTTGGTAAGAGGCTGGTAATTAGGCTTGATGGTGCGTTCACTTCATAAATTTCACCTGGACCAGCCCCTGAGTTTACGACGAATCCGTATGGTCATCAAAACCCAAGAAAGTTGTTCGGCCAAGAAAAGAAAACCGAGGTAGGCCTCAAACTATGTAATTTTGTACTTATTGTAAGAGGAGAGGCCACCTGAGAGAGTATTGATACAGTTTGGGTCAGATAGGACGTACTTATGCTCCATCACACCCCACGAGTAACCTTACAAGACTGAGAGAGCAGGTTGAGTTTTTAGTCACTACTCCCCAAATTTAATGGGAGAATTCCAATGGTTATCTGGACCGTTTGTGGATACTACCAACTTTACGACTAGAACCACCAGCAACAAGGGTAAACAAAAGGTTACCTCTTTTGGGTACCTAAGAATGACAACAAAGCTCTTATTGCTCATGTTGCTCTGAAAGCTCAGAATACCTCACAGTGGTATTTTGACAGTGGGTGTTCTAGCCACATAACTGGTGGCATCTCATTTTTTACCTCCTTAGTGGATCGCAAGGAAGGTAAAGTCACCTTTGGTGATGGGAGCAGGTCTAGCATTGTTGGATGAGGTACTATAGAGATACCAGGGTTTCCTAAGCTAGAGAATGTGTTGCACGTCAAAGGTTTAAAGGAAAATCTTCTCAGCATTAGCCAGCTGTGCGACGCTGCCTTTACAATTAAGTTTGATCGGGATGCTTGCAATGTTTATGATCAAGTCGGTAAACTTGTATTGCAGGGGGTGAGGACATAAGATAATTTCTATGGGATGGTGCCCAAGTCCTCATTTGTCTATAATAGCGCCACGATCACTCCTATGGATTTGTGGCATCAACGTCTAGGTCATGTGAACTTTAGAAATTTAGATCGATTAGTAAAAAAGGACCTAGTACGTGGCTTACTAGGCCTGTAAACGGATCGAATTCGGACCGGATCAGGCAAATCCAAGTCCATATCCGTGTATGTTAAACGGATTCAGATCCGATCCGTTTATTAATCGGATCGGATCAGACAAATTCAAATCCATATCCGTTTATGTTAAACGAATTTGGGTTCGGTTCGGATCGAATACAAATATTTGATTATTCGTTTATGTTAAGCTTGATTTGTAACATTTTTATTTTCAACTCTTATTTCATAAATTTATTTTGCAAATGTTCCAAAAAATAGATAATGAAATAAAGAACTATTATAATATATATTTAATTTATATATTTAAAATATTATTAAATACATTATATATTAATTAAAAATATAATATATAATATATATATATATATATATATATATATAGTGTTGATGTAAAAAATTAGATTGCTTCTAATTATTTAATCACCGATAAATATAAATGAGACAAAGAATTTTAAAGTGGTTCAGCCTTATAAGAATGGCCTACGTCCACTATTTCTGTTATTGCCAAGTGTTTTTGGGATTCTCGATATGTAATTCTAACAAGAAAATCTCGTCCCCCTGAATGAGGGTGATACAAGGTATTTATAGCCTTTAGGCTGTACATGTGAAAGGGTAAAAAATTAATGCCCTTTAAGAGTATACGTCTCTATGATAAGCATTCACTGAATAGTTGAACTGTTGAGTTTCTGGCAATTAATGCTGTGGCCGAGATGCAGTTCGGACCGCCTTAGTTGCTCGTCGTTCAAGAGTTTCTCGGAGCGTTGGTGTTCCTTGGTGTACACTTGTTGCTCGGAGTGTGTAGGACTTGGTTGAGGAAATAGACTTTCTCGTTGTTATTGTGCCACGTAGATTGACACGTGTCTTCTTATTATTCGTCTATATCAGCATATTAATTTTGGTATCAACAGAAGCCCCCAGTGTTTCATATTTCGAACTTTGAGGAATATAGAACATTCTTTCTCGGTATATGGCAATATTAAATGACCTTCCTGGTTCTTAGGAGCATTTTCTCCATGTTCGAATGTCTTTCAAATTCGAAGAATTCGCCTTTTTGAATTTTTATAAGCGCTTCGATCTTCGCGCACTTTTTTCCTTTTAGCCGCCGGTAGCGTAATAGTTTCTTTTTTTGTAATCATTTCTTTCGCCGTTTCCCAAGGCAAAGTATTTAAGCTTCATTGGCAATCCCATCATCTTCTACCTTTTCCCATTTCTGCTTTTGAGTTTTCCATAGCCTTTCTCTCTCTTGTGCGTTCATCCCTTTCTTCGTTTGTTTGTCAACAAATCTCCTTTTTCCTATAAGATTTTCTTCCTTATTCTTCATTTCTTTTTATTCACCATGGTTTATGTTATCGAATCTCTTGAGAAATTTCGCTCTGACTTTTCTATTCCATCTTGGGTAACTTTGGAGGATCTTTCCGAGCCTTTAGATTATTTTCGTTTGGCTGAGGGACACTGGTTCCCCAGCCTCTTTATTGCTCAATGTGGATTTTCTTTTCCACCAAGCCCTTTGTGCTTAGAGTTCTGTCAGTATTTCGATGTTGTCCCTGCAAAAATAGCCCCCAACACATGGAGGATAGTTAATGGGGTGTATAGGTTAAATCAAACTCATGGAACCCGTATAGGAATTCCTGAGATTATGTATTGTTGTAGATGGGCTATTCTAGACAATATTTTTTATTTAAAAACTAGATTTTTGAATAGGGCCTTAGTAGTCAACCTCCCTGATGCCAATATGGATTATTTTGAACATGGGGTAATTATAAAAAATTGGCAACATGCCCCTTTGACTGGAGATGAAGTATATCAAGGTCCCAGATGCCATCCATATGGAAATGGGATAGGTTATTTTCATTTTATTTTATTTCTGAAATTATGATTTCATTATGTTTGAATAAATGTGTGACTGATATTTCACTATGTATTTGTTTGCAGTTGACAGTAAGAGAAAAACTCCAAAAGAATCAGAAGTAAATATTAAGCATTTGAAACATATCTGGAATTTGCATCAAAAAGTTGCAGACGAGCACATCAGGTCTGCTTCATATTTGTTGCAGTATAGGAGTTATACAACATCCTTTACTGCTCGTCCTGTGGTCAGCACCAGTGAACCAGCGTCAATTCCTGAGGACTCTTCTCCAGAATCTCACATTCCTCTAAGTCAGAAAATGGGCAAAAGAAGAGTTCCTGATCTCTTTGAGGAGACTACCTATGCTGGAGATGGGAAAAGAAACAAGACTGATGTTCCAAAGGGGACAAAGAAAGTAGATGCTGCCCCTTCTGTTGCTCCTCAGAAGGCTGCCGAGAAGCCCCCAGTGGCTCCGAGCAAGAAAAATGCACCTATGGAAGTGGTCACCATATCCCTAACCAAAAGCTCTTCTTTGGTTGAAACTGTTGAACTACCACCGAGGAGACTGAAGAAATCCTCCTCGATCAATTTGACTGAAACCATTCCTAGCTCCAAGTTAGTGGAGCTGGTGTTCCAATTATTATTCCCCCGAGCTCTGCAATGAGCTCGGTAAAGACTTGGACCATTCCTGAGGTTCAAGGAATTGAGGAGAGTATGTCTAGGGATGTGCTTACATCTTTGGCTACTCGTCACCTTGCTTCAGTAAGTTTCTCATATTCTGAATTTTCTTTCCTTCCATCAATACGTATATCTCTGTACTGACTTATCATTATCTCCTTTTTTTCAGCTGGTGAGTTGCTTCAACACCATTGTGAAGAAAAATGAAGCGATCAAGGCTTCTAGCTCCTTGTCTGGAGTGGAGGATGCTTTGTTGGGGTTAACAAAATCTTTGAAGGATTTCCATAAAAAATATGACAAGGACAGGGCTAAATGGGAGAAGAAGTTGGCTGCAATTGAGGCAGAAAAGGTGCAGCTGGAAAATAAAGTGAAAGATTTGGAGGGAGAGAAGAAGAAGTATGATGAGAAGCTCAAGAGTTTTGGAGAGCTTGAAGACAAGATGAAAGTGACAGAAGAAGAATTATCCCTTCTGCAAGAAGTAAACCACCAGAAGGAAGAGGTGGAAGCTAAGTTGAAGGTCACTGAGGATATTCTATCCGAGAATCTCTCCTCGGAGAAAATGAAAAGAAAGCTGGTGGTGAAAAAATCTTTCCGCACTGGATGGGATAAAGGATGGGACAGGGGGGTAGCAGTAATGATGACTCAGGTGCAGTATGGGAGTTTAAAATACTTCTGAGATGGTTGGGTGGCTTCCCTGCAAGAGTTGAAGGTTAATGAGGACTCAAAATTGTTTTAACAGCATCTCCCTGGTCCTCCCCCAGCCATTGAAGATGAAGAAGAGGACGAAGCTGCCTCCGAAGAATCTTCAATGGTAGTGGGTGATCCCATCCTTACCCAGCCTGCTGACGAGGAGCTTTCATCTCTGCCTTCTCCTCCTGAACAAGTTCCAGCTTCATCCGACCAACTCGTTGTTACCACCGAGCAACCGAGCTTCTCATCTCAGCCTCCCGAGAAAGTCTTGGGAGACAAGGAAAAGGTGTGAAGTTGTTCGGTATTCTCTTTCTATTTTTCTTCTTTTTCAAGTGTAACCAAGATCTTTATAACTCTGCACTATGATCTAATAAAATTTGAGTTCTTTTCTTCCATATGATTGTCTCTTTTCTCTTCTCGTTGATGATTACTTTTTTTTTTCTCTGCTAGTTTCTAGCCAGGATGGATCTGCTGTCTGCTAATGATACAAAGTTGATGAAGCAATGTCATGAATATTATAAGGCCGGTCACACAAACCTGAGTGCATCAGAAGTTGCCGACATCCTTGGGCATGATGCTTCAAAACAGGCAATCGAAGCTTATCAGTACCTGAAATGCTTACTTGACCGAGCTGTGGCCAATAATGTGGCTTACTACGAAGCGATTGAAGACTTGCAAGGTACTCTCGATGAACTTCAGTAGCAGTATAAAGAGTCTTCAGCTCTTTTGCATGAAGGATATGAGAAGAAACTCAAACAACTAGGTGAAAAAGGCTACGACAAGATGCTTGCTGGCTATGAAGTGAGAGAGAAAACATTGAGAGCAGATGTCGAAGGGCACAGGCAAATCGCTGAGCTATTGGAACAAGAAAACAACAATCTGCAAAAAGAACTACCTCACCTGAGGTCTGCTTCTTCATCTTCCACTGCCTTGGTACTGGTCACTGATGAAGGATTCTCATTTTTAGAAGTGGAAAATGCCAAGTTGCGAGAAGATTTAGAGACTTTGAGAAGAGCTGGGCCTTCTACTGCTACTCGGGGACGAGGAAGAGGTTCTCGTGGACGAGGAAGAGTTGCTCAGAATGTTGTCGAGGAACCAAGTTCTCGACCTGCTCGGGGAGGATCAAGAATTCTTCGTCGTACTGTTGAAGAAGCTCGTACTCAATCAGCGTTGGAAAACCAAGCATTCCAATTGATGGCAAAAAATCAAGCCTTGTCTGAACTATCCAAGAAAGTTAGAGAACTGGAACAACAACTCTCTTCAAAGCAATCAGTTTTGGAGACTAATGAACTTTTCATCCAGAGTCTTCACGAGAAGATTGAAAAGTTAACATTTCAATTTCACAAACAGCCCAGGGAGTTTTGGATGGCTGGATACAACGAAGCACTATTCCATTTAGATGATCGTATCCAGAATGCCAATAATGAGGGCTACAAGCAAAGTTGGCTGAATGCCTTGGGCGTGCTGAAGCTTGGACAAGGACACTACCTATGGGACTATTATGATCCTAGGGTACTAGACTTTCATGTGCCACCTTATAAATTGGACATGGAATGGATCCCAGCTCGTGCCATTCCTTGGAGCTTAATTGCAAAATACCTCGGTGACTACAATCTTCATTCTCAGATCGAGGTATCTCGTCCCGAGCATCTACTGGACACACCTTCAATAATGAACGTCAGAATGCTTCGAGATATTAACTTCATTAATTCTCCCCTTTGCCTGGAAGATCCACCTGCTGGCGAGGAGCCTATATCGAAAGCTGAAGGAAAAAAGCCAATAGAATAGGAAATTCTGATGTAATAATTAGTACACAATTTAATATCAATGTAATAAATTTGTGTAATTCATTTTGAATTTAATGAAAGAATTTCATTTTTGTTTGAAAATTTGTATTGCTATTGTCTTATATTTGTCAAACACTTTATATTTGTGCTTGCATAAAATATTGTGTGGTTCATCGACCAACTTAGTAATAAAAAATTACAAGTATTAGTAATGTTGCTCGATCACTTAATAATAAAGTAATGAGTATAAAAATGTTTAAAATTTTTCCAACCAACCAAGGTTGTTAAATTGTGCTCGTCGACCAATTATAGTTAATTAGAGTTTATATCCTACTAACCATACTTGGTAAATTTTTGTCTTTTTCATAAAATGTGTTCGATCAACCAAGGTCGATAAATTCCCCTTGTCGACCAACTACAGTTAGTGGGTTTTTATCCCCGACCAACCATACTTGGTTCAGTTTGGAATATTTTGTTCCTTGAGGAACTATCATATTTTCTATAATAATCTTACCTCCCGACCAACATAAGTTGGCATTTGAGAGCATATCTTGTTTCCTAACCAACCGAGATTGGTATTTTTAGGAGTGTTGTTTTCGCCCTTTTACCAACCGGAGTTGGTCTGAGGTCAAACTATCATGTCCACTTGCCCTTTTACTAAAATTGGTCTGAGCCAGTGTCAACCTCCTAACCAAAGGAGTATGGTTTGTTCTCGCTCTTTTACCAACCGGAGTTGGTCTGAGTTCGAACTATCGTGTTCACTCTCCCTTTTACCAACCGGAGTTGGTCTGAGCTAGTGTACGCCTCCTAACCAAAGGAGTATGGTTTGTTCTCGCTCTTTTACCAACCGGAGTTGGTCTGAGGTCAAACTTTCATGTCCACTTGCCCTTTTACCAAAATTGGTCTGAGCCAGTGTCAGCCTCCTAACCAAAGGAGTATGGTTTGTTCTCGCTCTTTTACCAACCGGAGTTGGTCTGAGGTCAAACTTTTATGTCCACTTGCCCTTTTACCAAAATTGGTCTGAGCCAGTGTCAGCCTCCTAACCAAAGGAGTATGGTTTGTTCTCGCTCTTTTACCAACCGGAGTTGGTCTGAGTTCGAACTATCATGTTGTTTTTACTGCCGAGCAGCGTAGTGCTACACACTAGTATTCCCCGAAAAACCTACAATAAAAGGAGAGAAGATGGCGAAATATCATCATTTTATTCATATTGATGGAACTGATTTACATTTTACATCACTGATAATACTTGCGTAGGTGTTCAGCATTCCATGCATTCTTAAATTCCTCTCCTTCTAGAGTTTCTATTCGGTAAGTTCCTGGTCGAACAACTTCTGTAACTCGGTAAGGTCCATGCCAGTTTGCTTCCAACTTATTGTGCTTCTGAATGACCTTCTTTAACACATAATCTCCTTCTTTTAAGTCGCATTTTTTCACCCTCTTGTTGTAGAACAGGGCTGTTTGTTGTTGGTAAGCAGCATTCCTAATGGCTGCCTCTTCTCTAACTTTCTCGAGCATGTCCAAATCTAATCTCCTCATCAAGTCGCTGACTGGGGAATTGAAATTCAGCACTCTGTGTGTTGGAAGACCCAACTCGGCAGGTATTACGGCCTCACTTCCAAATGCTAGCATATATGGTGATTCTCCAGTTGCTGCTCGGGGAGTTGTTCGGTAGGCCCACAATACGGATTGTAGCTCATTAATCCAATTAGCTTTAGCCTCACTTAGCCTCTTCTTCAAACCATTTAGTAATGTTCTGTTTGTCACTTCTGTTTGTCCATTGCTTTGAGGATGGCCTGGTGCTGAATGAACCTTCAAAATGTTTGACTGATGATAATAGGCGGCAAACTCCTCATTATCAAATTGTGTTCCATGGTCTGTGATGAAGGCATGAGGGAGACCATATCGACAGATGATGTTCTTACAAACGAATTGGTACACCTTCTCGTATGTCATATCAATCAGAGCTTCAGCTTCTACCCACTTAGTAAAATAATCAACTGTGATGACGAGGTACTTGAATCTTCCTCGGGTCGTTGGCAGTGGTCCAACCAAATCAATTACCCATATGGCAAATGGCCAATGGGAAGTTATGGGTGTTAACAATGCTTGTGGAGTTCGTCGAATGGAGGAAAAACGTTGGCATTTATCACATCTCCTAGCATAGGCTATACAATCAACCCTCATCGTTGGCCAGTAGTATCCCTGCGTCATCACCCTTTGTAAAAGTGTCTGACCTGCTAAATGGGCTCCACAGGACCCTTCATGGATCTCTTCAATTAATTCTTTCACCTCGGAGGGATGTACACATCTTTGTAAACCTGCCATAATTCCTCGTCTATACAAAACACCATTAATTAGTACATACCGAGCAACTCTAAACTTCAATTTCTTGGCAGCGAGCTTATCCTCCGGTAATTCTCCCTCCTCAATATATAACCCTGATGGGATCCATCCAAGATGGTCCTAAATCAAGGGTAATAATATTCATCGTGAGGTCTTCATCTATGCTCCGACTTTCTAATACTTCAATTGGTATCGTTCTTCGCAGCTCGGTCCGAGTAGCTGATGCTAGTCGGGCCAGTGCATCTGCTTGTGCATTCTCCATTCTTGGTATTCTGATCAACTTAATGGCATCAAATTCTGCCAATAACTCCATCACCTTGGCATGATACTTGACCATTAATTATCCTTTAACTACATATGTTCCCATCATCCGATTCACAATTAATTGAGAATCACTGAATACCATCACTTGTTGCGCTTCCATAGTCTTTGCTAAAGTAAGACCTGCTATTATGGCCTCATACTCAGCCTCATTATTAGAAGCTTTGAATTAGAATCGTAGGGCGTATTCCATGTCAATCTCGTCTGGGGTGTTCAAAATAATCCCTGCTCCACAACCTATTGTGCAAGATGACCCATCTACATATAATCTCCATGTAGGTAACTCGTCTTCAAATTTCTTATCTGACAAAGTTCCTCGGTGAAATATTTATTATTTCCTTTCATCCTGCCCTGGAATTTCTCGCTCGTCGTCGACCATCTCTTCTCGCCCTTTTACCAACCAGAGTTGGTCTGAGCTCGAATTTGATGATCCTTCTACATCCACAAGTCCTTTTACCAACCGGAGTTGGTCTGAGCTTGTGTTTGTTGATCCTGTAACATCCACACGTTGATCAGCGAGCAATTTTTGTTCCTCAGGAGTATCAGGATAAGTAAACTCTGCTATAAAATCTGCTACAGTTTGCCCTTTTAATGATGATCTGGGTTCATACACAATATCATATTCACCGAGCTCTATTGCCCAGTACATCAGTCTCCCTGATTTTTCTGGCTTATGAAGGGCTTGTCTCAATGGCATGTCGGTATACACGACGACGGTATGAGCCTGGAAATATGGCCTCATTCTTCTACTTGCCTCTATTAATGCCAATGCCAATTTTTCCAGCTTTGGGTACCTGATCTCTGCACCTCGGAAAGCCTTACTTGTGTAATAAATTGGCTTCTAGACTCCATTTTCTATTCTGATCAATGCCGAGATAACTGCATTCTCTGATACTGCCAGGTACAAGTATAACTTTTCTCCCATTACTGGCCTGGACAACAGTGGAGGTGCTCCCAAATATTTCTTCAAGTCTTGAAAGGCTTTTTCACATTCATCATTCCTCTCGAAAGTTTTTCGTAATGTTTTGAAGAATGGGAGGCATCTATCAGTTGCTCGGGATACAAATCTGTTGAGCGCTGCAACTCATCCTGTAAGACTCTGAACCTCTTTCTTCGTCGTTGGAGATCGCAACCCTAAAATAGCTTTGATCTTTTCTGGATTCGCCTCAATGCCTCGCTGGTTGACGATGTATCCGAGGAACATTCCTTCTCGTACTCCAAATGTGCACTTCGTCGTGTTGAGCTTCATTTGGTATTTATCCAGTTGATCAAAGGTCTGACCTAAGTCAACTAGATGATCAGCAGCTTTCTTGCTCTTTGTCAGCATATCATCGACATAGACTTCCATATTGCAACTGATTTGTTCGGCAAAAACCTTGTTCATCAACCGCTGGTATGTCGCTCCTGCATTTTTCAAACCAAAAGGCATAACATTATAACAATAAGTTCCCTTAGGGGTAATAAAAGAAGTACTTTCCCTGTCTTCAGGTTTCATTTTGATCTGGTTGTAACCAGAGTAAGCATCCATGAAGCTAAGCAGCTCGTGTCCCGAGGTAGCATCCACTAGTTGGTCAATTCTGGGCAATGGAAAATGATCTTTTGGGCATGCCTTGTTGAGATCAGTGAAATCAACACACATTCTCCACTTATTATTTTTCTTCTTTACCATCACCACATTTGCTAACCAGTCCGGATATTTCACATCTTCAATGAATCGATCTTTCTGGAGCTTCTCGACCTCCTCTTGTATAGCTTGATTCTTCTCGGGACTAAATACTCTTCTTCTCTGCTTTACAGGCTTGATTTCCTTATTTGCATTGAGCTCATAACATAAGAAGTTTGGATCTATTCCTGGCATGTCTTCATGACTCCATGCAAAAGTTTTCTTCCTGTTTCTCAAGAAAGTTATCAACTCTTGTTTTATTGAAGCATCCAACGTCGAACCTATCTAGGTTATTCGTTCAGGGTGCTCATCATCCAGAATAACATTTTATGTAGATTCCACCACCTGTCCTTTTACAAGTTGGGATTCATCTCTGGGATCCAGTGTTTCACTTTCTGTACCTTCATCCACCTGGTAGGTAGTAGTCTTTTTTCTTGACTCTTCAAGCTCCTCTTGCTCGGCAGATGAATAATAGCATTCCCGAGCTACTTTTTGATCACCTTTCACAACTCCTACTCCAAAATTTGTTGGGAATTTTAAGCACTGATGTACTGTAGATGGAACTGCTTCGAACTTCTTTAAACCAACTCTTCCCATGATGATGTTGTAAGCTGATTGCACATTCTTATCCATCACAAAGAAGCGTATTCTTTCTGTTCGACAAGCAGGCCAAGTTCCAATGAATATATCCAACTTGATCGTCCCAAGTGGAAAAACTTTCTCGCCAGCAAAACCCAGGAGAGGTCTGTGATAAGGTTCCAATTGAGATAATTTTAAATTTAAATTGTCAAAGCATGAGTAGAACTTGATGTCTGCCGAACTATCATTATCTACCAGAACCCTTGAAATCATTACTTCTTTCATCCTCATTTTGATCACCAAAGGGTCGTCGTGAGGGTAAAGAACACCTGCAAGGTCGTTTTTTGAAAAACCAATGACCAGCTTCTCTTTGTTTATCTTCCTCGGGCGATCTTCTTCAGCCAAATTTATCCGTTGAATGTATGAGAAAGCCTGAGCCTCACCGAGGTAAGCTTTTCTTTCTGCAGTAAGATCTCCTCCTCCTGCATCTCCGCCTGTAATAACATTACAATAAAATCTTCTGAAACGTATTGAAAATACCTCGCGTTCTGGTTGCCTTGGCCTTTTGGGAAGATCGGGGTCATCCTCTGTATCATCTTCATGATCCCTCTTCTTCTTCTCCTCTACTCGATGAAGAGATCTAGACCTCTCTCTAGTTCAGTCATTATTTCTTCTTTCACCTCCCCGATCAACATACTTTGCTAGTTTCCCTCTTCGGATGAGTGTTTCAATCTCGTTCTGAAGAGCTATACAATTTTTGGTCATATGGCCATGATCCTTATGGAACTCGTAATATTTCTCCCTATTCCTCGTGTCAGGGTCTGACCTCAGTTTCTTTGGCCACTTTACTTCCTCATTATTCTTGATTTCTTCCAAGACATGATTAATACCCATTTTCAAAGGAGTATAATTATCAAATTTCTCCAGGACTTCCCATGACGACTTATTATTCTTGGAATGCTTATCACCGCCATTGCCCTTATGCTCTTTCTTCTGGGATTTATCGTCTTCCACCTTGGTTTCTTTATCCATATTCTTCTTCGCAGCCATAGCCTCCTCGGCATTCATGATTTTGGCCGCTTTTGCCATCAACTCTGACATAGTTGTAGGTGGATCTTTGGCCAAAGTGTAATACAACTTGTTAGGCAACAACCCACTCATCAAGGCGGTGATTGCTGTCTTTTCTTCATAATTTATGACTTCCAGCTTCTCGTTATTGAAACGAGTTATGTAATCTCTAGTACTCTCACCAGATTTTTGTCTAACACTTAACAAGTGTGCTACTCTTTTTACTGGCTTTGCTCCAAAACAAAAATTGCCGATGAACAACTCGGCCAACTAAAAGAAAGTTGAAATCTTACCCCGAGGAAGATTATTTTACCATATCTGGGCAGATCCAGTAAGAGTTCCTGAGAATGCTCTGCATCTCATCTCGTCGGGGACAGCATAGATGTCGGCAGCAGCTTGATATTGCCCTATGTGAAGAACAGGATCTGTTTTTCCATCATATTTGGGGGTCACCACAGGTGCTTTGAATTTCGACGGTGTAGGAAAATCCACAATAGCCTGTACAAAAGGTGTCCCTTGAACGAAAGTTCGTTGTAGGGGGTTCTTTGCCTTAGACATTTCTCCCAATCTATCCTCCAAACGCTGAATGGAACCTTTCCACGCATTATTTCCTTCCTCGGGCCTATTGGTTCGAGCAATCGATTGTTCTGAAGTGGCCTCCTGGGATCTATCTTGATGAGCAACTGGTCGTGATTGTGCTGATCCTTCTCTTAGATCTGATGGTTGTCGAAAACTCCTCGACATGGTTTTAGGTGGACTCCTATTCCTCCTAGGGCCTAATCGACTGAAAGGAGATACCATGCTCAGTCTTTCCAAGGCACTGGGTCTCTCTGAGAGAGAGTGATACGTTGCTCAGTATCTGTAGCCCGTATTGATGAAGTTCGCCCAGGTTGATAAGAGAAATCATCAGATTCCTCATTACGATACACATCTGTACGCCTGGATCGTGAAGATAGTAAATAGGTTTGTCTCTGACCACTTCGCTGTCCCGAATATACAGGTGCACCGCCATGAAGGGTTTGTATGAGTTGCCGCATTGTCTCTTGCATGGCGGTTTGTCCTTGAGCTAGATTTGTCATAATTCCAGCCAGATCTGGAGGTGCGGATGGATTTAGAGGATTTCTAGCGTTTCGATTGCTGGATTCCAGATTATCTGCCATTGATGATGAATGATTTTTGGTGAAAAACGATAACAACAGTCGTTCCCACAGACGGCGCCAATCTGTTGATGTAAAAAATTAGATTGCTTCTAATTATTTAATCACAGATAAATATAAATGAGACAAAGAATTTTAAAGTGGTTCAGCCTTATAAGAATGGCCTACGTCCACTATTTCTGTTATTGCCAAGTGTTTTTGGGATTCTCGATATGTAATTCTATCAAGAAAATCTCGTCCCCCTGAATGAGGGTGATACAAGGTATTTATAGCCTTTAGGCTGTACATGTGAAAGGGTAAACAATTAATGCCCTTTAAGAGTATACATCTGTATGATAAGCATTCACTGAATAGTTGAACTGTTGAGTTTGTGGCAATTAATGCTGTGGCCGAGATGCAGTTCGGACCGCCTTAGTTGCTCGTCGTTCAAGAGTTTCTCGAAGCGTTGGTGTTCCTCGATGTACACTTGTTGCTCGGAGTGTGTAGGACTTGGTTAAGGAAATAGACTTCCTCGTTGCTATTGTGCCACGTAGATTGACACGTGTCTTCTTATTATTCGTCTATATCAGCATATTAATTTTGGTATCAACATATATATATATATATATATATATATATATATTAATCGGATCGGATTATAAACGGATCGGAGTATATGAATCCAAATCCGTTCCATTTAATAAACGGATAATCGGGTAATCGGATTTTAGGCATGATCCATATCCGCTTAAATGGATCGGATTCGGATTCGGATAAAATCTGATCCATTGACAGGCCTATGGCTGACCATCTCCTGGAAGACCAACTTCCACAGTTTGTGGACCCTGTCAGTTGGGAAAGCAAATTCATAGTCCCCACAGGAAGTTAAATTTGATTTACATGGATCTTATGGGTCCTACTCGTACAGAAAGTCTGGGTGGTAAGAGGTATATCCTCGTGATGGTGGAGGATTTCTCCAGATATTCCGTCGTAGATTTTCTGAGGGAGAAATCAGATGTTGTTGAGTCCCTAACGACAAAGTGTCGTGTCTTACAAAACTAACACGGTGTCACTATCAATAGAATGTGTAGTAACAATGGCACTGAATTTGCAGAGCTTAAAGTAGATTTTTACTGTGATAGCCTTGGGATCAAACATGAGTTTTTGATCGTAAAGACCCCTCAGCAAAATGGGATCATTGAGAGGAAGAATCGGACGATTCAAGAGATGGCTAAATATATGCTTCTTGGTCGTAAATGTAGAAGGTTGCCTCAAGTTTAGCTATTATATTTTGGGGTGAGGGTCCGTCAAATACCCCTCCTTAGTCTACAGAAATGATAAGGTTGAGGAACCCCCAGGGTCCCTCAACCACAGAAAATTTATATTAGTGAATGAATCCCTAGGGTCCCTCAACCGCTAAAAATTCATATTAGTGAAGGAACCCCCAGGGTCCCTCAATGGCAGAGAATCCATATTGGTGAAGGAATCCCCAGGGTCCCTCGACCGTAAAAAATTCATATTGGTGAAGGAACCCCTAGGGTCCCTCAACCGCAGAAAATTCATATTGGTGAAGGAACCCCAAGGGCCCCTCAATCGTAGAAAATTCATATTAGTGAAGGAAACCCCAGGGTTCCTTAATGGCAGAAAATTCATATTATGAAGGAACCCCAAAGGTCCCTCAACGGAAGAAAATTCATATTGGTGAAGGAACCCCCAGGGTCCCTCAACAGCAGAAAATTCATATTATGAAGGAACCCCTAGGGCCCCTTAATGGAAAAAAATCCATATTGGTTGAGGAACTCCCAAGGTCCCTCAACCTCCAGAAAACATTTGGTCATAGAACCCTCAAGGTTCCCCTCCCTCAACTGCAAGAACACATTTGGGTGAGGAACCCTCAGGGTCCTCAACTAAAACCTGGGGCGAGGGACCCTCGAGGTCCTCCCCCTCAGCTTTTAGAAAATAAGCCAGGATGAGGGAGTGGATACAATGAGCAACCACTCATCGTGACAAGTCATTCTTTAAAAGAAAAAAGTACTAACACTTACTTTCTTGTACATGTAGTTTAGTTGAGCAGGCAGGGCTCAAATAGGCCAGTTGGTATCTCTTGGAAGATTTGGCTTGATGGCTGAGGAACAAGGTGTGTTGGGAAATCTCAACCACTTAGCACTCAATAAATGAACTTTTACAAAATATAATTTTCTTAGAAGAGAGGGTCCTCAAGGCCCCTCTCAAGAAAAATAATTTTAGAGGAGAGAGGTCCACAAGGCCCCCCTCAAGATTGATAGTTTTAGAAGAGGAGGTCCTCGAGGCCTCCTCTCTCAAGTTTATAAAGTTTGTACCACAAAGTTACCGTTTCAAATGATATTTACCAAATCAGATATTTTGTCTTCAAGCGCATACATATTTTCTTTTTGACTTTGGTTGGCACCAGGTAGCACTTGTCTGAGGGGACAAGCTGCTACTTATAGATAGGGACACATGGTACATTGTAGACCTTGTCCCTCATCGATCCTCTAAGTTTTGGTGCTCAAAAGTTCCAACTCATCCCTAGTGCCCAAGTATAAATAGGACCCCTAGGCAAGGTCAAGAGGAAAAGAGAGAAAAAATCAATAACACTGTTACTCTGTTAAAATCATACCAGAACCTCCTGGTATTCTCTCCTTGCTCTCTCTCTAATGCTAAGTGCCTTGTTCTTTCACTCCTCACTGACAACCATCCCTCTCAGGAGTTCCTCTTAGGAAAAGTTACTATTATTTTTATGGAAGTTTATCTTCTTGCAGGAAGGGAGTTCAAGCTTGAGCTCCATTTTTACCAAAAGGAGAAGGTTTCATTAGAAGCTGCTCTAGAAGTTCTTACACTACAAAAAAAAGTAGTTTTTGAGACGGTGGCTTAATAGTCCCAAAAGATGGTTTATCCGTCTCAAATACTTTTTGGGACGGTATTTGGGACGGCTAGGGGGGTCTTTTTGATAGGGGGTTATAAATACTTTTTGTGACGCCATAGCCGTCTCAAAAGAGTTTTTTGAGACGGGAACAAATCCGTCTCAAAAGGCCATCATTTTATAAGACCCTTTTGAGACGGCAAGAGAACCGTCTCAAAAGTGTGCTTTTGAGATGGGAGTTAATCCATCTCAAAAAGTTACTATTTTATAAGACTTTTTTGAGACGGCAAGAAAGCCGTCTTTAATATATTTTTGGGACAGTTTTAACCATACCAAAAGAGGTGAAGAGATCTTAAAATTTTTGCGCCAATATATTAGAGAGAATAAAATCTATCACTAAACTTTAATATATAATTGAATTACATTTGAGACACTTTATTAATTCATCACCAAATGATAAAAAAATATAAGACATAAGATGATTTTCAACCAATACAACGAATCATTTTCATTCAATAATAGTTGGAGTTCTTACAAGCATCTCTAAATATCTATCAAAACAAAAATTATAACGCTAAGTTCAAATCTTCGACTTGACAACAAAAATACATTAAATTCTTATACTCCAAAACACGGAATGCTTTTATCAAAGTAATCCCTCAATCTTAAAGTGTACGACCTCCAAAATCACTGATTCACATTGCATGCCACCTGCAAAAAAAAAAATAGTGTCAATTAGGTCAAAATTAATAACCCACTCATCAACAATACAAGGTGAAATGAATCAATATAGTACATTCTCATCACAAACAACATAAATTTTAAACTATGATATCTTTTTAATAAATATCTAACTACTACTATTTTTTTAAAAATCGACGAAGTCTCCTTTATTTATTCATGAAAACCACACGTAGCCAACATGTTTTAAACATTAAAATTTATTCTAAAAATATTATATACCAACCAATAGCAAATTCTTACCACCACCATAACGTCTCCAAAATGTAAAGATGATAACAGTATTGCATACATACCGTTTTTAATTTTGGAATGTTATCTGAATTTGGATATTGGTAGCGCGTAGCTATGTGAGTATGTTTATTTGTACACCCCTTCTCAAGATTCTCATATTCACGAGTTCTCATATTCATGAGATAACTAGTAAGCACAAGGAGAAGAATGTATTGCACCACCAGATTTGGAAGTGAAAACCCTCGGTAAATCTCAATTATAGCAAGCAAGGATCACACAAAGTAAATGTTGTGCTCTAGAAGTGGATTGACTGATATCTTTTTACTGAACTTAGAATTAACAACAAAATTTAGAATCGGAATGTTTCTCTAGAAACCTGAATAATTAAAGATATACATATATATACATAAACACTGTTATATACATATATATACACTTTATAGATATATATGTATATATACATATATACTGACTGTATATATATATATATATATATATATGGAAGATCTTAAGAAGCCATCAATGTAATGCATTTAATTTAATGTAAGATCTCAAGCCATCAATATAATCCAGCACACAACATGAAATTTGAGACTCATATTCATGAAATTTGCGACCATGTTTTGTGTTCTAATGGCCGATTATTCTTTGTGCTTTGTTAAGTTGCAAATAACACATTGTTGGTATCTTTATCATTCTTTATTGTTCATATATTCGCCTCTTTATTCAGTTATATATCATTGTAAATGAGTTTTTGATTCTATCGATGTTGGCGAGAGGAGTATTTTTATTTTAGATACAAAAGTTACTTTCACATTAATAACGAACGTTCCCCCCATTTGAATGAACATGACAGAAGATGAAAGTAACGCGCCACGTGACAACAGTACATTTACAAGCCTAAAGTTACAATTCAACAAAGGAAAATGTTGATTTTCCGTTTTACAAAGTAAAAAGGGCAACCCCATCACTCTGTGATACTGCCTTGTTGTAACTTGATATCCACATATAATTTTGTTACAAATGACTCTTTAGATTTCAGAACACCAACTAAGCGACCACAAAAACTGGTGCAGCAAACCGACAGTTATCACAAGAGCAGAGGATGCAGTTGGTCCCATTTTCTATACTCTTTCTGGTCACATGATAGTTTTCTGGTGCAGATCATTTAACCCTTCCCACCCTTATGAGGTAGTGTCCCTGGTCTCAACATATTGCTGCCAAATCCTAGTTTCCCTTTCTTTTCCGAGGCCTTGAGGATCTGAAAGGAGCACGTCAACGTATCATCCACACTCATCATCACACTCGCATTATCAAACTCACCACAGTAAATTGGTGTCAAGAATATTGTCACCAACTTCCTATTTGCAAAAAAATCGTCCCCATCTTCCACAACCTGGTGAGCTCGGCAATTGAGATCGAGATCATGCTTCGGGAGAAATTCAGCAACCTTGTCAGCTCCAAATGTAAATGACACACCCCTATCATTCTCTCCCCACCCTTCGATATCTTTATCGGGATCAGCCCACAATAGGTCACAAAGAAGGCCCTGATCTGGCACATCAGCCGGACATGCTATCTTCTTGATCAGATCAAAGTCCTTTAAGTCGGGGGACAATCCTCCGTGCATGCCAAGGATCTTCTCATCAATAAGAGAAGAAATAAGCAGGCAGTTGAAGCATTCGGTAAAAGTTTTCCAAACATGGATGTTGCACCTTCTCTTGCACTTATCGTAGAATCCATATATGCGATTGATGGAAGAACATTCATGGTTTCCCCTGAGAAGAAAAAAGTTCTCTTTGTGTTTTATCTTGTATGCAAGTAGAAGGCATTTGGTTTCTATGCTCTGCTTACCGCGGTCAATATAGTCCCCTAAAAATAAATAATTTGCAGCAGGGGGTACCATCCATACTCAAACAACCGCAGTAGATTAGAATATTGACCATGAACATCTCCAGAAATCAGTTTCTTTTATTATTCTAACTGTGCGTTTAATTCCAGCTCCTCTAGTATTCCAAAAAAGTATTCTTTGTAGTGAGACTGACTGTATCAATAAGCTTTTATACTTCGGGAACCTGATCTAGTAAGCAAGGTATGGTTTGAAGCATACTTTGTTTTTTTTCAAAATTCTTCTTGTTTTTCATACACTTTTTTCTCAAAAGCTTCTCTAACTCAGACACACTAGAAACTGTTTTGCAAAAGAGTTCAACTTCTCTTCCCTTAGAGTGTGAGCAGAGAGTTCAATCGGAATTATTGATTAAAGCTTTGCAGCCAATACAACTTAGCTGCTGCTTAGCAAATTTTATTACACCACTATTTGAAGGAGTAGAATGGAAATAGATCTCGTGTGACTTCCTTGAAGAAGCTCGTTACTAGAATTCTTCAAGATGGGCTCAAAGATTCTTAAAAGTGGCTTACCGATTTGATTTTCGAGGTAATATTGAGGATCTATGTAAATAAATCTTGTTTGACGAATGTTTCACCAGATGGAGTCCTGTTGACACATTCTGGTGGGAGGTTAAGTTAGCATGACTTCTCTTTCTGTGTCAAATGACATCACATCAACACCGATTATAGGTGAGCATGACTTTACAGTCATCACATTACGAATAAATGGCGTATTCTCTCCCTGAAAGGTAACTAAATTGGCCACCTGGATAACAGGATCATGGATAGGCTTAAGGAAAAGACCTTTACGACCGGCACACTCAATGTCAAAACTCAATATGCAAAATGGATCCATTTTTTATAATTCTCCTTCGAGAATATGGCTGATCAATTTCGAGTAAAAGCAATCAAACTCTAATTAGCAATAAGACAGATTCTTTGCAGACTTCATATACTTTCCAGCAGGAACTTCAATTCGATTTCCACCGATAATATTGCAGTCAATCATGAATCGAAGAGCAAAAAGAACATTACTTTCATACGTCATAAATCTTTTCATTCCAAGACCATAAATGTGTATGCCTCTATCAAGCATACCCCGGTAGCTGGTAACCATTGTTGGAAATGTAACTATGATTTAAAGGAAAGGTTGTGAAATCAGCTGCTGGTAATACATAATGCTTCTTTTCTGAACGATTTCTACAGAGTGAACAAATTTGGGAACCTTACTGTTCCTGTTCACTTCCCTCATCCTCCCCTCAAGCATGTGATGAAAATGGGAAATATCATCAGGGCCCATTCCTGGAGGACAACTGATATAGAAATACGGCTCAAATTTTAAGAAATGTAAATTTTTGCAACTTTTTACAAATTTACGCTTATTTTATGCTTAAGTCCAACTCTTTGCAAATTTACATTGTATAGTCAAACCGGGAGCCTCGTGACTACTCGGTCAGTTTCTACGAGTCACATTGGTCCCGTACGAGGAGTTCGTGACTGTTACGGGACCGTTTTGTATTTATTTTACGTTTTTACCCTTCGATGGCATGTTTTTATGCTTAAGTCCAACTTTTTGAAAATTTACGCAGTCCACTAAAACCGGGAGCCCCGTGAATACGCGGTCGGTTCCTACGGGCCACATTGGTCCCGTGCGAGGTGTTCGTGACTTTTACGAGACCGTTTTGTGTTTGTTTTACATTTTCACCTTTTGATGGAATGTTTTTATGCTTAACTCTAACTTTTTGCAAATTTACTTCATCTACTCAAATCGGGAGCCCCGCGACTACACAGTCGATTCCTAGGGGTCACATTAGTCCCGTGCGAGGTGTTCATGACTCTTACCGGATCGTTTTGTAGCTATTTTACATTTTCACCCTTTGATGGCATATTTTTATGCTTAAGTCTAACGTTTTGCAAATTTACGTCGTACACTCAAACCGGGTGTCCCGTGACTACGCAGTCGGTTCCTACGGGTCACATTGGTCCCGTGCGGGCTGTTCGTGACTCTTGTGGGACCTTTTTGTGGCTATTTTACATTTTCACCCTTCGATGGCATGTTTTTATGCTTAAGTCTATTTTTTTACAAATTTACATCGTACACTCAAACCGAGAGCCCCGTGACTACTAGGTCGATTCCTACGAGTCACATTGGTCCCGTGTGAGGCGTTCATGACTCTTACGGGACCGTTTTGTGGTTGTTTTATGTTTTCACCCTTCGATGGTATGTTTTTATGCTTAAGTACAACTTATTGTAAATTTACGTCGTACACTCAAAGCAGGAGATCCGTGACTACACAGTTGGTTCCTACGAGTCACATTAGTCCCGTGCCCAGTATTCATGACTCATACCGGACCGATTTGTGGCTATTTTATGTTTTCACCTGTAAGGACGCAAATTTTCAATTGAGTCCTTTGTAGTTTTGGCTCAATTCCGGACAAAAACATTTATTCATAGGATTGTATTTAATTGTAATATTCTCAAGACTATGAAGAGTTTGTTGAAGACGTAGCGGCAAAGAGTATAGAGCTTCATCAATATGCCGGTTTGCGTGCCTCGTTTCTACGTCATCAACTATGGTTCCATGCTCCCAAGGTATGAATGCAATATTATATATATAGGAGCTTGGAACATGTTTATTGGGTGTTAGGATTAATTAAAACTGTGTTTTAATTTAAAAAAGAATTAATTAAAACTTTAAAATAAGTTTATAAAGTTTTCTGGGCTAAAATCAAATTTTCCAAACTTTCTGGAAGTTCGTTCGATATGTCGTTCGAACGAGATTGTCGTTCGAACCAGATGTCGTTCGAACGAGATTGCCAACGACTTCCCATTATGGCATACTGGAACTTTGTGCGAAATGTCATTTGAATGAGATTGTCGTTCTAACGAGATTTCTAACGAGCTTCTAACGAGTTCATACTGGAACTTCGTTAGAAGACTCGTTTGAATGAGAATGTCGTTCGAACGAGAATGTTGTTCGAACGAAATGCCGTTCGAACGAGATGTCAGGCGGGAACAGTTTTTGGCAGTTTTAAGCAGTTTTTCTCCCACTTCCCCACTTGGTTCTTGACCAAATTTTTTTCAGACTTTATTATGTGCGGGAATAACATTTTCCAACTTAACTTTTCCATTCTATTTCATCTCTTAGAGAGAGTTTGTGCAAATTTACGCCGTACACTCAAACCGGGAGCCCCGTGACTACGCGATCGGTTCCTACGTGTCACATTGGTCCCGTGCGAGGTGTTTATGACTCTTACGGGACCATTTTGTGTTTGTTTTACATTTTCTCCTTCGATGGCATGTTTTTATGCTTAAGTGTACTTTTTGAAAATTTGCATCGTCCACTCAAACTGGGAGCCCCGTGATTACACAGTCGGTTCCTACGGGTCACATTGGTCCAGTGCGAGGTGTTCGTGACTCTTACCGGACCGTTTTGTGGATATTTTACATTTTCACCCTTCGATGGCATATTTTTATGCTTAAGTCCAACTTTTTGCAAATTTAATTCGTACCCTCAAACTGGGAGCCCCGTGACTATGCGGTCGGTTCCTACGAGTCACATCGGTCCCTTGCGAGTTATTCGTGACTCTTACGGGACCATTTTGTAGTCGTTTTATGTTTTCACCCTTTGATGGTATGTTTTTATGCTTATGTCTAACGTTTTACAAATTTACGTCGTACACTCAAACAGGGAGCCCCGTGACTATGCGATCTGTCCCTACGGGTCACCTTGGTCCCGTGCGAGGTGTTCGTGACTCTTACGGGACCGTCTTGTGGCTGTTTTACATTTTCACTCTTCGATGGCATGTTTTTATGCTTAATTCTAATTTTTTACAAATTTACGTTGTACACTCAAACCGAGAGCCCCATGGCTACTCGGTCGGTTCCTACGAGGCACATTGTTCCCGTGCGAGGCATTCGTGACTCTTACGGGACCGTTTTGTAGCTGTTTTATGTTTTCACCATTCGATGGCCTGTTTTTATGCTTAAGTCCAACTTATTAAAAATTTACATCGTACACTCAAATGGGGAGCCCCGTGACTACGCGGTCGATTCCTACGAGTCATATTGGTCCCGTGCTACGAGTCACATTGGTCCTCGTCGTGTCCACGAAATGTCTGGGCCATGTTCGTGAAGTGCCCGCCTTTTCCTTAAATGCCAAAGAAGTCTGACAAGCCACGCGGAGTGTCGGAGTGTCCGACACGTGTACACCTTTGAAGAAGTGTTCGTGACGTTTTCCATGTCACTTCATTTATGTTTATCGCCACCCAAAACGAATGTTTACTAGTAAATTTAAAAAATCGAGTCCAGTGAGAAAATAGACATTTCCCACCTAAGAAGCACGAACACTTCTTCAAAGGTGTACTCGTGTCGGACACTCCGACACTCCGCGTGGCTTGTCAGACTTCTTTGGCATTTAAAGAAAAGGCGGGCACTTCACGAACATGGCCCAGACATTTCGTGGACACGACGAGGTGCCAAAATTAAAGAACGCTAAGATATTCTATTATCGTCTTGTAAAATTAAATCTTTAAGGGTGCATGAATAATAAGAGGAAAAGTTAAAAGAATGTAGTTATTATCTCCCTTAATTTAAATGCATATCTTTGACTTGCGATTTAACTGTCATTATTAAATGGTGAATTACTAAACCATGTTAATTTTAATATATTAATTTCACACAACTATTTTTTGTTTTTGAAATGTAATGTAGATGTCACCGTGTCTTTGCCATGTCGTGCACTTATTTTTTAAGTTTGTTATGTCCGTGTCGTGTCGAACACGACACCCGTATCCGTGCTCGTACTTCATAGTTTCCCATGAGATACTTGGATAACATTGGCAATTTTTTCAACAATGATGCATGCTTAAATTAATTTCAGTAAATCAAATTAACTACTTGCAAAGGACATGAATTAATTAACACAAACAAACATATCAATAATTCTAACTAAAATTCACACAAACAAGTATACAAATATTTTCATAAATTAATCTTAAAACTATAATACAAGAAAACCATTTGACAATCCGGGTTTTCAATTGTCTCACCCTCAACTTCCTATCACCACTACAATTCAATTGAGTACAAAAACTAATGATATTAATCAATGACCAATAATTAAGATTACCTTTATCCGTGTCAATTTGACGATACAATAACTTGAATGTCCGGGACTAGATTAGCTAACCATTTAGTTTTTCTTCCTGCATCATTCAAAAATCAGATTATAATTTTAAGGTCAACCATGTATCATTGATTGTAGCAGTTGAAACATAAATCGAATAAACTAAATGCCAACTATTATTGAAATAAAATTGCTAAATCCAATAATATATCCACTGATTTAATAAAATCAGTAATTGGTCCACTGTTTATATTAGTATGACACTAATCACCCCCTCTTATATAATATTCTAACCAATTCAAAACGTAAACCCTTTAGCATACAAGAATGGCATAAAAGATAAAAATAGTCAACAAAAATAAAAACACCTGAGTAAAAAATTGTAATATGATTGACCAACGACATGGGCGATAGAGAGGGCTGGTGCTAGGGTTAGAGCGGCTAGAGCTAGGGCTAAGGTGACGAAGGTGTACGGGTGAAGAAGAAGGATAAGAACAGGTGAAGAAGGAAGAGAAGAACTGCTTGTTTTTCATTTCTTTTTTTTTTCTTAAGCTTTTAGGGTAAGAGAATAAGCGGGGAGAGTAAAAATTTGATGAAGAGGGAAACAAAATTTTTTTTAGGCCGTCTCATAAAGTATACCTTTTGAGATGGCTATTAATTTGCGGTCTCTTTTAGCAGTATCTTTTGAGACGGTTATTAATTTGCATTCTCTTTTAGTAGTATTTTTTGAGACGGGATCCAAAAGGGTCTTAAAAATAGTAGTTTTTAAGACTGCTAATTTTACCTGTCTTAAAAAGTGGATTATAGATACCCAAATTTTAGCCGTCTCAAAAGGTTCAGTCTTAAAAAGTACTTTTTTTTGTAGTGTTAATAACCTTGCAGACAACGTCCATTGGAGTGGGTCATGCCTCACCCTTTCTAGTTATTCATAGACCCCAGTCTCACTACCCTCTTACATTTGGTGACTCTGCTGGGGAGGTATCCTCACTACCATGGACAAAGAAGGTTGCAATGTTTCTAAGCAGTTAGTCTTTGAAAGACACTCTAGATGGAGTTAATTATGATAAAACCAATGACGGTGTTATAGTTATATGAGCGAGAGGTCATGGCCCCTTCGCGGGCTAGACAAGCAAGTTGCTAATCCAAAGCTAAAATGGATAAAGCCCATGAGCCTGTTCCTTGATTTTATAAATCAACAAAACATAGATGTAGCAAATTTATGCAACACGAGTGATGATTCCCATGGGGGAGAGCAGTAGCGCCAGGGGTAGTGCCGACAAATAAAGTGATGGCCGAGTAACCCTCTAACAAAGAAAGGGGGGGGGGGGGGGGGTAAAAGAATCACTCTTAAAGGAGATGGATCTTAGAGGAGACTCTACTCACGTAATGGATATGAACGTTGAAGGGGGAGAAAATAGAAGCATTCCAAAACCATGATCAAACAATATTTATTCTCAACCAGCTAAGTAAAGTGTCTTACTTCTTATCTGGTGAATATGTTCATTTCAAAAGCCTTAATTTATGTTTAGATTGAGTATTCTATATATATGCTAGTTACTTTAATTTAGATCATACATGCTATAATATCTTGAGGTGACAGTGTCAGAAGGTGAGAACATGCATAATAGTGCTCTGCACAAGTTAATGGGTATAAGGTCATGTTTAAAACGAGATTTTTTTTAGTATAAAATTATGGTTCTGCTATGAGAATGACTGTAACCGTAGCTCATATTGAAAATATGCAGACCTATACCTACAATGAAAATGTCACTTCATTTCTTCAATATCAGTACTTTTATTTCTCAAACTAAAGAAATAATTTATTTTGTCTAAGAAGAATTATCTATAGCTAAGTACTCGAAAGGACCGTGTTTACAGAACATTAATAAATAAGGCACGAAGAGAAGTTAGACAAAAAGGCTAAAAATGGTTGGTCAGTTAATTTCTGAGTAAATGTTATTTTACCCAAAGAAGTATATGTTTAATCCTTATCTAAAATTGAAAGAAGGGTACATTGTACTTTTATTTAGATGTTAGTAATCAAAGCTATCACATGAGATTTTCCTATTGAAATGTGACTTAAGAGACATTAAATATCGTGTCCATATCTTGCGAGATTTGTTATTCTTTGTCAATGTCTGCATCTTTCAAAAACTTTGTAGAAAAAGTTTTTTTCATATCTGACAAAAGTAAACCATCTCACACCACTTGATAAATGAATCATATTTGTCCTATTCTTACTCGAGTGGCTAAAGGAGTTGAGTTCCTAAGAGGCTCGATGTATAATGGAGTTACTAGTTTCACATCCTTTGACAACGAATTTTAATCAAGTGTCTCTTTAAAAGATAAAGAAACACTAAACACCACAAAGTGATTTATATTCAATGTTGTGTAGCCACATTCCTGTATTCCTTAATCATTCATGATAAACAAAACGAGAGCAAACGAGAGCAAAGTACTTGCTCACATATGCCCACACACTATAAACCCCTGCATAAGTACAAAAGATAAATATTGAAAAGTAACATTCAACTTATTACTGGGATGTAAAATAAACTGATATTTATCGAAGCTTTTGAATGGAGAGTTGCTCGAAATTTAGATTATTTTAGAAACCCAGATCTCAAATAGTCAGATACACAAGTTAAATTAAAAAAAAAATCTTCACAGGAGACGCATCACATTTGTATCCAATAGACTTCCTCGACAGCCACTGCTGAGTTGGTCATCTGCACAAGTCGGTTCCTCACATTGAACTCAAAATATTTTGTCTTGGTCAGTCTATGCCATCATCAAGAATTCCTCTTTTCTTAAGAATTTTCATTGAGCAGTTGGATTGCAAAATGTAACCAAGGCAATCCTTCTTACAAAATAGGGATGCAAATTAGTGATTAACCCAGTACGTTGTTGTTCCAGTCTTCAACGATCTGATTTAAGAAAAAAACAAAAGATGAATGAGAAGATTGCTGGAAAATTGGACTTAAAGTTGGAATTAAAAAGCTGTCCAGATTTTACGAAATTAATTAATTATTAATTAACTGTTTGGTTGCCAAATGTCAACAATTAACAAGATTAACTGTTTTTGACAGTTAATTTCGGTTTTGACTTCCAACAGTCAACACAAAAGCTATAAATACAAATCATTCCCTCCAGTTTTGGTTGCTGTCAATTAAACCCCTCAAGAAATTTTTTGAAAATGCTACTGCATTCTTTCCTTCATCCATAAAATTATTTTTTTCATTTCTGCATGTCATGCTACTATTCCGGTTGAGTATTAACACAGACTTGTGGTCGTTGGGATTAATTATTGTTGTCCTACATAATTAATTCGAGAAATCCATTCTATCTTGGGAGGCAATTATTCATTAACCTAAAGCACATTAGAGGGAATAAATTTGCCTTAAGGAGACTATTCTACCGGGCTCGGATTTATCTTTTTATTGTGTTATTAATTCTGCAATATCAAGTAAGTTACATTTTCTGTAATTCATTTCTTATTTCTGTAATTATAATTTTATTCATAATTCTGTACTTTTATATTATTAATATAGTAGACATAACAATCTTAAGGCAAATTTATCATGTTCTACTGTTTATAGTGTACAGTTTTTTTAATTACAGAATTTTTTTGTATAAAATAAATCTATTTTGACAGAAAAATTTGAATTAAAATATTGTTTTATTACAGAAATTTAATAAAACAGTTATTGTTACAAAAATTAACTACTACACTGTTTGTTTATTCTGCTTTAGAAAATAAAAATTTTATTTGTAAATTTTTGTTAAATCTGTTCATATAAAACTTTTAATCTTAAAATTATAATTCTGTTATGTACGGAATTTTTTTAATATTAAAAACAGTGTGATACTATTTTTTTTAGACTAGTATAAACTTGTGTTTATATTTTAGTTTAATTCTGAATATTATTTAGAATTCTTTTGGAATTCATTTATTATTAATTATATTTAGAGGAAATTAGTGTACATAATTTCGTATTCTGTTTTGATTAATTCATTTATATATGAATATTATCATTGATAAAAATTCTGTTTTTGTAACAGAAATGAAATCGCATAGTACGAACACTATTTTGCTAATGTGACTGTCACTAACACAAATGTGACTGCCCCCGTATCTATGACACACGGGGAGAAATCGAAAAAGTTCAATGGTACTGACTTTAAGCGTTGGCAAGGGCAAAATGTATTTCTATCTCACTACCTGCCAACCGGGTAGGTTTGTATATGAAGATTGTCCCTCTATTCAAGAGGGAAATGACTCGGAAACGGTTGCTGCTATTGATGCTTGAAAGCACTCGGACTACCTATGCGGGAATTATATTCTGGCCTACTTGGACAAAATATTGTATCATGTCTACTGCACGATCAAGACATCCAAGGAATTGTGGAATTCTTTGCAAGAGAAGTACAAAACTGAAAATGCTGGGATAAAGAAATTTATCGTCGAGCATTTTGTGAAACCCCGCCTCATAAAATACCAGGCGATCAATCCTGTACCAAATTAAAACAGGAGTCGCATATGGTTCATTCTCAACATCACCGTAGAAAACCAATTTAATTACTAATAACCTATTAGGGTGTCGTCAAAATTTTATTTAACTACATCTTTTTTTTAAAAATAAACTATTCAAATAAAACATCCACACACTTTATATTTAATACTGAAAATGAAATAAAATAACCGAACACTCGATCTAAACAATAATACAACCCAATCGAATTCCGCATAAAAGGCGGTAAAAGAATAAATAAATGCAGTTGGGTTATTAGCCCGAATATGTAAACAGTAGCTCCTATCTAGATTATAAGGATAGAAGCGTCTACAGTAAACCTGCATGCATCCACAATTGCTGCAGCAGACGTTTGACTCGCAGGATCATCGAGGCACCCCTATGTCTGGACACCTATATATATAGCAAAAGAAGGAAAATATAGAAACGGGCAGAGCCCGGGTTGTGAAAATATTTTGCAAGTGCATAAATGCTTTATTTATGAAAAAATATGTTTTATCTCATATTTAAATGGGTATCGCACTCCCATGAGACACCCCTCACCCATCTTCTAATAGTGCACACCTAACGCATCCTAATAGACAACCTAGTTAAGCTACCCTGCCTAACTAATCCGTTCCATCAAAACTCTAAAAATCCTAATTGATCCCAGTGCTAAGGGCTGAACTTCTACCCAGTCTCAACACTATGCCATGTTCATGCGTGGGGTGTTTCGCGAAGCGAAATCCAAATAAGGAACCCCCCTAATACACTACTACTTGGCAGTGTCGATCGTCGAGATCCATTAGACCCTCAGTACATAACGTATATATATACATACTCATATACTTATATACATTATCATACTCACTCTCATATACATATCACAATATAAGTCCGGATAAAATCTCCCGGAATGAGAATTAATGTTTATTCATTTTATCTCTTTACTCCAGTTAGAGATATATAATATCTTGTTCTCATACATAGGTATTATACTATACACACAAGTATAATAACCATCTTAACGAGCTATAACTCGAGGACGAGGTCTCTCAATGCTATCATCTTCCAGGGAATTACTCACATACCATCCTGGGTACCAGCGGTCGGACTAAATAACACCGATATGGTAAAAACCAAATCACAACGTATGGGAAGCGGTCATAGTTCCTCCCCGAAAATGAGACGAAACATACTCACCACGTCTCACCCCTAATAAAAATCACACAATAGAATAATGGACGCTATGACCTGGGGACTATACGCTCCCTTCTCCTCAAGCCAGGGGCCTCACCCACATCGTGCAACTTCCCATGATAGCATTAGAGGGGGTATGCTTCACATAAATATATATATATATACCATTCACACACACACACACACACACACACACACACACACACACATATATATATATATATATATATATATATACATATACATATACGAAGCATATTATATATATATATACAGTAATCACATCATATATATATTCTACATCGTTCCTCAAATACAAATGGCCATAATTGCCAATCACACATAACGATGGCCAATAACCCTAAAGATTCTCACAATTAATAACATTCAAGTATTCTCACACTCACGATACTAAACCCAAAAGTATCCCCTCACTTAGTAAATAACATGTACCTTATTTACGTTTAAGGATTTATATATTCACTGAATTTACTAATTTATAATATTTAAATAAGTCGACCCTCAACTTATTTTAATCCAATAGGTTTCTTATTACATAATCAATAGTCGTCCACAGACTTATCGGATAGCCACTCAATTTATCCTATATCTCGAATTCCATCCAAATAAAAATATACTTGTGTACGCTTTTCGAATAATTTCCCCGAAAGTCTCTCTCGCTCATCCTAAACATTCGATAGATCCATATACTAAATTAACCTCTTAAATGACCCAAAGTCAATCCACAACTCCTCAAGTCCTTTAGATCATAACCCTCTATAATTCTCTAATTTAGAAGACCCCTAAGCTTTAGACCCAAAGAGGAGAAGGAACAAAATCCCCAAAAATCTTAGGCTAAAAACAGAGTGCCGGTCAACCGGCCCTATGGCCGGTCGACCGCGGTTTGAAATTAAGACTAACAAATCAATCAGTAGGCCCTTCTTCATTGACGCGATCGACCGGTCATACCAGTTCCTCGAAAATCAGTTCCTCAAAATACCAACCAACAATCCCAAACTCCATTTTTATGGTCTCAAATCTCTACAAACAACACTATATTCAATTACTCAATGATTTCTAACTAATACATCAATAAATTTGGAGGATTAAACAAATTTCCATAGGTTTGAACCCAAAAACCCTAGTTTTGCCATTTCCCCATTTCTAATCGTTTCTACACTCCATTATCATGGATTTAACACCAGAAATCATTAAGAGTTTACATTACATCAATATGTAAACTCATATTCAAATTACCCAAATTTATTTTAAGGATTTTAACCCAAAATTATATACTTTACCAACTATAATATGAGATATATACACTAAATGAAATAAAGCAAGTAAACACTTGCTCGTGGATGAAATCCGATGACCTCGAGTCGAATCCCGCGGAGTTTGGCCGAAATCTCCCTTTTTCTTCCTATTTTCTATCTTCCTTTCCTCTCCTCTTTCTTTTCTCTCTTTTGTTTCCTTTCTCCCACTCTCTCTTGCCTTATATAGGAGAGAATAAGGGATTATCCCTTAAAACCCCAAAAATGACTCGTTTACTCAATTACGAGCCCCTATTGGTTCAAAATTTCTCGGAGTCCAAATAATACTCCCGGATACTCTATTCTGACTATCTCTGCCATTCCGAAATCAACCGCACACTCGAAATCTCCGTCCGAGGTACTTGATCGCAATCCACTAATTAAACCCAATACATCTCAATGCGGGTTTTCGAATTAAAATAATATCCCTTGTCGTTTTACCCAACAGTGACATGTAATTAAAGCGGTCCAACTCATTTACTTAATCCCAAAAGTAAATATATCATACATCAAAAATCATTTAATCCTTGAAAACTTCAAAAATTACTATTCACGATAATTTCTCAAATTCCCAAATTGCACTAACTTATTAAATTTAATTTCCCATAAAAGTGTGGGGTATTACATACTCCCCCCATTACAATGAAATTTCGCTCATGAAATTCAGATGCGAACGGTACTACCAACCTTGGATCGATAATCACACCTCAACCATACACTCTTTCAGTACCCACCTATCTCAAGATTTATATTATAAGAACTATCTTAACTAAATCTCTATGTGCTACAATACTACCTCATCGTAAGGTGACTCTAATAACGTCACGTCGCACCCATCGTTTTCTAGTATTGCATATAGAGAAAACGAGTCTATAGCCGCCGTTCTAACGTCTAAATCTCACCGGAGAATCACGATTCTAAGTGTCCACTCACCTACATCAGGATATCCAATTTCCCTAAAAAAGGAAATTACTCTAACGCTTGACTACTCCCGTCAGTCCCGTCGCTTATCTTGGGCGTGTTACCTCTGGTTGCACCTATACAATTGGATCATTGCATACCTCCTACGACGTTCCGTTCGACCCATTCCGATTTCACTTATATTGCCTCGCGGTATAATCTTCAACTTTATATACTATGCCCCTTCTATTTCAGGCGGTATATAAAACCAACTTACCAAGGTGCCCATACATATTTATGGCGAGTGACAAAATGCATGACCATTGTAAACGTCCGATACGTAACACTCTTTCTAAACAATGGGCCTCATTTCCTTGGCGTAATACTCACACATAGGTTTTCTTAACTCGCAAAGTTTGATTCTTCATATGCCTGGGAATCCAATCCTTCTCAAGGTTAATCAACCAATCTTCTTGTGGTTAACTCACCACAATCTTACTATATCGGCGCCACTAATCCTACTTGATTTAATTCCAAATAACCCTAAGATCGATGCATTTCCTACATACGTAAAATAGTACTATTCTAACTATGTCCCTAGTGCCCCAGACCTTCTCAACTTCCAACATTTGGTCGGTTTCATGTGTGAAACGTCTCGCAAGGCGAAATCCAGACAAGGAACCCTCCCGTTACACTACTTCCTCGCATCATCGGTCATCGAGATGTAACATCCCAACGCACACCAGCGGGATGTCCTAAATCCTACCTCGCTAACCTACTAACGTACTTCTACCACTCTATTTTTCCATCGTGGCGAAATGGAAAGTCTAACTAATCGGGGCGCCTCCTCTCTGCTAATATATTACGAGTATCATACCCAAAACATACTATCTCCAATTTGCCTTTTATCCAAGGCCTGGCTATAAGCCTCAGATCAATTTCTCTTACTCCTGCCTCACCCAAATACTTGCGGTGAGAGAACCATGTCAGTGCTTCTTCATAGCACTTATATTTCTATAAGCATACCATCATCATACGGCTCACAGTCTATAGTGTTTCCTCCACACTATATAACTTATCATCAAAACCAATATCCTTGCATCCCATAACATCTCTCCACTCCCGATGTCGTTAAGGTTCATGCGTGGCGCGTCTCGCAAGCGAAATCCAAACAAGGAACCCCTCCAATACACTACTATTTAACTTTTTCATTTGTGGAGGTTTGTTAGCTTTAATGTGTAATCGGGATATCCCTATCCCCTCTTTCAACAAAATGTGTCCTGAACTCCTATTTCTTTTCAGGAGCCACACCACCAAACGCTCGTACTAGCACTAAGTCCATAGCATAAACCACAATGAGCTTAAACTCACAGCTCAAAGATAAACCCTGCATACCTTAAATCATATTTATAAGGTTGCCACGCACTCGATTCATGATAATGAAACATCTGCTCACCGAAGTTCCATCTATACATATAATAAAGGCGAACTCAACCTGTATCCGGGTGAGATATCGCAACATTAACCTGTTCCAACCTGGAACCGTGGACACGATAATCTTGTAATTTTTAGCCTGCTATCGCTCCGATAAACGAAGGACATAATATACTCAAAATAACACCCTACTCTTACAACACATACAAAACAAACAATACAAACCTGATATAAACTCAAAATAGTAACACCCACTTTTCACAGTGAATGAAGGAAAATAGATCCTCGCTATCGCGGAAAAACACATAAACATATACTATATAATGTTATCGATACTACTAGTAAACTCGAATCACACATGAATCTAGGGCTAATAAAATACTGTGACTCAATCTTGTCACACAGAATATACCTTCTTCATCCGATGTGAAACTCATAATAACTTTTCCAATCTATAGCTACTCCAAATTGTTCCCGAACATGATATACTTGCCTTAACTGAAACAAAACTACTTTAATCGATGCCCCACCTCGGCACCCTATTCTTATCCTTTAACTCCTATCGGGTAAGGTCAAAGTGTGTGGTTCTTCATTCCACGTTGATCCTGACCAGGTTAATGTTATCAGTATCTCGGACTCCATAGCCTTGATCTTGATGATTGCCTACTTAGTTCCCTTAACTTCTTCGTTAAAAGGAAACTCCACTATCGGCTTCAACAACCCTGGTTCAATGAATTCCCTGGGTGGATGTCCACCAATGGGGTTCCATGGATACAAATTCTCCACAAATGTTAGCAACACTTATCTAGCGAGCCTATCATTCCACTGAAGGACTCAGTTTTCATTGTACCTACCTTACTTCGATACTAGGTTCACTTTTCCATATTACTCTTTATTCACTGTCGGCCTCTGGCCGATCCTTATGTCTATAATCCAAAACTGCATTCTCTTCCTTCCTAATCAACCAAAGGAATTTGCAGTTAAAACCGTCCATGAAATTCCTCTACGAACAACACATCCTGCTCCCCCGAATATGGTGACCACCGTTCCCACCATTTTAATATTGCTCCCACAAGAGAAAAAATTTACTCAAATTTTCACATATGGGTATTTCATCACCCTGCTCTACGCCAAACCTTCTAAGCATTTCACTTTCGCTGAATCACATTGCACTTACTCCGTATAACTTATCTTCAAAGTATTTTCCTTATTGAAGACCTTTCGAACGTTTTTCCAATTTACTTCATTGGGTAATTCAAGTTTAACATCACTCTCTACAACAGCGGTACTTGGAAACTCATAACTACCATTATTTAGTAGTCATTGCAACCATTCTTAGGAAATTCCATAAATAGAGTGACCTCTACCGTGGTCCTAGTCTCCGACTTCAACTAACCGCTCCAAATAAGTCCCACCTTCTGCTACCCTTACAATGGCCTTCTGTGGTCATCCTTCATCGATCAACACATGGATCTCGAACGAGTTCACAAAGGATTACTATAATCTTATGAAATGGTAGGAGAACGAAATCTCACAAGAGGAATCAACAATCCCAATCCTAAGGCTCTATATCAAATCGAAAGAAACGCTAAAAGCGTAGTACGTCCGCACAGATTTCTAAGGACACTAGAACTTGATGCTCTGATACCATCTGTGACACCCCGCCTAATAAAATACCGGGAAATCAATCATGTACCAAATTAAAATAGGAGTCTCATAAGGTTCCTTCTCAGCATCACTTGAAGCACCTTATACCTTTGACTTGCTTAAGTCTATACTGTATAAGTGTTCAACTAGTTTGGAAATAGTGACAAAATTGGTTGTCCAACTTAGAATCCAAAGAGCCTCAGATCTTATCCCTCTAATCCTCTTCAATGATCCATGAAGGTATAAATTAAATCACACTACACACAATTAGAAGTGCATACATGTGTTCATATTGCTTAAAATTGAGTGGGTTTAATTCCCCTTGAATTGGAGCTTTAATAATTTTTTGGGAATTTTTAAATATTTTTTAAACATTTTAAAACATTTTTTAAATAAATGTTTTTATTAATAAAATGGGATTATAAAATTTGTGGGGTTAATATTCTATTTTGTAAACCTCATTTCTCACTCGAATGTTTGGTTGGGTAGAATCTCAAAGCGCTAGAGACTTCAGGGTGCCTTCTGTAATTACTTTGGACGCGCGTGTGTGAGCCTCTCATATGTCAACACTTGTCATCCTCCGGCTGTACCTATTTGTGTTTGTTATGTGAGAAGGTTGGATGGTTGATTGCTGAACGTTGGATCATTCCTAATCGAGGGTCTGCATGTGTTCTTAGTTAATCCCGGTGCTATCCATATGAACCAATCACAATCATTTTTAATCATCGCTGTTTTATAACCTTTGGATCAAGTTAAAGTTTGCAAGACTTGATCTCAGCCCTTGATTTCCCTCGAACATCCAGAACCTTCCCTCAGCCCTATAAATACCCTCCACTTCTCAGCCTTAGAAGACTTTTGGGCATTCGTCTTTCTGAGAGAAAAAAATAAGAGAGAAGAGAGAAAAGAAAAGAGAGAAGAGAGAAAAGATAAGAGAGAAGAGAGAGAAAGGAAAACTGTTAGCCAAACCCTAACCCTAACCCTAAACACTTCAACTCTGAAACAAACCTTCGTATATTCAACCCCAAACACAACCCTGAGTGTTTGAGAGAGAGAGAGTGGTTTGTTCATATCGAAGCTGTAACCTCCTTGTCTTTGATCTTGTTCACAACTTAAACATTCATGTGAAGATCTTGTTTCTTTTTCATAGAAACTTTAGATCTACACTCTGCATGTTACATTTTCACTAGATCTGCATATTTACTACTTGATTTAAGAAAATCTTTACTGATTTAGTTTTGAAAATGTTTTGTGGTTTCTATTCTTACGAAACTTAACCCTGACCTAGTTGGATTCACACTTGGAGATTTTCAATCTCACAAATGTTTTCAAAAAGAGATTGATTAAGATCTTGACCGATTTTAAAAGCGAGATATCCGTGGAATCTGGGATAGTATAAAGGTCAAAAAGTTTTCAAGTTCTGTGAGAAAGAAATAAACTAAAATCACTGCATATAGTCTTTATATGTAATTTACTAGGACTGTCTGTAAATCTAAGTGTGTGTGAGTTCATGCATGTTGGTAGGAATCACTACACAAACACTTAACACACTACTACACTGGAAGTGTTGTGTATAAGATCAGAGATCATTGAGTCGACATAAGGAAGCTAAAGCAAAGGAAGTTACCAAACTGGAAGAACATCATCAACAAATCAGATCTATGAGAAGTTAGAAGGACACCAAGTGGGGTATATTCCTAAACTTAGAATAGGTTGATTTGTGTGCTTGCATGTTGTATTGTTTGTAACTATTATTTATTATTAGTGGATTTTTGCTTTTGTGACTTAGAAGTCACCGTGGATGTTTCCTCTGTTGGGAGAGGTTTTACCACGTTAAAAACTGTGTGTTGATTATCTTCATCTACTCATCTCATTCTATAAGTGTGCTGAATTTTTGAAACTGCCTTAGTTTTAAAAACTGATTACACAGTCTTAGTTACTCTCGTACATAAGTTTCTTTGTAAACACATCTTGTTTATAATTTTTATTTTCAAAAGAAAAGGGTTTCTTCAACAAACATCTCGGAGTTGCTTATACAGTTTAATCTTGTATTAAACGGCATTAGCGACGTTTTTCCATCACTGTCGAAAACCAATTTAATTACTAATAACCTATTAGGCTGGCGTCAAAAATTTATTCAGCTAATTTTTTTTAAAAAAACTATTTAAATAAAATATCCACACAGTTTATATATAAGACTGAAAATGAAATAAAATAATCGAAACTCGGTTTAAACAATAATACAACCAAATCGAATTTCGCATAATAGGCGGTAAAAGAATAAATAAATGCAGTTGGGTTATTAGCCCGAATATGTATACAGTAGATCCTATCTAGATTACAAGGATATAAGCGTCTACAATAAACCTGCATGCATCCACAACTGCTGCAGCAGACGTGTGACTCGAATCATCATCCAGACGTCCCTGTGTCTGGACACCTATATATATATATATATATATATATATATATATATATATATATATATATATATATATATATATATATATATATATATATATATATATATATAAAGCAAAAGAGGAAAAATATAGAAACGGGTTAGAGCCCGAGTTGTGAAAATATTTTGCAAGTGTATAAATGCTTTATTTATGAAAAAGTATGTTTTATCTCATATTTAAATTGGTATCGCATTCCCATGAGATACCCCTCACCCGTCTTCTAATAGTGCACACCTAACGCATCCTAATAGACAACCTAGTTAAGCTAGCCTGCCTAACTAATCCGTTCCATCAAAACTTTAAAAATCCTAATTGATCCCAGTACTAAGCGCTGAACTTCTCCCCAGCCTCAACACTGTTCCATGTTCATGCGTGGGGTGTCTCGCGAAGTGAAATCCAAATAAAGAACCCCCCTATACACTACTACTTGGCAGTGTCGATCGTCGAGATTTATTAGACCCTCAATACATAACGTATATATATACATAATCATATACTTATATACATTATCATACTCACTCTCACATACATATCACAATATAAGTCCGGATAGAATATCCCGAAATGAAAATTAATCTTTATTCATTTTATTTATTTACTCCAGTTAGAGATATATAATATCTTGTTCTCATACATAGGTATTATACTATACACACCAGTATAATAACCATCCTAACGAGCTATAACTCGAGGATGCGGTGTCTCAATGCTATCATCTTCCAGGGGATTACTCATATACCATCCTGGGTACCATCGGTCGGACTAAATAACACCGACATGGTAAAAACCAAATCACAACGTATGGGAAGCGGTCATAGTCCCTCCATGGAAATGAGACGAAACATACCCACCACGTCTCACCCCTAATAAAAATCACATAATAGAACAATGGCGCTATGATCTGGGGACTATACGCTTCCTGCTCCTCAAGCCAGGGGCCTCACCCATATCGCGTAACTTCCCATGATAGCATTAGAGGGGTATGCTTCACATAAATATATATATATATATATACCATCCACACACGGATATATATATACGTATTCAAATCATATTTTATATATATAAATATTGTAATCACATCGAATATATATTCTACATCGTTCCTCAAATATAAATGGCCATAATTACCAATCACATAAAACGATGGCCAATAATCCCAAAGAATTAATAACATTCAAGTATTCGCACACTCACGATACTAAACCCAAAAGTATCCCCTCACTTGAGAAATAACCTGTACCTTATTTATATTTAAGGATTTATATATTCACTGAATTTACCAATTTATAATATTTAAATAAGTCTACCCTCAACTTATTTTAATCCAATAGGTTTCTTATTACATAATCAATAGTCGTCCACAGACGTACCGGATAGCCAGTCAATCCTCTTTAGCCTATATCTCGAATTTCATCGGAATAAAAATATACTTGCGTACGCTTTTCGAATAATTTCCTCGAAAGTCTCTCTCTCATCATAAACATTCGATAGGTCCATATCCTAAAGTAACCTCTTAAATGACCCAAAGTCAATTCACAACTCCTCAAGTCCTTTAGATCATAACCCTATATAATGCTATAATTTAGAAGGCCCCTAAGCTTTAGACCCAAAGAGGAGAAGGAACAAAATCCCCAAAAATCTTGGGCTAAAAACAGAGTGCCGATCGACTGGCCTTAGACCCCCCGATCAACCGCGATTTGAAATTAAGCCTAACAAACCAATCAGTAGGCCCTTCTTCATTGACGAGGTCGACCAGCCATAGGGGCGCGATCGATCAGTCATACCAGTCCCTCAAAAATCAGTTCCTCAAAATACCAACCAACAATCCCAAACTCCCTTTTTATGGTCTCAAATCTCTACCAACAACACTATATTCAATTACTCAACGATTTCTACCTAATACGTCAATAAATTTGGAGGATTAAACAAATTTCCATAGGTTTGAAGCCAAAAACCTATTAAACCCTAGTTTTGGCATTTCCCCAATTTCTAATCGTTTCTACACTCCATTATCATGGATTTAACACTAGAAATCATTAAGAGTTTACATTACATCAATATGTTACTCATACTCAAATTACCCAAATTTATTTTAAGGGTTTTAACCCAAAATTATATAGTTTACCAACTATAATATGAGATATATACACTAAATGACACTTGCCTCGTGGATGAAATCCGACGACCTCGGGCCGAATCCCGCGGAGTTTGGCCAGAATCTCCATTTTTCTTCCTCTTTTCTCTCTTCCTTTCCTCTCCTCTTTCTTTTCTCTCTTTTCTTTCCTTTCTCCCACTCTCTCTTGCCTTATATAGGAGAGAATAAGGGTTTATCCCTTTAAAACCCAAAAAATGACTCGTTTACTCAATTACGAGCCCCTATTGGTCCAAAAATTCCCGGAGTCCAAACACTACTCCCGAATACTCTATTCTGACTATCTCGGCCATTCTGAAATCAATCGCACACTCGAAATCTCCATCCGAGGTACTTGATCGCAATCCACTAATTAAAACCAATACATCTCAATGCGGGTTTTCCAATTAAAATATTATCCCTTGCCGCTTTACCCAACTGCGACATGTAATTAAAATGGTCCAACTCATTTAGTTAATCCCAAAAGTAAATATAACATACATCGAAAATCATTTATTCCTTGAAAACTTCAAAAATTACTATTCACCATAATTTCTCAAATTCCCAAATTGCATTAACTTATTAAATTTAATTTCCCATAAAAGTGCGGGGTATTACACGCTTTCTGGACTTCAAAATGGTTGACTCTAAAGTAGTGATCGCGCAGGTGCAAGAACTCCAAGTGATCCTCCACGACATTCATGCTAAAGGAATGTCCCTTAGTGAAACTTTCCAAGCTGCTGCAATTATTGAAAAATTGCCACCATCTTGGACTTTATTCAAAATTATCTCAAGCACAAGCGAAAGGAGATCAATATGGAGGAGTTGGTGGTCAGGCTGAGAATTGAAGAAGATAACCATGAGTCTCAAAAGAAAAGTGGGAAGAATCCAATGGAAACAAAACTCCATGTTGTTTAAGGTCTTATGAAGAACAAGCGAAAGCATGATGGGGAAGGCACTTCCAAACAGAACAAGAAGAAGTTCAAAGGCAAATGCTAGAACTGTGGTAAACCTGGACACCGCTTAAGCGAGTGTCGTAAGCCTAAGTAGCAAAATAGGAATAATCCTCTAGCAAATATAACTGAGGGTGAAAACATCGCCAATGACTTGGCGGATATGACTCTTTCTACCGTGGTCTCTGAATGTAACTTGGTTGGAAATACCAATGAATGGTGGGTGGACACTGGAGCCACATGACACATTTGTGCAAATAAATGGATGTTCTCAACCTATAAGCCTTTGGAAAATGAGGAGAACCTCTTTACGGGGAACTCTTCCACTTTTAAGGTGGCGGTACGAGGAAAGATTGCTCTAAAAATGACTTCTAGAAAGGAACTTACTCTCAATGATGTTCTTCACATGCCTGATATCCAAAAGAATCTGATTTCTGGATCTCTCCTGACTAAAAATGGGTTCAAGCTTTTGTTTGTGTCTGATCGCTTTGTGTTGTCAAAGAATGACATATATGTAGGAAATGGCTACCTAAATGAGTGGCTCTTTAAAATCAATGTTCTTGCTGTAACCCCAAAAACATCTATTTCGATGAATGAAATTGCTAGTTCTTCTTACTTGATTGAGTCATCTAATATTTGGCATGCTAGATTAGGAAATATTAATTTTGATACCCTGCGTAGATTAATTAACTTGGAATTTTTACCAAAATTAATATAGATAAAATTCATAAATGTGAAATTTGTGTGGAATCTAAATTAGCCAGATTACCTTTCCATTCTGTTGAAAGAATAACTTAACCTTTAGATTTAATTCACACTAATATTTGTGATTTAAAATTTGTTCAAATTAGAGGTGGGAAAAAGTATTTTATTACTTTTATTGACGATTGCACAAAATATTGCTATGCATATGTTGATACCAAAATTAATATGCTGATGTGGACGAATCATACGAAGACACTTGTCAATCTACGAGGTACAATAACTACGAGGAAGTTCATTTCCCCGACCAACTCATGTTCTCTCCGAGCAACGAGGATATACCGAGGAACTTCAACACTCCGAGGTACTCTAGCGCTCCGATGAACTCCTGAGCAACGAGCAACTAAGGCGGTCCGAGCTGCATCTCGACCGTAGTATTAATTTCCAGAATGTCAACAGTTCAACTATTCATTGAATGTTCATCATCTTGACGCACACGCTGCATTAAATGTATTACCCTTTCATATGTATTCTCATTTAATGTATCGACCCATTCATGTACAGCCTAAGGGCTATAAATACCTTGTATCACCCTCATTCAAAGGGACCGGAATTTCTTGACTGAACTTGTAATCAAGAATTCCCAAACACTCAGCAAAAACATAACAATGGACGTAGGCCATTCTTATAAGGCTGAACCACTTTAAAATCTTTGTCTCATTTTATTTATCTGTGATTGAATAATTAGAGCGATCTAATTTTTTACATCAACAGATTGGCGCCGTCTGTGGGAAACGATTGTTATTATCGTTTTTCACCAAAAATCATTCATCATCAATGGCGGACAATCCAGAATCTAGCAATCGAAACGCTGGAAATGCTGGAAATCCTCCAAATCCCTCTGCACCTCCAGATCTGGCCGAAATTATGACGAATCTGGCTCAAGGACAAACCGCCATGCAAGACACAATGAGGCAACTCTTGCAAACCCTTCATGGTGGTGCACCTGCACGTTCAAGACAGCAAAGTGGTCAGAGGCAAACTTATTTACTTTCTTCACGATCTAGGCGTACTGAGTCATGTCGCAATGAGGAGTCTGATGATTTCTCTTATCAACCTGGGCGAACTTCGTCAATAAGGGTGACAGATACTGATCAACATATCACCCTCTCTCCAGAAAGACCCAGCGCTTTAGAAAGACTGAGTAGGGCGTCTCCTTTCAGTCGATTAGGCCCTAGGAGGAACAGGAGTCCACCTAAGACCACATCAAGGAGTTTTTGACAACCATCAGATCTAAGGGAAGGATCAGCACAGTCACGACCAGTCGTTCGTCAAGATAGATCTCAAGAAGCTACCTCAGAACGATCGATTGCTCGAACCAATAGGCCCGAGGAAGGAAATGAAGCATGGAAAGGATCTTTCCAACGGTTGGAGGATAAATTGGGAGAAATGGCTAAAGCAAAGAACCCCCTACAACGAACTTTTGTTCGAGGAACACCTTTTGTACAGGCCATTGTGGATTTTCCTACCCCATCGAAATTTAAAGCACCCGTGATAACTCCCAAATATGATGGAAAGACAGATCCTGTTCTTCACATAGAACAGTATCAAGCTGCTGCTGACATCTATGTTGTTCCCGACGAGATGAGATGTAGGGCCTTCTCAGGAACTCTTACTGGATCTGCCCAGATATGGTACAACAATCTTCCTCGGGGTAAGGTTTCAACTTTCTTTCAGTTAGCCGAGTTGTTTATCGGCAATTTCTGTTTTGGAGCAAAGCCAGTAAAACGAGTAGCACACTTGTTAAGTGTTAGACAAAAATCTGGTGAGAGTACTAGAGATTATATAACTCGTTTCAATAACGAGAAGCTAGAAGTTATAGATTACGAAGAGAAGACAGCAATCACCGCCTTGATGAGTGGGTTGTTGCCTAATAAATTGTATTACACCCTAGCGAAAGATCCACCTAGAACTATGTCAGAATTGATGGCAAAAGCGGCCAAAATTATGAATGCCGAGGAGGCTATGGCTGCGAAGAAGAATATGGATAAAGAAACCAAGGTGGAAGACGACAAATCTAAGAAGAAAGAGCATAAAAATAATGGTGGAGATAAACATTCCAAGAATAAATGGGAAGTCATGAAGAAGTATGATAATTATACTCCTTTGAAAATGGGTATTAATCATGTCTTGGAGGAAATCAAGAACAATGAGGAGGTCAAGTGGCCCAAGAAACTGAAGTCAGACCCTGATTCGAGGAGTAGGGATAAGTATTGCGAATTTCATAAAGATCATGGTCACATGACCAAAAATTGCATAGCTCTTCAGAATGAGATTGAAACACTCATCCGAAGAGGAAAGCTAGCAAAATATGTTGATCGGGGAGGTGAAAGAAAGGATAACCACCGAGCTAGAGAAAGGTCTAGATCTCCTCGTCGGGCAGAGGAGAAGAAGAAGAGAGACCATGAAGATGATCCAGAAGATGACCCCGATCTCCCCAAGAAGCCAAGACAGCCAGAACGAGAGGTATTTTCTATACGTTTTGGGTCATTTGATTGTAATGTCATTACAGGAGGAGATGCAGGAGGAGGAGACCTTACTGCAGAAAGAAAGGCTTACCTCGGAGAGGCTCAAGCTTGTTCATATATTCAGCGAATAAACCTGGCCGAGGATGATCGTCCGAGGAAGGTAAACAAAGAGAAGCTGGTTATTGGCTTTTCAAAAAATGATTTGGCAGGTGTTCTTTATCCTCACGATGATCCTCTGGTGATCAAAATGAGGATGAAGGAAGTAGTAATTTCAAGGGTGTTAGTAGACAATGGAAGTTCAGCAGACATCATGTACTATTCATGCTTTGACAGCTTGAATCTGAAATTATCTCAGTTGGAACCGTATCATAGACCCCTTCTGGGTTTTGCTGGCGAAAAAGTTTTTCCACTTGGGACGATCAAGTTGGATATACTCATTGGAACTTGGCCTGCTTGTCGAACAGAAAGAATACGCTTCTTTGTGATGGATAAGAATGTGCAGTCAGCTTACAACATCATCATGGGAAGAGTTGGTTTGAAGAAATTCGAAGCAGTTCCATCTACAGTGCATCAGTGCTTAAAATTCCCAACAAACTTTGGAGTAGGAGTTGTGAAAGGTGATCAAAAAGTAGCTCGGGAATGCTATTATTCATCTGCCGAGCAAGAGGAGCTTGAGGAATCAAGGAAAAAGACTACTACCTATCAAGTGGAAGAAGATACAGAGATTGAAACTCTCGATCCCAGAGATGAATCCCAACTTGTAAAAGGACAGGTGGTGGAATCTACAGAAAATATTATTCTGGACGAGGAGCACCCTGAACGAGTAACCCAGATAGGTTCGTCGTTGGATGCTTCAATAAAACAAGAGTTGATAATGTTCTTAAGAAACAGGAAGAAAACTTTTGCATGGAGTCATGAGGACATGCCGGGAATAGATCCAGACTTCTTATGTCACGAACTCAATGTGAATAAGGAGATCAAGCCTGTAAAGCAAAGAAGAAGGGTATTTAGCCCCGAGAAGAATCAAGCTATTCAAGAGGAGGTCGACAAGCTCCAGAAAGCTCAATTCATTGAAGATGTGAAGTACCCGGACTGGTTGGCGAATGTGGTGATGGTGAAGAAGAAAAACAACAAATGGAGAATGTGTGTTGATTTCACTGATCTTAACAAGGCCTGCCCAAAGGATCATTTTCCATTTCCCAGAATTGACCAGCTAGTGGATGCTACCTCGGGGCACGAACTTCTTAGCTTCATGGATGCTTACTCTGGTTACAAACAGATCAAAATGAAACCAGAAGACAGGGAAAGTACTTCTTTTATTACCCCTAGGGGAACTTATTGCTATAATGTTATGCCTTTTGGTTTGAAAAATGCAGGAGCGACATACCAGCGGCTGATGAATAAGGTTTTCACCGAACAAATCAGTTGCAACATGGAAGTCTATGTTGATGATATGCTGACAAAAAGCAAGAAAGCTGCAGATCATCTAGTTGACTTAGCTCAGACATTTGATCAACTAGATAAATACCAAATGAAGCTCAACCCGACGAAGTGCACATTTGGAGTACGAGAAGGAATGTTTCTCGGATACATTGTCAACCAGCGAGGCATTAAGCAAATCCAGATAAGATCAAAGCTCTTTTAGGGTTGCGATCTCCAACAACAAAGAAAGAAGTGCAGAGTCTTACAGGACGAGTTGCAGCGCTCAACAGATTTGTGTCCCGAGCAACTGACAAATGCCTCCCATTCTTCAAAACACTTCGAAAAACTTTTGAGTGGACTGATGAATGTGAGAAGGCCTTTCAAGACTTGAAAAAGTATTTGGGAGCACCTCCATTATTGTCCAGGCCAATAACAGGAGAGACGTTGTATTTGTATCTAGCAGTATCAGAGAATGCAGTCAGTTCATCATTGATTAGATTGGAGAATGGAGTCCAGAAACCAATCTATTACACAAGTAAGGCTTTCCGAGGTGCAGAAATCAGGTACCCAAAGCTGGAGAAATTGGCATTGGCATTAATTAAAGCAAGTAGAAAAATACGGCCATATTTCCAGGCCCATACCATCGTCGTTTATACCGATATGCCATTGAGACAAGCCCTTCATAAGCCAGAAAAATCAGGAAGACTGATGTACTGGGCAGTAGAACTCGGTGAATATGATATTGTGTATGAGCCCAGATCATCATTGAAAGGGCAAGCTGTAGCAGATTTTATAGCAGAGTTTACATATCCTGATACCCCCGAGGAACAAAAGCTGCTCGCTGACCAACCTATGGATGTTACAGGATCAACAGACATAAGTCCAGACCAACTCCGGTTGGTAAAAGGTCTTGTGGATGTAGAAGGATCATCAACTTCAAACTCGAATGAGTTCCGGTTGGATGAAGAACGAGAAGAGATGGTCAACGAGGAACGAAAAGTGTCAGGGGAAAATGAAAAGAAGCAACAAATATTTCACCGAGGAACTCTATCATATAAGAAATTTGAAGACGGGTTGCCTGTATGGAGATTATATGTAGATGGCTCATCTTGTACAGCAGGTTGTGGGGCAGGAATTGTTTTGAACACCCCAGACGAGATTGACATGGAATATGCTTTGCGATTCCAATTCAAAGCCTCCAATAATGAGGCTGAGTATGAAGCCATGATAGCAGGTCTTAATTTATCAAAGATTATGGAAGCGCAACAAGTAATGGTATTCAGTGATTCTCAATTGATTGTGAATCAAATGATGGGAACGTATGCAGTTAAAAGAGAATTAATGGTCAAATATCATGCCAGAGTAATGGAATTAGTGGCAGAATTTGATGCGATTCAGTTGATCAGAATACGCAGAATAGAAAATGCACGAGCAGATGCACTGGCCCGACTAGCATCAGCTACTCGTACCGAGCTACGAAGAACAATACCGATTGAAGTACTGGAAAGTCGGAGCATAGAGGAAGACTTGACGATGAATGTTATTGCCCTTGATTTAGGACCATCTTGGATGGATCCAATCAGGGTATATATTGAAGATGGAGAACTACCAGAGGATAAGCTTGCTACCAAGAAACTGAAGTATAAAGCTGCTCGGTATGTCTTAACTAATGGTATTTTATATAGACGAGGAATTATGGCAGGTTTGCAGAGATGTGTACATCCCTCCGAAGTGAAAGAATTGATTGAAGAGATTCATGAAGGGTCTTGTGGAGCTCATGTAGCAGGTCGAACACTTTTGCAAAGGGTAATGACTCAAGGATACTACTGGCCGACGATGAGGGCTGATTGTATAGCCTATGCTAAGAAATATGACAAGTGCCAACGTTTTTCCTCCATCCGACGAACTCCACATTCATTGTTGACACCCATAACTTCCCCTTGGCCATTTGCCATGTGGGGAATTGATTTGGTTGGACCATTGCCGACCACCCGAGGAAGATTCAAGTACCTCGTCGTTGCAGTGGATTATTTTACTAAGTGGGTAGAAGCTGAGCCGCTAATCGATATGACGTACGAGAAGGTATACCAGTTTGTTTGGAAGAATATCATCTGTCGATATGGTCTCCCACATGCCTTCATCACGGATCATGGAACACAATTTGACAACGAGGAGTTTGCTGCCTATTGTCAACAATCAAACATCCTGAAGACCCATTCAGCACCAGGTCATCCTCAAAGCAATGGGCAGACTGAGGTGACGAACAACTCCCCGAGCAGCGACTGGAGAGTCACCATATATGCTGGCATTTGGAAGTGAGGCTGTGATACCTGCAGAGTTGGGCCTACCAACACACAGAGTGCTGAATTTCAATTCTCCGATCAGTGACTTGATGAGAAGACTGGATTTGGATATGCTCGAAGAAGTAAGAGAAGAGACAGCCATTAGGAATGCTGCTTATCAACAACGAACAGCTCTGTTCTACAACAAAAGGGTGAAGAAATGCGATTTAAAAGAAGGAGATTATGTGCTAAATAAGGTCATTCAGAAGCACAATAAATTGGAAGCAAATTGGCATGGACCTTACCAAATTACAGAAGTTGTTCGATCAGGAACTTACCGAATAGCCACTCTAGAAGGAGAAGAATTCAAGAATACTTGGAATGCTGAACACCTTCGCAAGTATTATCAATGATGTAAAATGTACAATGAGTCTATCAATATGAATAAAACGATGATGTTTTTCACAAATTTTCTCTCCTTTGTTTGAAAGTTTTTCGGGGAATACTAGTGATTGTACACTACGCTGCTTGATAGCAAGAAGACGATAGTTCAGACCCACGATCAACTCCGGTTGGTAAAAGGGCGAGAACAACTAATATACTCCTTTGGTTAGGAGACGTACACTGGCGTGATCAACTTCGGTTGGTAAAATAACTAGTGTACAAGATAGTTCGAAAGAACACGATAGTTCAGACCCACGATCAACTCCGGTTGGTAAAAGGGCGAGAACAACTAATATACTCCTTTGGTTAGGAGACGTACACTGGCGTGATCAAATTCGGTTGGTAAAATAACTAGTGTACAAGATAGTTCGAAAGAACACGATAGTTCAGACCCATGATCAACTCCGGTTGGTAAAAGGGCGAGAACAACTAATATACTCCTTTGGTTAGGAGACGTACACTGGCGTGATCAACTTCGGTTGGTAAAATAACTAGTGTACAAGATAGTTCGAAAGAACACGATAGTTCGGACCCATAATCAACTCCGGTTCATAAAAGGGCGAGAACAACATTCTTATAACACCAATCTCGGTTGGTCGGGAGGTAATATTATTACAAAAGTTCCTCAAAGAACAAAATATTCCAAACTGAACCAAGTATAGTTGGTCGGGGATAAAAACCCACTAACTGTAGTTGGTCGACGAGGATAAATTATTGACCTTGGTTGGTCGGACACATTTTATGAAAATATTTGAAATTGAACCAAGTATGGCTGGTCGGGGATAAAAACCCATCAACTGTAGTTGGTCGACAAACATTATTTATCCACCCTGGTTGGTTGGAAACAGTTTGAACATTTTATACTCATTACTTTATTATTAAGTGATTGAACAACCTCGATACTTGTAACTTTTTATTAAGTTGCTCGATGAACAATATTATTGTTATCTTTTTAACAGATACATATGCACAAATATAAAGGTGTTTGATAAACACAAGACAATAGCAAAATTTGAAAACAGAAAATGAAAGTCTTTTCATTAAAATTCAAAATAAATTACAGGTTACATGAATGTACTAATTATTACATTGATATTCCTATTCTATTGGTTTCTTGCCCTTTGCTTTAGAAACAGGCTCTTCGCCAGCAGGAGGATCTTCCAGGCAAAGGGGAGAATTAATAAAGTTCAAATCCTTCAACATTCTGACATTCATTATTGAAGGTGTCTCCATTAGATGCTCTGGACGAGATACTTCGGTTTGGGAATGAAGACTGTAGTCACCAAGGTATTTTGAAATTAAGCTCCGAGGAATGGAACGAGCTGGGATCCATTCCATGTCTAATTTGTAAGGTGGTACAGGAAAGTCTAGTAGCCCAGGAGCATGATAATCCCATAAGAAATGGCCCTGCTCTAGCTTTAACACACCCAGGGCGTTCAACCATCCTTGTTTATAACCTTCGTTATTGGCACTTTCAAGACGAGCATCCAAATGACAGAGGGCCTCATTATAACCTCCCATCCAAAACTCACGAGGCTGTTTATGGAATTGGAAGGTTAATCTATCCAATTGTTCATGAAGGTTTTTGGTAAAAAGGTCTTTTGTATGCAGAGCAGACTTCGTCGCTGTAAGTTGATCTTCCAGAGACAGATTTTTATTGGACAGTTCAGTCAGAGCACGGTCTTTTGCATTCAATTGGAACACTTGAGTTTCCAGAGTAGACTGAGTGCGAGCCTCTTCAACATTACGGCTGAGAACTCTTGATCGACTCCGAGCAGCAACTGGAGAACTCTGTTCCTCGACAACACCTTGAATAGCTCTACCTCGCCCACGAGAACCTCTTCCTCGTCCCCGAGCAGTAGCAGAAATGCCAGATCTTCTTAAGTTATCCAGTTCTTGCCTTAATTTGTCATTTTCGACCTCTAAGAACAAGAAACCTTCATCAGTAACTGGTACTAAAGCAGTGGAAGATGATGCTGCAGATTCATACTGAGCCAACTTTTTCTGCAAAGTATTGTTCTCCTGTTCCAACAACTCAGCAATCTGCCTGCAGGCCTCAACCTCACCTTTTAGAGTTCTTTCCCTAACATCATATCCAGCGAGGATCTTTTTATGGCCTGTTTCAGAAGAAAGCTGTTGATATCTATTTTCATATTCCTTATGCAACAAAGCCATTGATTCATTATGCTGACCTTGGAGATCTTCTAAGGAATAATGAAGTTCCTCAATCAAGTCATAGTAGGCTACATTGTTGGCCACAGCTCGGTCGAGTAAATCTTTCAAGTATCGATAAGCCTCAATTGCCTGTTCTGAGGCATCATGGCCAAGGATGTCAGCAATTTCTGATGTACTAAGGTCTGTATGACCAGCCTTATAATATTCGTGACATTGCTGCATCAGCTTGGTATCATGTGCAGATATCAATTCCATTCTAGCAACAAACTAAGGATGAGAAAAAGACAACAATCAACAAAAACAAATCATCAACAACAGAGATGAACAAAAATGTATTTTATTAGATCATCAAAAGATTACATTGTTTGATTACAAGATGATAATAAAAGATAGGAATGATACCGAATAACTTCACAACTTTTCCTTGTCTCCCAAGACTTTCTCGGGAGGCTGGGATGAGGAGCTTGGTTGCTCGGAGGTGATGGCGGCTTGAACAGCAAGAGTTGAAATTTTCTCAGAAGGAGGAGGCATGGAAGAAATCTCCTCGTTGGCAGCAGGATGAGAGATAGGGACTTGATCACCTATAGCCATAGAAGATTCATCAGAGGCAGGCTCATCTTCTTCTTCTTCCACAATTGGTGGAGGAGGACCAGGGAGGTGCAACTGGAATAGATCGGAATCATCCTTGATCTTCAATTCCTGTAGGGCAGCTACCCAGCCATCTCGGAAGTATTTCAACTTCCCATATTGAACTTGGGATGTCATCGCAGCAATCCCCTTATCCCATCCTTTTTCCCAGCCAGAGCTGAAGGATTTTTTAACTACGAGTTTTCTTCTCAATTTCTCTGAGGAGAGCTTCGCATCCAATTCTTCCTTTTGGACCTTGATATCTCGCAGGGCGAACAACTCTTCCTCTGCCTTCTTCAACTTATCTTCAAGCTCTCCAAAGTTCTTGAGCTTGACATCATACTTCTGATGTTCGACCTCTAAACCTTTTACTTTATCCTCCAAATTCTTGGAGATCTCAGCCATCTTCACCTTCTCGGCCTCAACTGCAGACAACTTTTTCTCCCAAACAGCCTTGTCCTCACTATACTGTTGGCGAGATTCCTTCAGGGATTGGGTCAAACCCAGTAGAGCATCCTCTACACCTGACGAGGAGCTTGAAGCTTTAATAGCTTCATCTTTCTTCACGATATTATTGAAACAGTTCACCAGCTGAAAGATGAGAAAAACAGTAAAGTCAATACAAAATGCAAGCATTCAGAGAAAGAAAGAAAATTCAGAATGTGAAAAATTTACCGAAGCAAGATGACGAGTAGCTAGGGATGTCAGCATATCCCTAGAAATTTTTTCATCAATTCCTTGGACCTCGGGTATGATCCAAGTTTTTACCGAGCTCATTGCAGAGCTCGGAGGAATGATGGTTGGAATACCAACACCACCAGCAGGCAGAGAAGGGACAGTTTCAGCCAAATTGACTGAGGATGATTTCCTCAATCTTCTCAGAGGGACTTCAGCAGCTTCAACCAAGGAAGAACTCCTGGTCGGGGAGATAGTACTCACTTCCATAGGAGCAACTTTCTTGCTCGGACCCACTGGGGGCTTCTCGGCAGCTTTGGAGGGTGCAGCATCCACCTTCTTAGTCCCCTCTGGGACATCAGTTTTACTTTTCTTAGCCCCAGCAGCAGAAGTAATGTCATCAAATAGAGCAGGAGGAGCTCTTTTCTTGCCCATTCTATGACTTAAAGGAAGATGAGAATCTGAAGAAGAATCCTCTGGAGTTGAAGCTGGCTCAACAGGGCGAGCAGTATAAGAGGTTGTATAACTCTTATACTGTAGCAAATATGATGCAGACCTGATATGCTCGTCTGCAACGTTCTTATGCAAACCCCAGATAAGTTTCAGATGCTTGATATTAACTTCTGATTCCTTTGGAGTTTTTCTTTTGCTATCAACTGCAAATAAATACATAATGAGATATCAGTCATACATTTTGTCAAACATGATGAAAGCATAATTTCATAAGTAAAATAAAATGAAAAATAAACCTATCCCATTGCCATATGGGGGGCATCTGGGATCGTTGTATACTCCATCTCCAACTAAAGGGGCATATTGCCAATTTTTAATAACCAACCCATGTTCAAAATAATCTCTATTTGAGTCAGGGAGGTTAACTACAAGAGCCCTATTCAGAAACCTAGTTTTTAAGTAATAAATATTATCTAGAGTGGCCCACTTATAGCAATACATAATTTCAGGGATCCCTATACGAGTCCCATGAGTTAGATTTAATTTGTACACCCCATTAATTATTCTCCATGAATTGGGGGCTATTTTTGCAGGGACAAGATCGAAATACTGACAAAACTCAAGACACAATGGGTTTGGTGGAAAAGAAAATCCACATTCAGCAACAAATAGACTGGGGAACCAATGTCCCTCAGCCAATCGAAAATAATCTAAAGGCTCAGAAAGAACCTCTAGAGTTACCCAGGAAGGAATGGAAAAATCAGAAAGAAATTTCTCAACAGACTCCACAATATAAACCATACTGAATAAAAGAAATACAGAAGAAAGGAAGAAAATCTTACAGGAAGAAAGAAGGTCTGTTGACAATGAACGAAAACAAGGATGAACGCACAAGAGAGAAAGAGAGAATAGAAAGCTTGAATGCAGAAAATTGGAAAAGAAGAAGACGGTATGGTTACCTAAAGAAGTTTAAATACTTTACCTAGGGAAGTGGCGAAAGAAATGATTACGCGAAAGAAACTGTTGAACTTCCGACGGCTAAAAGGACAAAAAGGGCACTAAGATCGAAGCGCTCTTAAAAGTTCGAAAAAAGGCGGATTCTTTGAATTTGGAAATAAATTCAAATACGATGCTCCTAAAACCCAGGAAGATCATTCAATATTGCCGAAAACCGAGAAAGAATATTCCATACTCCTCAAAGTTCGAAATATGAAACATTGGGGGCTTCTGTTGATACCAAAATTAATATGCTGATGTGGACGAATCATACGAAGACACTTGTCGAGGTACAATAACTACGAGGAAGTTCATTTCCCCGACCAACTCATGTTCTCTCCGAGCAACGAGGATATACCGAGGAACTTCAACACTCCGAGGTACTCTAGCGCTCCGATGAACTCCTGAGCAACGAGCAACTAAGGCGGTCTGAGTTGCATCTCGGCCGTAGTATTAATTGCCAGAATGTCAACAGTTCAACTATTCATTGAATGTTCATCATCTTGACGCACATGCTGCATTAAATGTATTACCCTTTCATATGTATTCTCATTTAATGTATCGACCCATTCATGTACAGCCTAAGGGCTATAAATACCTTGTATCACCCTCATTCAAAGGGACCGGAATTTCTTGACTGAACTTGTAATCGAGAATTCCCAAACACTCAGCAATAACATAACAGTGGACGTAGGCCATTCTTATAAGGCTGAACCACTTTAAAATCTTTGTCTCATTTTATTTATCTGTGATTGAATAATTAGAGCGATCTAGTTTTTTACATCAACAGCATATTTATTACATAGTAAAGATGAGGCTATTAATGCATTTAAACAATATAAGAATGAAGTTAAGAATCAATTAAGAAAAAAGATAAAGGCTATTAGGAGTGATAGAGGAGGTGAATATGAATATCCATTTGAGGAATTTTCTTCTGAAAATGGAATTATTCATCATACAACCGCTCCTTATTCTCCTCAATCAAATTGTGTTGCTGAACGCAAAAATCGTACTTTGAAAGAGATGATGAACTCAATGTTATTAAGTTCAGGAGCTCCACAGAACTTGTGGGGGGAAGCCGTACTTTCTGGTAATTACATTCTCAATAAAGAACCTCACAAGAAGACTCACAACACACCTTATGAATTATGGAAAGGTCAAAGACATTCCTATAAATATTTACGAGTGTGGGGGTGCTTAGCTAAAGTGATGGTTCCTAAACCTAAAAAGGTAAGAATAGGGCCAAAAACCGTGGATTGTGCATTCATCGGTTATGCTACTAATAGCAGTGCATATCGATTTCTAGTTTGTAAATCTGAGATTTTGGATATGCATGTAAATACGATTATTGAATTGAGGGACGCTTCATTTTTTGAAAATGAATTCTCGTATAACATGACCCGAGAATCTAATCCTTATAAAAGGACAAATCAAGCTACTACAAATGGTACTCATTAACCTATTGAACCAATAGAGGATGAACCAAGACGTATTAAAAGAGCAAGAACCTCAACTTCTTTCGGTCCGAATTTTCTAACATATTTGTTAGAAAATGAACATCAATCGTACAAAGAAGCCATATCCTTCATCGATGCTTCTAATTGGAAAGAAGTAATTAATAGTGAAATTGAATCCATATTACAAAATCATACATGGGAACTAGTGGATCTTCCACCAGGTTTAAAACCGTTAGGTTATAAATGGATCTTTAAAAAGAAGTTGAACAATTGATAAATATAAAGCTAGACTCGTAGATAAAGGCTATAGGCAAAAGTAAGAGTTGGATTACTTAGACACATACTCACTGATAACAAGAATAACGTCCATTCGGATGTTAATAGTAATAGCTGCTATTAAGGGACTTGAAATACCTCAAATGGATGTAAAAACTGCATTCTTAAATGGTGAACTAGATGAGGAAATTTATATGGAGCAACTTGAAGGGTTCAAATCTCCCGGACAAGAAGAAAAGTATGTAAGCTTGTTAAATCACTTTATGGATTAAAACAAGCACCTAAGCAATGGCATGAAAAATTTGATAATGCAATGTTATCAAATGGTTTCAAAATTAATGAATGTGATAAATGTGTTTACTTTAAATACATTCAAAATGGATATGTCATTATATGCCTCTATGTTGATGATATGCTTATCATGGGTAGTAACTTGGAAATTGTCAAAACTACAAAACAAATATTGAGTAGTCGATTTGACATGAAAGATTTAGGAATCGCCGATGTTATATTAGGAATAAAATTTCTAAAATATCGGATGGACTTATATTATCTCAACCTCATTACATAGAGAAAGTACTGGAAAAATTCAAGAAGTATGATATTAGTACTACCAAGACACCTGTAGATGTAAATTTACATCTAGCAAGAAGTAATGATGAAAGCATATCTCAACTAGAATATTCTCGTATTATCGGCAGTTTAATGTATATCATGAATTGTACACGATCGGACATAGCATACTCAATAAGTAAGCTAAGTCGATTTACGAGTAATCTAGGGAGAGATCACTGGAAATAAATATTGAGAGTTTTGGGTTATTTGAAATATACTCAAAACTATGGACTACACTACTCAAAATATCCAGTTGTTCTTAAAGGACATTGCGATGCAAATTGGATATCCGATTCAAAAGACTCTAAGTCTACGAGCGGGTGTGTGTTTACCCTTAGAGGTGCAGTCATATCTTGAAAATCCTCAAAATAAACGTGCATTGCTAGATCGCCAATGGAATCTAAATTCATTGCGTTAGAAAAAGCTGGAGAAGAAGCTGAATGGCTCGAAATTTCTTAGAGGATGTTCCAAATTGGTCAAAACCTGAGCCCACAATATGTATACATTACGATAGTCAATCGACAATTGGAAGGGCACATAATCACATGTATAACGGAAAGTCACGACATGTTTGTCATAGACATAATACCGTTAGACAACTTCTCTCAAATGGAATTATCTCAATTGACTATGTAAAGTCAAAAGATAATATATCGAATCCACTAACGAAAGGTTTAAACCGAGAGCAAGTTGAAAGATCATTAAAGGGAATGGGTCTAAAGCCTATAAATAAATAAATAAGAATCAATATAGTGGCGGCCCAACCTAGCTGACTGGAGATCCCAAGATCTAGGTTCAATGGGAAAACCGAACTACATTGTATTCAGTAAGCACTGGAGGATATTTATTCCTATCCATTTCAAATATGAGACAGTGCACATCTTCCGTGAAATTAGGAAAAATTATGCTTTTAATGATATCCATATCTTAGTATGTCTAAGTGGGGTATTGCAGGATACTCTTTATGGAAGTCACATACGTGAGTAAGAAGGGGGTCACTTCTGTGAGAATAATGAAAGTCATATTCTTTAAAATACTCACGGAACCAAGTTGTGTTCATGGCCAAAATGAACACAAATGTGAGAACCAACCGTGTTAAAGAATTTGTCTAGGTTTACAAAAACGGTTGACGGTTCAAAGACATGAAGTCTACTGATTAACCAAGTAAATTCGATGGTATATCACTAAGGAAAGTTCAAGGCTACTAGGCTACTTCTCCCGATGCAATAAATCTTCAATTTTACTCAACCTGTGTCTGCATCTGCATTAGCATCTGTTATGTTTTATTTATAGCGATATATCATTCATGTGGGGGATTATTAGAAAATTGGACTTAAAGTTGGAACTAAAAAGCTGTCCAGATTTTTTAGGACAGAATTATGAGCAACTTTGAGCTCAAATTTAGGTGGGACTCACACCACGATAATTGTGGGACCATATACGAATGCGTTCTCCTTCGCAAGGATATTAACGTAGTATATTCACATGTACAATTTCATTAAGTTATGAATTATAAATATGTACCCAAAGTGACTCATAAAGCAATGAAAGTTAATGAATTGGGTATGTAACTCTTATCCCACATTGGAAGAGTAGTGGGAAAATGATGAGTTATTAAAACCCAAATGATGGACTAAGGCTTGGATGCCTTAGGGTATCCCAACTCTTTGAATGGGAGATGACCTACACTATGCATGTGTTGGGCTTGGGCCAAAAGCCCACACACGCCCGCCGGCCGGCTCGGCTCGGGTTCGGGCTTATAAAATTCTCCTACATTTTTAGGCTTTTTGACAGTTAATTTTGGTTTTGACTGTTCCAACAGTCAACACAAAATCTATAAATACAAACCATTCCCTCCAGTTTTGGTTGCTGTAAAAAAAAACTCCAAAAAAATTCCGAAAATGCTACTGCATTCTTTCCTTCATCCAGAAAAATATTTTCTTCATTTCTTCATGTCATGCTACTGTTCCGGTTGAGTATTAAAACGGATTTGTGTTCATTGGGATTAATTATTGTTGCTCTATAAAATTAATTCGAGAAATCCGTTCTATCTTGGGAGCCAATTATTCATTAACCTAAAGCACATTGGAGGAAATAAATTTGCCGTAAGAAGAATGTTCTACAAGGCTCAGATTTATCTATTTATTGTGTTATTAATTCTGCAATATCTAGTAAGTTACATTTTTTGTAATTCATTTCTTATTTCTGTAATTATAATTTTATTCATAATTATGTACTATTATATTATCAGTATAGTAAACATAACAAAGATTGACTTCGAATAAAAACATATCAAAAGATCGAATAAAAACGTGCATACCTCTTGATTCCTCCCTCGATCCAAAAATTGTACAGGACTTGCTCGGTACAGAAAATTATTCTACCTGCTCGAGTACCATAAATCTTGTGGCTTGATAGCCTAACTTGCACCTACTTGCCCAAATGTTCTTTAGCCTGCTCGTCCCAAAAATCTTTGGACTCGTTCAAGCCTAATTTATGAACTAAAAGACCATATCACCCCAACATAAAGTATTTGGTAGACCTGCTCAAACAAAAAAATGTTTGAAAAACCTGCTCATCCAAAATTAGGCGATCAACCCCTCCAGAAATTTTGGGCACATGGACTCCCTCCACATGTAGAACAGACTTACACAAACCAAAATTATTACGAGATTTGGTCAAACCAAAATTGTCTGCAACTAGCTCGAATGAAACTATTTATAAATATCCGCTTTGTCAATCTCAATCATTCCCTCGTGGTCATTTTATTTAACAACTAATGACCAGAATTAAAAAAAAACAAATCCAAACGTATAGCTATACCAGATGGGTTCCTCATCCTTGAATTGAAAAGAGACTACTCATAAATTTGTGAGGGCCAAAATTAGCATCACCTCCTCGTGCCTGGTCAAAAAATCAATTATGAGGAATCCCCTGTACTATAAACGAACTACTTGTTTCCTAGGATTTTCGTCTAGCAATTGATCTGCAAGTGCAGAAGAGTTAATTGAAAAAGAAGAACAGATATATATTTGGAGGGCTGTTGCTTATCCGTCATCCTCTCGTTTCAAATACAAATCATTTGGTATGGATATATAGCAATAAAAAAAGAAAAAAAGGGGATGCGATCAAAAGATTTTGAGAATTCTTCTCTCTATACTATCTGATGTGAAAGAAAGGGGTGAGGAAGGAGCTGGAATGATATAAGGGGCGTACTTCTCAACCACATACTTATAATTGGTATGAGATTCCAATCCCGTGTTTTCCTTTGCTGGCCAATCTATCTGGTCAAGTCCCAAATTTTTTATATAGATTCGAGCTTTACAAAACGTAGAGGCTCTCGCTCAAAAGTTAAAAAATATAATGTTAAGTACAATAGGCTAGGTGAGTGCCCGCCTAAAATAATACATTATACTCATGGAAATTTATAGAATACTATAGTAGTATATCAAAGATACTCAAATGTTGAAAAAAAAATGCCGAGGAGGGCTCACCCTCCCCCCCAATGTTATGTTTTGATTCAATATTCAAAGAAAAGGTCGAGGGGAATCACCTCCCCTCTAAATTATAATTTTGAATCAAAAAGTATGATTTACTAAAAGAATATTGAGGGGGATAACCCCCTTCTAAGTTATGATTTATAATATAAAAGTATGCTCTATTGAAAAAAAAAAACATTGAGGGTATTCACTCCCCCTCTAAGTTATGTTCTAAAAAAAAGTTCTAAAAGAATGGGCATAGGACAAGTACTCCACAGAAATACATGCAGCAAGTACTCTCACACAAAAAAAAGAGCATCATCAGCCAATAGGTGGGTACTTCGTAGAATAAAGAAGTCTCACAAAACAGTAAAACCATAAGTGAACACGTCACAGAGAAAATGAAGGCGTACAGGAGATAATACTCCATCTCTACTATATAAAGTGTACGACAGTTTAGTACCTCAGGCTCCAATGGCATAGGAGCACTCACAGTCTACCGCATGCCATACGGTGAATAGGGTTTACTTGCGTCCACACACACTTCAGATGCCATATGAATTATGGACTGGAAAAAAGCCCAACCTGGCATATTTTCGTGTTTTGGGGAGTAAATACTACATCCTTTGAGATACAGAGAAATTAGGAAAGTTTGACTCCCAGAGCGATGAGGTAATACTGTTAGGATATACATCGAACAACAGAGCATATCGGGTTTTTAACCTGAGAAACTCCGTGCAAGATGACGAACCTCCGGCCTTAGTTGACCACAACCGTTTGTGTGAGGATTACAACCTTTCTAGTATTGATCCCCTTGTCCCTCACACACCCAGGATGGACTCTACTCCTATTTTAGGGGACACACCTGCTTGGGTTTGAAAGAGTCATGACCCTACTACCATTTTAGAAGATCCCACCTTAGGAGTCAAGACTCGTGCTCATCTTGAGAATGTTATTAGACATGTCTGCTACATGTCCAAAGTCGAGCCCAAAACCTATAAAAAAACACTCAAGGATGAACACTGGATATCTGCTATGCAGGATGAGTTGCTTCAGTATAGAAAGAACGATGTATGGGAATTTGTCCTCTGACCTAGTGAGACTAACATGATTGTTACCAAGTGGATTTCAAGAATAAAATGGATGAAAATGGTACTATTATATGTAACAAGGCTAGGTTGGTCGCTCAAGGATACACATAAATTGAGGATGTAGACTTTGAGGAGACAATTTCTCCTATTGTGAGGCTTGAGTCCGTTCGCTTATTACTCGTCATCGCATGTCATCTGAGCTTCAAGTTATATCAGATGGATGTCAAGAGGGCTTTTTTAAATGGCGTTATACAGGAAGAAGTATACGTGAAACAACCAAAAGGGTTAGAAGACCCTAAGCATCCAGGACACGTCTATTATCTGAGAAAATCCATGTATGGTTTGAATCAAGAACCTCGTGCTTTGTATGAGAGGATTACTTCCTATCTATTAACCCGTGGCTTCAAGAGAGGGGGAGTTAATCAGACTTTGTTAGTCATGAGAGATAACGGTGTTATTTTGGTTGCCCAGGTCTATGTGGACGACATAGTCTTTGGATCCACATGCTCCCAGCATGCTCACAGCTTTGAGGAGGATATAAAGAGTGAGTTTGAGATGAGCATGGTTGGTGAGCTTACATTCTTCCTTGGTCTCCAGGTTTGTCAAATAGAGGATGGGATGCTCATCTCCCAATCCAAATATGCTAGAGACCTCATGAAGAAATTTGGTTTGGAATCCACTAAGAACACACGTACACCTATGAATACATCTACAAAGCTTAGTAAGGACACTTCAGGCAAGGATGTTGAGCAAACCTTGTATCGGAGTATGATAGGCAGTCTTCTCTACCTGATTGTTAGTCATCCCGATATTACCTTTAGTGTTGGAGTTTGTGTGCGATATCAAACATCCCCCAAAGAGTCACACTTACTTGCTCTAAAACGTATTATTAAATACGTGAGTGGGACTGTTTCCTATGACATTTGGTATTCCTTTGATACCAATAACCGACTGTTTGCCTATTCGGATGCCGATTGGGTCGGGGATGCATATGGTTATAGGAGCACCTCTGGTGGGTGTTTCTATTTTGGTTATGCTCTTGTTTCTTGGTTGAGCAAGAAGAAAACTCCATCTCTTTATCTACTGCAGAGGCTGAGTATATAGCCACCGGGGTTTATTGCACGCAACTTATGTGGATGAAGCAGATGTTGGAGGATTATGGGATATCACAGGACACCATGACCATTTCTTATGATAACATGAGCGCGATACTCATATCCCGCAATCCTGTCCAGCACTCGTGCACAAAACACATTAGGATACGCGAGCACTTTATTCATAAGCTTGTTGAAGATAAAGTTGTGCCCTTGTGTTTCGTGTCTACTTTTTTTCTCCAATTAGTCGATATTTTCACAGAACCTTTAGACGCCCTTAGATTTGAGTGTCTTAGGAGATCTTTAGGTATTTTCACAGTTGACTGAGGGGGTTGGTCCATGTCTAGCATAAGATGCATTTTCATTATCACATCTTTTAATGCCTACTGCTAGATCGTATATTTTTATATCACCTTTGTAAGTATTTTTTTCTGTTTCATATTTTTCAGAAAATCTCAAAAAGATTTATTTTCTTTTGAAAAATTGAAAAAATCCAAAAAAAAAAATTATTTTTTTAAATGTTGAAAAACACAAAAAGAGTTATGTATTTCTGTTTGCACTTTGCATGGATGAACATTTGAGATAACCATAGTCACCTCTTCATTTCCATATTCCATGTGACTGTTTGATAGTGATCTAAGATGCTACATCATTTCACCCATGTGCTTTACAATGTTTGGAGTCATTAAGATGAGATTAGTGATATTGATAAGCACCCAAAACTGTACAATTTATACCCCGAATAGATGTATTTTAGTTGCTAATTCTCGATAATATGGGTCTTATGTGCTTAAATGTAGGGGTGGCAATTTTTGACACGACGCGATAACCCGACACGAACTCGACACGCAGTTAGTGGATTAGGGTTGACGATTTCTTGACACGAACCCGAATATGACACGACCCGCCAACACGAATAATAAACGGGTTGGGTTTGTGTCAAACACGTATAACTCGAAAATGACACGAATAGACCCGTTTAACTCGAATTTTATGGAGAATATATTAGATAATTTATACATCTTGATATGCATTCTATAAAATTTATGGAGAATCGGATGATAAATTATTTGTGTGTTGCAAGAAGTTGAAATTAATTAAATTTAAGTTATTGTAGGCCTATCATTGGTATGATTGGTTAAGAGAGAAGAAAAAAATTATTTTATATTTTACTTAATGGATTATGCAGGTCAACCCAAACACGACACGATAATAAATAGGTCAGGTTAATGTTTACTCATCTGACACGATTAGTTAAATGGGTCGGGTTAGGGTTGACTAATACTTAACACGAACCCGACATGACACGACCCGAACACGACACGACGCACACAAATTGCCACCCCTACTTAAATGTTTGTCATGCAGGCTTAACTGCAGTTGCGGTATCAAAAGCTACATTTAGAGGCCAATTGCAGTTAAAATGGAGCTAATTCCCTCTCTCGTACCCTAACTCGAGCCTAAACCTAGCCCAAACTTACCCCAAGCTTGTGTGTGTTTTATTTGTGTCATTTTATTATTTTTTAGATTTTTAGTTTTGAGTCATTTCTATTTTTTAGGATTTATTTTTTTAATTTTTCTTGGATTTATTTTCTAATTTTTATATTTCTTTTTATTTAGTATTTTGATTTTTATTCTATTAGTTTTTAGTTTTAGTTTTATTTTATGTTATATTATTTGGATTAGAATTTTTAGGATTTCATGTATTTTTAGTTCATTAAATTTTATATTTTCATTTCTTTATTTCTTTTGTTTTATTATTTTATTTTTTATAGCTTATGATTTTATTTTTTTAGTTTTAATATTTTTATTTTTTATTATTTTATTTTTAGTTAGGTTTTATTTTTTATTTTAGTTGAGTCTTTTTATTATTTTAATTGGTGTCCTAATTAAACACACACACAACCCCCTTGTCCTACACACACCTAAACACTATACACACCCTATACCCATAAACTTATCCTACACCCTAAGCCACACCTACTTTCCCTACACCCTCACTACACCCAATACCTATCCCCTTCTTCTTCAACCTCAAACCCCCACATTCTCTCTCCTCTCTATCCACCATTACCAACCCAACAAACTCTCCTCTCTCTCTCCTAACCTCTACCAGCCTAAACCCACTTCCCCCATGTCTAACCTTATCCCCAAACCCGGCGACAACCCTACTACCAACCTCTCGTCGGATCAGTCGCGACCCACTGCCGGCGTGCTCCCTGCCTTAAAATCGGCTACCTGAACCCGCCGGGATCTCAACCCCCTCTCCGGTTGGAGCCACCTCTGGGCGAATACCAATACCCTAACGACCTATCCCTGCTACCAGCTCGCAACCTCCATAACCTGCTCATCTGTCGGTGCAAAAACCTATACCCATCCCCGATCCCACCGGTGACCTAACCGGACACCCACCAACTCGCCGGCACTGCTACTCCAGCCACGACCCTGGACCCGATCCCGTCGCCTGAACCCGGCGTCTCCAACCTCCAGCATACCCGAACCTCCGGCCAGCCTCCACCCAGATCTGACCTCCAACCCGAGCACCTCCGATCGGAGCTACCACTTACCCATACCCGATGCCCATCCATGGCGAGCCATTTACCCGTCCAGCCAAGCCCTAAACCGAAAGCCACCAAACCGTGTCAAACCCCAAAGATTCATTTCAAACCCATTTCTCTTTTTATCCCTTCCACGATTTGTTTCCACCTGCATAAATCCCAAGCCAAGTCAAAACCAAATAACCCATATGTCACTTATCCCTTCTAAACCAATATAAACCCATTTTCCCAATATACCCTTAAAAAATCCCAACTACCTTTTCTAACCCAATACCCAAAATACCGCTCAAACCAAATCTGATTTTATCCTCACCACCCTCATCCACATGACACTCCCAAACCACATGCACACTTAAATCAAATACCCAAATTAACCCCCTAGCTCCATGCCTTGTATAAAAGGAAGATAGAAGACCCATGAAAAAAAAGAGGAGCTTTTAGATAGGAAAATTCTAGAGAGAGAATTGTAGAGAAAATTATCCTTTGTAAATAGTTTTATTTTATTCTTTTTATTTTTTTAGATATTTGTGAGAAATTAATTATTGAGTGATTCAAATGAGCGTTTGTATGTAATTGAATATTGTGGAAAGCTCATTTTGAATGGATGTTTCTCAATTTCAATGGAGGATTAGAGTCCAATTTTGCAAATCAAGGATACTTGTTTGAAGATTTGTCCCCTTACCCTTCTATTTTATTTGTTTATGCCTTTTATTATTAATTTGTCATATTTTATACCATGTTAGGCTAAAACCCCTTTCAAGGGGTGGGGTAAAACCCTTATTTGATGTTATTTTATTTTAATTAGTTTAATTACTTGAAAAATCCATTTGAATGTTAATTTTGATCCCTCACCCTTAAATTTACGCCTCGAGAGAGGGTAAATGATTTTCGAGAGAAAATCGAAATTCTAATTATAATACCCATTTTAGATTCAAACTAGAGATAGGGTTTCTTAAGTGGGGTATTATAACTTGAATTTCAACTCTAAATTTAATTTCTAAGATTGACATAAATTTTAATTAATCGATCCTAGAGGGTGATTAATTAAAAGGAGTGTAGATTTATTTTTCTAGAGTTGTGAGGTGTTAAACTTAATATTCTAAAATATTATTATTAAAATTACACTTGCAACGAGAGTTGATTTGTAGTTTTGATATTAATTTGGGAGAATTCAAATAATTAACTTAATTAATTAGAATAACTAAAATTTGTGGTGTAATCCCACTCCTTGATTGTTCTCACAATTATTTACCTCACTTATCTCTTATTTTTAGTTTAGACTTTAATTTTCATTTTAGTAAATTTCTAGTTAGTTATTTTCATCTCACACTTTAATTTAGTTTAGTTCAAATCATCACCTCACCCTATTGTTTTAATATTGAAAAAGCTAAAAAAATTAGAAAAAGTGAAAAAGCATAAAAAGAAAATAAAAAGTGAATTACAATTGAATTTGTCTCTAGCTTACTCCCTAGGAAGTGGATTGATACCATTACTTACCTCTACACTTTAGATTGTTATATTTTGTAGGTAATTCAAGGTTTTGATTAGAAGGAGCTTGTACAACAACGACAAACATACACCGAAAAGTTTTTTCTATCAGATATCTTTCTACAAGTTTGGCTCCTTATCTCCTTTATTGCACATGTGCATAGTCTTATTTGAGTATTATACTTGTCTATCATATGGTCGCTTGAGTTTTTCCATCTCAATTATGTCTATACAATGAACCAAACGTGATAAATTGGGAATATAATAGTTGTGCTTGTAAGAACCGTTTACCGTGAGGATTTAAATTTCTTAAATGTAAAAGTTTCGAGTGTTCATGGGAAAGGGCTGCGAGAGTACAAAATTAACTCGTCTTGAAAGCCATCATTTGAAAAGAGCCCTTCAAAAAATTACGGCATTAAAAGAGCACATTTGCCAAAAATGGTCCAATAGTTTTCTCTAAGAACAGATAAGTAGACACCTCAAAAGATAGTAAAAAAAATGCATAGTTGGGAGTTTGGTTGGATTTAACGTCTTTGCACTTTCTTAAAAAATCTCAAAAAAGCATTGCATAGTTTTGGACGTTATTGGTGTGGAAATCACTTTGAGCTTTAATTTGATGATTTGATTGAGTCAATTTCTTATAATTCCATTTTTTTTTACCTAAGGAAGATATTGAGTTCACTCGTTAGGAATATCCAAAATTCATCGTGCATATATGTTATGTTTGTATGCGTTGATTTTCCTATCAACTTTGTTCACACCCCTATATTTCCTCTATCACCGACTTGGTTATTTTTGTGTTATTTCATGGTGTGATTCCATGTTGTATATTTTACGAGCAAAATTTTGAAAATTCAAAAAGAGAAAGTGGTTCTCCTTGTGACAATCTCCATTTGCATTTATTTGTGTTCTTATTTGTCTATTTAGGGATGTTATAAAAAGGGCGAGAACGAATTATGGGGGAGATTTTTAAGATTGATTTCATAATGATTTGCTTGAGCTTAACTGATAGTTATTTTTACTTATCATTATATTTCAAACTATTGCATGTCACGAGTATCTGTCTCTTGCCTCATGTGTGTAGGTATCAAATAAAGGATTATTTTTGCACACCCTGATGAGGACAAAGAAAAAATTTGAAGATGTTGAAGTTTGTTTGAAGACATGTCATCCATTTAGTATTTCCAGTTTTTGGGTTTAATGGGGATATTAAATTGTATGTCATTTGGTTTTCAATTTGAGGTAATATAATTTGAATTTTTTATGTATTTACCGGCATAGACATAGGGGGAGATTTGTAAGGACATGTTCTATAAATGTCCTGGTTAGTGTCTAGGCTTTTCAGTTTTATCCTAGATCTCAGCATCTATGTCGTATACCGCTACTGTTAGCTCGTCTCAAAATGATCATCTTTTGACGGCCTTAATTCAAATTCTGTGTTTCACGTTCCCATCATAACCAACATCATGCGTCGTGCTCAGTATCTATATCGTGTGTTCGTGGTACTGCTTTTTCGATTCATAAGTCTTTATCTATAGGAAAATCTTTATGGCTGAACTGATTCGAAGAAAAGAAAAATGAACCGATCCGGTGCTGGCTAATCTTCTGTAAAGGGTAAATCGAATCGATAAGGAGAAAAAAATAACCGATCCAGCTGGCGAACCGAACCTATGGATCCTTTTCGAACCGGTCCGACGATCTCAGAAAAATTCGACGCATTAAATTTTTTGAGTTTCTATAAATTCCATCTTTGGAGGTGGTTTTGTTTAAGACTTTGAGGGAATACTTTATAGACCTAATACATCAAGTCTTCATATGGTTCAAGCCCAAACACCTTAAGATTCACCAAACACTCATAATCATATGTGTGAATCATCCTAAACCCTATCATACCCATTCGTGGAACATCTTGTGTGGAGAAGAAGAATCTCTACACTACTGATCTTGGAGCATCTTGAGGGAGCTCTTGCTGATGACAACGAACCGGTGCCTGAGGGTCTTTGATTGTCAAACTGTATTTCATTATGTATGTAAGTGTTTACAAATCATATTGAAATAAAAAGGTTTTGCGCCTTTGGGGGATTTCCCTCATTAGTCGTGTGTGATTGATCCTTTCTTGATTTGAATATGCTTAATGCTTAATCAATCACCTTTAGATGCAAGACTTAGGTGTGTATATAAATCTGGATAATTAAAAATTGGGTCTAATTAAATTAGTTTCTCCGGTTGAATAAAAACGCACTCTCATCGACGACTCGATCCCCATAAGTCTTAAGGCCTCTTCTTCACTTCAACCGCTCCTCCACAGTGCAATGCAGGAGTCCACTCACGTAAGGTCCACAACACACGAGTACATGCATATCTTGGTATCCATCGATACAGCCACGACAACTGTCAATCAGCAAGTATGGAGAAAAGTGTTTTAAAAATAAAATCCAACTAGAGAGGTAGATTTCTTAGTAAAGAAATCAAATCTAACTACAACATGACTGTATTACTTTATAAATCAGATCTTCAAGTTTGTATTTGAAGAAACGAGTTCTAATTATAGGTTCTTCAAATGATGAAGAATGAAATAATGGTGCAAATAGAAGATCTCCCTGACATATGCTTATGTAAGATTCAGATATTATAAACACAAAGGATGTTTTATACTTTGGAAACCTTTGGTAAACAATGGCAGAAAGCGTATAGGTTTTGTTCAGTTCTGTATGTTCTTCACACCCATTTTTCTGAGAAAAAGATGCCTTAAATAAAAAATTTGAGTCGGCGCATCGTTCTAATGAAAACGTGATGTCGTTTGAACGAAATGACCATTTCGTTAGAACGAGAAGACCACATCGTTTGCCAACTCCACTTTGTCATTTGAATGACTGTTAAAGTCATTTGAACCACATAAAAATCAAAGAAACTTTCATATGACTTAAAACTCAAAATAACTCAGAAAATCATTTTAAAAATATTTTAAAATCAGATTTAAATAAAACAACAACCTTAGAAAAATTTACTGAGTGTTCATGAACCATTATGCATCCAAACCCGAGATAATCTCGAAAAACAATGTGAAGACGTGAAATGTACACCAAAACTCGACATAGTTTATCTTTGAAGCTTGGTCGCTACGTCTTCACCACAATGTTATAGGCTTAATGGGAATCGTGATAAGTAAAATCTATCCTGTTACTCAAAGTGATTTTTGTCCGAAATAATGCGAATACATACAAATTGACATTATTTTGAAATTTATCCTTACAGAAAGTAATTTTTTGCCTTATATGATTTGTACCCCTTTTGGTTTTTTGTTATATTTATTGGGGTTAATTACAATTTCCCATGAACTTTGCCACATTTTCACTCTACCATCCGAACTTTCAATTTCATCATTTAACCCTTGAACTTCCTAAATGACTTTAAGTAACCCCTAACACACCAATATTCAATACCTTTCTCGTGGAAATTTATTCCCGTTATCCCCCCAGCTCCCGCATTACCACCACCCCTGAATCCACCACCCAACATCCCCAACCCTCGTGTTCCTGAACCCACACTAGCCTATAACCATATGAAACGTTTCCCCCATTATTACCAGTGCTGACTATCCCCTCACCTAATTCCTTATTCCTATATGAATATTAACCCACCACTTTCTCCAATCCATATTTCCCTCTCCCTCTCCCCCTCCCCCCCCCCCCCCCCCTCTCCAGCAGACCCCCTCATCCCCTATTCCCGACACCCCATAATCACTAGACATCAGGATGGCTCTCGTAAACCTATTCACCGGACAAGTGATACTAATTCTCTTCCCAAAGCCCTTTTGGACCATCTCCCTTCCCCCACTACAAAACCTACTTGCTACTCATATGCCACACACATTCCATAATGGTGCTAGACCATGACCAACAAGTTAAATGCACTGCTGAAAAATGTTACCTGGGTTCATGTTCCTCCTACTCCTCAATAACATGTGGTTGAGTGCAAATTAAATTTTAAGATTAAACAATGAGAAGATGGGTCCATTGACCTTCATAAGGCTCGAATTTTTGTAAAAGGCTTTCATTAACAAGTTGGAGTTAACTTTGATGAAACTTTAAGTCCCGTCATTAAACCAATCGTAGTCCGTATTGTACTCAATATTTTAGCGTTATGGGGTGGTCTATCCATTAACTTGATGTGAAAAATGCATTCCTTCATAGTGTATTAGATGAGACTATTTACATGAGCTAACCTCCAAGTTTTACAGACCCCAATTTTTGCCTCCTCAGGAAATCCATTTATGGCCTTAAACAGTCTCCTCGGGCATTATTTTAGCGTCTAAGCAGCTTTTTCCTATAATTTGGTTTCACTCAAAACCAGTAAGACCACTCCTTATTCATCTACTGATCAAACTTCACAGTTATGCTTCTAATTCTTTATGTCGATGACATCATTCTGACAAGTAACGCACCTTTCTTGGTCACCTTCTCTATCACCACTATTGGCAAAAAGTTTGAGCTCAGTGATCTTAATCCCTTATTATACTTTCAGGGTCTAGAAGCTAATTTCTTCCCAGACCATCTTCATCTTTCCCAAATTATTTACACCATTGGTCTTCTACAACGACTGAGTATGACAAACTGTAAGCCCTTCTCCACTCCAGTATGTGCTAAAACCCAATTAGCGGCTCAATCGGTTAGTTCCTATCTAATGCCAGTATGTATCAACGACTAGTTAGTTCCATTCACTAGTTTACCTCCACCCACCCAGATATAGCCTAAGTTGTCCATTATTTTTCTCAATTCATGAGCACACCTATATTACCTCATCTCATTGTTGCCAATGGATCATTCACTATCTCAAATGATATCCTAACATTGCCTTACGTTTCATCACACACCCACACCTGAACTATCACAGCCTACTCTGGTGTTACCTGGGCAGTTTTCACCGACTCTCGTTGCTCTACTATATGTCTTTATGTCTTCTTGGGGTCCAATCCCATCTCTTGGAACGCTAAGAAATAACCTACTGTATCTCACTCCGGCGTCAAAATTGAGTACCGCTCTCCTGTTCAAGTCTATGTCGAGACCACCTGGATCTTCTATATTCTTACCAAACTCAGTATACCTCCACCCAAACTCATTGACTTGTTTTGTGACAACCTCATCATTACCTACATGGCCTCAAATCCCATTTTCTATGCTCGTACCAAGCATATTGAACTTGACTACCATTTTATCTGATAACGCCTTCTCTTCGGCATTCATCGAGTTCAGTATGTCCCTTCTCCAGATCAACTCGCATATATTCTCACCAAAGGACTCCATAAACTTTATTTTACTCTTTTACGGTCCAACCTCGTCTCTTTAGAACAATCGAGATTACGGGGGAGATATAGACACCCCATTCAAGTACCATCAAAATACCTCTCTAGGTCCCTAATTTTTTTTTCACCTTCGGACCCCAGGTGGACCCAGAGGTTGTCAAATGCTTCAGATATTTGTTTGAATTTTTTCAACTCTTCAACGTGAGTGTGGCTCATTGAACATTTATATGGTTCTGAATTCCCTTTCCAATGGTCCCTACCATTCGCAAATCGACCTTATTGTTCACGCGTACTTGCCTTGTTACTCCAAACTTTGATCTAGAGGCTGATGGATGCTTCTGAGCTCCATTTGACTTTGGTCAACGCTCTAACCTGAGAATAGCTCTTTCATTTCCCTAGATCTCTAAATACCCTTTTCAATGGTCCCTACTTTGTTCGAACCGACCTTACGGTTCATGCGTACTTAACTTTTTACTCCGAGAACCCATGTCTAGAGGCCACTGGATGTTTCTGAGCTCCATTTGACTGTGGTAAACTCTTAAACCCGAGAGTGGTCCGATATATTTTTAAAGGTATCTGAATACCCTTTCTAATGGTCCTGATTGTGCGTATTTTGAACTTACAGTTTGTATTTTATGCCCATTTTTCCGAAAAAATCCTTTTTAAACTGCCTATAGGCACCCCATACCCTCTACTTATAGGCAGAGGAGTACTTTATTTCGTCAACAAGTCAGGGGTATGTCGATAGGTAGGCTAGGGCCTATGCCGATTGGCAGACCCTCTAACCCTAATTTTTTCTATTTAAGAAGGTCATGACCTCGTTCCGAAAGACACCCTTTTTCTGAACTCAGAACATTCTCTGCCTTGAAATCAGTGAGTCGTTATCCTAAAAATTTCATCTTCCAAACATTCTCCCCACTTTTCTTACATCACATTCACCCCACTTTTTGCCACCTATTTTACCACTACTCCACCACCATTCAATCGCCATAAAATTCAACATACATCACCTCAAATTCAGTAGCAAAGTTCTATAGGAGATCTACCCTTATATTTTTACATCTAATTTAATTTGTATCATTTATTAATTTTTTCTTCACTTTTGGTATATTTTTTCTTTATATCACTTTCTCACCCTAACAAATCTCATTTTTATTATTTATATGCATAAAACATAATTTCATAAAACCAAAAAAGAAGGTTCACCTTTAAACTATAAAATAAAATTTCCCTATTTTTTTCACACTCTCTACACTTGTGCACTTTTCTTTAACGAACTAAGGGAATTTCTAATTTCGAGTTCATGGGTTAAACCCCACCCTTGCTTGTTATCGAACTACGTGAAATTTGATGCCTATTTTGGCTACGTAGGCATCTCGAGTCATCCTCGGGATTTGAGTCCTATGTGATTATTTCATTACTTTACTTATTCTTACATTCTACTTTACTTATTCTTACATTCAGTAGTGTTGCGCGTATATATATATTCACTTCCTCTTAGTGAATCATGATCCGGTGGTTACTCACATCATATTTTCATCTTCTTTCATTATATTTCCTTTTTCGCAATTCCATTAGATATGCATATCTGCTTCCTCATAATGGATTATGGTTTGGTGTATTGCACATATTGTAGCCTTCTTTTTATTATATTTTTAGAGACTCCATTAGACATGCATATTCCATTCTTCACGATGGATTATGATCCGATGCATTGCTTGGATTTTAGCTATCTTATCATGTTATATTCTTTCCTTTTATACTCCTCATAATGGCTCATCTCCGTCCTTCTCATGATGTGAGTATGATGATTTCTTTTTCTCACTTATTTTCACATCACACACATTATACATATGAGTTACATTTTGGAAAAAGTGAGAATATTATCGTATCCCATGAGAGATCGAAAGGGCGAATTGGGTGCCTAACACCTTCACATTTTGTAACTTAGTCCCCGGATCCTTAATTTATTTGGTTTCGTATGTATCAGTTTGTCTTTAATGTTGTTTCTTCGAGGATGGATACATCTTTTTCTTGTTTGACCAAAATAGACTAACGACTCATTTTCTGTCTCATCATCATTTATATCCGTAGGTTTCCATGAAGGTTGTGCGAGTCGTGGAAAGAGGATTTCCCTCCTTGATCCATGCACATGCTAAGTTTTTTACTCATTTCGAGGTGATCCCATGCCGGAGGAATACCAAATGGCCACCATGATGACTCCGCTGGGGACTATTTATTTTTAGAGAAGAAGACTTTATTTCACATGGGCTTTATTTCGCCTTCTCTCCATTTCTCTATTTTTCTACATGTGTATGTGTGCCTTCAGTTGTATATTCTTCTTACTCTCATACTTAAATGTTGTATATATGTCTTGTTCATATCATGATGTCTATATCCTTCTCTTTACTATGCTCGTTTCAGCATTACATATATGTATTACCTTTCATATCGCATGCTCCATGATTTATTCACTTGTGTACATTTACCATTTTTCGCTCCACTTACTTACACTTCCACATGATCCATATCACTTATAGATATCTATGATTAGTCACAGTAGCAGACACTTCCACCTTTCCCTCAGTTGTATTTATCCTCACATTTCCTTCACTTACACGTATTCCCATGTCATTGTCACTTTGCATATACCTTCTACTCACTTGTGTATATTCACATGCCTCGCACTTTTTATATACCATCACGCTTTGTATATTCTCCATGCTTTATATACAGGATTTCTAGTTTTACTCTCCATGTTTATCTCCCTCATCCCATGCTACTCATGTATATTCCATGCTCTGTCTCATAGTAGTAGCATTTCTCTCGCTTATCATACATAAAACTTTCCATAAAATACTAATTGAGACTCATGCATTCTTGCGCACTACGTCATGTGAGCATTACACTTTGACCAAATTTTTTATCCCGTACTGGGGGATCACTTCGTAATGGATGTCGGTCCTGCGGGGTCGGTACAGTTGACCTAAGTGATATTATTCCCCATTTCCATTAGCCTAGTACCTTCTATGTATATCGAACGCTTACCCCCACATCGCATTGTTTGAACGAACTCTCGATAGGAGGTATATATAGCAGGGAACGAACTCACGAGTATATCAAATTCGCTCTCACATGTACCATCTCCATGAGGTATATCCTGAGACGATTCACGTACACTCAGGCATATTAAATGGCTTGTCCACACATACCGATGGATGATTACCCTTATAAGAAAAAGGTATATCGTGGAAGTCATGCCAAAGGGAGGAACCTTTTCACTAACCTCCCGGTGCATCAACCTCATATAGGCGTCAGCCCTAGGACACTCATACCTACTTTTTCGGTCTTAATGCGAAACTTTGTCAAAATTTTGGGTCTCCTTATCCACCAAATTTTTATGCTATTTCTACCAATTTTAATATAGAATCCTTCTCATGAGTCTGAAAATAAGTCAAACCATGTGTTGCATATTATACCCTATCTTTTTCCAGACTCGGGTCCTGCCCGGCATTTCACTTGCACCTTAGGCAGAACATTAGTGGAACGCAATAATAATAACTATACTAGGGAATTTGGTTTTTATCTCTTTTTTTGCCTAAAAGTATTTTTCAAAATACCAAAAATATGTCTCCCTTTTTCACAATACCAAAAATATTTTCTCTCTTCTTAAAATATATACACACACACACACACACCCCAAAAATATTCATTTTTCCATTAGAATAAAAATAAAAATAAAAATAATTTTTCACTCTTAGGTGCGATCGTATACCCTAGTCTTGGCAGGGCTCCCTATTGGGTCAGATCCTCCATCAAGCCATCTCATAGTTCCACTACTTCCTCTGCTACTTTTACAGAATTCGAGCAGTTCCTTCGGAGACTATTCATGGAGAACGTTGATCAGAATGCTAATATCCAGTCAGAACTGATGGCAGTCCTCGCTCGGCTTAATACAAAGATAGATCATTTTAAAGCAGTGGTCTAAGAGATGATATGCAATAGGCCTCAGACTCCTAAATCTCCCCCGACTGACATAATTTTCTCCGTACTATAGGTCCATAAGCTCCAGAGCCAATGTCTAGCGTGCCCTACCTACTAATGGGCCATTACCAGCTCAACTAACATAATCTTCTCCGTGTTATGGGTCCACAAGCTTCAGAGCCAATGTCTCGCGTGCCCTACCTACTAATGGGCCATTACCAGCTCAGATACCGATACCAAATCTTTCCCATCCAGGGGGTAATCTACCAGTGCCTGATTTGAACAAGGTCAAAGAAGATCTCTGGTTATTGTCTAAAAAGTTTGACCAGGTCAAAATCTCGAGGAACTAACTGGATTACACACACATGTCTCCCTATCCTAAAGCTCAGTTAATAGAGAAGTTAAAAATGCTAGATATCAAAAATTTCAGAGGAAGCGAACCTCCCATCATACACCTACGCATCTGCCACCGTGCTATGACTTTCCTCGTATCATCAAAAGAGATAATGGCACATATATTCCAGCAAACTCTCAAAGAAAGTGCTCTCTGATGGTTCCTATCTTTGTAAGAATTCGAATTCATAATTAAGAGGACGCAGACCGAGAATTCATGACCCAGTACAAATATAACGAGATGATAGAGTCACCCCCTATGACTTGAACTACTCAAACAATACCCTGGTAAGTCAGTTAGAACTTTTACCGGATGATTGAGGGAAAAGGCCGCTATTATGATGAATCGACCATCCAAAGAAGAACAAGTGAGTATTATGAAAAAGAACTTCTTGCCACATATCAGAACCTCACTGCGAAGCCAATATTATCCCCATTTTAGAGTCTTCCGAGAATGAGGGGTTGATTTTGAAAAAGGGATCCTCAGTCCAAAAGCAGAATCTGAGCCTAAAGATTGATAAGCACCCAAAATTGTACATTTTATATCCCGAATAGATGTACTTTAGTTGCTAATTCTCGGCAATTTGGGTCTTATGCGCTTAATTGTTCATTATGCAGGCTTAATTGCAGTTGCGGTGTCAAAGGCTATATTTCCAGGCAATTTGCAGTTAAAATGGAGCTAATTTCCTCCACCGTAACCTTACCTGACCCTAACCTAGCCCATCCTAGTCTTAGCCTTCCCCGACCCGTGTGTGTTGATTTTGTACTTTTTTTTATTAATTTTTAGATTTTTAGTTTGAGTTATTTTATTTTTAGGATTTATTTAGGATTTTTAAATTTTATTTACTATTTTTATATTTTATTAGTATATTTTTATTTCATCGTTATTTTCATTAGTTATTAGTTTTATTTTTATTAGGATTAGGATTAGATTTTTTTAGGATTTCATTTATTAGTTTTATTTGATTTTACATTTAATTAGAATCTTAGTTTTAGTTTTATTAGATTTTTATTTTTTTATTTTTATTTTATTTCTTTTTTGTAGTTTCATTTTTAATTTGAGTCTTTATTTTATTATTAGAAGTAGGATTTTTATTTTAGATTCGAACTACAGATAAGGGTCTCTGAAGTGGGGTATTATAACTTGAATTTCAACTCTAAATTTATTTTCAAAGGTTTACATAAATTTTAATTGATCGATCCTAGCGGGTGATTAATTAAAAGGAGTGTAGATCTATTTTTCTAGAGTTGTGGGGTGTCAAACTTAATTTTCTAAAAGATTACTATTATAATTACACTTGCAACGAGAGTTGGTTTGTAATTTTGATATTAATTTGGGAGAATTCAAATAATTAAATTAATTAATTAGAATAACTAAAATTTGTGTTGTAATCCCATTCCTTGATTGTTCTCACAATTATTTACCTCACTTTGTCTCTTATTTTAGTTTAGACTTTATTTTTCATTTTAGTAACTTTCTAGTTAGTTGTTATCATATCACATTTAGTTTAATTTAGTTTAAATCATCACCTCACCCTATTGTTTTAATATTGAAAAAGCTAAAAAAAAATAGAAGAGTGAAAAAGCACCAAAAGAAAATAAAAAGTGAATTACAATTGAATTTGTCTCTAGCTTACCCCCTTGGAAGTGGAATGATACCCTTACTTATCCCTACACTTGAGTTGATATTATTTTGTAGGTATTTGAGGTTTTGACTAACTTGGCTTTCAACAACGACACACACAAAAAGCAAAGTTATCAAATGGCGCCGTTGCCGGGGAATTAAAGCATAGTTATTGAATGGCGTCATTGCCATTTTTGGGAGCGTGAAGCACTCGGAGCGGATTCAATTTTGTAGTTCATTTATTTCCTATTTTTTGTTGCATTTTAGTACCTTTTTTGCATTTTATTATAAGGCTTGTATTATGATTTTTATCATTGCTTGTATTGCGGTGCATAGAGACATCTTTATTTTATTTTTTATTTTAAAAATTGTAATAATCAAAGACAAGCGTGATAGGAAAATCGGACAAGGTAGAGAGAGAGCGTCCAAAGGAGGGGATTTATAAGTCTCTCTACCTTGGGTCGGTAAGACTCTCGGGGACGACTGAGATAGGTGTGATATCCATTCGGTTGACTCAAATTTTTCGGCACCCCACAGCCTAAAAAACGTGGGAGGAATATTTTTAAACACTCGCGCCTCTCCTGTTAGCAAGTCAATTTTGTGTGCTCTTGTGTGATTTTATTCTTGCATTTATTTTCAAATGGTGTGATGAATTAAATTACTAAGACCTACACCCGGTCACTCACGAGAAGGGATTTCATCACCCGACTCACTCGCTTACCATTGTGTGCTACCCTAGCCATCATTAAATTTAAAATCAATCAACTAGGTAGCCCACTAGGAGACAATTTTGCAAAGGCGATCACAAAGATATCTCCGTGATTTTTTATCCCCCGCGGACTTAATTAAAATTTGACTATCCCTTTCACTAAATTTAAAAATTGGCTATGTGCTAGTTAGGAAATTTTCTTGACCTGTGTGTGTGTCCAATTCTTGTTTCGGTAGTCGGTTTTAGTTAGTTCGTCTCAAAATTCAAAAAGTCCATATTTTTTCCCCACCCTTTTTCTTCCAAAAAATCCAAAAATATTTTCTTTCTTTCATTTTGGAAGAATCCAAAAATATTTTCTTCCTTTATTTTTAGAAAACCCCAAAAATATTTTTTTTTTATTTTTATAAAAAAATCCAAAAATATTTTCTTTCCTTTTAAAACAAATTTAAAAAATCCAAAATTATTTTTCCCACCCTTTTTCTTCCAAAAAATCCAAAAATATTTTCTTTCTTTCATTTTAGAAAAATCGAAAATAATTTTCTTCCTTTATTTTTAGAAACCCCAAAAATATTTTCTTTTTTTAATATTTATAAAAAATCTAAAAATATTTTATTTCCTTTATTTTTTAAGAAAAATCCAAAAATATTTTCTTTCTTTTTAAAACAAATTTTAAAAAATCCAAAAAAAAATTTCCCACTCTTTTCGTCCAAAAATATATATTTTTTTCCAAAAAATAAAAATAAAAAAATCCAACAACATTTTCTTCCGTTCACTCTCTTAAAATCCCAAAAATATTTCCTTTCTTTTTCAAATTATTCAAAAACCACAAAAAAAAAGAGCAAATCTTGAAAATAAAAATAAGGCCGTGATCGGTATTTCTTCACCCTCACCTTTGTCAAATTATCCAACAAGACTGACGCTTCAGTTTTGTTTGGGGGTGATTCTCATCACCCCTTCTTCCACCACCCCGTGCTTTCATAGATTTTATTCTTAGGGTGAGATTTCATCGGTCTGGCTGAAGACATTAAACTTAGTGCTACCGGGAGGCAGTCCGCATTTCTTGTACTAGTCTCATCCTTTTTGGGGGTGGTGTTTTACATCACCCTATGCTTTACTTGCTTTATAGACTTGTACACCCATTTTTTCTCTTATCATTTATTCAGGTTTATTCTTGGCTTCATCTGTCCACTTCATTAGCGATTCATTCCGGTAATATCTTGCCTACCTTATGCTCTCAATTTTAAAAATCATTTTACTTAAAATCGAGGACGATGTTCCTTTTTGTTTGGGGGTGGGAAATTTTATCAAAATCGTACCTCTTTTGAAAAATTTTGAATTTTAAACCTGATTTTTAAAATTTTGTGCAGTTTCTTTCATCTCATTCATTAATGTGAATTTTCAATCATCCATCTTTAAAAGTCTAGGAATCGAGCTAGAGGATTTATCTTTTTCTAAATAGATTATGTAATACATAACAAGGCATGTTGCACCATGAATTCCTAGACTCAACAAAAATTTGCGCACTTATCACGTCAATATGATTTAGAGTTGAAGAGTACTACAATTCTCAAGAGAACCTTCAGGATCACTAGTAGAGACTTTATCTTGTGAGATTCGTGCCTTTCACTTTTCAGAGTGTTTTACGCAATCTCCGAGTCACAAGTTGATTAAACTTCCTTTGGGTCCGCACTTTAATTGTTGTATGATCTCATTATTCTTCATTTTTGGCTTGATCACTGAGAATGACATCTTTTTCGAGCTGTAAGAAACGCGTGTCTTGAAGTTTGTCCCGATCACTAGATTTTCACCCATACACTTCACTCATCACAATCCCATGCTTGTCCATATCACATTTCCATTCACTCGCCCATTACCTTTCCATATTCTCCTCATCTATACACATACCCCACCACATTCATATATCATCCTTCATTTTTGAGAAAAAGAGTGTTTGTTCCAAATGTTAAATGTCTTCATTGTTGGTTTGAAAAGAGAGAGAAAAAAAAAATATATATATATATAATAGAGAAAAAGAAAAGAAAAATCGAAAAAAAGAGAGAAAAGAAAATAAAGAGAGTTTGTAGTTAGTAATAAAGACATTTGTGCCTAAAGTATAGTACACTCTTCTCGCTCATCCATCATATATCCATCATTTCACACATCAATCCCATTCTACATCACTATCCTACCTACCTACCTCATCCCATCCATCCTACCTATCATATCCTTCTCATCTCATTTCATTAACCCCTCACCCATTAAAATCCATGTTTTCCCCTAGGTGTCCGTGCAAATGAAAGTCGACGTTGTGAATAACTCGACGTTCTCACTATAGTGATTAGTATTCTTTCATGAGATCACTTTTCTTTCAAATTGTTCATTATTCTTATGTGTGTGTGAGACGTTTGAACTTGCTTACATTTACTCACATCCTCACACATAAGAGTGATACAGTGACCCTAATCTCGAGAGTTCGTTTGAGAGATATATATCCAGTGAGATTTTGAAGTTGAAGCGTTGATTCCGAAAAGGCAATCTAGGAATTACTCTTGTGATACTCGACTCGTTTTGACTGATTCACACTACACACGTTGATATCTAGGAAGGATGTGCCTTGAGTATTTACTTAGCTAAACTTTTTACACATTTTAGATTGTATTTCTGAAATCATTTATCTCATGATGGATTGTGCGATCATTCTATGTCTAATACGAGATTGACTACCCTTCAATAAATCTTTGCAAATAAGAATTTTGTGGGTATCTTCCCTGCAAACCCTCACGAGACACAACTCGTCCTGTAGGGCAACCTATAGGTTTAAAGGCTTGTTGCACATGCTAAGTGCATTCGCAAGTGCCCGCGAAAGTGATACACTTTTGGTTTCTTATCTTTCTATTTCTCTTTATCTTATTGCTCGAGGACTAGCAACGCTCTGTTTGGGGGTGGTGTGACAAGCACCCAAAATTGTACATTTTATACCCCGAATAGACGTACTTTAGTTGTTAATTCTCAGCAATTGGGGTCTTATGCGCTTAATTATTCATTATGCATGCTTAATTGCAGTTGTGGTGTCAAAAACTATATTTCCGGGCAATTTGCAGTTAAAATGGAGCTAATTCCCTCCATCGTAACCTTACCTGACCTTAACCTAGCCCATCCTAGCCTTAGCCTTCCCCAACCCGTGTGTCTGTTGATTTTGTACTTTTTTTTATTAATTTTTAGATTTTTAGTTTGAGTTATTTTATTTTAGGATTTATTTTTGATTTATTTAGGATTTTTAAGTTTTATTTACTATTTGTATATTTTATTAGTATATTTTTATTTCATCTTTATTTTTATTAGTTATTAGATTTATTTTTATTAGGATTAGATTTTTTTAGGATTTCATTTATTAGTTTTATTTGATTTTACATTTAATTGGAATTTTAGTTTTAGTTTTATTAGATTTTTATTTTATTTTTTTATTTTTTATTTTTTTTTTTAGTTTCATTTTTAATTTGAGTCTTTATTTTATTATTAGAAGTATGATTTTTATTTTAGATTTTTAGTTTTATTAGTTTTAGTTTTTTTCATGTTATTTTTAATTAGGGTCACAAATTTAACACACACACACCCCCTACACCCAAACACATCCTATCCTACACCCAATCTCCTACACCCTCACACTATCCCTTACACCCTCACTTACACGGTTACACCATATCCCATCCCCTTCTTCTTCAACCTCAAACCCCCCTACCAGCCTTGACCCGTTACATACAACCCGACCACCCCACTGCCGGCGGAGCCCAATGAGCCCACACCCCAGCACCTTCACCGACCCGATCTCCACCCAGCCACCTTCGCCCAACCCAACCAATCCCCAAACCTTTCCATAGACCCATTTCTCATAACCCATATAAGCCACACGACTTCACCTGCCAAAACACAAACCAAAGCCAAATAAGTCTAAATGCCCACATGCCATTAAACCCTCTTTTTACCCAAATACCCCCAACTAACTACTTAACCCAACTTCCCATTATACCCTCTAAACTAAATCAAATTTGTTCCAATCCCCTCACCCACATGACCTCACACCCCATTTCCATGCACATTAAACCTTTCCAAAAATACCCCTTAGCCCATGTGTGTCATGCATTTACTATAAAAGAAGACTCAAGACCCCATTTGAGGGGAGACTTATCATCAAATAGAGAGATAAAGGTAGAGACTTAGGTTAGAATAAATTAGGTAGAAATATTTGTAAATAGTTTTTTTTATTTTTGTTAGATATTTTTGAATGATAAATGTCTGAAATTCAATTGAGTTGATTATTGAGTTGATTATTGTTGGATGCTCATATTGGATGGATTGTGCTTGATTTCAAGGAAATAAGAGTTCAATTTCACTTCAAGAGATTGGGTTTGATTGTTCTCTTCTCTTCTCATTTATTTTATGCCTTTGATTATTAATTTGTCAAATCTTATACCATGTTAGGCTAAATCCCCTTTCAAGGGGTGGGGTAAAACCCTTATTTGATGTTATTTCATTTTTATTAGTTTAATTACTTGAAAAGTCCCTTTGAATGTTAATTTTGATCCCTCGCCCTTAAATTTATGCCTCGAGAGAGGGTAAATGATTTTCGAGAGAAAATCGAAATTCTAGTCATAATACCCATTTTAGATTCGAACTAGAGATAGGGGTCTCTTAAGTGGAGTATTATAACTTGAATTTCAACTCTAAATTTATTTTCTAAGACTTACATAAATTTTAATTGATCGATCCTAGCGGGTGATTAATTAAAAGTAGTGTAGATTTATTTTTCTAGAGTTGTGAGGTGTTAAACTTAATTTTCTAAAAGATTACTATTATAATTACACTTGCAACGAGAGTTGGTTTGTAATTTTGATATTAATTTGGGAGAATTCAAATAATTAAATTAATTAATTAGAATAACTAAAATTTGTGGTGTAATCCCATTCCTTGATTGTTCTCACAATTATTTACCTCACTTTATCTCTTATTTTAGTTTAGACTTTATTTTTCATTTTAGTAACTTTCAGTTAGTTGTTATCATATCACATTTAGTTTAATTTAGTTTAAATCATCACCTCACCCTATTGTTTTAATATTGAAAAAGCTAAAAAAATTAGAAAAGTGAAAAAGCACAAAAAGAAAATAAAAAGTGAATTACAATTGAATTTGTCTCTAGCTTACACCCTTAGAAGTGGATTGATACCCTTACTTACCTCTACACTTGAGTTGATATTATTTTGTAGGTATTTGAGGTTTTGACTAACTTGGCTTTCAACAACGACACATACAAAAAGCCAAGTTATCAAAGACTAATCGGGCAGTTCATCCCTTGAAAGTATGATAAGTCAACCAATACCTCAGTCTCAACCATCAACAACATCTCTCAGCCTGCTACCTTATGGACACCTAAAAATAATTCTAATCTAGTCAAAATATAATACACCACACTCCGTGTCCCCTTGTCAAAAGTTTACCAATCTCTTATATCTTGAAATCTCATCAAGCCTCCAAAACCTCGACCATTACCAAACCCACCTACCTAGAATTTCAATCATGATTCCTGTTGCGACTTCCATTAAATAACTAGGTACACCACCAACCAATGCTTTCAATTGAAAAATATAATCCAAAGCCTCATTAACAAAGGGATCATTGCCCCTCCAGCTAATCCAAAGCATAATACCACTCAAAACCCTCTCCCGACACACCAGATTGGGGTAAATGTCATTCTCTTGGAAGAAAATCCAGATCTCGACCCTTCCACTAAAATAAAACCCATCAAAGCAACCGGTTCATCTACCAGTTCACCCAAACCCCTCATGATTTGTCCCTCTTTCCTCCCACATTTAGAGAATGCATTCGACCAAGCCTTATCCCTCCTAACCAGCACCTACATAGTCGTCCATATCCATTTAGAAAGGGTAAGTATGAAGATGCTAACGATCTTGAATCAACTCTAGGATTTTGGGATGAAACTGCCACTAAGAATGACTTTCGAAGAAAACCATTATGAAAAGATCAGTGATATGTACATGGATTCCCGAAAATAAGTCCTACAGTTAGATGAATGGTTTGTGTTCGCAAAAGAGTTTAGTTTGGACAGTATTATGCAAGTTGTGTGTGATGAATTTGTTAAGAAGTAAGAAATATGTATAACCTCCAAACTGCTCATAATCATGAAGCTCAAAGGGTATCTAGACCCTTCCTTCTAACGCAACTCTGCTGAATGGGAAGACCTATCTGATGAGGTTGTGGAAGTCATGGAATGCATTAAATTTTCATGGAAAGATGATATTGTTTCCATTTAATGGTGTAATGATTTTGATAACTCAAATAATAAACCGAATAGTAGAAACGTCGACCCAGTGGCCTCCTTATGCAGAATTATTTCTTTCGAAGAATTGCTAGAAGGGATCAATGAGGTATCCACCGTGACCGAGGTAGATGAAGATATTAGGTTTATGATCTTCCCTGCATTCGTAAATCATATGACTCAGTTCGAACAACACTAAAAATATTTGATCCTTCCACCAGTAGGTACAGATAAAGGAAAAGGAGTCACTAAAGAACTCTCGATGCTGAAAATGATAATCGAATAGAGTAAGGTCCTCGAGCAATTTAAGAAAAATCAAGTCAATGTCACTCTATGGGGGATTTTCATGTCTTCCTCATTATGCAAAAATGCTCTAATCGAACTCCTCACTAGACCCATGATTCCTCATACTACAACCCTCGAAGAAGTCGTTCAAATGATGGGATTTTTAGCCACAACAAGGCTCATCTCCTTTTTCAAGGAGGAAATCCTCAAGATCGATCTCAATATCTTAGTCTAAGTCATGGAGAAAATGGTTCCACTAGCACTTGTTGACAACGGGCTTGCTATGAACATATGCCCATTGATAAATCTCAGTTGCCTAGGGATGAAGGTCAACGATCTCACCCTCACTTTTGTCGCCTTGAACGCCCATCACAATACCTATTGAGAAGTTAAGTGTTAAATAAAACTCACACTAGAGGATGTTCCTATAATCCCCCCAAAACTGGGTTTCAAGTCAACGATATACCGACCTGCTTCAACTTGTTCCTCAATCGCCCTTGGATTAATAGTATCTGAGGCATGTCTTCTTCCCTCCATCAAAAGCTAAAATTCTTCACCAATGATTAGTTCATCACTATCCTTGGAGATGCCGACAACTCTGATGGCATCGACATAAGTAACCTTGTATTAAAAATCCAGCATGGGGCTAACGACATGTTCCTCTCGGGCATCAAGATTGATCCATTTCCCATCCCCGTTAGAGATCATTTCAAAGACTGAGTATGCCCAGAGTACTACCCACATGGCAATGTCAACGTGATCCAGATGTTAAAAATATGCATTTCATGCTCGGAATGGGGGTGGTTCATCGTTAACAAGGGATTCTTGATCCGATAATTCTGAAAGAAACTTTCCCCATTATAGTCAGGGTTACCAAGCATTGCCAACTGAACTTAGGGCACTCTGCCATTCATACCGAAAGAAAATCTTGAAAAAAGAAGAGACATTATTAGGAGATTTCCTAAGTGGGAGATTTGTCAAGAAGGGTGAAGACTTCCCCTTCTGTGGGTTCCCCAATCCATTGTAGAGAGAAAGATGAAAACATGGGATGAAGACCTAAAGCACTAGGTGGAGCCTCTAACTATTAAAACCATGGAAAGCACTAAAAACTCTGAGGGCAGTGAAGACTATGAGCCGTTTGAACTCCATACACTGGGGCTGGATCTTTGCACGATCCACACCAGAGTTGAGCCGTTCGACCCACCTACCAAGATCATCCCTATTGAGAAACCACTGCTTAACTGGCATGGTGTTTCTGTTATGCCTGCCCAAACTAATCCAAACCCTCTTGTTAACCCCTCTAAAATGAACCGGAGTCTATCCCTTCTCCTTCTATCACTGATATGATTGTAAGCGACACCTCATTTGATGAGATTCTCACTGATGTATTTCAGAGAGATGTTTTTAATGAAATGAATGATGATTTTGAGTATCTTACAGTGACTTATATTAATTGCATTAATTCTAATCAAATAATTAATGAAGAGTATCTAATAAATTAATAATTCTTAACAAATCTCAATAAAGAAAAAAATAAACTAAATAGCCATCTTCAAACTAATGGTGATGAGACTATTATTATCAATATATATTCTAGTAGTAATCCCTGCGATATTAGGATAGGTTCCATCCTCGGTGAGTATGAGCGGTCGCAATTTGAAGAACTTTTAACAGAATTTATGAATGTCTTTGTGTCGTCCTACATCGATATGCCTAGCATTGACCCAGAAATCACACAACACGATATTCCTACCTTCCCAAAAACCAAGCCTATCAAGAAGAAGTTGAGAAAGATTTGGACGAAGTGGTCTCTCAAGCTCAAAGACAAAACGGTAAAGTAGTTGAATGTAATCTTCTTCCGCATAGTCGAACATCCTACCTGGCTTGCAAACATCATCCCCATGCCAAAATTAGGAGGAAAAGTCCGCATGTGGATCGACATCAATATCTGAATAAAGCATCCCCGAAGGATGATTACCCTCTACCTAACATCGACATGCTTATTGATAGCACTACCAGTTATTCCCTCAAGCACTACACCAAAACACGCCATTAGTAACACAATTTTACCATTACTAGAAATATTAGTAACACAATTTTTCAGTTAGAAAAAAGGCGTGGGACACGAAGCTAGTAACGATAAAATTCTGTTACTAATAGTAACGGTAAAATTCTGATTTAGTAACGGTAAAATTTAGAATTAGTAACGTTAAAGTTGTGTTACTAATAGTAACGAAAAATTTAGAATTAGTAACAGAAAATTTATGTTACTAATTAGCAACGGTAAAATTCAAAATTAGTAACGATAAATTATGTTAATAATAGTAACGGTAAAATTCAAAATTAGTAACGGTAAAATTATGTTACTAATCTTAGTACATATTTTAAAAAAAATTAAAGAACCATTATCCTGAATTTAAAATCAGAAACACTAGTTAAATCCTAAGAACATATACAAAAATAGTGGCCTAATCATATTTCAAACTAATCAATTCGAAAATAAACACGGACAAGCCAATCATATTTCAAACTAAAAAGGAAAATCAAAAGCATCCAACTTCAACACAATCTCATAGCAAAGCACCAAGGTAAGTAAACCAATCAAGCAAACAAACTTTTATAACATAATTTGCAAGTTAAATGTACAATAGTTTCAATATGTAACTAAAGTAACCCAAAAACTAGAAACACCCTTTATCTCTTCCGTATATAATATTCCTTCTTCCTATTTATAAGACTATCCACTCTACTGAAGACAACAAATAAACTACAAACAAGAATAGTAATAGTCTGTAAAAACTATACAATTAGTACGCAATGTACCAACAATGGTGTTTGAATTCTTATGGTACTTAATATACTTGAACATAGGTCAATTTGGTCCTTTCTTATAGCAGTGAGCACCTACATAAGCAAAGAAAAAATATAGTTAGATAAAGGAAAAACTAATTCATATTTTCAAACTTGTGACAATATTGTAGTGTTGATTATTAGATAATAAAAGTTTATTGGCAACACAGATTTGTCTATAGTGTTGATTGAGCCATTACTAATTTAAGTGTCACTCACAACATTTGAAAAAAATACCTTTCCAAAGTATCTTTGGTGAACCAAGGGAGCATTTGAGCAGGTCGAATAGTCATCGATTATCTACCTTTGGAAATTTGATCTCTAGCGGAATTGAGATGCGAAATGAATGGCTGCAATACTCCAGAAGTAGGTTTCTATATTGTGAAAGTAGTCTTCAATAACATCAATGACCCTATACATACGCTTCCAAGTATGAGAGCTTGTGTTAGAAACCTAAGCCTGAAAAATATTACAGAATAAATCAATAATATGTAGAGCTATTGATTACTAATGTGTATCATTTACTACGTTTCGAATGCCTTTTTTCCAGGCAAAATTTTACAATCAGCATTTTGGAAAAGGTTCCACTACGTATATACAGAGAATCAACAGTATAAAACGTAAAATTTTACAATCTAAAAGCAGTGAGCAAACACATGAAGATGAGATATCATTCAATTTCACCTTTGTTTGCTTCATGAGGGCAATGCAGTCCTCTGTCAACAATCAGAGGGTGTGTCATGGGTTGAAACATAAAAATTGGTTTTGCGCAAAGCAATGCCTTATATCCAGCTGCTAACATTTTGGCATCCTCAAACCAAACAACACTGGTAGGATAATCATCCTCATGGTCTACCCAAAATAGTTTTTGAGTGTGCCTGTTTTCAGCATTCCACATATACAAATCTGAGCCCAGAGCAACAGCAAGTATGTTGGTTTTCCCCCAATCCATGAGGCTCAAATAATAATCATCCTTTAGCATTGGGGGACCCAATATCCTACTCTCTCTTTGCAAGTCTTGAAATCCAGTGTTGTTCACTAAATGGAATTTATAAATAATTGAAAAGACCCTAATCATAATCATATGCTTGCATGGTACATATTACAAAGGTCTCAACTGTACAAAACAACCCATACATCATTCAAAATCATAAAATTTGAAGAGTGTACCTTATGAAGGATCGATATTTCTTGTTATATAAGGGATCTTCGTCACTACGCCGCATTTCATCAATAAGACGGATTGATTTTATACTGGATTTGGGGCTCCCTCTAAAAAAAACATCCTAAATGGTCTTCCTTCACTATCCAACGTCAGATTCTCCTCTAAATTTCACCGATAATCTTCCTGCCACCGAGAAAAAAACAAATAAAAACACCCATTTCAATAATTTTTCATTCCACCATCAAGATAACCTAAAATTATTACATATCAAGTTAAAAAAAAATTATTCAACTACATCAGATACATAAACATTTGATAAGTGATGCCACAGCCATGAATGGATAAGAACCTTGCCAAATAAAACGAGTGTCAAAATTCAAGAATAAGGATAAAGACACACATTAAAATTGGATTTGGCGGATTCTTTGGTTCTGTATGTCAACAAGTGTGGGCTTGATCAAGATCCATCAAACTCCTATTGGGTATAAAGCGATCTTCCTAAAAGACAACCAAAAACAAAAATTTATCAAGTTTTAAATCTTCAGAAATTGAAATGTGATAAATTACCTCGAGGTCTCGAGCCCGAAGTTCTAAATCTCCCGATTCAAGTTGTTTTACAATATCCTCTATCTGCTGAACTCTGTAAGGCATGGATATAGTCACAAACAGCTTACTAGCATGGTGTGGAGACCAATACGCTTTCCAGACTGTATATTGCGCACGCTATCATTAAAGAACAACTGAAGCAGAAATTTAAACAATTGAAAAGAATTAGGAATATAGTACACATTAAAACATCAGTTAGTTATAAACATATGGTTTTCAAATTTCTACCGTTCTCTGGGGATTGATGATTAACAAAATTATAAAGAAGAAATAGAGCATAACAATGTCATATGCTTAGGAACAATTTTTTTATTGACATAAAATTATAACGGTATTGTGTGGTAAGAAATAGTAATGGTATAATTTCGTTCACAATATTCACAAGTAGAAATAGAGCATAACAATATCGTCTTTGCATTTAATGGCAATGGCGGCATCACTGTTGTCAAAAATTTTGGGATTATATGTTGACTCACAATAGGGATTGATATACCCATATATACACGGGGGCCGACCCTTCATCAGGCCCGGATGACCCTCTAAGGGGCCAACCCTTCATCAGGCCCGGACCACCCTCCAAGGGGCCGACCCTTCATCAGGCTCCAGACGACCCTTCGAGGGGCCGACCTTTCATCAGACTCCAGACGACCCTTCGAGGAGCCGATCCTTCATCAGGCACCAGACGACCCTTCGAAGGGTCGACTCTTCATCAGGCTCCAGACGACCCTCCGAGGGGCCGACAGTACGAGGCCTAAATTGGGCATGACTCACTATCAGAAGGAACTTTGCCCTCGGCCTCATGTTATAGACCGAGGGTGACGTTATCACAGCGCGTGGTTTGGGAGACGCGTGAAACACTGCGCGTGAGGCTCCCACGGCACGTGGAAGACCGTGGCCGACCTTGGGGAAAGATGCCGCGGCATATGTAAAAAAGTGTGATAAATGCCAAAGATTTACCACCATCCCTCACCAACCCCATCAGCCTCTTACCTCCATTACATCCCCATGGACATTTGCAGTATGGGGGATCGACCTAGTAGGACCCTTACCAAGGGCAGTCAATAACTATCGGTTCCTCATCGTAGCAATTGACTATTTCTTAAAATGGGTGAAGGCCGAGCCGATGGTCACGATTACAGAGAAAAAGACCTTCCACTTCATCTGGAAAAATGTAATATGCAGATATGGTCTCCCCAACACCCTCATCTCGGATAACGGGACTCAATTCAAGAATACCTCTCTACAGAAGTACTGTGAAAGGGTGAGTATCAAACAATTCTTCTCTACCCCGGGCCGACCTCAAGCCAATGGGCAAACAGAGGTTACAAACAGGACAATCCTAGATGGAATCAAGAAGAGGCTTGAGGAGGCAAAAGGAAGATGGGTCGAGGAGTTATATGTCGTGCTGTGGGCATACAAGACGACAGTGAGGACCTCTACCGGAGAGACCCCATTCATGCTAGCTTATAGCTCAGAAGCCGTCATCCCCACCGAGATTGGGTTTCCTACTCATAGGGTCCAAATGTATGACACCCAGAGAAATACAGAAGAGAGGAGACTCGACTTAGACCTGATTGAGGAAAGGAGGGAAGACGCTGAGATAAGGCAAGCTGCCTACCAGCAGAGGACTGCAAGGTTTTATAATTAGAGAGTTAAGCAGAGACCAATTGCAGTAGGGGACTTGGTCCTCAAAAAGACTTGGCAGAAGCCCAACAAGCTCCATCCTAATTGGCATGGCCCATATAGGGTCATCGATGAAGTCGTCCCTGGGACCTATAGACTAGAAAACCTAGAGGGGGAACCCTTTTCCAACCCCTGGAATGCAAATCATTTGAAGAAATACTATCAGTAGTTTTGTAAAGTCCTATCGGACGATAGTTGTAATAGGTGTTGCTCCAACAGAACACTTTGAAAATTAATGAGAAATATCGGTGTTTCCTCTCATCTTGTGTTAATCAGTTCTAGTACGCATGGGATCATCTTTGGAGAACGACCCTCGGCTATAATGAGGGTCAATGTAGGGGACGACGCCTCCATCGCCCTCAAGAAAGACGAGGGGGAACTTAATTGAAAACATCACTAATTTGGTGGAATCCACCCTCGGCTATAATGAGGGTCAATGTACGGGACGACCCCTCCATCGCCCTCAAGAAAGACAAGGGGGAACTTAATTGAAAACATCATTAATTTGGTGGAATCCACCCTCGGCTATAATGAGGGTCAATGTAGGGGACGACCCCTCCATCTCCCTCAAGAAAGACGAGGGGGAACTTAATTGAAAAACCATTAAGGTGGTAAAAACCACCCTCGGCTATAATGAGGGTCAATGTAGGGGACGACCCCTCCATCACCCTCAAGAAAGACGAGGGGGAACTTAATTGAAAAACCATTAAGGTGGTAAAAACCACCCTCGGCTATAATGAGGGTCAATGTAGGGGACGACCCCTCCATCGCCCTCAAGAAAGACGAGGGGGAACTTAATTGAAAACATTATTAATTTGGAGGAATCCACCCTCGGCTATAACGAGGGTCAATGTAGGGGACGACCCCTCCATCGCCCTCAAGAAAGACGCGGGGGAACTTAATTGAAAACATCATTAATTTGGTGGAATCCACCCTCGGCTATAATGAGGGTCAATGTAGGGGACGACCCCTCCATAACCCTCAAGAAAGACGAGGGGGAACTTAATTGAAAAACCATTAAGGTGGTAAAAACCACCCTCGGCTATAATGAGGGTCAATGTAGGGGACGACCCCTCCATCACCCTCAAGAAAGACGAGGGGGAACTTAATTGAAAAACCATTAAGGTGGTAAAAACCACCCTCGGCTATAATGAGGGTCAATGTAGGGGACGACCCCTCCATCGCCCTAAAGAAAGACGAGGGGGAACGTAATTGAAAACATCATTAATTTGGTGGAATCCACCCTCGGCTATAATGAGGGTCAATGTAGGGGACGACCCCTCCATCGCCCTCAAGAAAGACGAGGGGGAACTTAATTGAAAAACCATTAAGGTGGTAAAAACCACCCTCGGCTATAATGAGGGTCAATGTAGGGGACGACCCCTCCATCACCCTCAAGAAAGACGAGGGGGAACTTAATTGAAAAACCATTAAGGTGGTAAAAAACACCCTCGGCTATAATGAGGGTCAATGTAGGGGACGACCCCTCCATCGCCCTCAAGAAAGACGAGGGGGAACTTAATTGAAAACATCATTAATTTGGTGGAATCCACCCTCGGCTATAACGAGGGTCAATGTAGGGGACGACCCCTCCATCGCCCTCAAGAAAGACGAGGGGGAACTTAATTGAAAACATCATTAATTTGGTGGAATCCACCCTCGGCTATAATGAGGGTCAATGTAGGGGACGACCCCTCCATCTCCCTCAAGAAAGACGAGGGGGAACTTAATTGAAAACATCATTAATTTGGTGGAATCCACCCTCGGCTATAATGAGGGTCAATGTAGGGGACGACCCCTCCATAACCCTCAAGAAAGACGAGGGGGAACTTAATTAAAAAACCATTAAGGTGGTAAAAACCACCCTCGGCTATAATGAGGGTCAATGTAGGGGACGACCCCTCCATCACCCTCAAGAAAGACGAGGGGGAACTTAATTGAAAACATCATTAATTTGGTGGAATCCACCCTCGGCTATAATGAGGGTCAATGTAGGGGGCGACCCCTCCATCACCCTCAAGAAAGACGAGGGGGAACTTAATTGAAAAACCATTAAGGTGGTAAAAACCACCCTCGGCTATAATGAGGGTCAATGTAGGGGACGACCCCTCCATCACCCTCAAGAAAGACGATGGTGAACTTAATTGAAAAACCATTAAGGTGGTAAAAACCACCCTCGACTATAATGAGGTTCAATGGAGGGGACGACCCCTCCATCGCCCTCAAGAAAGACGAGGGGGACTTGATTAAAAACCATTAAGTTGGTTAAAAACCACCCTCGGCTATAATGAGGGTCAATGTAGGGGACGGCCCCTCCATCACCCTCAAGAAAGACGAGGGAGGGGGCTAGTGATATTGTCAATCCAAAAACATCACAGTGCAAATTATATAAGAGAGAAGTATGGAAGACAGAAAGAGGCATTATATTACAGAATGATGTTTGTTCTACAAAAGTAAAGTACAAAAATGGAGTACATAAAGAGGGTATTGGCTACAAACAACCACCCTATTGAGCAACATCAAAGGGCAGGGTCTCAACATCAATAAGAGGAGTATCCTCAACAACCAAGACAGGCCGATCCTCAGACGTGCCTGTGCCTTCTACATGCTGAGATTCCACTTGAGCTAAGGCTTCAGCAATGAGGGGATCATCCAGCTGAACTGCTTCAAGAGAAGGTCGAACAGACGACACTGCATCAGCGAAGTTTAAGACGACCCACCGACAGGCCGTCCTAATTCCCCTCTCCAAGTATTCAAGGCCGAAGCCTTAAAATTCATCTGAGAGTTTGTAGGCCTCCACAGCATTGGCCTAAGCTTTCTTGACAGCCGCCTCAAGATCGGTCTTGTGCTAAACCTCCAAGTTTATCAAGGCTTCATCCTTCTCCTTTATAAGCAAGTCCTTGGCCTGCTGGTCGGCATCATGTTGTCTCGTCAGCTCATCCAACACCCTGGCATGCTCAGTCCTGGCACTCTCCAGTTCAGCCCTTGCAGTCTCGAGCTCTGTCTGCAGGTCGGCCTCATGCTGAATGGCCCTCTCGGCTTCATGAAACTTCTGTTGATTCTCAGCCATCCACTTAGTGGCCGAGGTAAAGGCACAGACAGACTGCACAGAAAAAGACACTTGTTAAGAGGCTGAGGAAACAGTCAGTGAAAAATTCAACTAAGGAGATGAAGTAAAAATAAATACCTGAGCCAGTGTGTGCAGACCATAGTCATACACCTTGGCCGGGGGAATTTTAGACAAGAAATCATAGTCGGCGGCCGAGGGGGCAGAGAACATAGAGGCTTTGACCGCCCTCAGATTGGCAATCAGGGAGGATGGCTCGACCTTTAGAAGCGCCAAGTTCTGGGACCAGAAGGCCCCCATGATGGAAGATGAACCAGCCCCCTCAGACGACTCTACCCTCGGCCTCGTCCTTGAGTCCGGCCGAGGGTCAATAGGAGTTTCAGGCTCTTTCCTTTTGTGGCCATCAGCAGTCGGCTCAACAACCATCGGCCCCACGTCCTTCGTCTTCCTCAGAGCTTGCTGAGGCTCCTTACCTTTCTTTTTGCCTAGACCTGATAGTAAGCTGGGAGCAGTCATTTCCCAAAGTTGATCCGATATGCCAGAAGGACGACCTGAAAGGAGGACGACAAGTCAAAAAAATGCAGAGGCAATGATGAAACACTTGAAAAAAGTAAAGAATGGGAAACATTAAGTATAACTCACATAGTTCTGTCAGGGGGCCGACCCTCAGACCATCTTCCTTGAGGAACCGAGAGGTCATCAGATATTCAAACTTTGGAAGTTCACCCCCTCTCCCTCGTCCTCTCAGATATTCAACTATTTCTTTCTGTTCCAGACTAAGTCCAGGGTCTGACCTGGCCTTCATTGAAGGGTTAGACCATCTTCTGAGAACCCTCGGACCATCGGCTACAAGTTGTGCCTCGGCAGAGAACTCCCACTCTCCGGAGACAAAGAAGAATCTCTTCTTCCAATCGTGGTTGGAGGTTTGTGCCACGTGGAGAAGTTTTTTGTCATACCTCCTCGCCCCCAGGTGATAGTACCCAGGTTGTTTGGACGAGGAGGTGATATTGTAACAGACCAAGAATACGTCGGCCGAGGGCTCATAAGTGAAAGCATTCTTCCACAGGGAAATGTATCCAAGGATTGTCCTCCAGGAGTTGGGAGGAAGCTGAGAGGGGGAAACACCGAGGGCTGACAGGATATCCACGACAGCAGGATGCAGAGGGAATCTGACACCAACCTTGAACATTTGTTCATATACTGCAACCTCTCCCTCTTCACCCTCGAAGACCCTCTCAGATTCAGAGGGAACCCTCATAGTTATACTGGGGGACACTCCATAGGCATGCCTCCACAATAAGAGGTCACGTTCCTTGACTGAGGAGATATAGGTTGAGGTGTGGGAGGTGTCAACCCGATCAACATCCGAATCCTCACCCTCGTCCTCTATTCCCTCTCCCTCGGCCTCATCACCTGTCAGAGACCTCTGGGGAAAAGCCTTCTGTAAGGCATGTGGAGATAGAGTAGTCACAGGGACGGCCTCGGAAGCAACCATACCCTCGGTCTGTCGGCCTGGGCTTAGGTCAGACGCCTCGCCTCTCCCAGAAGGTCCAGCGCCAGTTGGCGACGACGCTCTCTTATCCACCTCTCCTGAATAACTCTCGGTTGGACGACAGGACGACCCACAAGACTCAAATGGCTCAAATGGATTTATTGTGGCAAGAGGAATGGGGAAGATGGGTCGTACCCAATTAGGGTCGGCCCCTCGTCTTCTCTCCTCCTCTTCCTCTACTCGTATGATCTCTATGAAAAGCTTCTCTCGCAAGGATGGGAACTCCTCGGCTAAATTATAAAGCCTCCTAAACATTAAGGGGGAGACCCTACACTTAGAAGAATTTGGGTAACCTAACTACAAACAAATCTTAACAACATCTCAATTACAACGCTATCCCTCATCCATCTTAACAACATATATGGCTAAAGGCTGGGGGGTGACACAGGGGCGACCCTTCATCAGGCTCGGACGACCCTCCAAGGGGCCGACCCTTCATCAGGATCTAGACGACCCTTCGAGGGGCTGACCCTTCATCAAACTTCATACGACCCTTCGAGGAGCCGACCCTTCATCAGGAACCAGACGACCCTTCGAGGAGCCGACCCTTCATCAGGCTCCAGACGACCCTTCGAGGGGCCGACCCTTCGAAGGGCCGACCCTTCATCAGGCTCCAGACGACCCTCCGAGGGGCCGACAGTACGAGGCCTAAATTGGGCATGACTCACTATCAGAAGGAACTTTGCCCTCGGCCTCATGTTACAGGCCGAGGGTGACGTTATCACAGCGCGTGGTTTGGGAGACGCGTGAAACACTGCGCGTGAGGCTCCCACGGCACGTGGAAGACCGTTATAACAATATCACCCCCTCATGTGAGGGAATATTATGTCATCATTAGCCACAGGTGGCATCTACAGGTGTCAACAGGGGATTGGCTAGATCATCATTCACATGCACCATGCATACTTGGGGGGTACACTACACCTCCCAAGACCTATATATACTTGTCACCTACAACCCTACAGGGGGGAATAAATCAATAATCATAACCCTAGCAAAAACTCTGCTTATACACACAGTAGAGAGAGAAAGTGAGCTTATGTGCATTGTATCCAAGGCCATTAGTGCCCATACTTAGTGGATCACACACTCACAGTGGATGTAGGCCAAATTGGCTGAACCACTATACATCCTTGTCTTATTCCTCTTATACTCATCTCCTTCTACACACTTACACACTTATACACTTACATCACTATGGCTGCCATGGTTACTATTGTTTAAGCTCATCATCACTTATCCGGTGGTGCTGGATTTCAGCATCATAAGGGATGATGAGCTTAACAATATCTGAGTAATCATTTGTTTTTCCTTTTTCGAATTTATTTGATCCAGTTTAGCTAGCACTATATCTTCCACTTTATTATTATTGTATACTTAAGACTGGGGGAGCTGTTACTATAAAGCATCTATGATACATGATGAGCTATTGGCTATTAGGTGAGTGTAGTTTTCACTGTCAATCACCAAAAAAATATATAATATGGAGGCATTTCGGTTATGATATATCAGCGGGAAAAAAATAAAAAATAGAGGACGACAGAAAATGAAAGGTCACGAGATGATTTGCAATGAAATTACAACTTTATAGGGAGAAACCTATGAGTTATGGATTCCATACCATCTTCTTCAGTCACAATGGCCTGAAACTCCAAAAAATAGTAAGCTCGGCATTAAAAATCACAATAAATAGGACGTCGTGTATCAATTGTTGCATTTTGAAATCAAAGCACATACTTTCACGATTAGAGATCTGGAAGTACTTCTACCTCTTACCATTAGAGACCACTAATTTCTGAATATTTAGAAAAAATACAAACACTATTTGGTCAATGATTTAGCTTTAGGTACAAAAGCAAACACAATGTTTTCCTAACACCAATTCACATCGTCACAATAGATGACAGATATTTGGTCACATTTCTCTAATTTCATGAAAATACACAACTATTCAAAGGAAATAATTCAGACCAACCTCGAAATGTCTTTCTGTCGTATATTGGCACATAGGCACTGCTCATTATAGATCATTGACTAAATCAGAATATTGTTTTGTGTAGTGATTATAGATCATTGATTATTTTTCTAATATCTATAGTTCGAATTCAAATGTGAGTGATAGTGGCCTTATTGATCAGGTAATTCCCAAGCTTGTTACCAATCAGGAGGATATGATTTTATCATCTATTACAAGTAATAAAGAGATTAAGGCCACGACTTTCTCAATGAATGCTATGTTTGCTCCCGATACTGATGAATTTGTAGGTATATTTTACCCAAAATGTTGGGATACTGATGGTATTGATGTTTGTAGAGTTTTTCCTAGTTTATTTAAGATGAATTGGATTGTCCCTAGCTTTAATAAAAATCACATATTGGCAGCAGCTATGAATATTTCAGAAGAAAAATTCTAAGCTACAATAGCAATTAAGAATACTATACTTGATAGACATGAATTTCTAAAGCATCGGATAGAAGCATGTCACCAACCATATCAGCAGCTAACATTATCACAAGAAAGAAAATCTTGGGAAAGAGAAATAAAACATCGACTCTCACTGACACCACTAATATCCCCAAAACCTCAAGTTTCAATTCAAAAATCAATGCAATGAGAACGTCTTATTCAATGACCTCTCTGGTCAGAACATATTACATTTCTGCATCCGAGGTTGACGATGATGATAATGATCGCATATCTTTTGTTTCTGATTCATCGAAAATAAAGTCGTGTCATCTAGTCACAAATTACCTCTCCCCAAGGCCTAAGTTCCTGAGGTACACGCAAAATAGGTGAAAAAAGAAGACTCTTGACAGGGAAAATGAGTTTGAAAAAGTAATTAGTCAATGCCTGATGATGATGATGCCCATAAAAGCTTTTCGACAGAAGAATCATCTGAGGATGTTCGTAGTTTTGTGGTATTAGCTTCTCTAGATGGTATCGAGAAAGAATAGTATGTGAAAGTTAACAACATTGAAGATGATGTTGATGAGGAGGATATCAGAGACAGTAACTACAAGTTTGGTGACAAAGAAAGTTCTTTGTCTCATTTACAAAAAAGGCATTTCTGAAGAGGAATAAGGTTTTCTTTGCCTAATAATATAAAGTACACAGAAAGCCACATAGTTGTAGGGAAACACATTTTCCAATTCAATCCTGAATGTGGATTGTTTTATATCATTTTTAGAGGTGGATTTTTCTGGGAAAAAAAATGGTAGTCAAGAGGGAAAATGGCATTTTCTAATTTCCTTTTTGTCACAAATCCTACCATGGTGCCTTAATTTGATTCGAACGATAAATCTGCAGAAACTTAATCAAATGTGCAGTGACGAACTTACTAAGTGAGTTGGATGGGTCCTCTACCATAGTATAATTTACCAGGAGGACACTCCTAGTCATTCGAATTACGAAAAGCTCCATGATTATCTCTTTCATTAATATATAAATATCCCCATGCATACGGACCATGAGGTGCATCACTCCACCCACCTGCACAATAATAATCAAACCTAAAATTATGGAATTACGGAGATGGGGGTATAGGATCAAACTAAGATTTCACAATAATAAATAGGGGATACGTCCCTTGTCAGTTGTCCCCATGGGCCATGTCATGTCTAATTTAGATTAGCATTCTGAAATCTCAATAGTTCCTTTAAACAAGATATGAGTGATTAAAGTGATTTACCTGTGGTCTCGTGAGATGTTTGATCCAAAAAAGCCGCTAACTCTCTCTTGTGCGTGGTATCGACTCCAGTTGTGCCGAACCCACTAAAGGACCCTTCCGCATTGATAAAGGCCTCATATGTGTAGAACCCATTACTGAGGCACCTCCCATCGTTTCGATATTTAATCATTTCATCAAATGAGGTCTGGCTCATGAGTGAGCCAACATCACCACCACTGCCACTACCACTGCCACTGCTGGGTGAAGCGGTTGGACTGGAGGGCGTAGGAGTTGAACCACCACCCTAGCATTGGCTCTAGCAACCTTTTGTGCAGTAGTCATCTGTTCACGTAGATGACTACTCAAGAGTGTATTATCAAGCTTTCTGATAATACATGATATTAGTGATTTACAAAGAAAGTTTGGTGCATCACCCAATTAGTCTTCTCAGGTTCTCTTTGCCTGCCATAGTTTGTATGCAACACTAATATTTTCTTATAACCCTTAATAACTCCACCAGTTATAACCGGCCTTGTCTTGCCTGTTTCACGCCATCTTGTTTCACCATCATCGGCATCTCTATGCACCTTTCTTCATTTTCTAGTCCCTGTTGTGTACGCCTTTGGAGGTCAATGAAAGAAGTGTCGAATTTGGCCATCCTTGTTCACTCCTGCATCATCAAAATATACATGCCTTTAATATGTAACTTGTATTATTAGTTCATTATCAAGAATAAGGTTGGTAATGACTGTATCAATATTGCTTCAGCCGTACTCAAGACCGATTTATAATCGTGTCATGTCCTGTACTCATCCGTCTAAAATTGAGATTCATTTTTTCCTGCTTTTAGGACATATCAAAAAATAAAAATAAAAAGAGTGTTAGAGTGAGGAAATAGTTAACCATATATATAGCATCTCAATTTTCTGCATTCATCATATTGGTAGGAAACCTTATAAAGTACGAACCTTTAGCACGCCCCCAAACACGCTAACTAAGTTGCTTGGGACTTATTCAGCATTGACTTGAACATAGTACCCACTAGAGGAGGAAACGGTATATATATATATATATATATATATATATATATATATATTACAAAAGGTTAAAATAAAGAAAGCATTCATGTTTGACATATAATTAATTATTAACAAACTAATGACGTTTTTTCAATATAAATCAGAACTTTAGAGGGAAGTTGGAGAGAGAAAATTTATACAGATCAAATTATTTGTATACAAAAAAATTCAATGACTTCAATATTTTCAGGATTAATTCCTTATATTTACAATTTCTACAGTTCGCGGCTCGTTTGATGAGCGGGATACCAAGGTGGTATCGGATAATATTATCCAATCAAATTGTTTATTGAATCATAATTCTTTGAATTGTTTATGTTTATTGAATCACAACTACATCGATATTCAATGGTAAATTTATAGGACAATATTCAGTACACCATAACATTAAAACATAAGTAACACGGTTATAACTTGAAAACCCTAGTTCCCACGAGATCTATAAACCAACAAATCAAGAGTAAAGCTGAATAATGGAGTTTGAACAAGGAAAAAATGATGATGATATTATCTGAGACATTGTGACCGCGATTACAAGATATAAAAAGAGAGAGAGAATTTTGGATTGGCAATGTCTTAGGGTAGGAGATGAACCACCATTCCAATGTTACTTTAAGATTGGCTATTTTCATTCTACTTCACAAAACATGTAAAAATGAAGTCACCTCAAGTGTTTATATTATACAAACCTAAAACCCAATATCAAAATAGAATTTAAATAAATAAAATAAAATAAATCTACACAATGCAGAGCTATACCTTTTTAAAAGGAAAAAATGATTACTACACAACATGGGAGTTAGTCCTCAATAATAAATCAACCCAAATGGTGCAAATCTTCTTAAATTTTCAAAACCAAAATATTTTGATTTCACAACCTGTCAAACATGAACAGTGATTGATAGGTGGTGGGCTAGTCCATTTGTTTACCAATTTAAATCAGAACCACAAAAATCAATTTCCCAAAATTAATCACACCCATAATCTACATTAACAAATCTTGATAACAATATCCATCAAATTCAATTCACACAGATAAATTTATACAATAAATATTGGATGACCTGCTGCTGAAAATTTTATGAGAATGTCGAAACAGTAACATAGTTACAACTTGAAAACCCTAGTTTTCCACGAGATCTATAAACCGACAAATCAAAATTACAATCGAATAATTTAGTTTTAACAAGGAAAAAATGAAGGTGATATTACCTCAGACCCTAGAGAGAGAGAGAGAGAGAGAGAGAGAGAGAGAGAGAGAGAGAGAATTTTGGATTGGCAACATCATAGGGTAGGGGTCGGTTTACTATGTGACATGATGGAGTTTGGGGGAGACGTGAGTTTGAGAAACCCTAGATGCGCAAAGTGGTAGAGATTTTCGAGAACAAGATTTTTCATTTGGATGTGTGGAAGTCGGGGAGAGTTTCTCTAGTTTTGGGGGGAACTTTTTCTTTTATTTTTTTATCTTCATTTTTAAAATAATGAATTATAATTAGTAATAGTTATATTTGATTACTAACGGTATTATAGGGTAAGAAATAGTAATGGTACAATTATGTTAGTATTCATAAAATTAGTCTGTTACTAAAAGCTTGTTTTGGTGTAGTGAAGTTATTCGTCGACGATTTTACCGAGTATAACCAGATCAAGATGTACTCAGACCATCAAGAGAAGACTGCCTTTATTACCCCGTGGGGAACCTTTTGTTACACAGTCATATCGTTAAGTCTAAAAAATGCTGGAGATACCTACTAGAGGGCACCTATAATCATTTTTCATGATCTTATCCACAAAGAGGCTAAAGTCTATGTTGGCGATATGATTATCAAGTATAAAACTAGAGAAGGTCACATCCCTGTCTTGAGAAAATTGTTTAAATGACTACGAGAGTATCAAATGTGCCTCAACACACAACAAATCATTTTCAGTGTCAAAAAAGGTAAACTCCTCAGCTCATGGTCAGCAAAAAGGGGATCGAAGCATACCTTGCCAAATTAAGAGCAATTATATAATTGCCACCACCTCGGGTGGAGAAAGAAGTTTGCAGCTTTCTGGGCAAACTCCAATACATCAGTCGGTCCATTAGACACCTAACCTCCATTTGTGATCCCGTCTTTAAACTTCTTCGAAAGGATTCAACCAAAGTCTGGAAGGAGGCATGTCAAGAAGCCTTTGACCAGATCACACGATACCTTACCCGACCTCCGGTGCTCATGCCTCCGTAGTAAGGTGTTCCCCTCCTTCTATGCTTCACTGTCACAGACTCTGTGGTAGGGGATATGCTAGCCTAATACATCAAAGAATCATGCAAAGAAAGTGATATCTATTACACTACTCAAAAGCTACCAGCGCACATGGTGAACTATACTGTGACACCCCGACTAATTAAATACCGGGTAGCTACTCCTTTATTCAAATTAATGCAAAATGTCAAGTTTGTTCAGTTCATAGCATCACTGTCGAAAACATTTTTAAACAATTACTAGCCACCTAATATTTAAAAAGTGAGTTGCCAAATTTTATTAAATTAAATTAACATGCAACCAATTAAAATTTAAGCTAACTATACCACATCCACATCACAATCACAATATAATAATAAAAAAAATAAAAAAAAAATGAGTCTGGAGTAACACTCCCCTGAATAAACCAAATATTGAATAAATCCCAATACAATGTCTGAATAAAATAAATAAATCCAAGACTGAAATGAAGCTGAAAGTATGAGAAAGTTGTCTCTAAATGGAAAGGGGAGACATGCCCTAACAGATAAATGACCCTGAATAGAATCAAATGCAGAATGTGGAGGTGTCTACTACCGAGATCCTGTAACTTCCACAGCAGCTACAACACGTCAATGGAATGGAACTCCTATGCTTGGCATCCCTGTGGCTGGGCACCTAAAAGGTTTTAAAAGAAAAATAAATTTGGAAGCAAACGGGTCAGAGCCTGAGGTGAAAACAGTTTAAAAATATAGCAAGTGTTTAATTGCATTAAACAGTGAATATTATATACATGTTAGTTACGTGCTCTCACATGAGTTCCTCACCCCTCAACTAATGTGAACGCCTAACATATATCCTTAACCAGTCCTAGTTATGCTGTTAATTAACTAGTATGTACCACTTCCTGCCCTCACATTATAATATAAGGGTTTATTCATATCCTTCTAATATATCCTACATGTATTTCACCTTTTCATTGATCAGATTAATTTAACAATTACAATAGGAAATTCTCATTTTAAATCCCATTCAAAATGTCTCAATTGTTCATGTTCACACTTTAACAAAGAGTCCGTTATAATCACAAGTATATTATTCTCATCATAAATATACAAATAGGGAACCCATAGGCTAAGCTGTGGTGCACACATACTCTACTATCGAATCTCGGTACATCACGTACATAAGGACTACGTGCTTCGAATCTCTCAGTAACCGTTGCAATAAACAAAATCACACATATTGGAGGCAAACATAGTTCACATACCCATGGGTCACGCACATACCTACGCTCCCATGGTCAGCTGGCTCATTAACTCATAAATAAGCCATTCATAGCCCTATGTCCTTAAGGTACCAATCTAAATTCCCCCGTAGGCACACAAAGATTAGATGGCCCTGTTCCGAAAGCCGACCTCCCGTGATAGCAAGTATGGTAGGTATGTCATACACATAATAATCCATATACTAAGCATTCACACAACTTAGATAAATTATTATATTATTAAGGGTATATTATTCTCCCTATACCATTAGTCTAATTTGTACACTAAGATTACTCCATATTATATTTAATATATTTAGACGATAAGTCTCACGTCGTATTGTTCGAGTACTTAAAACCTAACCGAAAAGGTTACTAAGACTCCTACTTTTCCCACATATTAATTCAGTACTCATAAGTCCTTATTAGGGTTGTGTTTTGGCCGGATCGGATCAGAAAAACATGTTTCAAAAAAATTTTGAAAAAATCGGCAAAAAATCGGCGTGCCGAAGCCGAATCCGATTTTTTTTTTTTTCGAATTCGGAATTTTCGACAAAATTTTGGAAAATTCGGCAATTGTCCAGAAACATAAATTGGGAAATACTTCGGAAAATATTTTGGAAAAACAATCGAAAAATAGTTCGGAAAAACAATCAAAAAATAGTTCGAATAATATTTCGAAAAATAATTCGAAAATTCGGATCGGAACAAATTTAGAAAATTCGGATAGGCAAAAATCGAAAATTCGGAATATAAAAAAATTCCGATTTTCGATCCGATTTTTTTCGAAAAAAACAGAAATGGACAATAAAAAAATCTTTCCAAAATCGGAAAAAAATCCGATCAGAATTCGATAAAATCGAAAAATTGGGAAAAAGCACAGCCCTAGTCCTTATTTATGTCCCAAATCCTAACTTATCACTCCTAAGAATTTAAATCATGTTCTTGCATCATAAAATAAGAAATTACTCGTAAATTCAATGCTACATTCCAACCCAGTTCTAATATGTTCTGGGGTTCAAATATATCCGTACTAGTATCCCTCAAGTCCTAATGTATTCACATAATCCTCAACTACAACGTTCGATGGCCGACAACACTTAAATTCAAAAAAGGGAAAAAGGTCACAATTTGGGGAGATCGATCGATAGACCTAGGGCATCGATCGATCGATCCCAGTAGATCTATCGACCTATGAATGTCGATCGATCAATCAAGCAGGTGCAGGCTACGGGTTTACTTCGTTTTCAGTCCCAGATTTGTCCCAAATCTTCATTACAAGATGTGAAATCCTAATGTAAGTATATAGGGTCATTATACAACCTAATTACAAGATTCTTAACGTTCCAAAACTTTTAAATCATCAACAATTAGACTTTTCTTGGATCAAATTCTCATATCATCATGAAAACCCCTATTTTTCTATTTTCTTCAAGAATCATCATACTTCTCATCCTAAATTCGTTTTTAATTCATCAAGGGTTATGATTTTTTTAATGGAATACTTCCAGAATTAAACTACATGCAAATCATATCCAAAGATTAGATTTCTTCTCCAAATTTCATGAATTTCAATCATTGATCATGGCTATCATCAAATCCTACACTATCATGGATAAATTATTCGCTGAAACTTAATGAAATCAAATCACTTTCCTTGGAATTGATGTTATGATCCATTGGTGATGTTAAGGGCTGGTTCTCTTCCTCTCTCCGATCATAATTCCAGCGAATTGTAGTGGTGTGGGGTGGTTATAGCCTTGAGAACTTCTTGTAACTTCCCCTCTTTCTCACATTGCCCACTCCTTGATTTTTGACAGATAATGGCCCAATGGACCTAATATTGGCTGATAAATAACGCCTAAAATTCGTGGGTCAAAATCCCTTAAAATTAAAATGACTAAAATACCCTTCCGGGTTGCCGGTTTGGCCTAAAAATGCATCGGGACCCAAACTAAACCATCGGCTAGTGTTTTATGACTATTTCGACCCTTCCGGACACACTGGCATACTCAAAATGGTCATACGGGTGATAAAATTATAATTTACTTTTAAATCCAATTAAATTAATTCCTGGCGCGACTGACACGCGCGTCCCACTTAATTTCCCTAATTGTCGTATTTATGGCTCGCGACAATTTAAATAAATTCCATAATCATATATTACTACATTCACCCAGTAATATTCAACATTATTATCATAATCAAATACCAACTCACATCTCGCTAGTATTTAAATCCGGATTAATTTCCAATTAATTATCCCATTAAATAAAATCAATAAAATTACGGGTTATTACATATACCATGTTAGAAAAAGCGTGTGTCACCTTAGTCAGGGTCACACAAAATCTTTGGCATTATATTCTCTCGTTCTCCATTAAAATGGTGTCTCGAATGGATCCGATGAAAAAACTATCGGAGAAGACTGCCTTATTCAGTCGCATGGCTCGATGGTTGATGTTACTAGCTGAAATTAAAATCACGTATGTTACTCAAAAGGCCATGAAGGGAAGACTCATTTCTGACTATCTTGCTGACAATTTTATGGGGGGAGTCGAGTTATCGATTTACAAGTTCCCATATAAGGACATTCTTTACACTTCCCATCAAGAGCTTAGATGGTAGATGTTTTTCGAAGGGGCTACTAACAAAAAGGGATATGGTATTGGGATACTCATGATCGCTCCTAACTATTCTCATGCTCCCATTGCCATCGAGTTAGACTTCTCTTGCACCAATAACATGACATAATATAAAGCATGTACCGTAGGTCTCAAGATCGCCCTCGAAAAAGGAATCAGGTGCATCGATGTCTATGGCGATTTATCTCTCATCTCAAGGAAAATCCTTAGAAAGTGGAAGGTTAAAGATGAAAAACTCTAACCCTTCCATGCTCACCTCTAAGAGCTTGCCTCCTAGTTTGTAAGATATCACTTCCATTACTGTCCTCGTTTAAGAAACAACCTAGTCGACGCATTAGCAACCCCAACCTCTATGGTCAACATACCAAAGGGAGTAACAATGGTGCCCTTTCTAGTCCAGAAACATACATTACCCACTCATTGCTACCACTCGAGCTCGTAACATAAAAAGATCCAAATATAACTGGATTGTGGTATTATGACATTCGGCACCTACTCAAGCATGGTAGATATCCTTAGGACACTAAAAAGTAAGATTGCGTGACCCTTCATAGGCTTGTTGCTCAGTGCATCATTTGTGACAAGGCGCTCTTCAAGAGAAATTTTAATGGAACCCATCTACATTGCATAGTAGGGGATGGTGTCGAGGACATAATGCATAAAATCCACAGCGAAGATTATGGACCCCATATGAACGGTCATACGCCTGCTAAGAAAATCACCTGTCAGGCATATTCCTAGACCACTATGGTTCAAAACTATTTTTCTTATGTCAGAAGATGTCTCAAATTCCAGAAGTTTGCTAATATTCATCACTTACCTCCTTAAAAGTTGTACAACATGACTTCACCTCAGCCCTTCTCAATTTGAGGCATTGATATCAGAGACAATCCGCTCAAAATAATAACGGGTGGCCAAACCTATACTACATTAAATCAGGTATCTCAGATGGCACAGCCTTAACATCAACTGACAATACTAAATAATATAAGGCTAACTACCCGAAACCATTAAAAGCGGATTGCCAAAAATTTAAAACTTTTATTTAACACCAATTAAAACCAATCATGCAACCAATAACATAAAATACTACATCTAACTATGATGAGTGATACAACTAACTCTACAATATGTAAAGCAATGAATGCAAGAGTATAACAAAATGTACAAAGTAAATTACCCGAATATGCTGTCGGCTCATAGACAATACAATAATCTGAGAAGGGAAAAATATAAAGTGTTAAACTACAACACTTGAGTATAGACCCAAATATACAACTGAATCCTAATATAGATATACAAAAGATAGGAATCGACTAAGGCAAAGTGCCGCAACAGTCCGCTATTGCCACAGCTCCACGAATACATTGGATGGGAGAACATCAATGGCGTCCTTGCGGAGGAACACCTAAAGTAATACAATATATATACATAGCAGGAGAAAATATAAACGGGTCAGAGCCCGAGCTGAAAACATTTTATAGCAAGTGCATTAAAATGCATAATAATTATAAATGCATTATTACATGATTTAATGGAGTCGCACTCTCCGTAATAATCCAACTCACCTCTCAACTAAAGCGCGCAACTAAACGTATGCACGTGATCTCCAAATAAATGCCCCTATCAAAAATTAGGCAATTTAAATCTAATGCAAACCCAATTTAAAGCCATTTTCTTATCTCCATGTACACTTGTCTAATTTCCATCTAACTCATATACTTTAACTTTTAGTGTTATGGTTCTCATTCATTTATTCACTTTCTTAACATATAGGGTTTACATACCCGTTTTCCAATCCAACATACAATAAACATAAACATCTTCTTTACTAGAATTTCTCATATTCTAGTTATGCCAACAATATACAATTATATAGATGAGTTATTAGCATCTAAGTGCTAAGGACTAAACTTCTCCCAATTCTCAATACTGCACTACGTTTCGTGCGTGGGACGTCTCGCAAAGCGAAATCCAAACAAGGAACCCCCCCGTTACACTACTCCTGGCAGTATTGATCATCAAGATTCATTATGCCCTCAATGCATGATGCATGTAACCCAATTCTCATTATTCCAGTTTTAATTATTTATTCCCAATTCTCAACAGTGCTCTGCGGTTCGTGTGTGGGACGTCTCGCGAAAGAGAAATCCAAACAAGGAACCCCCCTGATACACTACTTATTGGCAATGTTGATCGTTGAGGTCCATTATGCCCTCGATACCCGAATAACCAATCACATCCATAATATAATAACTATCCAAACGAGCTATAACTCGAGGACGTAGGCTCACAATGCTATCATCTTCCAGTTGCCCATACCACGAAGCAAACTGGGAACCACCTGGTGGGGTTCAATGACACCCACCTCGTGATCAACTCACGCACACAACGTCCCGGGAAGCGGTCATAGCTCCTAACCGACAAGTGAGAACGACACATACCCATGAATTCTCACCCCCAAAATAATAAATGTATATCACATAATAATTACCATGGACGACTTTGACATGGGGAATGTCCACACCCTGCTCATCGAGCCAGGATGCACACCCTCATCGCGCGCAACTTCCCAATGATAGCAAGGAGGGGGTATTCTTCACTATATATATATATATATATATATATATATATATATATATATATATATATATATATATATATATATATATAGAGAGAGAGAGAGAGAGAGGTAGGCTCCTATGCACACTAAGTTTGCACACTAAGTTTGCACATTACCTTTTAAAAGTGTGCAAACTTAGTGCTGGCGCACACCAATATTTTTATATGATATTATAACATTTCAATGGACTCACATAAAAAAAATTAGCTCAAAAAAAAAAATTTTGCTATTTTTACAAAATCGGTCAAACTTTCGCAGTTTTTAAAGGGCTTAAAAACTGCGAAAGTTTGACCGATTTTTTAAAAATAGCAAAAAACGTTTTTTTGAGCTGATTTTTTTTATATGGGTTCCTTGAAATGTTTAAATATCACACAAAAAAAATCAACTCAAAAATATTTTTTTTACTATATATAAAAGGTAATGTGCAAACTTAGTGTGCAAACTTAGTGTGCACAGGAGCCTGCCTCTATATATATATATATATATATATACCATCACATAAGGTATACATACATCTTCACATCATATAAAGATATACCATCATATAAGGTATACCTACCACATCATTTACATTTTCGTATTACGCACTTAGGCGTAGTTGAATTAATATCATTATTTAGTATATCTCTCTCTTTTGATACACTAACCGTCAATTCTCACAAATCTTCCCCACTTAGTATACACTATACTATTTCTCGCTTGAAGCTCACATGTCGCTTCTAATTATGAATTGTCTCTCAATTCTATTTAAGTTAAGGATATTCTTTATCCTAATGCACCTCAATTAGCATTTCTCATTGTGTGAGACATCTCCCAATATAATTATCGTTAAGGATATTTCTATATCTGTATGCACATCAATTAGCATCTAAGATTCTCCATCCATAATAGGGTTCAATAAATGTTATGAACCGTTAAAGTTATCCCATTTGGGATTTGATCCTAAGATCCAATATCTCTAAACTCATTCTCATTCTTTCATATAAATTTAATAATTATCTCCAAATAGAATTCCCAAAGATAGTCGGTTTCCCCACTTAGATTATACCAAAATCTCTAATCGGTATTCCTCAATTTAAGTCAATAAGACTCCAATAATTTCATATAAGGGAAACTCTCTAAAAGTCTCCAAAGCATACTCCACATAACTCCTATAGAGGTTCCCAATCGATAACCTTAAACGAAACGGAATGAAATTCTCCCTAGAAAAACATCCCTCAAAAGCCCTATTTTCGAATCTATTCGGGCCAATTCTGAATCGATTCGTCCCTACGAATCGATTCGGCCTCCAAGGAGAATCGATTCGGGTCATCAGACCTGGGATTCTGTTTTAGGCCGAATCGATTCGGTTGGGGTCCAAATCGATTCGGTCATTCAAACCTGGGCAACTGCAAATTTTCGAATCGATTCGGTAAGGGGCCGAATCGATTCGGACCTTCAGAAGGCTCGAAAATGGCTACTTTTTAGTAAGCCAAAAATCCCAAAAATCATTTTAATCATCTTATTTGCATTTCTCTTCAACCCAATCACATATATAACTTTAATATTCATCCAAAAACACATATGAACTAATTTCAATCATCAAATCCAAGATCTAAATAACAAATCTAAGATTTTACCCAAAAGTTAGGTTTTGATAAACTAAACCTAAAACCCAAGGATTTAATCCACAAATCATACAATAAATGGTACACAACAATTATTTAGCAACTTTAATCACTTGCATAAAGTTTGTAGGGTCTGATCCGTCCTCGAGATCGCGTATTGGCCGTAAAATCCACTTTATCTCTCTTTTCTCCTTCTTCTCTCTTTATTTCTTTCTATTTCTCTTTCTCTCTCTCTAAGGAGAATTGTTTCCCTCGTAGGCTTAATAAGACTTATTTCCAAAGATACACACTTTAAATGATAATACACACTTTAAATGACTCGATGACTTTAATTCGAGTCAAACGAGCTTAAATTATTTCGGAACCTAAATAGACCCCAAGTACAGTCATTTCGACTTTCTCGCCCCTTCCGGACATAACTACACCCTCAGAATCGCCATTCGACACACTTTCTAACAACTTCAACTTTTGACCTCAATTGCCAATTTAATAATTCTCCAAATAAAATAATATTTACTTCTCCCAAAATAAATAAATTATCATCTCTAAAGTCTCGGGTTGTTACAAACTTCTCCACTTACAAAAATTTTGTCCTCGAAATTTAGCTAAGCCTAATTCTCCAAAGCTCAACTAGTTCCTACTACACTCATCCTCACTAATCCTATACCCAAACTTCTAACTTCCCACGAAGAATTTATTTTAAGTTAATTTTAAGTTTTACAAAACCAATTACAACAACTAGGGCGCCCATACACCCTTTATTTTAGCTTTACTCAATCCAATCATAATGAGGCTTCATTTTCCTCCAAAGTTCCATAATCCCATAAATATATATATATATATATTATACCAGCAATATTAATAGTATAAAAATTTTGAATGGTCCAAAGAAATAACTCCTCTCAATTCCTAACATTCGCCACTTTCATGCGGGGGACGTCTCGCAAAAGCGAAATCCAAACAAAGAACTCTCCCAATACACTACTATGGAGCGCCATTGGGGATTGAGAGTTTGTTAAATCCGGACTAGAGTTTGAAAATATTTTAGTGAAAAATAATTTTGATATGGCCTAAAGGCCGATAAAAAGCTTTATTTTGAAAACAGTTTATAAAAAATATTTTGGTTTATGTCTTACACTATTTATATAAAGTGCCTTATGTTCCCAACACAAGGTCTTAACAATCATTATACATATAACATCATGTAGCTCACAAAAATTAGCATAATTATGAGCTAAACTTTCCTCCGTCCCAATCATCCACAAATTCTGAACTCTTTAAGTAATGATATCTTATATCATATTAACATATTGCCATTTATTTTGCTCATCCATATCTGGAATACAACAATTATATAAGTCTAACATGACTATATATAAATAAGTAGCTTTATCATTACTACTTATCACACAATAACCATTCTTACATTCATAACAAGGTTTATAGCTCTCTTTAAGCATATTACAAAATTATCCTTTCTTTCAAAAGATAATTACATAAGAGCCTAACTTGCTCAGAATTCCCTTTCGGGTCATTACATACATAATAGGGTCATAGCGTTACCCTTTCATAAATATCTCTCATGCGATATCCAAAACGTCATATATTAATATTCTTATTCATGAAGGAAAATTAACTTACATCATCCATCTCTAGTCCGATTGCCCATTCTCATCATTGGGCTCCCAAATAAAGTCCCCTGGTCTAAAATGACCTCGAATCTGTTGTAGGGGGTGTACTTCCAAAATTTCATCAAAACGTGGTCCTTTACCTCTTTTAGGACAATCTTTCTTTCTATGACCTATTACATTTACCCATAAATCCTCTATGCCCATCCTGGGGAACAAAATGTTGTTGCGACTCTCTATGATCCGACTTATACTCGCTGGTATTACTCGCATTCCCTTCGCCAAACCTACTTGATGAACTCAAATCTCCAAAGTTATTACCCTTTTGCGAACGAAGACGGTATTCATGACACTTCAACAGCGTCGCATTCACTACCTCGACGAAAGTCACTAATATGGGACTCTCTAACAAATGCTGCCAAATTTTCCAATCTAAACCTCGAACAAACTTTGATATACGCTTCTCTTCCGTATTTACCTCATCGGGTACAAACTTCGCCCGTCTAGAAAAATCTTCTTCATATTCTACCACCGTTCGATTACCCTAAAACACATCCATTAGTTTCTTCCCCTCTTTCTGAATTGGTGAAGGAAAATTCCTTCGGTCAAAAAGTTCCCAAAAATCTGTTATAGGCAAAGTATCTCTCTGTTCAAATGTGGTGACAGACTCCCACCATTGGAGAGTTGCACCCAATAACTTAAAGGTGGCTAAAAACTATTTCTGCACCTCACTACACTCAACCATACGGAGGTGACCCTGTATACTACTCTTCCATTGACTTGCAGCCATTTCATCAACTCCCTCTGAAAACTCTGGAGGATGACCCTTACTAAAATCTTCCTTCACTCTCTCCCACAAAGACAGTCCTAAATAGGTATGGGTTGCTTGAACGGTAGGTTGCTGTGCCATCGTAGAAATGGCAGCAGTTACAGCTTATGCCACAATATTGGCAACTTCATCTGTAGTCATGTTCCTTTGAGGCAATTGGGTTCCACGTCCCCTTTATTTGCCCTGACTGAATGACCTCTCTTCGGTGGCATCTAAAACAAGAACAATTGTATCAGAACACCTTTCAAATATTTTCAAATTACAGAAAAAATATGGACGTGTGAATACAACAGTCCTAAGAATAAGGCTCTACATCAAGAACGCTTACGAAAGATCGTAGTAACGCACACAGATCCTAAAGACACTAGAACCTGATGCTCTGATACCATCTGAGACAATTCGCTCAAAATAATAACGGGTGGTCAGACCTATACTACATTAAATAAGGTATCTCAGATGGCACAGCCTTAACATCAACTGACAATACTAAATAATATAACCCGAAACCATTAAAAGCGGATTGCCAAAAATTTAAAACTTTTATATAACACCAATTAAAACCAATCATTCAACCAATAACATAAAATACTACATCTAACTATGATGAGTGATACAACGAACTCTACAATACGTAAAGCAGTGAATGCAAGAGTACAACAAAATGTACAAAGTAAATTACCCGAATATGCTGTCGACTCACAGACAATACAATAATCGAAGAAGGGAAAAATATAAAGTGTTAAACTACAACACTTGAGTATAGACCCAAATATACAACTGAATCCTAATTTAGATATACAAAAGATAGAAATCAACTAAGGCAAAGTGCCGCAACAGTCCTCTATTGCCACAGCTCCACGAATACATTGGATGGGAGAACATCAATGGCGTCCTTGCGGAGGAACACGTAAAGTAATACAATATATATACATAGCAGGAGAAAATATAAACGGGTCAGAGCCCGAGCTGAAAAAATTTTATAGCAAGTGCATTAAAATGCATAATAATTATAAATGCATTATTACATGATTTAATGGAGTCGCACTCTCCGTAATAATCCAACTCACCTCTCAACTAAAGCGCGCAACTAAACGTATGCACGTGATCTCCAAATAAATGCCCCTATCAAAAATTAGGCAATTTAAATCTAATGCAAACCCAATTTAAAGCCATTTTCTTATCTCCATGTACACTTGTCTAATTTCCATCTAACTCATATACTTTAACTTTTAGTGTTATGGTTCTCATTCATTTATTCACTTTCTTAACATATAGGGTTTACATACCCGTTTTCCAATCCAACATACAATAAACATAAACATCTTCTTTACTAGAATTTCTCATATTCTAGTTATGCCAACAATATACAATTATATAGATGAGTTATTAGCATCTAAGTGCTAAGGACTAAACTTCTCCCAATTCTCAATACTGCACTACGTTTCGTGTGTGGGACGTCTCGCAAAGCGAAATCCAAACAAGGAACCCCCCCGTTACACTACTCCTGGCAGTATTGATCATCAAGATTCATTATGCCCTCAATGCATGATGCATGTAACCCAATTCTCATTATTCCAGTTTTAATTATTTATTCCCAATTCTCAACAGTGCTCTGCGGTTCGTGTGTGGGACGTCTCGCGAAAGAGAAATCCAAACAAGGAACCCCCCTGATACACTACTTATTGGCAATGTTGATCGTTGAGGTCCATTATGCCCTCGATACCCGAATAACCAATCACATCCATAATATAATAACTATCCAAACGAGCTATAACTCGAGGACGTAGGCTCACAATGCTATCATCTTCCAGTTGCCCATACCACGAAGCAAACTGGGAACCACCTGGTGGGGTTCAATGACACCCACCTCGTGATCAACTCACGCACACAACGTCCCGGGAAGCGGTCATAGCTCCTAACCGACAAGTGAGAACGACACATACCCATGAATTCTCACCCCCAAAATAATAAATGTATATCACATAATAATTACCATGGACGACTTTGACATGGGGAATGTCCACACCCTGCTCATCGAGCCAGGATGCTCACCCTCATCGCGCGCAACTTCCCAATGATAGCAAGGAGGGGGTATTCTTCACTATATATATATATATATATATATATATATATATATATACCTTCACATAAGGTATACATACATCATCACATCATATAAAGATATACCATCATATAAGGTATACCTACCACATCATTTACATTTTCGTATTACGCACTTAGGCGTAGTTGAATTAATATCATTATTTAGTATATCTCTCTCTTTTGATATACTAACCATCAATTCTCACACATCTTCCCCACTTAGTATACGCTATAATATTTCTCGCTTGAAGCACACATGTCGCTTCTAATTATGAATTGTCTCTCAATTCTATTTAAGTTAAGGATATTCTTTATCCTAATGCACCTCAATTAGCATTTCTCATTGTGTGAGACATCTCCCAATTTAATCATCGTTGAGGATATTTCTATATCCGTATGCACATCAATTAGCATCTAAGATTCTCCATCCATGATAGGGTTCAATAAATGTTATGAACCTTTAAAGTTACCCCAATTGGGATTTGATCCTAAGATCCAATATCTCTAAACTCATTCTCATTCTTTCATGTAAATTTAATAATTATCTCCAAATAGAATTCCCAAAGATAGTGGGCTTCCCCACTTAGATTATACCGAAATATCTAATGGGTATTCCTCAATTTAAGTCAATAAGACTCCAATAATTTCTTATAAGGGAAACTCTCTAAAAGTCTGCAAAACATACTCCACATAACTCCTATAGAGGTTCCCAATCGATAACCTCGAACGAAACGTAATGAAATTCTCCCTAGAAAAACATCCCTCAAAAAGCCCTGTTTCCGAATCGATTCGGGCTAATTTCGAATCGATTCGGCCCTACGAATCGATTCGGCCTCCAAGGCGAATCGATTCAGGTCATCAGACCTGGGATTCTATCTCAGGCCGAATCGATTCGGCTGGGGTCCGAATCGATTCGACTGGGGTCCGAATCAATTCGGTCACTCAGACCTGGGCACCTGCAAATTTTTGAATCGATTCGGTAAGGGGCCAAATCTATTCAGACCTTCAGAAGGCTCGAAAATGGCTACTTTTTAGTAAGCCAAAAATCCTAAAAATCATTTTAATCATCTTCTCTTCATTTCTCTTCAACCCAATCACATATATAACCTTAATATTCATCCAAGAACACATATGAACTCATTTCTATCATCAAATCCAAGATCTATTAAAAAATCTAAGATTTTACCCAAAAGTTAGGTTTTGATAAACTAAACCTAAAACCCAAGGATTTAATCCACAAATCATGCATCCACTTTCTCTCTCTTTTCTCATTCTTCTCTGTTTCTTTCTTTATATTTCTCTTTCTCTCTCTCTAAGGAGAATTGTTTCTCACGTGGGCTTATTAAGCCTTATTTCCCAAGATACACACTTTAACTGATAATACACACTTTAAATGACTCAGTGACTTTAATTCGAGTCAAACGAGCTTAAATTATTTCGGAACCTAAATAGACCCAAAGTACAGTCATTTCGACTTTCTCGCCCCTTTCGGACATAACTACACCCTCAGAATCGCCATTCGACACACTTTCTAACAACTTCAACTTTTGACCTCAATTGCCAATTTATTAATTCTCCAAATAAAATAATATTTATTTCTCCCAAAATAAATAAATTATCGTCTCTAAAGTCTCGGGTTGTTACAATATCATTGGGAAAGTCACTTCCAAGGCATCAAATGGGAACGAATTCATCCTCGTCACCATTGATTATTTCACCAAATGGGTTAAAGGCAAGTTATAAGCAGTGCTGAATGCAAAGGAAATAACTAAATTCATTAGAAAGAACATCATCAACCGTCATGGAGTTCCCCATGAGCTGGTATCAAACAATGTGTTCTATTTTGAAACTGGAGTCACATGTTTAGTAGATGAGTGTGGAATTCAAAGGCACAAATCCTCTCCCTACTGACTTCAAACCAATGGGGTTGTCGAAGCCACCAACAAAAGCCTTAAGTCCATAATCATCAAAATGATCGAAAGTTATAGATATTGGGCAGACCGGATCCCATATGCTCTCTGGGGTTACCATACCTATATTAGAACGCCCACTGAGGTTACCCCTTACTCCCTAGTATATGATATGGAGGTGGTCCTACCTCTCGAACTCAAAATACCCTCCCTGTGAGTTATGCTAGAAAGTCAGGTCATTGAGGTAGATTGGCAGTAAAGCTACCATTACAAACTCGTACTCTTTGATGAAAGAATATTAAAAGTCCTATTATATACATAAGGTTACCATCACCGTATTGCTCAATCATTCAACTAAAAATTCAAAGATCATGGTGTGCAAGAAGGAGATCTCTCCCTCGAAGAAATTATAGAATCCATCTGAGATACAAGAGGGAAATTCAAACCTAACTGGAGTGGCCCTACACCGTGAAGAAAATTATGTCAGGTGATGTCGTTATACTTACAAACCTCAATGAAGAAGATATTGTGCATTCAATCAATTTGGATTGTCTTAAAAAATTCAACCCCTAGTCCAACTCTCGACATGCTATGACTCTTCTCATCTCCTTTCTAAAAAATATCCCCATCTCTTTTCAGAACTACGTGGGACCTGATCCTTTCAAAATCACCACTTCAAAAAAAACTCGCAATTTTCAAACTCCACTGAGGTACGTAGGAAACTCATAAAGCACCTTGGGCACGGTCCTTTGTCTTTTAAAAAATTATATTCTTTTCTACCACCGAGAACATTACTCTATAACTATTTAAACGAACAAAAGGATTATGTATGCCTTATTGATCGATATAGATATCAAACAAAATAAATTCTTTAAAGGCACAATAAAATATGTCGAAAACAACATCACATTCTTTTATTAAATACGAAACAAAACGATTACATGATGTATCAGTGACAAGAACGAGAAAATAACCAAAACACCTACACACAAACACATCTTTGTAATACCCTGTATTTTTATGGTTTTTAAATTTAGGGAATTATTAAATTTAATTGAAATAAATTAATTCGAAAATTTGTTTTAAATGTTACTAGCGTGACGAGAGTTAGTAATTATTGGAAAATTATTGATTTGTTAAATATTACTTGTTGAGTAGAGTAATATGTAGGATTGAATTTATAAAAATTGTCACGAGGGAATAATATGACAATTATGGAAATTAAGTTAGGACGCGCCTATGTCATGTCGGGACTAAATTATTATTATTAAAAGTGAATAAATTATAAGTCGCTCGTATGGTCATTTAGAGTGCGTCAATCTGTCCGAAAGGATCGAGATAGTCAAAATAATGTACCCGAGAGTTTAGTTTGGGTCTCGGGACATTTTTAGGCCTAACCGGTAACCCGGGAGGGCATTTTGATAACTTTCTATTTTTGGTCTTTAATAATGACGAAAATCATTAAGGTTAAATTAGATGGAGTGCTAGGGAAGTTAGGGTTCTGAGAACCAAAAGGGAAGGAGGCCATAGGAAGAATAAGGTGAAAATCTTTCTAAGTGTTCAAGGCCAAGAACCACGAATCTTACACCCCCACCGCCACCAAAGCGTAGATCAGAAGAAGAGGATTACTGCGATAGCAATTAGAGTCATCAAATCAGACCTTTAATTCTCAGTCAAGTATCTATCTTGCTTCTCTTTTAAGTTAATTGTCACACCATGTTATATTAGGATGATTGAACCTATGTTTCATGAAAGAACTCAAGGATTTAGAGGACCTAACCACATGTTGTAGGGAAAATAAATAAACTCTGGACATCCTAGTCATATGTAGAGGAGTACCCACGAACTTTGATCAATTTAGATGTGATAAATCTGAAAAAAGACACAGAACCATGAGAGTTTAAAGGAAAGTTAGGGTTCTTGATAATTAAAATGAATTGGCCATTAATTCAATTCCGTTGTTAAATTTACGCATGTCTTAGGTAGGAAATCTTGCATATATGTGTATAGAACTTGTGGTAATGTTCTTTAAGAATTTGGGAGTTGTAAATGACGTTTTTGGAGGAATTGTAAGATGACACCCGTAGGTTTTAATGGCGGTTTTTGGGAAAGAACTTCTTGATCGATCCCCCCTTTCCTCGATAGATCAACTCCTCCTGGAAAACTACATATTTCTCGTCTGTTGGTTTAATTCGGTTTTAATGCTTTGATTGTTATTGTTGGAGTATAATGGGACATAGAGAAGACCAGTAGAGCCTAGGTAGACCCCATTAAGTGAAACTTAGTGTAAGATGAGATTTTGGGTTAAGGAGGAATTATTCATGTGTATACGAAATCATGCAAACATTTAATAAAAAAAAAAAATCGAGACTCGTAAGGGAGTTAGACCAAAAGGTAAGTGAGTGTATGCCTACTGAAATTATACTCAGAATACTTCGAGAGAGGAGAAGTGAGTAAAAGTGAAATATAAATGAGAATAAAAATGAAGAGTTTGTTATGAGTAATAATCGAATAAAATGTGTTAATAACAGATAATTATAGTTATGGGTCGTGGGCACACCTAACTTGGAAATGTGGATATTTATATATATATATACGGTTGTGTGATTGTGCATATATTATATATCTGTATAAAAATCATACTCGGGCTACTTTCTATCATGGGGGTTATCTCTATTGGGCCTTTATGGGGGATATTGGCTCGTACCCTAGAGCATAGGATTCCTTGGTACAGGCTATCTGATTGATAGTCAGACGGTCCTAAGAGACGTGAGGATATGTGTTGACCTCTTAGTGACTTGGAACTATGATTCGCCTCCATTTGTATGTGTTTTATGTTAATACAGTTCGAGAGTGATTCCGAACTAGTATTTCCCTTAATATGAGTGATACGGGGACTTGATAGCAGAGTATGTCAGCACCATAGATTTTATGCGGGGTGTCGTTAGTATATATGTATTGTATGAGTGGCTAATATATATATAATCATGCTTAAGTGTGGGAACTTTCTATTGTGCATAAAAGTAGTTAAGTAATGAATAAATATACTCCGACTCTATTATAAGTGTTTGAGAAATTTTGTGACATCACTAGGATATTTTTATATAAAATAAGATATGTAAGCGCATAAATTTTAGGAATTTATTTATCTTCGCCATCGTAGTTAGCGGTATGAAACATTATGGCAAAACTAAGTTAAAATAAAATTTTGAGGTAAATAGTACGGTAGGCGTGCACCCTAGAGGAGAGATGAGAATTGCTCAAGAGAGTGATACGTACTAACATGGTTGTTACAATAGCCGGTAAGCAATTTATTTACTTGCTAAACTATTTTACACTCGGGCTCTGACCCGTTTCCTTTTATTTCTTCCCTCTTGTATATATGTATGTATATAATACAGGTGCCCAGCCACAGGGGCGTCATACTTAGGTCCTTTGGATCGAACGCGCTGCAGCTTATGTGGGAGTTGCAGGCCATTGCTTAGACGACCTCATTGTTGACTCTACTCTTAGTTTTAGTTTCTCTTAGTTAGGGCATGTGTTTCCCATTTCTATATTTAGTTTGGATTTTTTTCAGAGATTTACGTTTCTTTATATTTCCATTAGTTGGTTCTCCTTGGGATTTAATTACTGTCAGGATGATTTTATTTATAGTTTAAACTGGTTTGGTTTATATGGATGAATCTAATTCTTGTGTGTTATTATCCATCGTTAGTATGTCAGAGTTCTTAAATTGTTGGTTATTTAAAAAGGTTTTCATATTTGGATTCAATAAAATGGAAATAAGGTTACAAAATTTTTTTGACACATAGCTTAATTATTTAGGGTGTTTAAATTGGAAATTTTATTTTGCGACAGTGATGCTAAGAATGAACCAACCGCTCACCTTGATTTTAATTTAATAAATGACTGATCACCCTGTATTTAATTAGGCGGGGTGTCACAGATGGTATCAGAGCATCAGGTTCTAGTGTCCTTTAGGATCTATGCGACTTATTATGCTTCCAGCGCTGCTTTGTTTGATATAGATCCCTATGTTTAGGATTGTTGGTTTCTATGGTGAGATTCCGTTCTCCAGCTATAACGTATGTATATTAGTGAATTCTAATTGCGTTCGAACGTGTGCATATGACGGGCAATGAAGGATGTCAGACGAGGGTCGTTAGATGGACATCAGGAGGCAGGGCTCAGTCGAGGTTGTAAAATATATTCGAGGATGATAACCGTAGTCGAGGTCACACCTATTAGGGAACGAGAGGCCAGGACTGTAAATACGACTCGGACGCAGCCTAAAAATTTCAAGTGCTACTATAGTCGAAAGTGAGGACAAATTTGACCCACCCAACGTGGTACGCTTGTAAGAGGGTCGAAAGATAAAATTGAGGTGAGTCATCAGCGAAAATTCTAGACCTACGGGAATTGTGTGTGTTACCCAACGAAGATAATATATTCAAAGGCTTGAAAATATAGTGGAGTGTGGTTAACTAGAAGTGGAAATTTGGGGTAAGATTTTTCTTGACTCAGGTGAGAAAAGTTATAATAGTGGGAGTCAACCACCACCGTTAGTAGTGAAAATGTTGCGTCAATGAAAGGACCTTAGGTACAGTTTAACCGCACGTTCTTTCATCAGTTGTTCAGGATAAGATATGAACGTCGTGCTGAACCCATTACGGAAGGGCCGGACAGGGGTCCATTTGTAAATGGATTTAGACTTTTATCAAATTTTGTATCAACGGGAGTGGATACCAATGGTAGAGAAGATTTCAAGTGGGAAATCGACTCGTGAGGAAAGATTGACAACACTTAAAGAGAATTCGGTTGGACAGTCGATCCATATGGTGACAATGTCATGCGTCGTTCGAAGAGATCTTAATGCTCTTTTGAAGGGAGCTAACATAATCGGAAGACTTATTGGAAAATGAGTCTAGATGAAAAGTAGTTAGTAAAACACCGCAAGGGGGAGACCCATCGGGGGGTTCATTTAAATGATTCGGATATCTAAATTCTTACCAAGTGATGGTGAATTCAGTAAGGGTTATTGAAGACAGTAGCACGTTCCTTAGGGCCAAAAACCTAAGGGAATAACGGGGGTAGCCTCCAGGAATTGAGCGTACCAAAGTTCGAGAAGGACAATCCTAATATGGTTAGTATGACAGGTGATAAGGGGATCATGTGTATAGGTATTTTGTGGAAAGTGATTCACACGCGTTAACGTTTTCTCGAAGTGAGTAAAGGGACAAGAGTAGGATGCCTATTAAAGGACAACGATTAAACTAATTTTTGTTTTGGTTTGGACAGACGTGTTACATACAGGGACTATTTGGGCAGTCAAGACAATTGGCAATGTAGAAGTATGAGTTTTATCCTCAGAGGATGAGGCGTGTTTTATGTGACACGAGCGAGTCACTATATTTTTTTCATTGCTAGATTAGCATGTGAGACGAGTTAGTGTGTATAACTATAAACAATATTATTATGTGAATATTTTTTCCTAGTGTAGTGGGATTATCCTTAGTGCTAGTCGCGGAGGATAAATGGGTGTATTAATAGCGTTATATGCTTTATTAAGATTACTCATTTTAGTGATGTGATAAACGAGTATGATATTATCTCGGTTACAACTTTATAGTAATGGGTAGTACGGTAGTAGGCAGTTATTGCAAGGCTATTGGAATGGTTGCATTATTGCAGTATGTTTTCTTTTGGTGAGGCATCACCTGCGAGAGGGTTGGACTCGCACTTATATTTTCTATTCAAGAAACTTCGGAGGGGATAGTGGACTCGAGATATTCGATCCCGGTGTGTGTAGGGACTTTGTTGTTATGATTCAGTATGTATTGGGATTACTATTGAGCAAGAAGATTTAACTCATTATTATGTTTAGCTCTCAGGACTTGGTGATAGGAAGAGCGCATTGATATATCTATCCTTTAGAGATGTGAGAGTTAAGAGTTATACCCATATGTTTGGGGATAGGATTTCGAGAATCCCGGTGGTATGTATTCAAGGTTTATGGAATGTGATTACCACCAATTCTGAACGATAGTGCAATTAATGAAATGTTCTTTGTTAAGTGTAATTACGGGAAGAGATGTAACTTTTCTATCAAGAGACGGAATAAAGGGGTACATGCTATGGACGGATGGCCTAACGGATTTTGATAACCGAAAATGTTAGGTAGTACTGTATCGGGGGGGTTCCTTGTTTGGATTTTTCATTGCGAGACATCCCACGCATGAAACTTAGCGTAAGGGTGGAAGTAGGAAGATGTTTGGTCATTAGTCCATGAGTTTAGTACCTCGGTCGTAATAGGAGCAGGTAATTATATATGTGAATTGGAAGTTGAATTATGAATTAAGGCCAGTGGAGTCGGTTGGGTAGTAAGAAAGCATTGAAAGTTTTGTCTTATGACCACGAGTTGAGGGGTGGAACGATGATAAAGAGGATTTAAAATTTCAATTTCTAGGGTAATTGAGAGTACCCGAGTGTTGTAAGCACATTGTGAGCACAAGGAAAAGAAAGAATTGGGTGTTATGTGTGAAGAGTATGTGATGCTTACGCTAGTATGCACGATTTGTTAGGTGTGTGGGCATCCTGGTTAGCTGATGTTAAAATCGTCCGAGTTATAGGAATGTGGGAATAGACGTGTGGAATAAATGTTTGTGGGATTAACATAACGAAGTGGAAGTGGTAGGGCGGATTGAGATCCGTGTGAAAGTCGATAAATCAATATATTTGTATTCAGAGTAGCTCACTGAATCTAGTTGGAAGGCTGTGGGAAGCCATTTAAAAAGGGGTATTCCTTGAAAAGGGTAGAATTCAAATTATTATGGAGAACACTCAGAGCGGAATTGGAATTAGTCCAATGTTGAGAGCGACTGACGCGTACAAAGAGTGAAGATGTTAGTATGGTATAAAAAGGTCCGAAAGTACACATCGTGGAGAAAAGTGCACGGGTCGAAACTTTTAGTATACACAAAGGAAGGAAGGGGAGTATTAAGTGTCACTTAATGTGAGACATACACTACACCAAAATGGGCAAATTGTCACCTTTCAGCCGGCCAGCCTTGTCAAGGTCATTGACCGTGACAAAAAAACACGCGTTTTATGTCACGGTCATTGACCTTGACACGGCCGTGACAACGAATTGTCACGGTCATTGACCGTGACAAGACCGTGACAATTAAATTTATCACGGTCTTGTCACGGTCAATGACCTTGACACGACCGTGACAACTTTTCCAGCAAAAACCCTATCCCCCTTCTTTTTTTTCTCCCGCGCCGTTCCCTCCATTTCTCTCTCTCTCTATCTCTCTCTCTCTCTCTCTCGACGCTGCTCTCTCTCTCTCTCTCTACTTTCAGGTCCATTTTCTCTCTCTCTCTCTCTCTTTCATTTATATATATATATGTGTGTATATTTGTGTGTATGTGTATATATATATGTGTGTGTATGTGTGTGCGTGGAGGGGGGTGGGGGGTGGGGCGGGGTGGGGCAGGGTGGGGGAGGGGGTGGTGGAGGGGGGCAGGGGGTGGGGCAGGGTGGGGCGGGGTGGGGCAGGGTGGGGGAGGGGGTGGTGGAGGGTGGGGTGGGGTGTGTGTGTGTGTGTGTGTGGTGGTGTGTGGTGGGGGAGGGGGTGGGGTGGGGTGGGGTGGGGTGTGTGTGTGTGTGTGTGGTGGTGTGTGGTGGGGGAGGGGGTGGTGGAGGGGTGGGGCAGGGGGTGGTTAGGGGTGGGGTGTGTGTGTGTGTGTGGTGGTGTGTGGTGGGGGAGAGGGTGGGGTGGGTGGGGTGGGGTGGGGTGTGTGTGTGTGTGTGTGGTGGTGGTGGTGGTGGTGGAGGGGGGCAGGGGGTGGGGTGGGGTGTGTGTGTGTGTGGTGGTGTGTGGTGGGGGAGGGGGTGGTGGAGGGGTGGGGTGGGGTGGGGTGGTAATTGATATCCAAGACATGTATTTGAATTGATATCAATTTATTTGAATTGATAGAATTGTTTCTAGGATAATAATCCTACTATAAGATAATTGCTCAAAATAAATATTAAATAATAATTACTAAGATATCAATTGAAATAAAGTCTTAATAACCTAACCAAAAGAAATAAAATAAAATATCAAATAAATTATCATCCACCTCATAGACATTCCCTACCAATCATTTTAAGATAATTTTATCCTTATAAAGATAATAGATTATGTAATTTTAGGACTTAAAATAATATTGATTATGGATATAGGACAACAAACATTTTGTTTCCATTTTTAGTTATATTTATATTTATATTTATATTTATATTTATATTTATATTTATTCGCAACTAACATTGTATTTGTTGGACAGGAACAATTCAACTTGGATCCAAAGCTACGCGATTCCGTCTTGGAGCAATTGAGGGAGCAACACAAGACGTGGAAAAAAAATATGCGGACACGGTACTTTGGAAAAACACGAGAGACCATTTTACAATGGCGCGGATCCGTCCCGCCCAAGGAGCCGATCTCATTGGCACAATGGCAAAAGTTCATTGACAATGAGATCGAGGATCGACAATTGGCATCTCGCCAATCGGGGAGGGAAAATCGGGCTAAAAAGACGGACGTGCACTACTCCGGCCGGACCTCTTACGCTGAGGTGGAGCATAGGATGAAGGTAATATTTAATTTATCTATAACTACAAAAATATCTTATTGGATATTATTTTACTTTGCGGGGCCGATACTAATTTTACTTTACTTTATTTTATTTCAGGGGGTAGGGAGTGGGCCAGGGGGTAAGCCACATAGGCTCGATACTTATGTGGCTCTTCGGACGAAGAAGGGGAAGGACAAGGAGGTGTCCCCGAGCGTCGCGGCCACGATTGTAAGTAATCCGACAGTTTAATTATTGTTAATTACGTTATAATTTTTTAGTTTACTTATTTTACTAATCATGTGCTTTTTGTCGTTTCAGGCAAAGCTTAAGGAAGTGCATGAGTCGCAGTCTGATGCCGACAAGGCATCTTTGTCCACAGACGCACTTAGCCAAGTGCTTGGCTCTGATCGCAAGGGGAGGACAAGGGGAGTGAGCTCGCGGGTGGCCAAATCTAGGATCATCGGATTGGAGACGAGCGACACCGGGTTGGCTCGAACGGTGGATTCACACGACGCGAAGCTGTCCCGTTTGGAGGCGACGGTCCAAGATATGTATGCATTCATGAAGCGTACGTTGGGTGGAGACCGTAAAGAGAAAGGGAAAGGGAAAGGGAAGGAGAAGGCGGTGGAGGAGGAGGTGCGGGAGGACGAGGAGGTGCGGGATGACGAGGATGTGGACCTCGCTGCTTCATCACCGACACGTTCGTACTTCGACGATCCACTTCCCTATTTGACGCCCTCCAACAGACCATTATCGACGATTGGTTGGCCGAGCGTGTTCATATTGGACATATTTGATGGCCAGCGGATAGGGCGGGGGTTGAGGGACCCGGATATCATCGAGGGTGGAATAGTCCATGGACGTGTGCTTCAAGGGATGGAGTCCAGGGTGCTCGTCACGCATGTCATACCCGGGAAGGAGAACTCCCTACTGTGGTTACGCGAACAATGCGGCACGACATATATTAGTGGGTGCGTCAATTCGTATGTCGTGTGGCCTACTCACCTCCTCACATTTACCCAAGACATGTAGTAACATTATTTTTAAGTTTGTCCATTTTAATTATATTTGGATTATATCGTCATGTATATTATTTTTACTTTGAAAATTTGGATTATACTGTCATGAATATATATTTGCATTATCTTTAGTTTGTGTTGGATATATGATGTTTGGAACAGGTACAACGTTGTTATAACAGGTACAAATATACTGCTGGGCAGTGGCGGTGGCCATACTGCCCAGCAGATTTTTTTTAAATTCTGCCCAGAATCGTCACGGTCATTGACCGTGACAAGCCCGTGACAAGATTTGTCAAGGACTTGTCACGGTCAATGACCGTGACAATTGTTTTCAAAAAGGGTCGCGGCTTTGTCACGGTTATAAACCGTGACACGACCGTGACAAAAAAAGTTGTCTCGCCTCGAAATGTCATGGTCATTGACCTTGACAAGGTGAATTTGTCAAGGTCAATGACCTTGACAAAATGAGCAGATTTGGTGTAGTGATAAAAAATAGAAATCGATGTCGAGCGGGACATATTGAGTAGTCTCCGCGGGCACTACTCATAAATAGAAATCGGTTGGAATAAGAGGAACAACCAAAGAATTATGGGGCTATCAACAATTCCTATAATGGAAGAGGCTGGTAAAGTCGGTAAAGTTTCTTGGATGAGTTGACAACCTCAAGGTAAGATCAAGAGTTCCCTCGGACGTGTGGAACAAGATGCCCAAGAAGGAAGTGATTGACATTCCTTTGGGGTGAGTTACAATATTAGCTAGTGTGCCTCAGTCTTCCTTTGAAATGGATAATCGCGCCAGTATGTGGTCCTACACAGTATTTTTCTGAATTAGGATAAGATTTTTGAATCCCACCTTCAATACGGAATTTCAGGAAGCAGCAGGGATATAGTTTCATTTTGAGTAGGTTATATCACCCATAATTCGGGGAGTACGCGAGCGGTGATTAACCATTAGTGGAGCAATTTGAAAGTAATTTTGGGTTCATTGTGATCCTTTCTTTTCCACAACGGTTATAGCTAGCAAGTGCAGTATAGTACGATAATTGGGGGAGGATATTACCTAATGGTAGGGTTACATGGGAGCACGTGTACCTGTTTATTGTGAATAAGATACTTATTGAGGATTTGGTGTGGGAAAAACCTTAACTTTTCTTACTCTGAATGTTAAGAGATGGGCGGATAATCAGAATTTTGGATTGGTCAAGTTTGAGTCTGATGAATATGGTGGAATTACCACGATTGTTTTACGCGTACAAGAGTGGTCAGATGTTCATATGGTTTCTCTCAGAATGGGAGTTTTGTGTTTAGATAAATCCGAGTAGTTCTCAGGTAGTGAGGTGCGGCCTCCCAATGATATTGAAATAATAAGGAATTAATAATGTATAGGCATGTCTTATGCAATTGTTGTTGGTTAAAAGCACAATGAGAAGTGTCTTTAATGAGAGTGTTAAACAAGCTTGCTGTGAGGTGGGGGCTATAGTGATTGAGCGCCTTACTACGTAGATAGTTTGCGTACTGATAAGGTATCCAGAAATTTTAATACAAGATGAGACGACTTGTATTTATTTATTTTCTTGTATAGAGCATTGGAAATTTACTTAAGTTATATTTATTAAAGAGAATTTTGTTGTATTAAATTGATGAGATTGAGATTTGTAGTTCTCTTTCGATGTTGTGGGAATTAGATGCTTTATACCTTGTTCCAGATGATACAAGATAGGCCTTATTTTCTGAATTTCGGGATGAAATTCCATTATTAGGGGGGAAGTATGTAATACCCGTATTTTTATGGCTTTTAAATTTAGGAATTTATTAAATTTAATTGAGATAAATTAATTTCATATTAATCGGAAAATTTGTTTTAAATGTTACTAGCGTGACGAGAGTTAGTAATTATTGGAAAATTATTGATTGGTTAAATATTACTTGTTGAGTAGAGTAATATGTAGGATTGAATTTATAAAAATTGTCACGAGGGAATAATATAACAATTATGGAAATTAAGTCAGGACGCGCCTGTGTCATGTCGGGACTAAATTATTATTATTATTAAAAGTGAATAAATTATAAGTCGCTCGTATGGTCATTTTGAGTGTGCCAATGTGTTCGGAAGGGTCGAGATAGTCAAAATAATGTACCCGGGGTTTAGTTTGGGTCTCGGGACGTTTTTAGGCCTAACCGGTAACCCAGGAGGGCATTTTGATAATTTTCTATTTTTGGCCTTTAATAATGACGAAAATCATTAAGAATATATCAGATGGAGTGCCAGGGAAGTTAGGGTTCTGAGAACCAAAATGGAAGGAGTCCATAGGAAGAAGAAGGGAAAAAGTTTTCTAAGTGTTCAAGGCCAAGAACCAACAATCTTGCACCCCCACCACCACCAAAGCGTAGATCGGAAGAGGAGGATTACTGCGATACCAATTAGAGTCATCAAATCAAACCTTTAATTCTCAGGCAAGTATCTATCTTGCTTATCTTTTAAGTTAATTGTCACACCATGTTAGATTAGGATGATTGAACCTATGTTTCATGGAAGAACTCAAGGATTTAAAGGCCCTAACCACATATTGTAGGGAAAATAAATAAACTCTCGACATCCCAATCATATGTAGAGGAGTACCCACGAAATTTGATTAATTTAGAAGTGATAAATCTGAAAAAAGACACAGAACCATGAGAGTTTATAGGAAAATTAGGGTTCTTGATAATTAAAATGAATTAGCCATTAATTCAATTCCGTTGTTAAATTTACACATGTTTTATATAGGAAATCTTGCATATATGTGTATAGTACTTTTGGTAATGTTCTTTAAGAATTTGGGAGTTGTAAATGACGTTTTTGGAGGAATTGGAAGATGAAACCCGTAGGTTTTAATGGCAGTTTTTGGGCAAGAACTGCTTGATCGATCGATCGACCCAAGAACATCGATCGATCGACGATCGATCGATCGACCCCATTTCCTCGATCGATCAACCCCTCCTGGAAAATTGTATATTTCTCGTATGTTGGTTTAATCCGGTTTTAATGCGTAGGAACCCTTGATTGTTAATGTTGGAGTATAATGGGACATAGAGAAGACCAGTAGAGCCTAGGTAGACCCCGTTGAGTGAAAGTTAGTGAAAAAAAATCATGCTAACATTTAATGAAAAAAAATCGAAACTCGTAAGGGAGTTAGACCAAAAGGTAATTGAGTGTATGCCTACTAAAATTATACTTAGAATACTTCGAGAGAGGAGAAGTGAGTATGAAGTGAAATATAAAAGAGAATAAAAATGACAAGTCCGTTATGCGTAATAATCGAGTAAAATGTATTAATAACGGATAATTATAGTTATGGGTCGTGGGCACACCTAACTTGGAAATGTGGATATTTATATATATATGACTGTGGGATTGTGCATATATTATATATCTGTATAAAAATTATACTCGAGATACTTGCTATCACGGGGGTTTCCGCGTCGGGACGGTCTTATCTCGATTAGGCCTTTATGGGGGATATTGACTCGCACCCTAGAACATAGGATTCCTTGGTACAAGCTATCTGATTGATAGTCAGACGGTCCTAAGAGACGTGAGGGTATGTGGTGACCTTTTAGTGACTTGGAACTATACTTCACCTCCATTTGTATGTGTTTTATGTTAATACAGTTCGAGAGTGATTCGAAACTAGTATTTCCCTTAATATGAGTGACACGGGGACTTGATAGCAGAGTATGCCAGCCCCATAGATTTTATGCGGGGTGCCGTTAGTATATATATATATATATATATATATATATATATATATATATATTTTATGAGTGGCTAATATATATATAATCATGCTTAAGTGTGAGACTTCCTACTGTGCATAAAAGTAGTTAAGTAACGAATAAATATACTCCGACTCTATTATAAGTGTTTGAGAAATTTTGTGACATCACTGGGATATTTTTATATAAAATAAGATATGTAAGAGCATAAATTTTAGGAATTTATTTATCTTCTCCATCGTAGTTAGCGGTATGAAACCTTGTGGGAAAACTAAGTTAAAATAAACTTTTGAGGTAAATAGTACGGTAGGAGTGCACACTAGAGGAGAGGTGAGAATTTCTCAAAGAGAGTGATGCATACTAACATGGTTGTTACATTAGCCGGTAAGCAATTTATTTACTTGCTAAACTATTTTTAAACTATTTTACACTCGGGCTCTAAACCATTTCCTGTTATTTCTTCTCTCTTGTATATATGTTTGTATATAATATAGGTGCCCAGCCACAGGGGCGTCATGCTTAGGTTCTTTAGACCGGACGCGCTGTAGCTTATGTGGGAGTTGCAGGCAATTGCTTAGACGACCTCATTGTTGACTCTACTCTTATTTTTAGTTTCTCTTAGTTAGGGCATGTGTCGCCCGTTTCTCTATTCCGTTTGGATTTTTGTCAGAGATTTAGGTTCCTTTATATTTCCATTAGTCGGTTCTCCTTGGGATTTAATTACTGTCAGGATAGTTTTATTTATAGTTTAAAGTGGTTTGGTTTATATGGATGAATCTAATTCTTGTGTGTTATTATCCATCGTTAGTATGTCAGAGTTCTTAAATTGTTGGTTATTTAAAAAGGTTTTCATTTTTGGATTTAATAAAATGGAAATAAGTTTATAAAATTTTTTTGACACTTAGCTTAATTATTTAGGGTGTTTAAATTAGAAATTTTATTTTACGACAGTGATGCTAAGGATGAACCAATCGTTCACCTTGATTTTAATTTAATAAAGGACTGATCACCCGGTATTTAATTAGGCGGGGTGTGACAATCTATTGCCAAACTTTTTCCCATATTCCTATAAAACCCACTTCAACTACCAGACATACCCGCATCATCATCATCATTATTCGTCCCCGAAGGACCCCAGGAATCCTAATCCTGACTGGAGTTTTGTATCCGTTGTGTTCGATAGTATGCCTTGATCAGCTTGGATGAAATCATAACGCCCTCCTCTAGAGCGTTAACCATCAGAAACCACCTCTACCTCTTTTCCTCAACACAGGCCTTTATAATTACCTTGTTTCATAGCCATTTCAAATAATACCCAAGTATAAACCCAGGCTCCCCAACGGACTAGGATGGACGTGTAGACGATTGGCGACACTGCCACAAAGGTCCTAAAATCATTCTCAGAGATTCAGTTAGATCCTCTATAGGAAATAAGTTGGTTACACGAGGAGGAACAATCTTCTCACAGCCTACTTGATGCAAAAGTCGCCAAGGAAAATATAAGGAAGTCTGGTGAAGGTCTACTAATCAAACATAATGGTAATCACCCTGTTATAAAACATGCTACAGGTCGCCCCACTATGGAACTGACCAACGAAGATTTCTATCCCTATGCATCATAAGCCAACTCACCCATTTCTCCATAGATGGTCCAAAGCTATAAAAGGATCCTGCAAAAAAGCTAGGGACACCCGTCAGAGGGTACTCAGGGGAAACCACTAGGCAAAATCTCTCCGACAATCATATGAACAGCATCACGGGACTGACTCGTGAACAGTTAGCCCAACCTTCCGTCGAATCATCTAGTTCATTCTGAGTCCTCGTCAATATAGAAGCAGTCAAATTATGATGATGAGATATCCATAAAATAATCGTGACCACCTGAGAGTCCATCGTCATATCGCAAGTTACTAAGAGTAGCCTGGCAGTCAATACGAGAGCTACATCAATAGAAAAACCATTATCGATATAGTCTCTCTAATACACCGAATTTAGCACCGCTAGAAGTATGATACTCCCCCTTACACCAGTGGTCGGGTAGCTAAAGGAAACATAAAGAAACTCGAATAGCGATGCTCGATGGCGAAGAGATAGGCTCAGCATAGTCACAACAACACTAGGGTTGACACCCAATATTATTGAAAACTCCTCATAGGTTGGACACACTTTTTCTGGCCTAAGCAAAACATATGGTCCTCAGGATACCATAATTGTGGTGCTGCTTCTAAGAGTTTCCAATCCATGAAATGGTTACGCCATAAGGTGACCAGACGTAAGTTAAAAGCCTCGTAGTTAACGTTATAATGGCACATGACCTCCACACTCTCAAGGTAAGCTGCGAATTCTTCAGTCATGGGAATCTCCATCTCAAGGGAGTAAGAAAATTAGGGAATAGAAAGAAAAAAAGAAGGTTAAGTGTGATGTGAAACTCTATACCAAGACCCTTTTCTATACATAAAACCACTCACAATAGACAAAGGGGATCAGCCTGATGTTTTAATAATTGTTCCCAAGTACACCCAAGTGCAAAATGAGTTTAATAATAGCTGGAAACGTGATTTAGACGTGGCTGGTATGCCTATAGACAGGCCAAGGGGTATGACGATGGGTATCCCCCTATTTTGGAAAATCATTTACCTTTCCTTTTTTGTTTATCTTTCCACTAAACCCTTCTTTGTCAAAATAACTTGTTTGCAAAGTTTTTCTAAGCATTACTCTATAGAAAAGAATTGTCAAAATATAATAATGCATATTTTTAATTTCTTTCTTACTATGAAAAAATAAAACCCTTGTGGAAAATTAAACTGCATGTAGACTAGGCCATTCAGTTCAATATAGATTAAGAAAATAAAAAATGCAACTTGTATATATTCGTCATTATATTTACATTTTTTAGGTACAAAAGAGAAAAAGTAAAAGAAAAAAAGTTTAAAACATATTATGGGACACATCATCGAACTTTCCAAAACCCTATCAACTAAAACCACCACCTCAAGCATGTCAGTGAATGCACTTCCCCCGACGGCAAGCAATGGACCCCCACTCCAAGAACCAGAGCTCTCCAGATAAGTAGTCGGTCGCACCATATAAGACCTGGTTGCCTTCCTCATGTAATCAGACACCGAAGCCATCTAGTCTCAAATGTCTCACAGCCACGATGTCGATACACAAACAGTTTGCAAAAGAATCAGTCTAGCAAAAGGGAGGAAGTTAGTAATAGAGAAGGATATCATGAACAAAATGTAAAACAAAAAAGTAAAATCATACCTCTATCTGGAGAACCTCCTTGGGAAGGGATTAAAACCATTTATCATTTTCCAAGGACGGCGAGGCACTGAGACAACCTGCCCACCACCCAGTTGAATGTGGTAGGAAGGAGTGGAAATGTGATGACATGAACATCCTATATCCTCACCGATGCGCTATCCCCGAGTTATGAGTTGAAGATACCAACGCTCCGTTATGCTTCTCTAATCTTACTGCTAGTGGAGGCATACCCTCCACAATGTAAATGTAATACAACATCAACCAACTGGCCGCGAAGTCCAGATAATCATACCCCTCCGTCGTGTCTATATAGAGAATGTAATGTTTGCCCGCTATCACCATCACCATTGCTACCGCCTTTGCCTCATCCAAAATCTCCTTCACCTGCCTCATACTCAGGGGGAGCTAATGCTGGGACCTCCACCTCACTCTCTATAACCTGCCTCACCACCCTCTCTCGTAGGTACCAGACATACCCAAACTCATGCTCTAGCAACCTCCGCATTTGGGCGTGGATGCTTGTAACCCCTCCAGCCCCCGAGGCCAGATGCCAAGGGTATAAAATCACATGTACCCAAATAAAATTCAGTCACTAAAAATCTTTAAAATGCAAAAAAAAATACACAAAATACAAAAAGGGAAAAAAAAAGAAACCAGAGCCTAACCTGATCACTCGCCAAGGCTTTGAACACCGCCCTCACATCCTTCAGATCCAAAAACTCCTTCGACTTCCTATTTGACTTCCTCTACCGGTACATCCTCGAGAAGTCCCCGCCTTGCTCGCATTCAAGGACAACAACCCATCATTGTGTCCAATCACCTCAAAAAATCACGTCGGTAGAAAGCAACACAAGATGTAAAAAAAAAATGGGAAAATAAAGAAATCAGTATCTAAAGATTACCTGCAGGAGATACATGGGCCCTGTAAAAGTCTATCGGTGACATCGACTGAAGGCATCCAGAGCGGCGTAGAGGGACGCAAGCGTAAAGCTCTCCTAATAGCACAAGTGAATCTCAAAGATGGTCCTCAATAAGGGGAGAAATCATAAATGCACGATGTCGCCACCATAACCCCCCCCCCCCCCACCCTAACAGAAACAAAATGAATAAACGGGTTGCTTGTCTCACCTGCCTCTCACCGGTCACATCGATCTATCTGGATAGTAAGGTTTCCTTTAACATCGATATGACTAACTCCTTTGAGACGATCCTCCCAATATCTCCTAGGGTAACTTAATAACGATGCTATTACACGAAGTATTAGTGATAGGAGTCAAATCAACTTCCCCTCTTAGCTGACCAAATTATTCCTCAACAAACCTAACCCTAACCAAACTACACAAAATTATCCCCAAATCCTCAAATACAAAACACATCCCAAATCACCATAGCCTCACAAAAGTTACCAAAAGCTTCACAAAATGTTGCCTTCAATTGTCAAACGACCCTGCTTTATCATCATTACTAGCTGCTGGAGGTCCCTAAGTTTCCCACTCTTGATTGGTGCTCCGTGTGCATTCCATGAAGTAGTAGCCCTAAAAAACCTGGACAGATTAACAACACCATCTTTCATGGTGTCAAAGGCCATGAACCATCTCTGGCCGGTCTCTTTCTCCAGAACCTTCTTTACTACCTACTTCCATAACCATTTCAGGTAGTCCCCAAATACATGCTAGGCCCTTCTCATAGACTATGATGGATGGATAGACCGCCGACAGCGCTGCCAAAAAGAGCCCAACATCATCCTCAGCGATTCAGTCAAATCCTCCATCGGAAGAAGTTTGTTGTGCAAGGGGGCATGATTTATTCCCACAAGACTTGGCATAGAAGACACCACAGGAAATAGAAGAAAGTCTACTGAAGGCCCACCAGCAGCACATATCGGTAATCTCCAAGTTGCAAGACAAGAAGTAAGTCCCCCACCATGGCACTGACCAGTGAAGGCACCGGGCTCCATGCACTACAAGCCAGTTTACCCAACACTCCACAGATGGGCCGAAGCTAAAGAAAGGTCGAACAAAAAAATTGGGCAAAATTTCCAAAGGGTATTCATGAGGGACCGCCAGGCAAAACCTCTCAGCAAGCCATATGCCTCCCTTATAAAGTCAGAACGTCCCTCCTTCCAAGCATCCAGGTCATTCAGGGTCTCAGCCAGTACCACCGTCACAGGATTATGACGGTAAGTCATCCAGTCCGTTATCGCAGTAACCTGGGGATCCCCAGTTAAGTACCCTATCACCAATAATAGCCTCGTAATAAGGCCTAAGGCAACAGCCCCAGCAAAGTGAGCATCCTCAAGACTCATCAGGCGCATGGAATACATAACCACCTAGAGAGAAATGTCACATATGGTAACCAACGGTCTAACCGTCGAAGGAGATGTGTGAAGCAACTCCGATAAGAAAACTTAGGGAGAACAAGAGAAATCAGGCATAGCCGCTGCCACACTAGCGCTGACCCCCAACATGGTTGAGAACTCCTCTTAAAGTGGGACAAAATTCATCCAGGCCAAAACAAAAAAATGATCTTCCGGATACCAAAAGTGTGCTACTGCTGCTAACAAGTTCCAGTCTATGGCTCGATTATGCCAAAGAGGAATCCGACGTAGGTTAAAAGCATCGTAATCCAAATTGTATAATCACGTGGTCTCCAGACCATCAAGGTAAGAATAGAATCCTTCGTATATGGGAAGAGCCGTTTGAGAACGAGGAATATGAAGCAAGAAGAGAAAAGTGGGTATTGGTGGAGAAAATCCATTCCACACACCTCCTTTTATACTCAAAACCTTTGGCAAACGACAAGAGCTCTGGAAATCTGAGTAAAATTCAACCCCACCAAAGCACTTCGATGTGCATGAAAGTGCAATCAAGGCCTAGGGATGATTTGACTTGACCCTCATGCCGATAGGCAAGTCAAGGGGTATATCGATCGACAACCCCCTATTTTGAAAAATTCCATATTTCCTCTTTTATCAAAATCAATTTTAGAAAAAACTTCATTTTGAAAAATTATCCCTGGTTATTTACTCATTTTTTTCTCTCAAGAAAATCATTTTCTCTTAAAATAAGTTTGTGCTCAAAAATCTTTTCCCTAGGTTAATTAATTTTACTCCTTTTATAATAATAAACATCTTTGCCTTTCATTATCAATTCCATACTTATTTCTATCTTTGCATAAAATAAACAGTCTCAGCAGAAAATTAAAATTGCATATAGAGTAAGCCACTAAATCAAGATAATTAAACAAAAAGATGCATCATTTTTGCCTTCCCGAGTCTCTCTTTTCAGGTGCAAAGCCATTACATCAATCATATAACATGGTCAATTCCAAGCTCCCCCAGTCAATGAAAAATCTGTAAGAAAATCTCAAAAGGAAAGAATCAGAAATGGTTGTCACCTCATCCATAAGCCCCGTCAACCCAAACACCACTTCATACGTCAGCAACCTCCTTATCTACACATTCATGTTTGTACTCCTCGTGGCCCCGAAGGAAGACTCCAAGGGTAGAAGGTCACTTGCAATCCCTAACAAAGAGTTAGAAACTACCAAAGGATTCCCCCCCCCCCCCCCCCTAGGACTGCCTATCGGCACCCCCTCCAAATTTCGTACAGAAAATGCTAGAAAATCCAAAAAATTGTCCGAAAAATTTCCAAAAATCCTAGAAAAATATGGAACCTCATTTCCTCAAGAAAATCACTTTTGGAGAACTAAAATCCCCTTACAAGACTCTTGGAATACCCATCAGGATTAATCTTACACTCTTATCCCCAACACAGTCCCTAACCGTATTAGCGTTGCAAATATATCCTCAACGGGTTCCACAAGTAGAACTAACGATGCACCCGCATCCAAGTCTACTGCAATTTCCCAGCATAAACATCCCCCAGTGGAGTCTTAAGACAACATAATCCTCATCCGGGTATCTCAAAGATAAATCCTTCCCCAGCGAAGTCCCAAAGCAACACAATCCCCAGCGAAACCACAAATACATCTACACCCCTAAGATAATTTAAAAATTCCCTAGGAGATCAACTCCTCACATTACAACTTTAGGTCCTCGGAATTGACCTCGGCCCATAGAATCGGTCGCTACAACGTAAGGTCCTCATAATTGACCTCGGCCCTCAAAATTGGTCGATACAACTTTTGGTCCTCATAATTAACCTCGACCCTTAGAATTGGTCGCTACAACTTAAGGTCCTTAGAATTGACCTCGGCCCACAAAATTGGTCGCTACATCTTTAAGTCCTTAGATTGACCTCGGCCCTCAGAATTTCTCACTACAACCTTAGGTTCTCGAAATTGTCCACTACAACTTTAGGTCCTCAGAATTAACCTCGGACAGCATAAATGGTCACTACAACTTTAGATCCTTAGAAATGACCTCGACCCATATCTACGATCGTCACTACTTTAGGTCCTCGAAATTGACCTCGCCCTGCAGAATTGGCCTCTACAACTTAAGGTCCTCAGAATTGACCTCGACCCTCAGAATTGGATGAAACAACTTTAGGTCCTCATAATTGAACTCGACCCACAAAATCGGTCGCTATAACTTTAGGTCCTCATAATTCACCTCGACCCTCAGAATTGGTCGCTATAACTTAAGGTCCTTAGAATTGACCATGGCCCGCAGAATTGGTCGCTACATCTTTACGTCCTCAGAATTCACCTCGACCGTCAAATTTGGTCACTATAATCTTAGGTCCTCAGAATTGACCACTATAAATTTAGGTTCTCAGAATTGACTTCGGCCCGCAGAATTGGTCGCTACAACTATAGGTCCTCATAATTGACCTCGACCTCAAAATTGATCGTTACAACTTTAGGTTCTCAGAATTGGCCTCGCCCCTCAAAATGGGTTACTATAACTTTAAGTCCTCATAATTGACCTCGGCCCGCAAAATTGGTCACTGTAACTTTAGGTCCTTAAAATTGATCTCAGACCTCAAAATTGGTCAATATAACCTTAGGTCCTCAGAATTGACCACTATAACTTTACGTCCTCATAATTGACCTCGGCTCGTAAAATTGGTCGCTATAACTTTAGATCCTCAGAATTAACCTTAGCCCTCAGAATCGGTCATCGTCACTTTAGGTCTTCAGAATTGACCCCGACCCTCAGAATTGTTCGTCACTACTTTAGGTTCTCATAATTAACCTCGACCTGCAAAATTGATCGCCACAACTTCAGGTCCTCATAATTAACCTCGTCCCGTAGAATTGGTCGCTATAACTTAAGGTACTCAGAATTGACCTCGGGCCACAGAATTAGCCGATACAACTTTGGGTCCTCAGAATTGACCTCGGCCCTCAGAATTGGTCGTCACAACTCAAGGTACTCAGAATCAGCCTCAACTCGCTAAATCGGCATCCCTGACACAATTTTAAAATTAACCTCGACCCGTCAAATTTGTCTCCCTAGCCCCTTAGAAACAATCTTAACACATCTTCGACCCGGTGAATCGATCGTCTTCGTCTTTAGAACTGACCTCAACCCGCTGAATTAGTCATCCTCATCTCTTTAACTCCTCAGAATTAATATCGACCCGCTAAATCGTTCATCCTCGCCTTGATAGATCCTCAAAATTGTCCTCGACTCACTGAATCAGTCCACCTCATCCTCTATGTCCTTAGAATTGACCTACAAAAAACCTCTTTCCCAATGTTGATGTGGTGTCTATCATTCGATAACCTTCATTTATTCCAAGCTCGCCCGTCGATGGGCTCTCTATAGACAGCTTATCCTAGGACCCCCCTCCCCCCAAGCCTTCACTTATTCCAAGCTTCGTCACGACTGAAGGTCGTGACCAAAGTTCTACGGCTTAAAAGGTCAGTCACGACTTTGAGCCGTGACCATGGTGAAATGTTGGTCGTGGGTAGGTCACGAATTTGGTCCATAACCAACTGGTCACGGCCCTCCTCCACGACCATGCACCATGTACAGATTCACGTCGTGGTCCATGACCATGTTTTTTAGTCAAGGACTTGGTTTGTGACCCATGATCTGGTTCATGCCTCTTTTAGTCACATATTAGATCTGTGACCGATGGGCCTAGTCACGGCCCTAATTCGCGACCATCTGCCTAATTTTCTCTAGTGTCAACTGATTCAAATTTATGGGAGTAACCGTCATCTCCCTCACACCCAAGTGAAACGTATGAGTGGTATCCCACCACCTTTCGCCCAAAGCACACAGCTAGAGGACCAAATTTAGCAGCACACCATCAAAAAATGTGGTGTATCGTCCAAAGCCCCAGCCAAAGGACTAAATCTAACAACTTCTACCATAAACTACATCGCCCTATGGAGTTTCTCCCACACCTTCTTTATCCCCATCGAACCACAAGAACGGATACTCATCGAAGCAATATACACCTGCACACGAGAAACAATTCTTCAAAACCCCCAAAATAAAATGAATAATAAAATGTGAAGAACTCTAAAATTAAAGGACAAGCACCCACATAACCATTTGGGTTCTTCACCCTCGTAGAACGATGGTTCCTAGGCTCCTGCAGTAAGACCCTCTCATCAAAAACAAACTTGAAGCCATCGTAAATGTTCTCAGTCCCAAGCACCATTGCCTCAGCATCACGCCACTCTAGACTATCCCAATTTTCGGTGTCCATCCAAGAGTTATTCGCCAAGAATTCCATGAATTATTTCTAAGAAAAGACGCTTGAAACTGATTTCTAGAGAGAGAGAGAGAAAGAAAGAAGTTCACTTAATTAGATGTGTGAAAAATAGAGAGACTACCCCCGTTTTATAACGGACCAAGGGGTATGCTAATCGGCAGTCCCCTGGTCCGAGAATCCTATGAGTTCATGCCCTATGAAATAGGCATATCTCTCAACATGCCTATCGGCAGTCCCTCCAAATTTTGTCATAAAAAATTCCTGAAAATCCAAGAATTGCCCAGAAAAATTACAAAAATCTCCGAAAAATTCCCGAAGTTTAAAAATTCCCAAAACATAAGATTGTCAAAAAAAAATTGCTAATCAAAGTATGCCAGCATTCACAGAACTATCATCACTGGCATAACCCCCAGTAGGATAATAATGAAATTACGTCGCCCGTCGTAACCACTAATCACCAGTCGCATTTATCAACTCTTCTATCTCTTTAGGTCCGTGGAATTGACCTAGGCCCGCAGAATTGGCCTCGACACTGAACTGATCTCTTGCTCTCTTTAGGTCCGCAAAATTGGCATCAACCCTCTGAATTGGTTGCCTTCACTCTTTAGGTCCGCAGAATTAGGCTTGACCCTCTAAATTAGTCGCTTTCACTCTTTAAGGTCTGTAGAATTGACCTAGGCCCACATAATTTCCCTTGACCCTCTGAATCGGCCTCTTCCACTCTTTAAGGTCCACATAATTGACTTAGGCCCGCAGAATTGGCCTCGACCCTCGGAATCGGTTGTTTCCACTCTTTCGGTCCGCATAATTAACCTAGGCCTGTAGAATTGGCCTAGAACCTATGAATTGATCTCTTTCACTCTTTTAGGTCTGCAGAATTGGTCTCGACCCTTTTAATCGGTCGCCTTCACTCTTTAGGTACACAGAATTGGCCTCGACCCTCTAAATTTTGTCGCTACTCCCTTTAAAAGCGTTGAATTGGTAGCCCATGCTCCTTAAGTCCTATGTGTCAAGTCTTTATCCTCAAAACTCGTAACCTTCCATGAGATGTCTATATTTTGACAATCTTCTCTTGTCCTTTTTTGGACTGCGTATAGGTACCCTAAACCCTCTGCCTATAGGCAGAGGGGTACTTTACTTCGCCAGTAAGCTATGGGTATTCTGATTGGCAGGTTAGGGCCCATGCCTATCATCAAACCCCCTAACCCTAATTTTTGCTATTTAAGGGAGCCATGACCTCATTTCGAAAGACCCCCTTTTTCTGAAATTAGAACATTCTTTGCCTCAAAATCAGTGTGTCGTTATCCTAAAAATTTCATTTTCTAAACATTCTCCCCACTTTTTGCCACCCATATTACCATTACTCCACCATAAAAATTAGCCTACACTACCTATAAATCAGTAACAAAGTTCTATAGGAGGTTTACCTTTATCCTTTTACATCTCATTTAATTAGTATCATTTATTACTTTTTTGTTCGCTCTTAGCATATTTTTATTTTATTTCACTTTCTCACCCCAAATAATCTCATTTTATTATTTATATGCACAAAACATAATTTCATAAAACTGAAAAAGCCAAAATAAGAGGGTTCCCATTTTTTCACACTCTCACACTTGTGCACTTTTCTTTAACAAACTAAGAGAAGTTTTGATTTTGGGTTCATAGTTTAAACCTCACATTTGCTTGTTATCGAACTATATGGACTTTGATGCCTATTTTGGCTATGTAGACATTCCGAGTCATCCTCGGGATTCGAGTCCTATTTGATTATTTCGTTACTTTACTCGTTCTCACATTTAGTAGTATTGTGTATATATATATATATATATATATATATATCAAGGTTCTAAAAAACGCGGGGCATGATCGAGGCGTGGATGCCAAGCCTTAAGCCTTAGAAGCCTAGGCGGGCCTTCGACGTAAAAAGGCGTGAAAAGGCATTTAGGTCTTCTTAATATTTTTTAACCATAACAAGGTTATTAAAATACCAAAATTGTACATATCATAAAAATATGTTTGAATATATGCAAATTAAAATATTATTTGATTATTTTGGATGAGATAATGGTCCGGTTAGTAAAAAGATTCTTTAAAAAGCGATATCGTTTCACTAAAGCATTGTTGTATTTAGAAAAAAGTGTGCCTTAAAGGTTTTACCAAGAATAAGGCATAAAGAACTTAAGGCGGGGCGTTTCTCCCAAGCCTTAAGCCTAGGCGAAGCCTAGGCGAAGCCTAAACGGATTTTTTAGAACATATATATATATATATATACACACACACACACACACACACACACACACACACAATAGTGACCCCATCAGACATGCATATTCACTTCCTCATAGTGAATCATGATCAGGTGGCTATTCACATAATATTTTCATCTTCTTTTGTTATATTTTTTTTCGCAATGCTGTCAGACATGCATATCCACTTCCTTATAGTGGATTATGGTTTGGTGTATTACACATATCGTAGCCTTCTTTTATTATATTTTTAGCGACTCCGTTAAACATGCATATTCTATTCTTCGCAATAGATTATGATCTGGTGTGTTGCTCATCTCATGTTATTTTTTTTCCTTTTATACTCTTCAGACTCATCTCCGTCCTTCCCATGACGTGAGTATGACGATTTATTTTTCTCACCTATTTTCACATCACGCACATTATATACACGAGTTACATTTTGAGAAAAAGGAGAATATTATCATAGCCCACAAGAGACCAAAAGGGCATAATGGGTGCTTAACACCTTTTCATTCCATAACTTAGTCCCCGGATCCTCGATCTATTTGGTTTTATATGTATCATTTTGTCTTTGATGCCATTTTTTTGGGACGACTACATTTTTTTACCTGTTTTGAGCAAAATAGGCTAGCGACTCTATTTTTTTTCTTTTCATCCCCTTTTGACGATGACTGATATATCTGTGGGAACCCGCGAAGAACCCGCAAATGGTGAAAATAGGATTTCCCTCCTTGATCCCCGCATGTGCTGAGTTTTTCTCTCCTTTCGGGGTGATCCCGCGTCGGAGGAATCCTTGATGGCCACAAGAGTGTGAAAGCTCCTGAACACATGTCATATTTTATAAGAATCATTAGTGTAAAGATTTGACTATCTTAGGCATAAATCAGGGTTCTATGTTCCCTTTATACACATTGTAAGAACTATATATAAAGGCCTCCAATTGGAGATGGATATACAACGAAAAAAATTATTTTCGTGAAAAATTACTTTTTCAGCAAAAAAAATACTTTCTTAAGAAAAATATTTTCCTTCAATAAAATATATTTTTCAGCAAAATGAACCCCTTATTTACAACAATAAAAAAAACTTATAGCAAAAATAACATTTCAGAAGAAAAAAGAAGATATTTTCCCAGAAAAAGACATTCCAAAATAATTCCAGAAAAAGAAGATATTTTACATTAACAAACCCATTTCTTCCCCAACAAACCCATTCCATTTCAAAAACCATTTCATTCTATTCCAACAAACCCATTTCTTCTCCGACAAACCCATTCCATTTCAAAAACCCATTTCATTCTATTCCAACAAACCCATTTCTTCTCCGACAAACCCATTCCATTTCAAAAACCCGTCTCTTGTCCAACAAACCGATTCCAACAAACCGTGAGTGTGTTCGTTTGTGCATGTCTTTGTGTGTTCGCGAGTGAGAGAGAGGAAGACAGCCATGACAACAACCATTGCTACTCTAGGGGGGGGGGGGGGGGGGGGGGAGAGAGAGAGAGAGAGAGACTAGGGGTTTATAAGTTTGGGATTTTTATTTAAAAAAATGACCTTCTAAATAAGAATGGCAAAAAATACTCCTCATTTGCTCTCGCGTGTCACACACATGATCATTTTACAGTTAAAAAAATCAAAATACTTAAAGTCGTTTAACAAGTTCAAGGTTAAATATTGATATTGAAAATTCGAGTGGTAAAGTGAAAATTGAATAAAATTCAAGGAATGTAATTAACCCTATTTATTGAAATATCCTATTAAAAAAAATTGAAATATTGGTATTTGTTTATTTGGGTCTAGAACATCATTTTTTTATAAAACGTTGAGAATGGACACCTTTTACGAGTCCAAAAATCCAATACACTTTTATTCTTTGAGATGATAGGTTGAGATGAGGCAGATAACTCATTGACATGTTATTGAGAAATTAGTGGCAAGTGATCAAATGACATAAGGAAGTCTTGGTTGATGAAAACAAGTTTGTGCATGTGCTGGTTGTTCTTATGCTATGAGATTCTCGACAACTATAATAATGTGCTATAACATATTGCATACTTACAAATACATTACAATAAACGCAATCTATTCCCAAAAAAAATCTTATATTATTAACCTGGCATTATTGTGTTTGAAAACAATAATTGATAAAAGACAGATTGCATTTGAGATGAGCACCTTTGATATATATATATATATATATATATATATATATATATATATATATATATACATACACACCACGCGTGATCGTGAAATGTTATTGTTTTAAAACTCACATTGTGAAAAAGAATATAGTTAAAGCATATTGAAAACATATTTAACATGATAGAACGAACATCTTTATTTAAGACTGTATTTATATATCAAAAATATACTGGCCAGAGTGAGACTGTTGTTCACCTTGAAGATGTCTTGAAGCACCCTCAACTATTTCCTAGACGACCTAAGTTTTTTTTTCCTCTGACACACCCTATAAAGTATTATTATCTTTCTCATAATCCCCCATTTGTGTCACTAGTAAATTCATATTAAATTGAAAACATCAAACAAATCAAAGTAAAGAGTGAAAGGTTATATATATACCCCAAAAATATTGAAATGATGGTTTGAACATCTCTCATTTAGACTTCTCTACATGAATCTCCTAATAGATCACACCTAGGCCCATCACATGTTCACTTACACATCACACCTAGTTTTAGGGCCTAAAAAAATTATTTTTTCGTTTTAGTTATGGAGTTAACCTTCCAATCAACACATGTTCAAAAAATTAGGTCAAAATATAATTTCTAGCTATGTTTTAAAAATCCAACAAAAAACTGTTAAAAACACCTTATTTATAAGGGTCTGCGCCAACAGAATTTCGTGAATTTTTAAAAAATCGCTAGAAAATGTATTTTGACCTAATTTTTCGAATATATGTTGATTGAAAGTTTAATTTCAAGAAAAAAATAAAAAAATAGAAAAAAAAATTATTAGAGCCTAGAATTAGGTGTGATGTATGATATAATGTAAAGAGTGTGATGTAGGAGAGTCTTCTCATATATATATATATATATATATATATATATATATGTGTGTGTGTGTGTGTGTGTGTGTGTGTGTGTGTGTGTGTGTGTCTTCTGTACATACCAAACGGTACATACCAACGGTGCACACCAATTTTTTAAAATAGTAAAAAAAAAAAAAATTCGCTTAATTTTTTTATATGATGTTTAAACATTTCAATAGACCTATACAAAAAAAAATCAACTCAAAATAGCATTTTTTGTTATTTTAAAAAAATCAATCAAACTTTCACAGTTTTTAAAATACTTTAAAAGCTCCAAAAGTTTGATCGATTTTTTTAAAATAGTAAAAAGAAAGTTCTTTTGCCTGACATTTTTTATATGGGTCCCCCAAGATGTTTAAATACCACATAAAAAAACTCAACTCAAAATTATTTATAAAATGGGTCCGCGCCAGCGGTATATACCGTTTGATATGTACAAGAGCCTCTCTCTCTATCTATCTATCTATCTATCTATTTATATATATATAATTCATAATCCATTTATTATGAATTAGTATTTATTCAATTCTAATTAGTATAAATCTAATTATATATATAAGTGAGTATATAATGGACTTCATCATCTTTCTATATGAAAAATATGTATGATAATAGCTTTTCTTATTATTTTATTCTTCTAATTTAATAAAGAAAAGGTTTCTTATAAATTCTTGAGAGATTTGTTAAAATCCAATCCAATTTTTAGTGAAAATGGGATTCTTGAGAGATAAAAAGATACAAAACTCTTATATGTGTGGGAGCGCGCGCGCGCACTTGCTTTTGAGACAAGTTATTACTCAATGCACGAGTACTCATTTAATTACAATTTTCATTTTCTAGGACCACATCTATTCCTGAGGATTATCTCCAGAGCTTCACGTGTGATCTTAGAACTTCTCAAATTGTATCACATTCTAAAAAAGGGCCATTAGCTAATAAATCCCTTGAAAGTGTATTTATATATCATCAGTCCAAACAAATCTTGTTGAATCTTAAACCCACAAACTTTTCAATTAATTAACGACAAGTCCAAACGATACAATTACACTTAATGTAAATACAGTTATAACAGTATTCAACATTGTATTTCGTAATAATTGTATCTACATCAATCATTATAACACGCGTCCTTAATGTTAATTACAATACAGAGTTAAACGAAACTTTTTACCATCTTCCAGTTCTATAAACAACTTTGATATTCTTAGTTTGTTCATCATATAAATTTACTTCAACACTTGTCTAAGTCATACTGCCTTATTTATTATGGGTTGAAGGTTAAATTCTTCTTAAAATATGTAGAATTTCAAACAATGACTCTTGATTTGATATGGAATGAGTAAGAATCTTCTCCCCCCTTCATGGCTAAAGTTGCTCGATCAAATACTTCTTAAACACCTAGTTCTTAACTCGAACACTAACCAACCTAGATAGCCAATTTGAATAACAGATAAGAACAACAGGAGGAGTCCAAAATTTCTTTCAAAATATTTCTCTATAAATCTCCTAATGATAAGATAATTCAAAAAGCGAGAGAAGAGAAATCCTCAGGTACAAGCTGTTTATCTCCCCACCAAATACCTGGAAGGAACATTCAAACTATTACTGCATCATCTTTCACTTTTGAGTAATAAAGCTGCACCAGATCATGACTTTTCATTTCAAACCACATTGTGATTAAGCATTACGATCCATTTTAAACAAAATTTATCGACCAATATTCATACGAGTAATATTTGCATAGGAAATTAGAAAAGGTGACTTGGTTTAATGAGGGCTTTATATACTCGAAAGAGATTTTTTCAATCACTCTTACACTCAGTTTAATACGAAGAAAAAGTGATAGGAAGGACAAATAGAAGGATGAGATATTATTTGCTCGATACAAGTTTGGTATTCTAGGAAGAACTGGAAGGATATTATTTCCATCCAACCCACCAAATTTGTATCAACTCAATAATGGGCTGAAAAAGCGAAAAAGGAAGGGAAGAATGAGTTATACTATTACTTAAATTACTATATCCTTGTAATAACGATTTAAATTAAATCAAGTGCTTTGATCCAAGGATATAATTAGTAAAATATCTATATATTATTTCTTCTTCCCACCAAATATTTCTTCCTCCCCTATTTTCTCTCCTTCCTATCAAACAAAAGGAGAGAAAGGGTACTATTCTTTCCTTTCACTTTTTCATCCACCCTAACAACGAAGCCTTAATAAACACAGAGAGAGACGGGGGAAAGTCAATCACTTTTATGATGTTTACATAGAAGCCATACAAAGGACATCATGATATACCTGAGAGGTAATCACAATTCTTTATCATCATCATCGAGCTGAGCCTTCTCTGCTGCCTTTTCCGTTTCTTCCAAAACAAATGTCTTGAGTGACTCCACGTTCCTAGGCCCTGTTTCACCAGTTTGGCAAAACCTTAGCAAGATTTAAGTACATGTACAAATACCATAAGTGCTTGTTTGTTTAAACATTTTATGGTTTTAAGGAATCTATATTGATAAATTCACATCTCGGACACTTTATATGTGAATTTACCAATCCGTAAACATAAAAATTTCGAACCAACCTAGCATGAAATGCATATATATATATATATCAGATTTGGAGAATTGTCAGATTAAATAAGAAAAGGAAATCTTTATTTTCATTCATCATTTATAACCTTTCACTCCTGGACACATGGTCCAAGTTCTAAATTACCAAAAAGTGTTTATGGTAACGGTTGTAACAACTATCTTAGTATCAATGTTTGAAATCGCGTTTGTGTGCTGCGTCGCGTTTTGGTTCCAATGTAGCATGGTGTAAGCAATTTGAGTATTTGATTTTTATATTTGAAAATAGCAAAAGATTTAGTATAAAGAAAAGGTAGTAAATTCTCGCACATCATTCAACAAATAAATTCAAAATTTGTAAATTCTAGCATTACATTCCACAAGAACTGAAATTAGCATAAAACAGAATAGATAAAGAGTAATATAAATAAGCCTAGAATACTGATAATCAACTGAGGTTTAGGTAGAATGAATACAGTAAATATCAACAGGCAACAAAACAATTAAACTAGGGCAGAGATCAGTTGGAGCGAAAGAGAGAGGAGTTGACTGCGATTTTACACTTGCTTGCACTTGGCTGCAAATGTCTACCTCACCTCTTCTTTCTTCTTCGATTTGAATTCCCAACACTGTGGGTTCAGTCAACTTTCATTCTCCAGTATCCAAGTAGGATTCGAAGTTGGCTTCAATTTGAAACCCTAGAACTGAGGTGAGTTGGTGAGAGAGAGAGAGACAGAAGCTGCCACTGCCCCAGTTGGATAACTTTGGCCAAGTTCATAATTTGCTCATTGCTGGGACTTCATATATAATTTGGAATGCTAGGAATAAGTGCAGGCTTGTAGATAGTTCCTAATTCAGCTGTCATTTACAGCACCATTAAGTCTTGGCTTATTCAAGTTTATAGCTTTTTGCCTTGATATGCCAAGGATGAATTCGATTCTAAGGTGCTTGATAGTTTGGGTGTCCCTATATCAATTAGGAGAGCTCCTATAATCAAGGAAGTGATAGGCAGCCCTCCCATGAGGTGGATTAAAGTCAATACTGATGGTATAGCTAAAGAAAACCCAGGACCTGCTGCATGTGGAATGATTTTCAGAGATTACAGGGGTACCTTATTAGGTGCATACTGCTCTAATTTGGGACATCATTCTGCTATCTTTGCTGAACTAATGGGTGATATTCCTGCTGTCAAAATTTGCTTATTCTCGTGAATGGCACAGCGTATGGCTTGAGTGTGATTCAATTAGTGTTATAGAATGCTTTAAGAAGCCTAATTTCATCCTCCTTGGAATCTAAAAATTGAATGGGAGACTTGTCTTCATCAGGTGGGACTTATGAAGCTCAATCTCATATTTATAGGGAGGGTAATGGTGCTGCTGACTACCTAGCAAATATGGGATTGAACTATCAGTCTGGACAGTGATGGGATGATTTACCCTGTCAAATTGCAGAGTTTGTGAAGAGAGTACTATGGGATGCCCAACTGTAGGTTTTCCCAAGTTTTGAGTCTGTTGTTTGTGCGCCTTTGTCTCTGTTTTGTTGGTACAATCTCATATGTGCTTATAAAGCGGCGTAGTTGAGTTACTGTTACATCTGTTTGTACCTAGGAGCTGCATCTGATAGTTTTCTGCTGGTGCCAACCTAGTTGGGACTAGCTTTGAATTTGTGATGCTTTTTGCTTTAGGTTTGAGGTTGTGTACTAGCTTTTGTACATATTATATCCTTTTATTTATTATAGAAGCTCAATTGAGCTTTTGATCATCAAAAAAATATACCGATCCAAATGCATAGTTAATTATAATCAGGGTAGGAGTCCCTTCTTAGCATGCATTTTTATAAAATATTACAAAATTGCAAGACCGCGCCTCATCAAGAACAATAAACTTTGTTGAACCACATGAAAACAATAGCCTTCTCATTTTTTAATACCTTCTTTCATTATTCGTTAATGAATTCCAACTAACTTTAAACCATATAATTTACGTAGAGTAGAGCTACTGTCTTCATATCTGTTGCATCTATTTCGATATTTTTGTGTGTGTATCTGTAATATTCTTTGCTGTTGCGGATCTCTTACCAAAATGGCCATCCGAGCGCCTCATAAAGAAAGTGTACAGGTCTCAAACTCAAATTGTTCACCGGCTCTCCGGGGTGGAGCCAAAGTTTCTGACAAGTATGGATTAAATATTTTTTATGTTAATAAGGGATATGTACTCTATATGTCTTTGATGAAAATGGGCCCTATTTAGGGTTTTATTGCATTTTATTTTATTTTTGTTATTTTATTTTATTTGGTTATGTCATTGTATTTCTTTTCTTTGTTTAGTATTTATAGGTAGATGTAGCAAATGATTAATAATGGCATTTTGTAATTAGAATATTAACTTAGATCCTAAGATATTCCTCCCCTTCAAATACCCCCTTGTATTCCTCATTTCAGGACACTCTCCATTTTGAAAATAAGAAATCTCTTGATTCTCCCTCTAAAAGCTAGGCTTTGGTTTATTTTCTTGGCCATTGACGTGTAGTTTACGTCAAATTGGTATCAGAGCGGGTGTCGCTCCACATTGGTGTTCGGTGTATTGGTATATTTATGTCATCAAAATCGTACGCTACAATCAATGGCTCCAAGGAGATCCGAACAACTATACGAGGAGATTCACAAACAAACGAAAGAGTGGGTACAATTAGAACAACAAATCTATACCCTCTTTCAACCTCATTTCCAAAACCCTAACCCTAACCCTAACCCTAACGCTAGAAATCTCAACCCACAACTCTTGCCCTACCAGAACCCTATTGCCACCGGTCTGCCCCAGAAAGGGCCAGGCACCCCTGCCTACAATGGCAGGGCGGCAGTTTTGCCTCCGATAGGACCCCCCCCAAAAAAAAAAATCCCATGTGACCGCCCTCCGCCTCCCCCACCCTATTCCGGTCACCCCCACTACCCTCCGCTACCCCCCACCAACCAAAAATCTTTCCCCGCCCCAAGCCCTAGCTGTAGCTGTCGCAACGGCCCAAAACGGACAGCCCAACCTGCTTTTACACACCCGGACAGTCCCGACCCTTTTTGGCACCAAATGAAACCCTAAATCTACCCCACCCAACTTCCGCTCCAAACCCTCAACTCGTGGGCTCCCACCCGAACCATTTTTCTGCCCCACACACATCAAAAAAATTACATTTCCGCCCCGATTACCTCATGAGGCTCAATTTAAGATTACCGATGGCTAGTCCAAGATTGATTGCTCCGCCCAATCATTCTTCCTCCTTCAATCATCCAATCGGGTAAAATCAATGATAAAAACTCCCCTCCCAAGCCGGTTGATTACAAGAAAGATAGAAACGACGAAATTGGGTTGTGTATTGGGAATTTTTTTTTACTTTGTCGAGGATGTTTGGGTGACTCGCACGCATTTTTGCGAGTCAGAAACATTTAATTTGAGCGACTTCTTCCCAATCTTTGGGTATGGAGATGATGATTTTGATGAGATTTAATCGGTGTTTATCTCTCTCGGGAATGAGGTGGTGATCTTGGGTGATGTGATAGATGGTGGGTATGTGGACACATTTATGATAGCTTTGATATGCGCTCGGAGGAAATTCTTCAAAGCGTAGCATTAAGTGGGTTCGTCACGGGAATCTCGGATCGAGTTTTTGTGGGCCGATCGTGGTTGGTTTGTATGACTATTCTTCGTGGAACTTTGGCAAGCCGGTACAAGTGGCGATTCCGAGGACCACTCTTCTTCCTAGTGAGGAGCTCTTTGATGGTTGCCTTACTTTCTTGCCCTTCATCTCCTACGCTCGAGGATGAGCTTTTCGAAGCCGGGGAGAGTGATGGAAATGGCCCTTATTAGGGTTTTATTGCACTTTATTTTATTTCGTTATGTCATTGTATTCCTTTTTTTTTTGTTTAGTATTGAGAGGTAGGAGTAGCAAATGACTAATAAGGGCATTTTTGTAATTCGAATATTAGCTAAGAGCCTAAGCTACTCCTCCCCTTTAAATACCCCATTTGTGTTCCTCATTTGAGGACAGTCTCCATTTCGAATATAAGAAATCTCTTGATTATCTCTTTAAAAGTTAGGGTTTGATTTATTTTCTTGGCCATTGACGTGTAGTTTACGTCAGTCTTTGTCCTTGTTACTAATTGTTTCCTTACTATTAAATTTTGACATGTTTGTTATTTGGCCCTTTAGGGCTTCTTAGGCATAGCACATGCATATTAATGCTATTAATGTAATGGCCTCAATGTGGGGATGTTATTACTGAGAGAATTTTCCATTTTGGGTTGTGTGGTTGTTATTGGCTTGTGTTGCTTACATCAAATTTGGTATCTTCGTTGTTCTGTAAATTTGGTCTTAGACGTGGGCCAATCTCTTACGGCTCACACCTTTTCTTTACCAACCTGAATGCCATCGACCTCACAGCAAAGCCCAAAAACAACAATTGGCTTATCATAAAGCTGCACTTTTTCAATGTTATATACAACTTGTGGGCACGCAAAGTCAGCAAAACCTCTCTCAAGTGCCCCATATGATCCACGCCTCATTACGACTATATATCAAAATGTCGTTGAAACAAACAATAATGAATTTAGCGATGAATGGTTTGAGCAACTGATTCATAAATAACATGAAGGTACAGGGAGCATTTGACAACCCGAACGGCATAACCATCCACTCATACAATCCTTCTTTGATCTTGCAGGTTGTCTTCCATTCATCTCCAGGTTGAATTTGAATCAGGTGATAACCAGTACGTAGGTCTATTTTGGTGAATACCTTAGATTCTTCCAGCATATCCAGCATGTCATCGAGCCTTGGGATCGAAAATCTGTATTTTATAGTAATCTTGTTGATGGCGCGACTATCCACGCACATCCTCCGACTTTTGTCCTTGAGTAGTCCCTTTTGTAACAGCTCTTCAACATGTTGCGTCAAAATCTCGTACTCTTTAGGACTCATCCTGTAATGGGGTATAAGTTCGATAGACTAGCTTCGTGCATTAAATCAATATGGTGTTGTATATCACGCATTAGTGGCAAGTGATCTAGTAATTTTGTGGAAATCAAATCCTGAAATTCTGCCATAAATGGTTGCAGAATCTCAGGGATTGGTGTAGCTTCTCCAATCTCTCCTTTCACAACCAGTGCCATTCCCTCTTTCTCTTACTTTCCTTTATCAACTCCCGAAATTCTTTCTCCTCCAACGTTAGGAAAGTATGCCCCTCCACTTTAGAACCATTGGGTACAATTTCTCTTCCATTGGTTGGAACAAGGACGACCTTCTTCTCGTGACACTCAAATTGTTATGTGTTATCTTTGTCCTTATGGATGGCATCTATGTTGTATTGCCATAATACATGACAAGCATCTATGTCTACGACATCGCAGATGATCCCATCTTTATAGTGCTTTCCAATTGAGAAAGGAACTCGGCATATCTCTATTACACGCATTGTTGATCCTTTCTTGATCCAACCGATTCTATACGGCGATGGGTGTTTCTCACTCTACAACTGTAAAGTCTTAACCAGTGCTTTGGACATAATATTCTCGCTGTTTCCACTGTCCACTATTACGTTGCACACTTTCTTGTTCATTGTGCAACGGGTTTTGAATATGTTGTGTCGTTGATAATCAACTTCCTTCCTTGGGCCAGTAATAATCTCTACACCACACAGGCCGCAGGTTCCCCGCCATCAGGCTCTGTGATGACTGCCTCGTCATGCTCGTCTTTTACTGATTTATATTCTTCCCCTTCCGCATTCTCAACCATGTTTATTTGCAATCTCATAGGACACTCGTCAGACTTGTGCCCTGTAAAGCGATAGCATTTAATCGTTCCAGGATAAGCAACTTGCCAAGGTTAGTTTCCAATCTTCTCATTTTCAAGAATCCGCACCTCCACCAATGACTTTGCATGAAGGTTTGCGCATTCCTGAAAATGAAAATTTTGAAAACCGTTATCGGGAGGAAAATTGTTGTTGGGAGCAAGAGTTGAATCCATTGATATTTTTCTTCCAAGACTTTTGAAGTCGAGGAATGTTTTGAACCAAATGAGGAATTTTTGCCTACTTTGAAACAAACCATTCCTCACTTGGCCCATAGTATAATAGAGATTGAAAATGAGGATGAAATGGACGTAGTATCTATTTGCAATGAAATGATTTCTTCTTTGGTCCCCAAAGAAGAATGTTTCATTGAAAATGATCTTATTTCCTTCGAAACTCGGTCTTCAAGCGATGATGACTCATCTCTTGAGTTTGAATTTATTTCCTCCCCTTTTCACTCTCCATTATTGAACCGATACAAGTGTTCGATGAATCGGTTCAAAACTTTAAAACGTTTAACCCTTTCACCGATGAGGAATACTTGCTCGAGTTGCTTTCCGTGAAGGCAATTTTGCCTCCATGTACGCCACCTCCCATTCCAATTGCAAAACCTTTGGGAGGAAATTCTGTTTTTTTTTTATTCCACGTGTATTCGTTACCCGTTCAATCCAAACCCCCCATCATCTCCCACAAAATTTTAATTGATGATGGTTCATATCTTCCGCCTTACACATACCTTCCGTTGTTTGAACGGAATTCCTATTTTCCGGAAGGTATGAACTCAATTGAGGGACCGTCAATTATCCCTCAAAGTCAAATCATTGTTTGGGCCCTCAGAAATTTCAGCACCTTTTGTATAGTTAATTGAGTAGTTGAAATTTAGGTTGTACATTATTAATTCTTTTTTTTTTATTTCAGTATAGCTTTTAGTGTAATTAGTAAAAAATTTCTTTATTTTTTGTGGATGTTTAGTTCTAACATATTTTGTAGGTTCAACGAACTCGAATTTACGGAGATTGTGCGTCCCGAACATGCGGTTGTTAAAAGGCTGAAAAAATTAACTCACAAAAATATTTTCTTTTGTTTGCACACACTCATCCGCACTTCTAAGCATATATTTTCATTTTTTTGTGTATGTGTGTGTGAGTGTATCGCCCATTGTAAATTTCAGCCTTACTCTATTTTTTTAGTGTATACAATGTTTTATAGTAATTTCTATATATATTATTCAGTTTTTTTTATGTAGTTTTTAGTTAGCTTAATTTTAACCTTTTTTTTAATCCCCAATTTTTTTTGCCATTACAACCATGTGGTTGCTAACAAAAAAAATGCAGACATATTAGAAGCAGGTGCATACCAGAAATGGGTAGCAGGTCTTGCATTGGATACAATAAGAACCAGGTCTTTGGCCAAAAGAGAAACTAGCAGGTGTATGCTTGCAAATGCGTCTTGGCTTTTTTTTTTTTTAAAAAGCAAGCAGGTTGTCAGGATTACTGACCAAGTGAAATTTATTTGATTTTCTGGAAATTGAACTTGAATAATATGAAGAACAGAATGGATGAGAAGAGAATTAAGAGCAGGAAAGTATAGAAACAGGGATAGAGTTTTAGAGAGAAGAAAGAGAAAGAGAAAGAGAAAGAAATTGAGATTTCATTAACTTCTGGAATGCTTAGAATTGAACCCATCAGCTTGTTTTATACACAACAGTAACTCATTTCTAACAACTACCAATTGACGAACTTCTAATCAACTACTAACTAACATGGCTAACCAATTAACCAACTAACCGACTAACAACTTGCATCAACAATAAACTCACAAGTCTAACTCTAACCAACCGTAACATACTAACTAGCTAAACTATATGCTTCTCTTGACATTCCCTTCCCCATAAAAAAATCCTTGTCCTCAAGGATTGAGGTTTGAACATGGAAATATGGGTTCCTCCAGGATCAAATACAAAAATAAAAAGTTGACTTTTTTGCCTTGTGGAAGCATTTCATCAAACATAGCAGTCATGTTTTTCCAAAGCACATCTATATACATAGCTGGGTTTGGCAGCCAATACTGCATTTGGAGAAGATCCTCTTGGGCTGTTATAGAAGACTCCAATGTTGCGATACCCCAATGAACCTTGATAATTTGATAACACCTTACATATTGTCGCTCATTTCTTACTAAGACCTTTGAAACCTCATGATTAATGAGCTCAAAGAACCCAAATTCTGAATCAGCATTCATCAAATTCATCATTTTCTGAATATCTCCATTCTCATTAGAGGTTCCTTCAAATTTCACTCCATGATTGTTCTTGAATGGAGAGTTGAGACATTGTATTGTCCTTTTATCAAACAGTTGTTGGACAACCTTTGGACAACCTTTAATTGTTCATCTTCTACACCTTCTAATGATAACTCAACACTATCCACAACGCTTGCCTATGCTTTCACAAAATTCCTTGTTGCATCTTTAATTTTCCATAGGTCCTTCTTGAATTCTAGCACATTTTCTTCAGGATTACTCATTGGGGTCTTGTTTTCCCAAATCACTACGATTTCGGGGCAATGCAATTGTAGATCATAACCTTGTGATCTTTGGGCCAGAAATTCTTCTTGCAATTGGGCAAGTTTAACAGCATCACTTAGTTTTTTTGGAGCACATAATTGAACAAATTTCTTCACATCTTTATTGAGACTCTTCATGAATTGATCCATCGTAACTTGAGTTTTATTCTCCCAAATGACTACAATTTCATTGCAGGGCAATTGTTGACTGTAACCTTGTGATTTTTTGGCTAGAAACTCTTCTTGTAACTAAGTTAACTTCGTAGCATCCTTTAATTTTGCCGGAGCACAAAACTGAACAAATCTTTTCACCTCTTTGTTGAGCCCATTTATGAATTGACCCATCATAAATCCTTCTAATTCTTCTATTGTTTTTCCCATAAAACCCAAATTTTTATCCCAAATTTTCAATTCTTGGATCTGTTGATTGTAATTTGGACTTCATTTGGAAAATTTTGTACTCAAACGGGTGGTGAATTTGATGTCAGAAATAATGAGATGGAGTAGAGAGAAAATGAGTAACTGGTTACTTCTTGATACCAAAATGTTAGGGTTTCAAGAATTTCAGAAATTGGAATTATAATAAATTTGGAGAAGAAGAAAATTAGAGCGAGAATGAGAAACAAAAATTAGGGTTGGAAAAGAAAGAATTAGAAAGAGATTAGAAATTTGTGTTTGGGGGTTTTCTGAGTTTCAAATTGGGGCAGAATCGGATGCTCTGATACCATTACTGACCAAGTGAAATTTATTTGATTTTCTGGAAATTGAACTTGAATAATACGAAGAACAGAATGGATGAGAAGAGAATTAGGAGCAGGAAAGTATAGAAACAGAGATAGAGTTTTAGAGAGAAGAAAGAGATGAGAAAGAAATTGAGATTTCATTAACTTCTGGAATGCTTAGAATTGAACCCATCAACTTGTTTTATACACACTACTCGGGTATTTTATTTGGACTCCGGGATATTTTAGGCCAAACCGGCACCCCGTAGGGGTAGTTTTGTAATTTGGGTTTTTGGAGAATTAAAATGGACGAAAATCAGTAATTAAATAGAAAAGGTACGTGGGTGAGAGGTTACCTATCAGTTTCTAAACCTCAGTCAGAGAGAGGGAAAACCTAAGAGGGAGAAGAACTCCACTTCTAATCAACTACTAACTAACATGGCTAACCAATTAACCAACTAACCGACTAACAACTTGCATCAACAATAAACTCACAAGTCTAACTCTAACCAACCGTAACATACTAACTAAACTATATGCTTCTCTTGACCATCCTGACACAGGTCCCTTGCATAAAACAAGCAGGTTTTGGCTAAACAAAGAGTGGTCTTTGTAGGCTTAATTAAAAAAGGTCCCGGCTTCTTTTGCCAAAATATAAAAAGGTCTTGGCTGGGGAAAAAAAAAACAAGCAGGTCCAACACGAAGCAGGTCTTTAAAAAAAAAAAAACAGGTCTTGGAAGTGTTCGGCAAAATCCAAAGGCCCAGTCGACCGGTTCCCAAGCCGCGTTCGACCGGTGTGTTAGTGCATTCAGCTCTGTTCCACTTGGTCAAAGACATGGAACAGAGTGCGTAGAAACGGGGGCCGATCGACCGGTGTGTTAGTGCATTCAACAAAATTCGAAAACCCGATCGACCGGCCCCCGTTTCTACGCACTCTGTTCCATGTCAAAGGCATATTTAGAAGACGCGGTTGAACGAGCTCCCACCCGCGAACGACCAGGCAAGCAGCTATATGCCAATTTGTGTTTTTAACTTACGAATTGCCTCTCCTCTTTTTCCTCTCAACCCACTTCGTACCCTCGTTTTTTTCCCCAACCTGACAATACACCCAACTTCATCCAATTTCTACACAATCAAGGTATAATTTCCACCATGTTATCTTGTATATTTGGTGTTTGTGGTTGGTAATTGTCATGATTCTTGGTATTATGCTTATTTTGAAGTTTTTGCGTGAGTGTTTCCCAATTGAATTCCAACTTGATTTTATGTGAGATTGTTGATGTATATCCATTCATGAACAGAAATTAATGCGTTTGTTCATGAATGGTGCTTGTGTTGGTTCAAGTGGCATTCACACACCCTTATACCACATTGTGCACACCAAGTGTTCGCTAAAATGCCTAAACCAATTTTTTTCGAGATTTTTAGCATACACGTCCGGTATTTTTCACTCGTTGTCGCACGTCGACACATTTTGTCGCAATGTGGTATGCTATGAAGCACCGACACTCTCCCAGAAGCCACGAGTCACTTTGACACGAGTCCGACACGCGACACGCTCCGACACGTTGCCAACACGCTGGGACATGTTTGGACACGCTGACACGCTAGGACACGTTGCCGACACGCCGGGACACGTAAAAAGGACACTTTTTTTTTATGTTTAAAATTTTTTTTATGTGATTATGATTCTGCCTTATTTATGATTTTTAATGTTAAAGTGTGTTTGAATTTTGTTTTATATGGTCCATTTTCTTAATTTCATGTTAAGAATGTTCTAATAATGTATTTTATGGAAAAAATATGTTTTATTTCATTAATATATATATATATATATATATATATATATATATATATATATATATATATATATATTATATATTTGAACATATGATATATATTATACGTATCCTAGCATGTCGTATCCCAGTTTTTGAAAAAATCACGTGTCGCGTGTCGTGTCAAAACACGTATTACGTGTCGAGTCCGTGCTTCATAGGTGGTATGTTTTTACCCGGTTTCACACACTTGCACACATCATTTAAACTCGTTCACCGACTAACTTTAATTGCGCTTTACAACTCTTTTATTTTGCCTAATTATTGTTTTGTACGTTGAAATGACCGCAATCAAAAAGTACGATTCGAGCAAGTGTGTACCATCAGCGGGATTCGAAGGGTTCCGTTGTGAAAGGGAGAAAGAGGGGTTTCACGCCTATTTTCAGAATCAACAGAAGCCGTTGGCCTACCATTGTGCATGGGACCTTGATATGTGCCGGATGTGGGGAGTGAAGATATGCGCCGGGATCCCAAGTTTCTGAGTTGTTTTTCCTTTTGTAATGGGAATTTATTTCTATTTACTTTTTTTTCTTTCTTTCTTTCTATTGTATTAAAATGTTGTGGAATTATGGGATTTGAAATGATAATGTAGTTGTTGGTTATTTATTGGATTTTGATGCGTGTGACCCTCCATTTTTATAAAATCAAATGTTCACCATCAATTTATCTAGTATTTGCACCCCAACCCCTCTAGATTATTGTGACTTACGACATAATTTCTTTTAACTTATTTTTTTGTGCAAACACTTTTGTTTTTCTTTGGTTTGTATAGGGCTCAAGTTGACTACCTCGGGGATCGCTCCAAATAGGGGTGATTTATTTCTATCCCTCTCTTTGTCATGGTGTCTTTAATTACATTGAGGACAATGTGCATTTCTAGTTGGGGGGGAGGGGGGTGATTATTCGTCTCAATTTTTTTTTCATCATCGTGAGCCATGTTAATATTTATTAATTTAAATTTTAAATAAATTTAAAAATAAAAATTCAAAAAAAAAATCAAAAATTGTTTTCTTGGGCCTCTTGCCCCAATTTCCTATGATAAATTTAATAATTGCCCTATCCAATTGTTAATTCAATGATGCATTTTCTATTTCTTTCATGTTATTAAACTTTAAGCCTCAAATTATTCAATATTGAGAATAAATGTATAAATTAAACCCTGAAAACCCATGAGCACTTGAGCATTTTTTATAAATGATTCGGTAGGACAATTATAACTTGATATCTTTTTATTGCTTTGTATACACTAACACCGAGCGAGCTTTGTACTTTTCTTCGTTTGCGAGTGTTTATACGCTACTCTTTCCTTCTTGAAAACGTTAAATTCGTCGGTAATCTCACTATTATTTCATTGATCGTTCATTAATTGAGTTCATATATGAAATGTGTTACTCGAACATGAGTTTTAAAGTTGTTTTGACTCGAGAATTGCGTAAATTTTAGGAAATGATCATAGGCCCTATTTGTCATATCACCCATATTGACCTTGACCTTAACCTCATCTTATATATTTCCCTAGTCAACCCCTTTGAACCTATATATAGACTTTCATTTCATTTCCCAAAAATCCCTTAACCAACTTCGAATTGGAGTTGTAAACCATACACATTACCTTTCATACCTTTGTTTGGAATGATACTTGGGATTGAATGATGTTTGTGTTACATGGTTGCAATTAAGTATGTGAGAGTGAAAAAAATAAAGAAATAAAAAGTGAAGTGAAAAAGAAAAGAAAAATCGAAAAAAAAAAGAAAAAAAAAGAGAAGAAAACAAAAGAAAAAGAAAGTATTTCATTTATATACATAGTGTTTAATAACCTTTGTCACTCTCCAATTTCATATCTAATTCTTGTTATGGAAATCATATTCCAATTTTGAAATCGCCCACTTTATTCCATTATCCCAAGTTTTTCATCCCCAAACACCTTTAACTCGGTAAATATAGCCTTTCTTTCATAACCTTAACCCCAAACCTACATTACAACCCTATTAAAGTCCAATGTGATCTTAATGTAAGTGCAATTCAAAAATCATAATAGTCGCGATAATCTGTGAAAATACATTTCGCCTCCTTTAATGAGCGGTATCTTTCATTGAGATTATAAGTTTTTAGTTTTATGTATAGCGTTCTTCATTGATGAAATGTGTGCGGCCTAGTTTCCATTTACATTTACTCTTTATGCCCGCATGTTCCGTGTATTACCTCCATTCATAGTGATTTTATTTGTTGAGGGTAATATCCGGATAGGATTGAGCGGGAGCATGCTCTAATTTTTATCCGAGCTATAGGCATTTTTACCGAATCAAAGTCTTGGCATGTGCATGCACACCGCTCACATTTGGGGTTTCAATTCCATGTAGCATTCTTTTAATGTTAATAGTTTTGGATTATTGGGCAAAATTTTCTTTTGCTTTGTTAATAATATGTTGAAATATCTAGTTGTTGAGCTTGGCATATTGAATGGTTGGGCATGTTTTGAGGAAATTTGATATTTGTGGGTTTCCCTGAAAACCCTCACGAGACAACACTCGTCCACTAGGGTAGCCTAGGAGTTTAACAACTTATTGCATATGCTAAATCCAATCGTTCGCCCGCAAAAGTGGCTTTTATCTCTTTTGTACATATCTCTTATCTCGGGAATTACTTGTAGTTCTTCTTGCTTTGTATTTCATTGCTAGGGACTAGCAATGTGTAAGTTAGGGGGTGTGACTCGGCTCGATATTTATCCTTATCCTCTTTACTTATGTATTTTAGTCCCCTCGTGTACTTTAATTCCTATATTTATGCTCGTTAACTGGACTACCTCTATTTTATATGTTTACATATTTTGCGAGGTATAATTGAGCCTTTGTAGGTATTATGGTGCTTCGCAGTGCAATTGGTGCTATTCGGGAAGTTTTCAATGTAGTACGCAACTTCAAGGGCATTTTAGTCATTTCAGCGTTCGAGCTTCGTGCCCGAACTCTTCACGGAAGTTGTGGCCCTTCGAGTCGGCTTCGCGTGGCCTTTGACGGTTCGTTAATCCGATTCCTAACGAGCATGTTATGACCATTTTCCCGAGGAGCTCCTTCTTAGTTATTAGGATAAATCATTTCCTTTTCTTTTATCTTTATTTCTTTTACCACTTAATATATAAGTGGGGTTTTGTTATAATTAAAGACATCTTTCATTATATAGTTTTTATCTTGCTATATTTAGTTCTTAAGTTAGAGAAGAGGATTTGGAGGGGATTTTTGGGTTTTGCTTCTCTCTCTCGTAGGGTTTCACCCAAATGGGTTTGTAAGTTACTATTCATCATCTTCTTCCTCTATCCAAGCTTTCATTGTTTATTTCTTGTTGTGTTATTTAGTTTTTTTGATTTATTAACTAGGTTTACTTGCTTTCATTTAATTAATGTCATTTAACATGCTTTGTAGGTAACTTAATCTAGGTTGAGATTGTTAAACTCAAATGGGTTAATTAGTTGCTTTGCTATGGTATGATGGGTCTAGGGTAGTTTTAATGAGTTAATTGTTCCTTATGTCACACTTAGGAGATTTAATGACGTAAACCACACATTAAAGGGCTCCTAAAATATCTAACACAAACTTTAGAGAGAGAGAATACTTTTTATATATTTAAAATCAAGGTCTACCTCAAGTGGGGTTATAAGGGGTCTATTTATAAGTGGGGAAGGGGAGCACTAAATAGGTCTCTAACTAATGTGGGACTCCCACTTTAAAAATAAGCCTAATACCCATTTGTGCGCACCTATGTCCCAACTTACAAATAAACAACAAAACAAAATTAATAAAAATAACAAAAATGAACTAAACTACTAATATGCCAAAAAATGACAAAAAATGCCCTCGATTCACATCAATCTCCCCCTTTGAAAACCAAGCTCGTCCTCGAGCGTTAGAAATTGGAGATTCATAAGGAAATTCCAAAAATATTGAAACCAAAACTTGCGGGGGACCAAAAATAAAATTTCTGAAACATAAGGGTGCCCATCCCGCAATTTCTTCTTTATTGCTTCTTCTCTCTTCTTTTTTCTATCATCCAAACAAACGCTAGGTTCCTCCTGGGTCAAAAAACCACGCGTGTGGAGGAGGGAAAGTGGGCAGCAGGTGGGTCGAAGAGGTTAAGGGGCTGAAATGGAATCGGATTGGTTTTTTTTTTGTTCAGGTCTTGGTCGGAGGGTGGGCTTTTAGGGTCGGAGTGGTGTGGGGGGGTTGAAGTTGAGTAGCGAGCGGGTCGGCCAACCCTAGGGGTGGTCTTGGCTACTTTAGGGGCTGTTTAGGGTGATCGGCGGCTGCTATAGGGAGTTCCGAGGGTGTTGGGGTGGTACCGGGGTCAAAAAAAGGGTGGGAAGTTTTTTTGGGGTGGCGACAGTTGGAGAGGGGGTAGGTTTAGGGCAGGGGAATGGTCGGCGGGTTGGGGGGGGGGACAGGGGGCTGCTGTTTGGGGCTAGGGTTTGATGCGTGGTGGTGGGTTTAGGTGGGGGAAGGTTTACGGCAGCAGGGCCGGGGGGGGGGGGGGGGGGGGGGAGGGGCTTGGGGAAGGTGATTGTGGTGGTGGGAGGGTTTGGTTGGTGCACCACCCTAGGGCTTGGTACTCGGCAACAAGGGTAGCGGCTTTTAGGCGTAGGGTGAAGGGGGTAGCTAGGTTTTGGGAGATTTGGGATAGAAAAGCTAACATCTCATGAATGTGTGCCAGCTCTAGAGCCATTTGAAATGTAGAATGCGATTTTGATTAAAAAAAAAAAACACCGATACACTAACACTAATGTGGAGCCTACCCCACTCTGATACCAATTTGACGTAAACCACACGTCAAAGGGCTCCTAAAATATCCAATACACATTTTAGAGAGAGAAAATACTCTTTTCTATATTCAAAATCAAGGTCTACCTCAAATAGGGTTACAAAGGGTCTATTTATAAGTGGAGAAGTGGAGCACTAAATGTATCTCTGAACAATGTGGGGCTCCCACTTTACAAATAAGCCTAATACCCATTTGTGCTCACCTATGTCCCAATCTTAAAAATAAACAACAAAACAAAATTAACAAAAATAACAAAACGGGACTAAACTACTAATATGCCAAAAAATTGACAAAAAATGCCCTCGATTCACATCATTTAACGGGGTATATCACGTATGCTTCGTATTTACGACCTTTCATGTGTAATTCCGGGAATATTCGTTGACACCGAACATAAATTAAGCTTTTATGAGAATTCAGAGGGTGACAACTCTAGGTTTAATTAATTGTCCAAATGTGATTAATATTGTTAGCGCTTTTATGTTCATGTAACCATTTATGCTATTTGGCCCGTGTGAGGAAGACGATTCTCAACCTATAGTTTTACTCGTTTTGTTACTCTAAGTTTAAATACATGCCTAGTGTAATGATTTGCTCACGTATCATCTTTTACACTTTTATTTACGAAGTATTAAATTAATAGAATTCTAACAACTAGTCTCTGTGGATTCGATCCCCGAACTGGCCGCTATACTCTCTTTAATAGTTTAGGCTTTCGCATTGAGGCGATGAAACGAATTCAATGACGGGCGTACTGACACTGCGCTACTTTTCATCCCTCATCACTTCATCACTTATCTTCAAAGATATTCATGATATCAAAGAAACTTTCCACTGTACTGATCCGATCAAGAAAATCCTCAATATGAAGATGTCCAATGAAATGTGAAATATCAATTTTCATCTTATATTCAGGAACATCAGCATTCCTATGGATCCCTCCTATCGCAACCGTTCAAGATATCTTCTTCAAACTCATCTGAGTCTGAATTTGCACCACCTCTACTCATGATTTGGCAGCCATGAGCAACCTCACGGTCCTGATCCCTATTTGGGTTATGATGCGTGTTACTGCCAAAAGCAAGTGTAGCGAGTTTTCGTTATATCTCTTGCACCATTTGTTCCACACATTGGACAGTCTAATGCATTTCTTCCACCCGCCGTTCTTGAACCTGCACGACTGCCCAAAGGGCTTGCACTCCTCGAATTGCGTCGTCGGAGTAGTTATTTCCGGTTTCGTTGTTCGCCATCGAGCCAGGCGAAATCAAGGCTCTGATACTAACTGGCGCAACGGAAAGTGATGAAATAAAGGGATCAAACCCTAAACCCTTGAATCCACGAGGCAAGAGCTCAAAAGAGTGAATAAACTTCAAATTATATTGATAGTACGAATGATGTGATTAAAAGCTTACACCTCTTGCTTATATATAGGCAAGTAAAAATGGAAACATAACATTAAAATAATACACACTTAACCCACTAAAGAAAACTATGGAGGAGATGAATTAACACCTAAACCACCCATTTAAAGAAATTTTAAAAAATATAGAAGTGGTCATTGTGGTTTATCAATTCACATAGTGCATATTGAGGTCTACCACTTATCACAGTGCAAGAAAAACTTGATTTATGTTTATTTAATCCAAGGAAGAATCCAAAACAGAATGTTATTGTTCATATGAACGGTACCCTCGATCATATGAACAGTGTTGTTGCTGTTCCACATCAGTACGGATTATTATTATGATGAGCTTGTGTGTTTGAATGGCTTTATTTGTTTCTCATTTTACTCGAAGGTAATGTAATTTTTTTATTTTAATACTTCAATTTGTGTTTAATCTAAATATTAAAAATCAAATAATGATTACTTTTGAACATGTTTTAAACGGGCTACACGTGTAATATTAGGTTCACGGGTTAAACGATCTAACACTATTATACATAGGACTGGAATTTTTAATACGATAAACCGTTTACAGTAATACCCCGAACATGACACGATTAGCTTGTATAGATTGAAGAGTACCAAAAACTTATACTCAAATCAAAATCAACGCGACTCGAAATTCGAAAATGACACGACTAATCCAAATTGCCACCCCTAATTTACACAAATAAAATCGTTAAATGTGTCGGGTCCTGTTAATCTTGTAACACAACCCATTTATTAAACGGGTTTGTAGTCGCCCGGAGGGCCCCCTTTTTAATTTCTTTAAGAAATAATTTTTCCTTTTTATGAAATTAATGCGGAAGCGTAAGATGGTTCACAAAATAAACAAACACCAAATTTTAATTTCTATTTTAAATTAAAATTAAACCAAGTGAAATAAGATTAAATCCACACAAGTTGATTTTTCACTTAAACCAAATATTTCAATTCAAGTCCTAGAAATTTGCCTAACAAGAATAATCCATTTTGCAAATTAGGCCAAACCAAATTTTACCAAAATAAATTATCTTTGAATTGAATTAATTTCAATTTCACCCAAATATATTTTAACACCAAAGAACATAAGTGTGATAATTAAATCAAATTTTATCTTGAATTACCTAAGCATGCATTTACGTGATTTAAGCAAGATAAAATTAAACAATATCACAAGACGCGCCGATGTACGAGGAAAACCCAAATGGGAAAAACCTCGGATGGCCCTAGCCACGAATTCACTAAGTATGGTAGTTTTTACAAAGACTCGACACAAGAGGACTTACACAAACTGACTTGAGTCCGTCCAAGCCTTGACGCGCTCCTTGGTCTTCAACCTCCGCCTAGTGAATAACCGTGGACTCCTCCACAGTCTCGAACTCCACCGATGGGGCTATGGTCACCGTCAACCCACACGCGAAGCCTTTCTTCGAGTGAGAACACCGCAATAAACTTTTCTCCTTTTGGGGGTAGAGAAGAACCCAAACTCTCTTCTTGTTGGTGTAGAGAAAACCAAGTGCCAAAACTCTCCAAGCAATGATATATCAATAGGTACTTGGAATAAACTAAACAAATGGGTGTGTATGTGTTTTTTGATGAGTTTAATCCATAAAAATCAAACACAAAACATGGAACTTTTTCTTAAAAGTTTTGCTCTCAAAAGACTCTTAGAATGTGAAAAAGTTATCTTAGAAAATGTCTTTCCCGCACTATGTAAAGGTGGTGAAAGTTAGTGGGCAAAGTGGGAAGTTATAAAAAAATTGTCAAAAAAACTGCTCGAAACTGAAATTTCGTTAGAAGTTCGTTCGAACGAGTTTGAATTCGTTCGAACGAAAGTTTTAACGAGAAAACAGAAACATTTTCTAAATCTCGTTAGAAGTTCGTTCGAACGAGGTCGTTCGAACGACTTTTTTAACGAGATTGCACGCCATGATTCTAGATAATTTTGATACGAACGCGTGGCTGCCAGTTTCGTATTTTTCTGATTTTTTTTGGATTTGATATGATTTTTCTACTGAAAGGTGTCCGAGAACAAAATCTTTAGAACTATGAATTCAAAAAAAATAACAGAAAAATACTAACACCCAAAATAAATTTCCAAGCTCCTATATATATATTAATGCATTCATACCTTTAGGAGACATTGGAATCCACATGTTGATGATGTGAAACTTGGCACAAAAATCGGCAATAATGTTCTCTTGAAAAATGATGCCGCAACGTCTTCAACTTTCACTTGTCATAGGCTTGAAGGATACACTTGAACAATATTCTATGACTTAAATGTTTTTGTCCGGAATTGAGCCAACACTACATTAAGACTCAATCGGAGACTTGTGTCCTTACAGGGTTAGATGTATCGTGTTGTGTTAATCGTGTAAAACGATCGAGCAGGTACAATTATTAATTAATTGTCCAGATTCATATAGTCAAATACCCAGAGCTCAACCTGCCACGAACCTTGTAACACGACACGATTGCCACCCCTGCTATCGAGAAACCTGTTTAACCTCTAAGTTTACTCGATGGAGTAACGTCCTCTTTACTTCTTCACAATTGCCTGCTAATGGTTAATCACAAGGCACATAATCGAACTATGCATACGGTTAATTACTCATTGAGATGGCCTATCTTGATTTGTTTTTCTCTTTATCCTAATATTGGTAGTGTTATTGTGCTTTTTGGTGGACCGTTAGTCCACTTTGCTTGTTAATTTTTCCCCTATAGACTTTTTAATTGTTGCTGACAAAAAAAGTTCATGTCTCATGTTTCCTAATGTGATGCCCCTTTAAAAGAATTTAGTTGGCATAACAATTATCTAAAAAAAGCACCCATAATTTTATTTACGGACAATAGTTATCAACTCTCATTTACTTGGTGAATGAGGCAAGAGATCCTTTGACTGAGTCAATGGTGTCAAAGGTCCTATTTTGCCAACTCAACACATTAAAATGACAAATACACCCTCAAAATATCTTTGACAATTGTTACCTCGTTTTTTGTAAAAAAAACATCGTCTCTTTAAAAGTCCAAAACTTCAAATCTACAAATACAAAATTCACAAAATTTCTATACTTGGAATCTACTCGTCAAGATGATCTATCAAACAACACCCATATTCGATATTTTTCGACGAATAATCGAAACATATTAATTTACTATTTCTGTAAAACCTCCATTTTTTCATGCGAAAACTCTTCTTCTCCCGCTTGGACAATGGTGTTGCTGGCGCAGACCAGAAAAATAAAGAAATAGACGAAGAGAGAGAGAGAAATGAGGAGAGAGAAACACTCCGGTGAGATTTCCGGCAGGCTCCGACGAGATTTCTTCGGTGGATTGTTTCCGGCGAGTATCCGATGGGGTGGGGGTGGGGGTGGGGGATTATGTGTTTGTTTTTAAAGAGAGAGAGTAGGGGGTTTAAAATGGGTATATGTGAGGGTACATTTGTCTACATATATATATGATCTATAATGAAAAAGAACTTGGTACATCAAAAAAAAAGTCCATGGGATTTGATGCATCTTTAACTCAATAAGCAGGACTAACCTTAATTATCCCTCTTATTTATTAGCATTGAGCAAAGTTCAAATGTGAGAGAGCTTATATGTCTAGTCATTTGGATCCGAATGATGAGTAAGCTTTGCAATCATCAGTCATCATCTACGGTAATAATCGAAAAGCACCACGTAACTAATTTGCAAAGAAATGAAACTTAACCATTACCTTGATATTTTGTAACCTCTTCTCCACTATAGAAGAGCTTAAATGTAGGATACGAATGGATGTCCACTTTGGAACAAACTGATTTATCCGTACCACAGTCCACTTGTCCAATCTCTATCTGATCCTCTCCTTCCATTGCTTTCCCCATATCCTCCCACAATGAACCCAAGTTTTTACTGCAACAGTTGGTAAGAAAACAATTTAATAGAATACACTAGTATAAAATCAAACAAATTCATATCGTAGTTGACCATCATTACCAGTGCTTGCACCAAGGAACACAAAATTTCACAAACCACGCAGTGTCCTTCTCATTCACCTATTGAGAGAAAAACATGTACAAATTGCAATATGTAAAAATAAAGTGGATGAAGGGAATTGAAAATAAAGATGGGTAAATCTAAGATCTTGGCATTACAAAAAGGGGTATTTTTTGAAGAGGTTATGCAGAACCTTGTCATTAAAGGTATCAGCTGTTAGGGTAATGACATCTGCTTTAGTAATCTGTATGAAACTGAAGAAAACAATCGAGGATAGTATGAGAATAAGGAGATGACGAAACTGGTCTCTCATTTCTTGGGGGTTATAGTAACAATTTGATGATTTTGATACGCAAACTTAGGTTATATGTATAACCCTATTGAAATAGCAGGGTGGTTGACAGGTCTGTAAAAGCAACCGAGCTTGAAAAAGCTTTGTTTCAAGAGGTTCGTTTAGATCCGACCATTCAAAGACATGTCAACATTTTCTTCGTTAATTTATGGGACATATACCAAATACCCATTCGAATATTTTTTAATACTCATTTAGTTAAAGCTTTTTTATTTTGCCTCAAAAAGTTCTTTACCACATATTTTGAAGAGGGAGTGCGCTGGCGCGGACCTCTAAAAATAAGAGAATATTGAGTGCTTGAGGGACTAAATGGGTTAAATTAAAAATATGTGTCCTTTTTAAAAAATATACATTTATAGTAGGGACTATTCAATAATTGACCCTTAATTTACAATTTTTATATAAATTGTTTAATTTAGCTCCCCTACGGATAAATTTAAAAAAAAATGATAACTAACGCATCAAATAAAATGATGCCACATGGAAAATAATATGAAAATAGAAAAAATAAAGAAAATTTGTGAAATACAAAAAAAATTATAGTTTTGACAAATTATTTAAAACTAGAAAACTTCGAAAAAAATTAGACAAAACTAAAAAAAAAAAGGATGAATTATTGTGGCATAATGGCATTTATTCAGCGCAATTAAAGTCGAACAAAACAATAAAATTGCATTCACAATCACACATAAAACGGTATGTACGTGGTTCAACAATGTGTTTACGTTCACACCGTTGTTACTCTCTCTTTATTCATAGTCTTTTGATAACAAACATTACATATCCCCTTGATCTGGGGTGAGGATTATATTTACAGTGAACAAAACGTGGTTGAGTCGTGTGGAACTTTATGACCTTATATAGTTATCGCAATATGTTCGGTTGTATCTAATTCTGAGATTTTCAATGATCGACTTCAATCCATCTTTATCCTCTTAAAGTGAGATCATTCGATGAGATTAATGGACATGTGGCTCTTCATTGAGTGGGGCCGAATAATCCCCCCCCCCCCCAATTACTCCCAAATCTTTGCAACTAGTCATGGGTGCAAAAGTTTGCTTAGGTCTGAAATAAAACCATGCTTATGATCGTCGACAAGGCTTGGTCATCCATGGGAGCCATGGTCGGAGGATGTTAACACTTGTGCTGGAGTTTGAAAACCCCTTTTATTTTTCCCGTTAGACCTCAAAGGACAAGTGTGTAATTTGTCCTAGCGCTTTTAAGGTTATGTTGGTAAATGTGCAATAATCATCACAAAAGGGTGGTTGCGTATATAGGGTCGTCATTTAGGGATGCTCCATCAAATTATGAGACTTGCCTCATAAATTATTGCGCTCTACTTGCTCTCTTCAAGTCATCGATTTGGTTCATTGTTTATTAATTTTCGTCTTCAAGTGCATTCCAGAGTTTCATTGTACTCCTTCATATTGTAAATTTCCTTTTCCTCTCCTTTTTCATTTTTTGCGAACTTCTTTCTTGCAAGCATCATTTTCCTTTCCCACTTATCTCCATTACCTGATTGTATAATAGCAAACTTCTTGCGTTGTTATATCCTTGAGTGGGTAATTGTGGAGATATGGGAGGGTAAATTCGATTACTACCACATTGAAGGAGGCCATTGGATTTCTTGCAATTCATTGTAAAGGTTGGCATCACCTTTCCCACAAATCATTTTTTCCTTAAGTTTTTTTTGTTCTTTGATGTGGTTCCAACCCAATGTTCTCCCAATACTAGAAGAATTGTAAATGGTGTCCATAAAATCAATGAACTGTATGGGACGAGACTTGGGATTCCTGACATTTGTTATTGTTATATGTGGGTTAAATCCAATGAGTGGGTTTACTATTTGAAAGCGATGAAGGATGAGAGGGTGCTTGTACTAAGCCTTTAAGACTTCAATAAAGATTATTGGTCTCATGGGTTTGTGGTGAAGGATTGGAAACACTTGCCCATCCCAAAGGGTGGTGAACCCTATAGGGAACCTAGGTGCCCCAGATAAGGTTATGAGATAGGTCTATTTTTAATTCTGATTTGTTTTCTTGATAGCCCAAACTTTGTATGACTTTTATGACTTGTAGTCTTTGTTCTACACGTCCCAAAATGAAGAAAGAGCATGATTAGAGACACGCCAATATTTTTTAGTTGAAGAAATCTCAATTGATCAATCAACCTTTGATTGTTGTCAAACACCCACTGTCTGCTTCTCTACTGTTATCATATACATCTTTAACCACATCATACGTCACTCGAATAGTGGATAGGGAATCAAAAATCCCTAAAGGACTTGGCGAGTAGGATTATGCGTTTACGACCACATCCGATTCGTTGGAATTTATAGATGTCTCTGCCATCCCTACGGTAACCCTGGCCACTTCAGAGGAGGGAATGGCATCGAGAATAAGAATTACGAATCTCAGGGAGGGGATATATTCCCCCATCTCACTAATTTCATAGACCTCGGAGAGGAAGGAGGTTTAGGGGTTATCTGACCTAGACAGGCTCAACTTGCAAAAAAAGGAAATACCAATTCTCGTCTTGCAATCAATATGCCCACCCAAAAGATGATTGATGCTCCAATAAGGGGAAGGAACTGACTAGAGGGTCTATATCCAAGCACCCTGACTTGGACATTGGATTGCTAAGGGGAGATTATATCCCTGTCAACCAGGCTATGATCAGAAGCTTATCTACTGATATGCTCATTTCCCATACTGCCCAAACTCTATCCTTAGTGAGTATTGATATCATTTTCATCGGATCTTTTTTACTTACTAACTATTTTTCCTCGTCTTTGTCTTATAATTTATGGTAGACTTTGTCAATCTCCTCGATAAGAGAGCTAACTAGGCAAAAAAAAATATTAACCTAGGGAAGGCATTAGAGGAGGCACGTAAAGCCTTAAATGCTTCCCAAAAGAAGGCAAAAAAGCATGATGTTGCTATGAAAGCCAAAGACACAAATCTCGCCACTCTAAGGTCGAAGGTCGAGCAACTAGAGAAGGCTGTTGAAAAGTCCGCCCAATCATTAGTGGCAGCATTGAAGGCGAAGGATAATGTTTTTGACAAAGGCTAGGACAAAGCCTGTTCCCCTGCCCAGAAGCGTTGGAGTTCATTCGTAAGTCCTTCTTCAAAAAGAGTTGGAATGAGGATTTGGAAAGGCTTAAGTTCCAGCTAAATTTAAGATGTTCTCTCAGTACACTCCTGACATTCATCCTAACTTGGAGGGAAAAAATAAAGAAAGAGGCCACAAACTAATCAAGGTAAGACTATATCGCTAGTCAGGATAAGGTGGAATCAAAGAAGGAGGCTCTTGCTAATTAGTCTATGACCTTATTGTATTTTGAATTCCTTGTCCTTTTTTTATATTTCTCTTATAAGGGCTTACCCTAATTTTTAATGAAATGAAATGGAGTGTTCATTTATGTTCTACTTGACCATAATTTAATACTTTGCTTGTATTATTGCTTGCCTTTGAATTTGAATGCATTTTCTTTTGCTCTTGTAATCTGACAGTAGTTTGGCTTTGGTACCAATCACACAAGAGAGTGATGAATTAGGTCTCATCATTGTAAGGGATTACTCTAATCGAGCTAGATCATTTTCACCTTTATTCGCCAAGCGCTTCAAAGCATAACGAATGCTTACAGGAACCAGATAAGTGTGGTCGTCAGTCTTCAAGTCGAATTTAGATAAGTTAGAAACATTGGTGTTTTATTACAAACTGATAATGTTTCTTTAAGGGAGGATCTCATCAAGGTTGAGAATGTCTTTGAGATAAATGAAACGATTAGACTTGGTTTGTTTTGCTAGATCATGAAGCTAAGGTACCAGTTTAGGAAGGGTCCTCATGTAGTCTTGTCTACCAATTATGAAGAAGGCTGGATGGATGCCCCCTTATATCTAGTTGAAGCCAAATAAGTTGCTTATAAGCATGGTTGGATAAACGCCCTGGTTGTCTATAAAATCCATGAGGTTGGTACGAGATGGATTATCTTTTTGTTCGGTTGCCACCCTTAGGGAGCGATGAATATTGGATTCCACCTAACATAATCCTAATGCAACTGTTAAAGGACTATCTTATCAAGTACGATAGTGATGATGAGTTCCAGCACAACCCCGATGATGGTAGACAGGCCGCTATATCAAAGATAATGAATAGTCGAAGATAGTCAGACTTGCACCTGATATCTTTGTATTTTTTTGTTATCCATTTTGTAACTGATCAGCCATAATCCTTGTATATAACGAATATTATGATTGAGATATAACTTATTTCCCACTTCTTTACATTATCTCACTTCGTGTTTATGCCTTGTATATATTTTTGTGTTACCTTATAGGATTGTATCGTCACACTACCTTAGGCCTAGCACCAGGTTGTGGAGATAATGCACTTAGTTATTGGGCAATCCATCCGTTCAAAATTTTTACCCCATCAAAACTAATCGGGCTACTTAGTTTTTAAGGATCCCCCATAGGCCTTTTGTCTTACTTGGGAAATTCTTAATTTTTTTGTATTTGTTAATCACGAAAACATGTAACCCTAAACACATAAATAAGTGTAATCATAATAAGGTATCAATGTGATAATGACAACTTGATCGAATAGATATAAATTGATTATGGCCTTGCCACAATGAGAATCATAGTTTGGTTGGGTAAATTTTTAATGATGTTGGCCTATCATTTGGAACAATAATAAAGCAAATTGCATTAATTAAACTTTAAACATCACTTAATTACAAATTCAGAAATAAAACTTCCTAAGATTAGTCGTGTTCCAAGATATAGGTATCTCCTCGCACTTCATTATTTATAAATGGTAGGCTCCCTGAAGGTCGTCTTTAATGACTTTCAATGGGCCTTCCAAATTGGGTCCCAGTTCGTCGTCTGACAACCTCTTTGTATTACCGATGATCTTTATAAGCACATAATCTTTGACCCGAAACTTCCTCAGAATGACTCTTTCATTATACTTCTTTGATAACTGTTGTTCATAGGACGTTATCTTGATTAAGGGTTATTCTCTTCTTTCCTCATTTAGGTCAAGCTCAGTCCTTATGATTTCTTCGTCCATGTTGTGGTCCATAATAATTGTCCTTATGGGAGGCAATCTAGCCTATAGAGGTATTATAGCTTCCATTTCATAAGTTAACGCAAAGGGCGTTTCCCCGATCGACCTCCTAGGAGTTGTTCAATAAGCTTATCCACCCAAGTGCCTTTTATTTTCGCCAATCTCTTTTTCATTATGTTGAGCACGGTTTTATTTGAGGCCTTAACCTATTTGTTGCTTTGTGGATGTGCCACTGAACTAAAGTAGTGTTTGATGTTATGGTTGTTCCAGAAGTCTTAGAATGGTACACTCTTAAATTCAGTCTCATTATCGGTGATAACCGTCACTAGCAAACCAAAACAGGTTACAATGTTCCTCCAAATGAACCCGATCATGTTGATGTCCCTTATATATGCTAATGATTCCACTTTATTCTATTTGGTGAAATAGTTTGTGCGAACTAAAAGGTACTTTCGATTTATAGGAGTTGTGGGCAGTTGGACTATAATGTTTAACCCCCATTTAGGGGTGGAAATTCGGGTTAGTCGTGTCATTTTCGAGTTGCGTTGATTTTGATTTGAGTATAAGTTTTGGGTACTTTTAAATCTATACAAGCTAATCTTGTTATGTTTGGGTCATTTTGAGTTATTACCGTAAACGAGTTATCGTGTCAAAAACTGCCAGCCTTACCCCGATTGTTCAAAAGGCTACGAGTTGGTTAAGGCCTTAAGGTCACTAGCTGGCTAGTGGGGCATTAACGAGAGCATTTGGCACTTTTTTCATTTCCTTATATAGGATATTACATCCTTTTATATATAGGGCCAACAGTATCCATCATTTACGGCTTTAAATGCTAGAGATCTTCCTTCTGTATGACTCTCATAGGTCCCTTCATCAAGCTCATAGAGAACTTATTCGACATTATCGGGGTGTACACATTGCATGTACGGACCAGTGAAATATTATTTATAGAGCTTCCCCTCGGGGGATAGGTAGAATAGAACAACCTTGACTTTTATCTAATGAGCCTGCTTCTTGTCGACGGGCAATATATCCTCTCGTAAGTACGCAATGATTGGTTCCATCCATTCAGGATCCTTTTGGATAATAAGGACTTATTCGACACTATCGTGCCTATGTTCGATTGAGCCAGGTATTCTACTTTGATTGTTCTTTTGAGTTCAGAGTCGATGGCTAAGGCCAATGTCGCTAAGGGGTCTGCATGAATATTATTTCCTTGAGGAAATTATTAGACATGGAGGTACTTAAATTTGGCAACCAAGTCTTGGGATATTTGGAGATATATTGACATGTGTTCATCTCTGGCTTTATAGTCTCATAATATACAATTGGATATTAACTTCAAATCACAGTAGACTTAAAGGTGACTAGCTCTAAGGGATAAAGCCTTCTTTAACCCGGTGATGAGAGCCTCATACTCGACCTCAATATTGAATGCTTCAAAGCCAAGTTTGATTCCATGCTCTAGCACGGTATGATCTGGAGCTACCGGGATAACTCTTAACCCTGAACCTTTTGAATTGGACGCTCCATTAACATAGAGCATCCATTTTTGAGTTAATCAACCTCCTTAATGGTTGCTTGATCGGTGAGATCCCTTTCATCGGGTAGTTGCTCTCCAATAAATTCAATAATAAAGTTTGTTATCCTTTGATAGCAATTTTAGGTTGATAATGGCTATCAAACCTCCCCAATTCCACTAAACACTTGGACATCTGTCTAAAGAGGTTGACCTTTATAAGAACTGCCTTTAAAGGAAAAGAAAAGAAGTGATATCAATGATTGAGTGGGATTTAAAAGTAGTTCTGCAACTGGCGTGAAGTGATCACTAATGAGTAAGCCACATTCTCTAAAGGAATGTAGCGCTTTTCGACATCCAACAATGTCTTATTGATATACTAAACTAGGGATCTAGAGATAAAGTTATTGAGGGGGGCCAATATCCTGATTATCTTTTGGATGCCGTCAAATGTATTAAGTGGATGAATTTTATTTATTTCCTCAATCTAGTCGAGATTTACTTCGATTCCCCTTTGACTGACCAGGTGACCTAAAAATTTATTAAACTGGACTCCAAACAAACACTTGGTTATGTTGAGCTTCATCCTGTAATGTAATACCCCGACTCTTAATTAAATGATTAGTTGTTAATTAGGTGTTGTTCATAGACTAGGAACAAATATGTTACGTGAACAAAAGTTGGTACATAGACTTGTGTGGGCAATATGAGGGATATGTATGTGTTTTAAGCGAATGCATGGTGTTTGCATAGTTTGCATGGTGTTTGGATGGTTTGCATGGTGTTCACACGGGCGACATGGGAAGAAATTATCATTATAAAGATTAAGTTATAATATTTTCTATATGTTCATAAGTATAAGAGCAAAGTAGAAGATATAATGTGAGATAATGGAAAGGTTTTAGAAAAGAGAGTGAAGGTCTTAATTAAATAAATATTTAAGTAATAATAAATTTTAATTAATCTCCTAGAATTATTTTGTTAGAAAGTATAATAACGGAGGCGGATTAGGGCTGGATTGGAATTATGGGACCTCGCGACCATAACATTATATAGTTTGCAGGTGTCCCTAATTGGTGCGACCACGACCTTAGGTGGGAAGGGGCAGTTGATAGCCATTTTATTATAGCATTATGATTGGTTTAGAAGCTTGTGTTATCACCCTATCACTAGCTAAAGCCTTATCCACTTGGATTCCCCTAGCATTCTTTATCAGGCCAACACATTTTTCATACGGTATCCTCCCTCATGTTATTACAAAAACCCTTATAACACAATCTCTCTCCCTCATAATACCCACTCTAAAGTTGTTGTAAAAGAGATAAAAACTCACCATTTCCAAGTAAAACCACCACTTTGTTAGGGATTTGGGACCAGAAAACCACCATTTAACCCTAGTTTCCCCCATTATTATGGAAGAACAACCTCACAACCCATGAGTACTATGTTTCCATAATTTTTGAAGTTTGTGTGTGTGTGTGTGTGTGTCTGGGGTATTATTGGAGTGTTTTAATGGAGTTTGGGGTGTATTTTAATGGAGTTTGAAGTGGGTTCTTTAAAGGAGGTCCTAATGAACATTTTGTGGCAGCTTGTTAATGTAATACCCCATGATTATGGATCGTAGAATGATTTTATATAATTTGAAATCCATAAATTAAATTTTTATTGGACTTAATTATTTTTAGCATTTAAAAATGTTAGTTTTGATATAAAAGTAATAGGATTTTAATCGGGTTTGAAATTGGTAGAAAAATAGAATTTCACTAACTTTCATTTTAAATTGGCGAAACTGGACTGCTCCTAGGTGCCGAGTCAATTTGGCCCTTGGGGAGAATCGATTCGCACCGGGAGAGTTTGGACGAGTGGGACTATTTGTGTTTTTTTTTGGACCCTTTATCTTCCTCGCTTTAAAAGGCTCAGGGTTTAGACTTTTTCAACACTTTAAACACCTCTCTAAAAGCAGTAGCTTCCCAAGTTTTCTTTTCCCTCTTCTACAAAACCTAAATCTCCATTAAAATAAAGATTCAACCCCATTTTTAAAGTCCCAAATCAAGGTTTCTCAAGATCAACCAAGAACGGAATTTTGTTATTTTCACGAGAAGATCTCAATCGCATAATCAGATTTTCAAGATGACTTATTTTAAGGCATGAATATCCTTATAGTTCCCCTTAAGTATTATATGTTTTAAGTGTTGCCTAAACTTTAATTAATCATGTTTTCTTAAAAATAATTAGAAATATTAATTAGGGAAAGTGAAATTAATTTTGGGTTATTTTTACTAAATTTAAAAATATGATTTAAGACTTGAAATATTACATGCTTAAATTAGTTGTATCGTGCTATCATAGATTATTGGGACAAATCGCATTAAAATTTAAAATATGAAATTCGAATAATGTTTTGACTCGTACGAATATAATATTAATGACTATGATGTTGGATGAAGCTATTGGTTGTTAAACATTGCTATTATGCTTGTTGGATTAGATTATATATTGAATTGATAAAATATCACTCGTATTAAAATTATGAAAATTGACAACTTGTATAACTATTTTGTATAACTTGGTTATTACATGATTAAATTGATGTAAGTAGAATGAAATTGGATCCATAGGATTGATTGAGAAATCGTAACGTTACATTAAAAATATGATTTGAGTAGAGATTGTTCGGGTTAATAATTGGACACCATGGGAATGATGGGATTTTAGGAGTAGTTCTACTTTCACCTTTGTTTAATAGGTTGCTTACTAGGTATGGAACTAGTAGGTAGACTTTAGTGTTTGTGGGCACTTACTAGGTATAGGACTAGTAAGTAAACTTTGTTGTCATTTTCACTTTCTAGGTATGGGACTGGTAAGTGTGCGCTTGTATGGTCAGGTATTTTTCCTGGGTGGGGATAGGTAGGACGTCGTTACGTTGTTCCTTTAGCCTATGTGATGCTTTTTTATAGGTATTCTTCTTAGGTGATGGACTAGGTAATACTTATGGTTTGGTGATCTCTAGGTATAGGACTAGGGATATTTTAGTTATGATGCCTGATTTATGGGTGGGGCTAATTGAAAATATAGATAACTTGACTAAGAAATTATAATTAATATCTAAGATAATAAACGGGTATTAAAATGGATTTGCGTCATGAGTATGTGTAGGACTAACGAAATTGGATCGACTGGCTAGAGTGGCATGGGTGTGTGTTGGCGTCACGAGTACGTGTAGGTCTAACAAAATTGGACAAACTGGCTATAGTGATGTGTCATGCATGGAAACTCACGAGTATGTGCAGTGCTAATGAAATTGGGCAAACTGGCTATAGTGAGGGGTGTGGGTGCAGTGTGTTGTAATTGTTAGCATGCCAGAAGTATTTGTATGACCAATCGAAAGGTAAAATGACTATATTTATGTAGCATTAATAAGATTGGTTGTATTTAATTAATTCAAATGTTTAAGATATAATTCACTGTTGAAATAAACATAACTGGACTTAGGTTGTGAGGTGGCTTAGTGTATACGGGTAGTTAGTATTATTCCACTTTAATCGCTTCATATTATACTCTTTATTAATGCAAAATATTCTATTATGATTTATCTCGTATGATGCTTATGTCTGGATTGGTGGATCCTATTTGAGAAGAGTAGTTAGTATTCATGTGGTGGGCTCTGACCCATTGCATTGACTAACATTTCAAGTTTAATTGCTAGAGTAGGTGCTTAGGATTTATTGGAGATTCGTGGAGTTTGCAGTTGGATTTACCTTTTACTGATTTCTTAGTTTAGTTTTCCCTTTCCAGTTGTTCTTTTTATGAGACAGTCATTTATGAATTTTTAATATGTCATTCGATTCCACGGTTGTTTATAGTTTTCAGTTGAAGAATTGTAGTTAGATTATTCAATTAAGCATTATTATCATTTGGAGTTTATATTTATTTATTTATTGGATTTTATCACGGTGATGGATTTCTATTGCGGTGGATGTTTTTATTTATTGAATTATTTCTTGTGGAAAAAGTTTTTAAGTCTCATATTTCTGTCACATGCTAAGAATAATATTTATTTTTTAACATTCAGCGTAGGCTGGCAGCAGGGATTGGCCACCTTCAATGCCGAAATATGCGGGGAGTTACAGGTAAATCATTTAAGGTCACCTTTTGAGATGGAGGTTCCCTCTACTTCAACCTTCTTCCTCATGTTTTAGGCTTATAGATGGGGAAATTCTACGTTGTTTATATGTTAAAATTTCAAGCTTTGATATTAAGACACATTTACGTGTGAATAATACTCAATTTCCTCATGTTTTAGGCTTATAGATGGGGCAATTCTACCTTGTACATTTACGTGTGAATAATACTCAATTTCCTCATGTTTTAGGCTTATAGATGGGGCAATTCTACCTTGTTTATATGTTAAAATTTCAAGCTTTGATATTAAGACACATTTACGTGTGAATAATACTCAACATGAAACTTATGGTACTAATATTGATATTTCATGAAGATAGTATGAAAATATGAAATAAAATTATATTATTTAAATTATTAGAAATTTCAGAATATAAAAAATGGTATTTTTGTGAAAGAATCATGTAAAAATATTTTCATTTTATGTGAAAATATGTTATTTAATGTAATGAAGCAAGAGAGTTATCATTTTATGTGGAAAAAAAAGTTAAAATATGTTGTTGTTAACACGTTGGATTAAAAATGAGTATATAAAAGTGTAGACTTTTATGGATATGTTGATATGGAAAAATGTGATTAAATGTTGTTTGATATTTAAAAGGGTTAGGTTACCTAACAAAACTTGAAGATGAGAAATAGTAAGGGTTCAAATGATAAATTATGATAAATTGATTATAAAGTTAGTAATATTGTAAAGTAATTCACGATTTATCATAACTTGTTAAATTAACTTTAAATGTTCTGACAAATTAAGGTTTTTACCCTAAAGGTGTGATATTTAGGGAATGCTTTGTTTAAGTCGGTGAAGTCTGTACAAACTCTCCCCTTATCATTACTTTTTCTGACCACGACCAGGTTTGATATCCACTTAGGGAATTGAACTTATTTGATGAACCTTTAATCCAAAAGTTTTCTTACTTCCTCTTCCACTGCTTTTTCCATCTCCGGAGTTATACATCGTGCCTTCTTCATGATCGGTGAAAGTCTAGGTCCATATAAAGTCGGTGGAACATCACCTAAGGATTGATCCCAAGCATATCATATGGTTATCGAGTGAACACATCATGGTTCTATTTGGGAAAAGAGATCATCTCTTCCTTTTCGTGATCGACGAGTGAGTTGTCGATAAAAAAATTATTTTCTGGGTGGGAGTAGTTGTAACGCCCCGATCCGGATTAGAGTTACCATTGGAATAACCCGTATCCGAACCAAGGAGTTAAGGGGGAGGGGGATAAATACTATAAGATTTATTTGGAAAACATTTGCTTCATTTTAATTAACAAAAACTTACCACCTTTTATTATGAAAAGGGGTGACCACTTATCATGCAAGTTACGTTCAATTAACAATTTATCCATAAAACATTTGCCATACTTTAGTCCACAAAATAAAACATAAATCCCTGTATTATTACAACTTCAAATAGTTTAAGTTCAAACCAAATTGTCTTAACAAAACATAAGGGATTACAATTCAACACAAGTCCATGGATTAAAATCGGTTACAGGGCCTTTAATGCCGACTAGCACTTTCCACGGCCTTTCCAATGTCCTTACTTGACGTACCACCTGTTATACTTGGGGTTTTGGTAAATAGGGTATGAGCGAAATGCCCAGTATGGTAGGAGATAATAGTAATAGTTTTCATAGCACCACTCACACTTAACATTTTAATGTTCCGTGCCAGGAAATTAATCATATTACATTATGTTACCACATAATAATCCAATGAATATAGACCGTTCATTTATGCATCTTTCATGAATATTCGATTCATTACTTAGCATTATCTTTGGGATTACACCGACACACTCACCCATCACAACACACACATACCCACGGTTTTACAGAATTTCACCTCTCAACACCGAGTGCCATATGCTAACTGCAGTTGGTTTAGGGCATTTCACCACTAGGGACATCTAGCCCTGCTTAATGATTTAACCCGACATTATCCAAATATCATTATCTTTCATATGTTCGACATTATTCATAATGTTCACATTTTCATACCCGGTTTTAGCATTAAAACCCGTTATTAGCCTTTACATCCTACGAGCTGAGGAGGAATTCTATTGTCAACACCAAACTCTAAAATATACTGAGTCAATGTTCTACACTTAAATTTTTAAAAAAATGTCATCTCACACTTATATTTACTTAAAAGCATTTTCCTAGCATTTTTCAAGTATTTTCATAAAAAAAAACACCATTTAAGTGACTATTTATCATATTTACCAAATCCGCCCCTGTGGTATTTTTATCTAAAAATCACCATTTCATGCGGGTCTTTAGTACAATATTTCATATTCATGGTACTATATGTTTCTACCAACATTTAACCCTTTATTAGTGATGTATAACCCATTTTAGCACAATTTTCTATATAAACCCATCTACATGATTATTAACCTTATTTAACATATTCAAGAGACTTAAAACTGATATTTCAATATATTATATTTTTGGGATGTTTTCATGAGATTACGAATCACATATTTAGACCATTATATTTCAACATTAATCATGTTAATGTCAAGATTAACACATATTACATACACTAATTCATGAAAATGGGTCATCTTCCTTAGAAAACCCAACAAATGCATTAATTACTCATTTTCTTGTACTATTACATTTTCTATGTTTATTTTATGAGATTACTACAATTATAGCATGATTTTAACATATATAATAATCTGAAAATTAATCGAAACATCATCTTCTCTATTTATCATTTTTCACAAAATGTTTTTTTCATAGCATATGAAAATAAGGGAGAAAAGCTAAAAAAAAGTCACATTTTCTTCATCATCTTGTTCATATTAGCATTTGAGATAAAAGAGTTTAGGAGTGAGGAAAAACCTACTTGGAATTAGGAAGAGGAGAAGGTTGAAGAAGACGGAAGAGGAACACCACAAAACTCCACAAAACCACCACCCAAAAGCTTAAAAACCACTTATGTTTTGCTCCAAGAAACTGTCCTAATTCTCAAGAAAGCTTTAATGGATTTTGAGACCTCTAAAATGGTGCAACAATGGTAGGAAATGGGTGGTAAAAGAGACCCACAAATTTAGAAGAGAACCACCTTGCTTTGGTTACGGAAGACAAGGGAGAAATCTGATAGGAATAGATAAACCTTTAGCTCAAACTCTTCCTCCCAACATCTTTCTTATAGGCCAAGCGTGAAGACCTTAGACTCTATAGACCAAGGGTTCAGACTATACACTTAGGTGTAAATATGTTTGAACAAAATCTGATGATGAAGGGATAAGACTAAAACAAACCCATCAAGCCTATCCTACTTAATAAATTTTGACAGTACAATAGTGCATGTGCATCATTTTCTCTCTCCTTCTCAATTTTTTTTAACTTTTAATTTGAGATTCATATTCCTTGCAATTTTTTGGTTAAAAATATATTTACAATAGTCGTTAAGCCTCCCGGATTGTCCTATATAACGCACGCAAGAATCGAGACCTCTGCGCAAAAGTTTTTTTTTTTTCGATTTTTCTTTTCATAATAATATTCCTTATGGTAATATTCTGTATATTTTTATAAGTCTAAATATATAGTCGGAATATTTTTTTGATTTACCTATTATTTTAAAAAATTTGCGCAAAACTCGACTGTCGTTGTGTCGTGCGTCATAAGACAATTAGTACACAAGCTCGCGTAGCGTTCGTTGCTTGTCCGAGTCTCTTGAAACTTAACCAAAGTACTTAAAATAATTATACGGATAAAAATCATAACTCATGCAAAAACATGCGACGTAAAAATTTCATTAATGGAGCGTCATTAAATAAAAGGATAACTGTACAAGTACAATTAAAAGTGCGGGTATTACAGTCGTCAAACATGACCCCTTGCAATGGTTCCATGACTATATCTGCAGAGCTACCCTATTTTTTCCACCTCGCTCTGTCGTATTTTAGTTAATATGTATAGGGATGGCTCCTTTCGTATTCTCCACCTTTTCCTTCTTCTTTTCCTATTTGGGTATAATGGTAGCAATTAAGCATTATCGAGATATAACATGATTTCCCTATATCTCTATTATCCCCCGGTCGATGATGCATTTGAGATTCTGGTGGTAGGTGGAAGGAATAACTTTCATGGCATAGCCATCCTCGTTCAAGGATTGTGTTGTAGAGAGACAATGTCCACTATTAGAAACTTGATCAACTTATATATATTCCTCATTCTCACTCGGAGTACCACCTTTCCTATCTATCTAGTGAAGCCGACCAAAAGGATTATGGATTCCTTTAGATCCTCCATCTTGAGGTTGATCTTGTTGAACAAATTTAAGTACTTGATCTTTGAAGAGATCTCATGGTCTACTAGTATCTTATCCACATTCTAATTAATTATTTTGAGAATGATTACCAGTGCATCGTGATGTGGAGTACTGACTCCAACTAGGTTTTCCTCTATGAAGATGATATGATTGGCATAGTCTATATCTTCTGGTCGATGATGTTTGTCATATGAGGTTTTAGTATGGTCAATTTGGGAAGCTTCCATGACCGTAGTGGCCTTCTTCAATTTTATCCAGATAGCATTGCCCTGAATTTGGTTCGAACTTGAGGCACCATGGATGACCGCAAAGTCATATCCCATCTCGTCATCATCGAGGACATTATTAAGCTTTGATCACGTTCTATAAGGGCCTTTCTATTCTTCTTCTCCACGTTTTTAGCCAGATGACTATCCTAGACCAGCTCCTTTAGGTGCGACTTGTGTGCCTTATAGTTTTTTATTTTATGCCCATAATCCTTATGATAGGAACATATTAGGGCGGTATTTAACTTTGACATGTCTCCTTCCATATTCTTTGGCCATTTAAAATGCAGCTGATCCTTAATCTAGTTCAAGAATTCATAGATTGACTCTTTGAAAATGGTGTTTATGGCACGGTGGGCTTTGTTGGGATCTGTGTTGTTATTGGCCTTAGATCGATTGTTTTAGTTTTTGCCCCTTCTTAGGATCACACTTCTCATTTCCATTATTGTTCTTATTCAGGTAACCACTATCTTGTTGGGTGCCGATCACCACGTTGTCCACTTTGGCGTACTTTTTTATTTTGGACATCAAGTTATCTATAGTGCTTGCCTCCTTTTTGGTAAGATATTGGTGAAATATGGAACTGCTCGACAGTTTGATCTTAAATGAGGCCACGATCACTTGCTCGGAGCAGTCCTTCACCTCATTATAGGTTTTCCTATATCGTCGAGCATACTCTTGCAAGGTTTTTTGGGCTTCTTATTCATCATGATGAGGGAATCAATCCTCTTTGGATGTGTGTCGATAATAAATCTTGTCATAAAGGTCTTCGCAAGCTACTTAGAGCTTGCGATAGATCGGTGAGGTAGCTTATTAAACCACTTATATGCAATGTCCCCTAGATTGGAGGGGAAGATGCGGCACATGAGATATTCATTATTGTTCCAAATGGCCATCGATTGGAGATATTACCGGTCGTGATCAGAGGGATAAACTTTCCCATCATAAATCTTAATTCTAGGGGTAGAAAAGTTCTTAGAAGGCTCAAAGTCTTTGATTGTTCGGGAAAAAGGGACTTGCTCTAGTAGATGAGAGCCCTTCTGGCTAACTCTTTGGTTGTCTTAGATCCTTAGTGGGCATGGTTATTATCCATCTCTCTTCTTATAAGGTGACGAAGGTCACTCTTATTATAGGGGCCACTCTAAAGATCCCTTGCTTCTAGTGATAGCCAATGATACCATAAACTCCTTCCCCGGCTATGAGTTTACTCGCTTGAGGGATAGGGATACGGGTGATCTCACGTCATTTTCACTTAACCCCGTGGATATCTTCCTCCATCCTCTCTAAGTGATGTTGGAGATAGTAATTTTCCTCTTGTTGTCGGAGTGTGGTTGCCTTTTGTTATTGAAGTTGTTGTTCGTAAGCATCAACGAGTCTGGAGATCTGGTTGGATCGCGTTGCCACGTTTCTATCCGCTTTTATCCTCTTGTGGGCAATAACGTGAGTTGGGAAAGTTACGGATCATGTTGGGTTGGATTTCAGACCTAACCCTAGAAACCTCAGGGCCATTCTGATCGTCATGTCGACTGTTGTGAGGCGACTAGTGTTGGCCATGCGAGTTATACATGGTTACTCATTGGCTTTATTTGGATGAGAAAAAGAAGTAGTTCCCACAAACGAAACCAATTGTAGGTTCTAAAATCCTACCGGCATTTATTCAATAAATTTAAAATCGAACATAACAATAAACATGCACAAACACATAGGAAAATAATATATATGTGATTCGACAATGTGTCTACGTCCATGTGGTGTTACTCTCTCTTTATTGATCATTTTTTTATAATAAAGATTACATTCCCCTTTCCCCAGGGTGAGGGTTAGATTTAAAGAGAACATAAAGAGGTTGAGTTGTGTGAGACTCCATGACCTTAGATAGCCATCATAATTTGTTCGGTTGTATCTAATTCGAATATTTCCACTGATTGGACTCAATCCGCCTTTATCCTATTGAAGAGAGATCAGTCGATGAGATTAATGTAAATGTGGCTCTTCCCTAAGTGTGGATGAATAAACCCCATAATTATATAAAACACTAAAAAAATTAAAAATGCATTTAATAATTAGAAAAAAGAAAAAAAATGGAAAAGACACTGAAAATAATAAAAACCTTAAAAAATTAGAACTTGTATAACCCCAATTCTAATACCCCCGCATACTACCATTCATGTACCTTCATAGGTCCTAAGCAGAATTCCTAAAACCCTCAGACCAAGGTCATTCCCTTCAAAACCTATATGAGAGGGGACGCTTTCGGGCTTCGTTTGACTATAATGAACTTTTAAAATTGAGAGTTACCCGATGCACTTTCATAGGTCTCTGAATATCCTTTCCAACGGTCCATACCACACGCGAATAGGCTTTACGGTTCATATTTACTTACCTTTTCCCTATAAAATCCTAATCTATAGGCCATCGGGATCCATTTGACTTTGATCAACTCTCAAAATTGCGATTATCCCATTCACTTTCATAGGGATATCAATGCCTTTTCAAACGGTCCATGTCGTTCTTAAATCGGCCTTATGGTTTGCATTTACTTAGCTTTTCACTCTAGAACACTAATTTAGAGGCCATCAGACGCTTTCGAGCTCCGTTTGACTTCATCCAACTCTCGAAATTGAAAGTAACCCATGCACTTTCATATGTCTCTGAACACCCTTTTCAGCGATCGATACCGTGTGCAAATTTTCCTAACGGTTCGCATTTACTTTCCTTTCAACTCTGTAACCCTAATCTGGAGGTCATCATGCATTTTCGAGCTCTATTTTACTTTAGTCAATGCTTGGACCCGAGAGTTTATATATCTTTGAATTCTTTTTGCAATGGTCCATACCGTGCTGTAATTGGACTTACGGTTTGTATTTTATGTCCATTTTTTTTGAAAAATCAATACCGGACTGCCTATTGGCACCCCTGATCCTCTGCCTATCGGCATATGGTTACTTTACTTGGTTCCACAAATTAGGGGGTATGTCGATAGGAAAGCCTATGCCGATCGACAAACCCACAACCCTAAAAATTTCCTATTTCGGGAAGTCATGACCTTATTGTCAAGGACCTTCTTTTCCAGAACTCAAAACCTCATTTCCTCAAAATTAGTGCGTAGCCTTTTACACATCCCTTTTCCAACATTCAATTACATCATCCACATACCTCACCTTTCTTACCCACTTTACCACCATCAAAATTAGCCTACATAACCATCAAAGTCAGAATTATAGCTTAATAAAAGGTCTAAATCCTATTCATTCAAATTTGATACTTTAGTGCTAATACTAACTTTTTTTTACTTACTAGTATATTGTTACATTAAATTTTCATTTCCTCACCTTAATCATCTTTTTACTATCTATGTATTTACCAAATTTATTTTCATAAACTCAAAAAGTTAAAAAAAAAGGATTTGATCCTTAAACCCCAAATTAAAACATTCCTGCCATTTTTACTACTCTTACCTCACCTGTGCACATTTTTCAACAAACCAAAATAAAATTCTATTTTTGGGTTCATGGGTCAAATCCCATCCTTATATGTTTCCGGATTACATGGTTTTGATGCCATTTTCGATTACGTAGGCATCTCGTGTTTTCCTAGGGATTTGAGTCTTATTTTATTTATTCTCACTTTTATTAGTATTATATTTACACACACACACACACACACACATATATATATATATATATATATATATATATATATATATATATATATATATATATATATATATCATGATCAGGTGTGTTGCTCACATTATATTATATTTTCATATTTTTTATTTTCTTTCGTTTTCGCAATCTTGTCAGCCACGCATACCCACTTCCTCATAGTGGATTTTAATCCGCTCTATTACATATAGTGTAGCCTCTTATCTTTATTATATTTTCAGCGGCCCATTTAGACATGCGCATTCGATTCTTTGTGATGGATTGTGATTCGGTGTGCTGCTCACATTTTTGCTACCTTTTAGAATATTTCCTTTCCTTTTTATTTATCCTCCTTAGCATAACTCATCTCCATTTTCTCCATGACGTGGGAATGGCGATTTCTTTTCTCACTCATTTCACTCTACACATATAGTACACACAAATTGCATTTTTAAGAAAAAGAAGAACATTATCATAGCACATGAGAGACCGAAAGGGTGGAATGGGTGCCTAACACCTTCCCATTCCGTTACTTGGTCTCCAGACTCGTGACTTATTTGGTTTCATATGCATCAGATTGTCTTTTATGCCATTTCCTCGGGGACGGTTACATCTTTTGCATGTTTTGAGCAAAATAGGCCGGCGACTCCATTCTTCATATTTTTACACCCCTTGACGACGACCAATTTATGTCCGCGGGAGCCCGCAAATATCGCGTGAGTGCCATAAATAGGATTTTATTCCTTTATCCATGCATACCATCTTTTTTTCGGTGCGAACCCGTTAATCCCGAATGGCCACAATAGTGACTCCATTGTGGACTATTATTTTTAGAGGACGAGACTCTATTTTACATGGCCTTTATTTTATTTTTTCTTCTTTTCCACATGTGTATATATATCTCCGCTTGTATATTTGTTGTCAATTTATAAAATACCGCAAGTGCACGGGCTATTATAGAATAGCGAGTGTAAGTACGGGTCGAACCCACGACGATTTGTCAATTTTAATTATTAAAAGAATTACAACTGTCCAACTAGATCAAATGGAGTATAGAATAATTATAAATTATACAAAATAAAAGCAACTACGATAAATGAGAGTAACGCAAGAGATTTGTAAACAATTAGAAAATAATTAGGATTCGGGGTCCATTTATCACGTAACTAATATTGCACACTAATTTAATGTTGCCATTCCCTTTTTATAACTCAAATTAAACCGACTCTCGCCGTGTTTAATTCGAAAAATATGACGGTTATGATCAAAACATGTTTAACGTCTCTAATAAACGGCTAAAATCCCTATTCCCTTAGAAAATACAAGTTTTAAAATTCGCAAATGTATTTAAGCATGGACTATCAAAACAATCAAAGTGCAAGCATAATCCATCAAAAATTACTATTTTTAAATCTCAAAGCTTGATTTGACAAAACAATCTTGAAGGTTCTAAAACACACTCTCGTGTCGCTTTAAAATGAATACCGAATCTTTAATAACAATTAAAACAAGTAGGGAATAAACAACGATAAAATTAACGTGACAATATTAGTTAACTATGATAAACTTCACCCTACTCCTAATATAAGAATCAAGCTACCATAATGAAAGAGAAATTGCAAGAATGAGTAGAGATCTTCATTAATAAACCAAACTTACAAATAGTTCTCTCACAACAATCTTGAATCCTCTAAAAAAATGATAAAAACTTGGCCCTCAAATTGATTACAATCACTCAAAGTTGCTCCCCGAAATCCTCCACGAAAGTCCTCTCTAATTGTCTCCGAAATTATGATCCCAAGGGTCCTTTTTATAGGACAAGTGGTGAGGTATTTGAGTTGTGGTGGGACTCTTTCTGAATGGCCGAATAGTGTTGGTAGCTATCTCTCCACCTCTTTAATCTTTGGATCGTGATAAGGGACGGAATTTCCCCCCACTCGAAAACTCTTATATTTTCTTGTTGAACACGCATGCCGAGTTTCGTCCAAATCGGAGAATAAAAATTTCTGACTTTTTTACGATTTCACAAGCGTAAAAACAACATTTTTTCGAACGACCGTAAAAATCAGCTTTTTCGCGCCTTTTTTTGAATTGATCATCAATTTGCACCAAATTCCATCATTATCTGCAAAAATTTCACTACGCAACTTTTTCACAAATTAGCACAAGAATATTATAAAATTATCGAAGTGCCCATTTTTTATTTAAAATTACCGTTTTCAATATGAATTCAATCATTCTCGCATTTTTTCCTCCTTTTAATAAAATAGTCCTAAGAAATTATTAAATACACTAAAATGGGACTAACAAAGTATAAATTTGGGTATAAAATATACAAAATAATGCACTCATCAATTACCCCCAAACCTAAACTTTGTTAGTCCTCGAGCAAAACTAAAAAATTTAAAATTTAACTCACTTTCATAGGAATCACGATTGCACTTAGCATGTGTAACAAGCCGTTAAACCTCTAGGTTACCGTAGTGGACGAGTTTTGTCTCGTGAGGGTTTGCAGTGAATATACCCACAAAATTCAAAAGCTTAACTCAATACAAATGACTAAAAAGTAATATAACCAAGTTTGAATGCAAACTTCATAAATATAGTAGAACTTCATTTCTCAATCTCAACTTATTGTGTTTGTGTGTGCATAGCCAATATAACCGTCAATTTTAAAAGATTTGATCGTTGCATTTCTTATCCGAAAGTTCGTTTTGATTTCAAAATCTCACAGAATACACTCACAATCGAACACTCGGAAATGGGTTATTTTCTCTCGGTATATGTGAATAAAAGAGTAAATTTATATGAACAAATTTCACATATACATAATCAAAGATGGATTTTTATACAATGGATGAATATGATCTCATGAACAGAAAATCGATTACTTGTTGAAAACATTGAATCACACCATAGATCCTATTCGTCTTCTCTCCACACTATAACTAACTTCCCATGAGATCTATTAGGACTTTCTTTGGTTGTATTGTAGGCTCGAATTTTGGCTAGAAAGAATGGTTGTTTTTGGAGTTCAAAATTTCTGAGAATATAGAGGTTTTTCGGTATTTTGACTTTTAGGCACTTTTCTTCCAACATCCATTTTTCTTTTTCTTTCGCTTTTTCTTTTCGAAATCACATTTTTTTTTCTTCCCCTTTTTTTCGACACATCAATCTTTTGCGTTTTTTTTTCTTCTTTTTTTTCTTTTTTTTTGGCCTTTTTTTTTCAACCGTAATGTTACCCCAGTATTCTCCGATAATGGGTATGACTTCTTTTTATGGGCTTCAAACTCTCAGTTGGAGTTAGGTAGGACAATGGGTTTTCAATAAAAGACATATTTTCTTTTTGGCTCAAATGGGCTTGCAACGGAATAATGTAAAAAGGTTGGATTTTAGGCCTAATTTTGGGCTTTCAAACGATGGCCTAATCTCATTTCTCAAGTTTCGTTAAGTTGATTTGTGTCTCAAGACGACTTACTAAGACTTCTAGTGCTTAAGATTCACATTTTGACTTTTTGTTTTCAGTAATCGAACAAAACAAAGAATTTGAGATCATCAACGAATTTATCACTGAAGGAAAGATTGAGTAATTTTAACTCGGACTGATTTAAATCTCTTGAAAACGATGAATGGCACAAAATCTCATCGGGTTAAAATCTCCACATTTATTCGTTAAGCATATTAACTTTCGCCTCAATATCCATTTTCGATCATATTATATGGCTAATGTGTAAAAATTTCATAAGATGAGAGATCCATGAATTAATTCTATATTAAGAAATCGTTCCAAAACTCAATTAAAATTTTACATTGTCCTCAATGTATGCTCAAATAAAAATATGGACAAAGAAAATAAAGTAACGAATTAGAAAGATGATACATGTTAACTAAAAAAAATAACAAAATATATATATATATATATATATATATATATATATATATATATATATATATATATACACACAAATAATATACAAACACATGACAATTACCATCCTCACCATAAATTAATAATCGAAATAGTTGTGGGTCATTCCAATTAATAAACTTTATAGCACTAAGTGCCAAAATATCATAAATTTGAGAGCATGACCGCACAACACAAATTTCAATCTTAAATCTATGGTCATAATGGTGAGTACCGACATCATCAATAATAAATAAATTTGAATCGCCTGAATCATATGTCGATGCATCACATGGAGGTAATAAATTGCAATAAGGATCCAAATATTTATTATACCTTTTTCGAAAATAGTCAAGTAAAATTGGGGATGCATACTCTACTCCTAAATGTGAGATTTTATGAAAAGCGTGGGAAGAAGATCTATCACTGGGTGATACACTTTCTTCATCAAAAACAGGAGGATCGTCATAAATACTTGAAGTATCAGTAAAATCAGATGACGAATCCTCAAATAAATTTTTCCACATATAAAAAGAAGCAGCATTCTGCTCAATTAAATTAGGATAAAAATCTTGACAAACATCCAAATCATCACAAGTATTGCACGTGTCAAGATTGCCAATTTTTTTCTCCTCACAAAATTGATTATCCCCAATTAATTCATGATTATTTGTAGAAATAGCATCATTATACCGTTTGTTCACCTCTCTCCAATTGATACACTTTGGTGGACCGATAGTAATTACAGGGGTTGGAGTCTCATCCATACCTTCTTTAATTTTTAAAATGACTACTGACCCATCTGAATTAAATTGAAATACGTAGTCATCTAGATTTTCAGTATTTTGTAAAAACACGTCCACAGGATCCATTGAGGAATATGAGAAAGATGACGGGATAACAATATGAGGATCACCCATTGTAATTTACAACACATGAATTTATTTATTTATTTTGGATAGCTTCTACCCTTTGACAAGGGAGAATTTAAAAGAGGACCAACTACGGTTGTCTCCTCAAATTTCGATTTCACCTCCAGGTAGGTGGTTGGTACGAAGACTCATTAAAAACCACCAATCCTAGACAAGGTGAAACGGAATCGATTTGACAAGTTCGCGTTGGAGTAGCTTTTAATTATAGCCTCGTTAAGAGTTTTTTTATTTTATTTTATTTTTTTATGAATTTTTTACTAAAAAAATGCAAAAAGTTAAACAAACTAGTCCGAAAGTCACAACTTCTTTTAAGAAAAAAAATTGTCAAGTCCCCGGCAACGGCGCCAAAAACTTGTTGTCAATTTATAAAATACCGCAAGTGCAAGGACTATTATAGAATAGCGAGTGTAAGTACGGGTCGAACCCACGAGGATTTGTCAATTTTAAGTATTAAAGGAATTACAACTGTCCAACTAGATCAAATGGGGTAGAGAATAATTATAAATTATACAAAATAAAAGCAACTACGATAAATGAGAGTAACGCAAGAGATTTGTATACAATTAGAAAATAATTAGGATTCGGGGTCCATTTATCACGTAACTAATATTGCACACTAATTTAATGTTGCCATTCCCTTTTTATAACTCAAATTAAACCGACTCTCGCCGTGTTTAATTCGAAAAATATGACGGTTATGATCAAAACATTTTTAACGTCTCTAATAGACGGCTAAAATCCCTATTCCCTTAGAAAATACAAGTTTTTAAATTCGCAAATGTATTTAAGCATGGACTATCAAAACAAGCAAAGTGCAAGCATAATCCATCAAAAATTACTATTTTTAAATCTCAAAGCTTGATTTGACAAAACAATCTTGAAGGTTCTAAAACACACTCTCGTGTCGCTTTAAAATGAATACCGAATCTTTTATAAGAATTAAAACAAGTAGGGAATAAACAACGATAAAATTAACGTGACAATATTAGTTAACTATGATAAACTTCACCCTACTCCTAATATAAGAATCAAGCTACCATAATGAAAGAGAAATTGCAAGAATGAGTAGAGATCTTCATTAATAAACCAAACTTACAAATAGTTCTCTCACAACAATCTTGAATCCTCTAAAAAAATGATAAAAACTTGGCCCTCAAATTGATTACAATCACTCAAAGTTGCTCCCCGAAATCCTCCCCGAAAGTCCTCTCTAATTGTCTCCGAAATTATGATCCCAAGGGTCCTTTTTATAGGACAAGTGGTGAGGTATTTGAGTTGTGGTGGGACTCTTTCTGAAAATGCTGCAATTTCCTTTTATATAAAAACTTGATGCAGAAGCGTAAGGTATTGGTTCAACTCTAAACAAAACAAATAACAAATTTTAATTCCTTAAAACAAATTAAAATTAAACCAAGTGAAGTAAAATTAATCAATCAATGTATTCACTTAAACCGATTCATTAATCCAAGTCCTAGAATTTGCCTAAGTCATATTTACCGATATTAGCAAAATAGGCGAAACCAAGTTTTAGCAAAAGACTTGAATAAACCAAACTAACCCAATATTTAATTTAGTCCCAAATTAATTGAGTTTGATAATTTAAACCAAATTTTATCTTGAATTATTCTAAGCATGCGTTCTAAATTATGAAGCAAGATAAAATAAACAATATCACACTACGCCGCGATGTACGAGGAAAAACCCAAGACGGAAAAAAACCTCGGACGGCCCTAGCCACAAATCCACTAGATATGGAATTACAATTGCAAGACAGATAGACTTATAACGACTGACTCGATCCCTCTCAAGCCTCGACGCTTCTTCTTGTAGACACCTATTCCTAACGGATAACCTCGGAACACCACCGCGGTCTCGGAATCTACCGATGGGGCTTTCTATGTTCACCGTCACCCGAGCAAGGAGCCTCTCTCCGAGTGGGTAGAATCGCAACAAAAAGTCTTCTTCTTTGATGGATGTAGAAGCAAACCAACACTTCTCTTCTTGAATTCGGTAGAGATAAACCGGTGCCAAACTCCAAGCAATTGGATATATATATAAGAACTTGGATAAACAAAATGGGTGTACAACACTAGAGTGATAAAATATTTTCTCTAAAAAATCTCACTCAAAACATGAACATTTTCCTAAACAATTTTTGCTCTCAAACTCTCTCTAAGAGATAAACTATGATGGAAAAGTTAAGTTGGAAAATGTGATTCCCGCACAAGATAAAGTCTGAAAAAGTTGGTTAAAAACCAAGTGGGGAAGTGGGTGAAAAACTGCCAAAAACTGTTTCCACCTAGCAGTTCGTTCGAACGACATTTCGTTCGAACGAACTCTCGTTCGAACGAGACTTCTAACGACACACCAGTATGGACTTCGTTAGAATCTCGTTGGAAACCTCGTTAGAACGAACAAGTTCTTTCGAACGACATTTCGAACGACGGACCAATTTAGACTCGTTGGCAAACTCGTTCGAACGAAACCTGGTTCGAACGAAAAACTCGTTCGAACGACATTTCGAACGACTTCCAGAATTTTTACAAAATTCAATTTTTAGCCCAGAAACTTTATATACTTTATTTTTAAAGTTCTAATTAAATTTTTCTGAAAGTAAAACACAGTTTTAATTAAACCTAACACCCAATAAACTTGTTCCAAGCTCCTATATAAATATAATTGCATTCATACCTTGGGAGCATGGAACCATAGTTATTGACGTAGAAACGAGGCACACAAACCGCCATATTTGATGAAGCTTTATACTCTTTGCCGCTACGTCTTCAACAAACACTTCATAGGCTTGAGAATATTACAATTAAATACTATCCTATGAATAAATGTTTTTGTCCGGAATTGAGCCAAAACTATATATGGACTCAATTGGAAATTTATGTCCTTGCAAATCTCCCCCTTTGGCTATTCCGGGACAAAAACCAAACAAAAATCCTAAAGGGCCGTCAAGCTCACTAGACTCAAAACATAACCCACCCAAACTTGACTCAACCCAAGGATCAAACGCTTTGCCGTTTAAACAATGCCGCTTTAGAATAATTCCTGCACACTTAAGCAAACTCATCAAATGCATAGGGAATATCAAAGTATTAAATGCAATTTTAATTAATTACTCCCCCTAAATTAATTCTCCCCTTTAACAAACACATGACCTACTTAGAAAGACGTCTCCCCCTAAGATAAATCTCCCCCAAACTAAGATACGATAATAATAGGATTAGATACCATTTCTCCCCCTATCATCATTCTCCCCCTTTTTGTTCAGGAATAGGCAAAGGATAAAGAACTAATAAACACGTTGAAGCTTAAAGAGTTACGACATTAATGCATATGAGCAATAAAAGCAAGGCAAAGATAAACAAATATTATATATATATATATATATATATATATATATATATATATATATATATATATATATATATATATATATAAACACATGACACAAAATACAATAAGTTTGCACACTCGTATGGCAAAAATGTGTCATATGGAAACGGAAGTGTAGGGGTGTGAACTAGCAACAATTAAATTTAGACCCAAACACTTAATAAACATTCACGGAGTTCTCATTTGATTGCAAACTTTATCACATTTAAATATAACCTCATGTGACAATATGAAGATTGAACTCAATGAACAAACATACACAATGCATACAAACCTAGCATGATGATGATTCTACAAACCAAATAGAGTCATGACATTAAAGACAACTAGGATAAACAGACATTGTGTAAACCGTTGATATACCATCCAATTCTCCCTCAATTAGCATATATATTCTTTTGTTTGTGAATGAATATATCAAACAAACATAGGCCTTGGCAATTGTTTTCTTTTTAATGCCAAATATTCTGTTTTTAGGCCTTTGGATCACGTATTTCTTTTAGATCCAATAAACGGTGGCTTACTATCGCAAAGGATCACTTAGTCCTTTCGGAACCCTTCCCCGTGCATATTTATTTTTATCATGTTTTCATTTTTCACACAAATCTCACATGCAATGAATTTTGACATGCACTAGTTCTTCTAGGTCATAGATATGTAGATGACTAGATTGGTAGGAGAACACCTCAAAAAGCTCAAATATAATATGTGACATTTAGATTTCAAAAGAGCTTGTGCATGTGTGAATAGAGGCATATAGAAATAGAATCCATTTAAACAACACAAAATCCAACTACTCCATAAAATATGGTAAAGAACATTTTAAGGATTGACAATCTAAACCAAAAGTTCTAGCCACGTGGGAGTGTAAAAGATGGGATTCAAACACAAATATATGCCACTTAAAGTGTGTCAAACTAAAATACACACAAAAAAAATCTTTTTGAGTTTTTGACATTTTTAACCAAAAATAAATAATATATACTCAAAAGACAAACAAAAATCATTTGTATTTTTCATTAAGCTTAAATGAAATAAATAAAACACAAATGATAAACAAAGATCTTTTTATATTTTTCAATCAATTCAAACACAAAATATAATACAAAAAGATAAACAAGTCATAATTTCTAGCATAGGATATGAAATGAGGCAATGACTAGAAAATGACTAAACAAGCATACATTTAGCATGTGAATATAGCATGAAGTACAAACGCTAAAGTATGCATACACTAACACATTCATCCTTTAGATTTAGCAAGGGAGGAAGCATGTGAAAGTAAATGAGAATCAAAAACTCTATTTTGCAAGGCAACCAAGTCGGATTTCCTAACCCAAATAAATGAAGAGTGACTATCTTGGGGTGTTGGAACGTTAACTACTGTGGTTACTTTACTATGGGATTTTCTAGGAATTCGTTTAAGATCAAAACAAAATTTCCTAAGATGACCTTTTCGACCACAATGAGTACAAGTGAAAATATGTCGAGAAGATTTACCTAAGGAGTGATCTTTAAATGCATTCCTAGTAGATTCTCCTAAAACATTGGTTTGGGCATTATGAGTAAATTCATTACAAGTATTGAAGCCTAAATCACAAGTGTCATTTTTAATTTGGACCGTTCCTAACATTTTATCTAGTTTTTCCGAACGACACTCCAAATCAAATTTGACAATACTAGAGTCTTTTAATTTATTTTGCAATTCAAAAATGTTAGACTCTAATAAAACATTTCGCTCTTCAAAAGCAAGAAGCTCCTTTTTCAAGGATTCCATTAAACCCCTAAGGCTATCTCTCTCGCCTTCTACATATTCAAGCTTCTCTTGAAGAGTCCTCTCATGTGTCCTAAGGTCTTTTATTAAAGCATTTTCATCAACGACCTTGACACTATCCCTTAAACTAGCTTCTAACTTCAAATTAGCTCTTTTCAATTTAATAAATTCTTTATAAAGCTCTTGAAAAGCATTTTGAAGTTCACTCACATTAACCTCTTCTTCATTTTCACTCTCTCTTTCATCTTCACTCTCACTATCATCAAAAATAAGAGAATCATGTACAATGACCTTGGAAGTGGCATGTGCTATCGTTTCATCAATCGATGAGTTCTCACTATCGCTCACATGACTAGCCATAAAAGCCACAAAAATTTTCTTAGTGGGGGAATCGGGCTTCTTTTCCTTATCACTATCACTAAGGGTCGCATTATATGAAATGGGTCGCTTACCCTCTTTCCTTAGTTTAGTGGGGCACTCATAAGCCCTATGGCCATAACCTTCACAACCAAAACACTTATTAGACTCGTCCCTATCTAAATTTTCATTACAAGGTTTAGGGATCTTCTCGGCTTTAGAAATATTCTCGCTTTTATCATGTTTAGAAGTATCAAATTTCTTAAAATCATTTTTAAATTTATCTTTGTTAATTTTAAGAAATTTTCTAAATTTACGAGCAAACAAAGCCATGTCTTCCAAGTCACTATCACTCTCGCTCTCTACTACTTGTTTGACCTCTTTTTGGGCTTTTAAAGCAACGCCCTTTTCGATTTTCTTTTCAGTTTTAGAGGGAAACATATCTAGTTCATAGGTTTGTAAATCACCTACAAGATCTTCTAATTTCGTAGAGGCTAAAGTTGGTAAAGAATTTAAAACGGTCACCTTTGGAATAAATCTATCGGGTAGGGACCTTAAAATTTTCTTTACAACACGGTCGTCAGGTATTTTCTCTCCCAAGTTAAAAGATGAATTAACAATATGAGAAAGTCTAGCATAGAATTCATCAAAAGTTTCTTTTTCATTCATTTTGATAGTTTCAAATTGAGTGGTGAGGTTTTGGAGTTTCGAAGCTTTAACGACACTAGTTCCTTCATGAGTCAATTATAAAATATCCCAAGCTTCTTTAACGGTTTCACACGTCATAATACGACGGAATTCATCCGGTGTGACAGCGCTAAATAAGGCATTTAAACCACGGGAATTGAAATTAGCAAGTTTAAACTCATTTTCAGTCCATCTATCGGCGGGTTTGATAACACGTTCATTTTCAACTAAATAAGTTGGTGGGGACCACCCGTTAACAACAGACATCCAAACTCTCTCGTCGATAGATTTTAGTGCCGATCTCATACGCGCTTTCCAATACGCGTAGTTTGAACCATCGAAAATAGGAAATTTTGAAAACGGGGAAAAATCCATTTTAGCCAAAAAATATTTAAGGATCGTTAACGAAATAATTTATCGTTTTTGGCTCTGATACCAATTTGAAAAAACTCTGCAATTTCCTTTTATATAAAAACTTGATGCGGAAGTGTAAGGTGATGGTTCAACTCTAAACAAAACAAATAACAAATTTTAATTCCTTAAAACAAATTAAAATTAAACCAAGTGAAGTAAAATTAATCAATTAATGTATTCACTTAAACCGATTCATTAATCCAAGTCCTAGAATTTGCCTAAGTCATATTTATCGATATTAGAAAAATAGGCGAAACCAAGTTTTATCAAAAGACTTGAATAAACCAAATTAACCCAATATTTAATTTAGTCCCAAATTAATTGAGTGTGATAATTTAAACCAAATTTTATCTTGAATTATTCTAAGCATGCGTTCTAAATTATGAAGCAAGATAAAATAAACAATATCACACTACGCCGCGATGTACGAGGAAAAACCCAAGACGGGAAAAAACCTCGGACGGCCCTAGCCACAAATCCACTAGATATGGAATTACAATTACACGACAGATAGACTTACAACGACTGACTCGATCCCTCTCAAGCCTCGACGCTTCTTCTTGTAGACACCTCTTCCTACCGGATAACCTCGGAACACCACCGCGATCTCGGAATCCACCGATGGGGCTTTCTATGGTCACCGTCACCCGAGCAAGGAGCCTTTCTCCGAGTGGGTAGAATCGCAACAAAAAGTCTTCTTCTTTGATGGATGTAGAAGCAAACCAACACTTCTCTTCTTGAATTCGGTAGAGATAAACCGGTGCCAAACTCCAAGCAATTTGATATATATATAAGAACTTGGATAAACAAAATGGGTGTACAACATTAGAGTGATAAAATATTTTCTCTAAAAAATCTCACTCAAAGCATGAACATTTTCCTAAACAATTTTTGCTCTCAAACTCTCTCTAAGAGATAAACTAGGATGGAAAAGTTAAGTTGGAAAATGTGATTCCCGTACAAGATAAAGTCTGAAAAAGTTGGTTAAAAATCAAGTGGGGAAGTGGGTGAAAAACTGCCAAAAACTGTTTCCGCCTAGCAGTTCGTTCGAACGACATTTCGTTCGAACGAACTCTCGTTCGAACGAGACTTCTAACGACACACCAGTATGGACTTCGTTAGAATCTCGTTGGAAACCTTGTTAGAACGAACAAGTTCGTTCGAACGACGGACCAGTTTAGACTCGTTGGCAAACTCGTTAACGAAAAACTCGTTCGAACGACATTTCGAACGACTTCCAGAATTTTTACAAAATTCGATTTTTGGCCCAGAAACTTTATATACTTTATTTTTAAAGTTCTAATTAAATTTTTCTGAAAGTAAAACACAGTTTTAATTAAACCTAACGCCCAATAAAATTGTTCCAAGCTCCTATATAAATATAATTGCATTCATACCTTGGGAGCATGGAACAATAGTTGTTGACGTAGAAACGAGGCACACAAACCGACATATTTGATGAAGCCTTATACTCTTTGCCGCTACGTCTTCAACAAACACTTCATAGGCTTGAGAATATTACAATTAAATATTATCCTATGAATAAATGTTTTTGTCCGGAATTGAGCCAAAACTATATATGGACTCAATTGGAAATTTGTGTCCTTACACTTTCTGATTGGCCGAATAGTGTTGGTAGCTATCTCTCCACCTCTTTAATTTTTGGATCATGATAAGGGACTGAATTTCCCCCCACTCGAAAACTCTTATATTTTCTTGTTGAACACGCATGCCAAGTTTCGTCCAAATCGGAGAATAAAAATTTCTGACTTTTTTACGATTTCACAAGCGCAGAAACAATATTTTTTCGAACGACCGTAAAAATCAGCTTTTTCGCGCCTTTTTTTTAATTGATCATCAATTTGCACCAAATTTCATCATTATATGCAAAAATTTCACTAGGCAACTTTTTTCACAAATTAGCACAAGAATATTATAAAATTATCGAAGTGCCCATTTTTATTTAAAATTACCATTTTCAATATGAATTCAATCATTCTCGCATTTTTTCCTCCTTTTAATAAAATTGTCCTAAGAAATTATTAAATACACTAAAAAGGGACTAACAAAGTATAAATTTGGGTATAAAATATACAAAATAATGCACTCATCAAATACCCCCAAACCTAAACTTTGCTAGTCCTCGAGCAAAACTAATTTTTTTAAAATTTAACTCACTTTCATAGGAATCACGATTGCACTTAGCATGTGCAACAAGCCGTTAAACCTCTAGGTTACCCTAGTGGACGAGTTTTGTCTCGTGAGGGTTTGCAGTGAATATACCCACAAAATTCAAAAGCTTGACTCAATACAAATGACTAAAAAGTAATATAACCAAGTTTGAATGCAAACTTCATAAATATAGTAGAACTTCATTTCTCAATCTCAACTTATTGTGTCTGTGTGTGCATAGCCAATATAACCGTCAATTTCAAAAGATTTGATCGTTGCATTTCTTATCCGAAAGTTCGTTTTGATTTCAAAATCTCATAGAATGCACTCACAATCGAACACTCGGAAATGGGTTATTTTCTCTCGGTATATGTGAATAAAAGAGTAAATTTATATGAACAAATTTCACATATACATAATCAAAAATGGATTTTTATACAATGGATGAATATGATCTCATGAACAGAAAATCGATTACTTGTTGAAAACATTGAATCACACCATAGATCCTATTCGACTTCTCTCCACACTATAACTAACTTCCCATGAGATCTATTAGGACTTTCTTTGGTTGTATTGTAGGCTCGAATTTTGGCTAGAAAGAATGGCTGTTTTTGGAGTTCAAAATTTCTGAGAATATAGAGGTTTTTCGGTATTTTGACTTTTAGGCACTTTTCTTCCAACATCCATTTTTCTTTTTCTTTCGCTTTTTCTTTTCGAAATCACATTTTTTTTTCACCTTTTTTTTTCTTCCCCTTTTTTTCGACACATCAATCTTTTGCGTTTTTTTTTTCTTTTTTTTATTGCCTTTTTTTTAACCGTATTGTTACCCCAGTATTCTCCGATAATGGGTATGACTTCTTTTTATGGGCTTCAAACTCTCAGTTGGAGTTAGGTAGGACAATGGATTTTCAATAAAAGACATATTTTCTTTTTGGCTCAAATGGGCTTGCAACGGAATAATGTAAAAAGTTTGGATTTTAGGCCTAATTTTGGGCTTTCAAACGATGGCCTAATCTCATTTCTCAAGTTTCGTTAAGTTGATTTGTGTCTCAAGACGACTTACTAAAACTTCTAGTGCTTAAGATTCACATTTTGGCTTTTTGTTTTCAGTAATCGAACAAAACAAAGAATTTGAGATCATCAACGAATTTATCACTGAAGGAAAGATTGAGTAATTTTAACTCAGACTGATTTAAATCTCTGGAAAACGATGAATGGCACAAAATCTCATCGGGTTAAAATCTCCACATTTATTCGTTAAGCATATTAACTTTCGCCTCAATATCCATTTTCGATCATATTATATGGCTAATGTGTAAGAATTTCATAAGATGAGAGATCCATGAATTAATTCTATATTAATAAATCGTTCCAAAACTCAATTAAAATTTTACATTGTCCTCAATGTATGCTCAAATAAAAATATGGACAAAGAAAATAAAGTAACGAAGTAGAAAGATGATACATGTTAACTAAAAAAAATAACAAAAGAAAAAAAAAATATATATATATATACACAAATAATATACAAACACAGGACAATTACCATCCTCACCATAAATTAATAATCGATATAGTTGTGGGTCATTCCAATTAATAAACTTTATAGCACTAAGTGCCAAAATATCATAAATTTGAGAGCATGACCGCACAACACAAATTTCAATCTTAAATCTATGGTCATAATGGTGAGTACCGACATCATCAATAATAAATAAATTTGAATCGCCTGAATCATATGTCGATGCATCACATGGAGGTAATAAATTGCAATAAGGATCCAAATATTTATTATCCCTTTTTCGAAAATAGTCAAGTAAAATTGGGGATGCATACTCTACTCCTAAATGTGGGATTTTATGAAAAGCGTGGGAAGAAGATCTATCACTGGGTGATACACTTTCTTCATCAAAAACAGGAGGATCGTCATAAATACTTGAAGTATCAGTAAAATCGGATGACGAATCCTCAAATAAATTTTCCCACATATAAAAAGAAGCAGCATTCTGCTCAATTAAATTAGGATAAAAATCTTGACAAACATCCAAATAATCACAAGTATTGCACGGGATATTATAGAATAACAAGTGTAAGTACGGGTCGAACCCATGAGGATTTGTCAATTTTAAGTATTAAAAGAATTACAACTATCCAACTAGATCAAATGGGGTAGAGAATAATTATAAATTATACAAAATAAAAGCAACTACGATAAATGAGAGTAACGCAAGAGATTTGTAAACAATTAGGAAATAATTAGGATTCGGGGTCCATTTATCACATAACTAATATTGCACACTAATTTAATGTTGCCATTCCCTTTTTATAACTCAAATTAAACCGACTCTCGCCGTGTTTAATTCAAAAAATATGACGGTTATGATCAAAATATTTTTAACGTCTCTAATAGACGGCTAAAATCCCTATTCCCTTAGAAAATACAAGTTTTAAAATTCGCAAATGTATTTAAGCATGGACTATCAAAACAATCAAAGTGCAAGCATAATCCATCAAAAATTACTATTTTTAAATCTCAAAGCTTGATTTGACAAAACAATCTTGAAGGTTCTAAAACACACTCTCGTGTCGCTTTAAAATGAATACCGAATCTTTAATAACAATTAAAACAAGTAGGGAATAAACGACGATAAAATTAACGTGACAATATTAGTTAACTATGATAAACTTCACCCTACTCCTAATATAAGAATCAAGCTACCATAATGAAAGAGAAATTGCAAGAATGAGTAGAGATCTTCATTAATAAACCAAACTTACAAATAGTTCTCTCACAACAATCTTGAATCCTCTAAAAAAATGATAAAAACTTGGCCCTCAAATTGATTACAATCACTCAAAGTTGCTCCCCGAAATCCTCCACGAAAGTCCTCTCTAATTGTCTCCGAAATTATGATCCCAAGGGTCCTTTTTATAGGACAAGTGGTGAGGTATTTGAGTTGTGGTGGGACTCGTTCTGATTGGCCGAATAGTATTGGTAGCTATCTCTCCACCTCTTTAATCTTTGGATCGTGATAAGGGACGGAATTTCCCCCCACTCGAAAACTCTTATATTTTCTTGTTGAACACGCATGCCGAGTTTCGTCCAAATCGGAGAATAAAAATTTCCGACTTTTTTACGATTTCACAAGCGTAAAAACAGTATTTTTTCGAACGACCGTAAAAATCAGCTTTTTCGCGCCTTTTTTTGAATTGATCATCAATTTGCACCAAATTCCATCATTATCTGCAAAAATTTCACTACGCAACTTTTTTCACAAATTAGCACAAGAATATTATAAAATTATCGAAGTGCCCATTTTTGATTTAAAATTACCATTTTCAATATGAATTCAGTCATTCTCTCATTTTTTCCTCATTTTAATAAAATAGTCCTAAGAAATTATTAAATACACTAAAATGGGACTAACAAAGTATAAATATGGGTATAAAATATACAAAATAATGCACTCATCAATTACCCCCAAACCTAAACTTTGCTAGTCCTCGAGCAAAACTAAATATTTTAAAATTTAACTCACTTTCGTAGGAATCACGATTGCACTTAGCATGTGCAACAAGCCGTTAAACCTCTAGGTTACCGTAGTGGACGAGTTTTGTCTCGTGAGGGTTTGCAGTGAATATACCCACAAAATTCAAAAGCTTGACTCAATACAAATGACTAAAAAGTAATATAACCAAGTTTGAATGCAAACTTCATAAATATAGTAGAACTTCATTTCTCAATCTCAACTTATTGTGTCTGTGTGTGCATAGCCAATATAATCGTCAATTTTAAAAGATTTGATCGTTGCATTTCTTATCCGAAAGTTCATTTTGATTTTAAAATCTCACAGAATGCACTCACAATCGAACACTCGAAAATGGGATATTTTCTCTCGGTATATGTGAATAAAAGAATAAATTTATATGAACAAATTTCACATATACATAATCAAAAATGGATTTTTATACAATGGATGAATATGATCTCATGAACAGAAAATCGATTTCTTGTTGAAAACATTGAATCACACCATAGATCCTATTCGTCTTCTCTCCACACTATAACTAACTTCCCATGAGATCTATTAGGACTTTCTTTGGTTGTATTGTAGGCTCGAATTTTGGCTAGAAAGAATGGTTGTTTTTGGAGTTCAAAATTTCTGAGAATATAGAGGTTTTTCGGTATTTTGACTTTTAGGCACTTTTCTTCCAACATCCATTTTTCTTTTTCTTTCGCTTTTTCTTTTCGAAATCACATTTTTTTTTCTTCCCCTTTTTTTCGACCCATCAATCTTTTGCGTTTTTTTTTCTTATTTTTTTTCTTTTTTTTTTGGCCTTTTTTTCAACCGTAATGTTACCCCAGTATTCTCCGATAATGGGTATGACTTCTTTTTATGGGCTTCAAACTCTCAGTTGGAGTTAGGTAGGACAATGGGTTTTCAATAAAAGACATATTTTCTTTTTGGCTCAAATGGGCTTGCAACGGAATAATGTAAAAAGGTTGGATTTTAGGCTTAATTTTGGGCTTTCAAACGATGGCCTAATCTCATTTCTCAAGTTTCGTTAAGTTGATTTGTGTCTCAAGACGACTTACTAAGACTTCTAGTTCTTAAGATTCACATTTTGACTTTTTGTTTTCAGTAATAGAACAAAACAAAGAATTTGAGATCATCAACGAATTTATCACTGAAGGAAAGATTGAGTAATTTTAACTCGGACTGATTTAAATCTCTGGAAAACGATGAATGGCACAAAATCTCATCGGGTTAAAATCTCCACATTTTTTCGTTAAGCATATTAACTTTCGCCTCAATATCCATTTTCGATCATATTATATGGCTAATGTGTAAAAATTTCATAAGATGAGAGATCCATGAATTAATTCTATATTAAGAAATCGTTCCAAAACTCAATTAAAATTTTACATTGTCCTCAATGTATGCTCAAATAAAAATATGGACAAAGAAAATAAAGTAACGAAGTAGAAAGATGATACATGTTAACTAAAAAAAATAACAAAATATATATATATATATATATATATATATATATATATATATATACACACACACACACACAAATAATATACAAACACATGACAATTACCATCCTCACCATAAATTAATAATCGAAATAGTTGTGGGTCATTCCAATTAATAAACTTTATAGCACTAAGTGCCAAAATATCATAAATTTGAGAGCATGACCGCACAACACAAATTTCAATCTTAAATCTGTGGTCATAATGGTGAGTACCGACATCATCAATAATAAATAAATTTGAATCGCCTGAATCATATGTCGATGCATCACATGGAGGTAATAAATTGCAATAAGGATCCAAATATTTATTATCCCTTTTTCGAAAATAGTCAAGTAAAATTGGGGATGCATACTCTACTCCTAAATGTGAGATTTTATGAAAAGCGTGGGAAGAAGATCTATCACTGGGTGATACACTTTCTTCATCAAAAACAGGAGGATCGTCATAAATACTTGAAGTATCAGTAAAATCAGATGACGAATCCTCAAATAAATTTTTCCACATATAAAAAGAAGCAGCATTCTGCTCAATTAAATTAGGATAAAAATCTTGACAAACATCCAAATCATCACAAGTATTGCACGTGTCAAGATTGCCAATTTTTTTCTCCTCACAAAATTGATTATCCCCAATTAATTCATGATTATTTGTAGAAATAGCATCATTATACCGTTTGTTCACCTCTCTCCAATTGATACACTTTGGTGGACCGATAGTAATTACAGGGGTTGGAGTCTCATCCATACCTTCTTTAATTTTTAAAATGACTACTGACCCATCTGAATTAAATTGAAATACGTAGTCATCTAGATTTTCAGTATTTTGTAAAAACACGTCCACAGGATCCATTGAGGAATATGAGAAAGATGACGGGATAACAATATGAGGATCACCCATTGTAATTTACAACACATGAATTTATTTATTTATTTTGGATAGCTTCTACCCTTTGACAAGGGAGAATTTAAAAGAGGCCCAACTACGGTTGTCTCCTCAAATTTCGATTTCACCTCCAGGTAGGTGGTCGGTACGAAGACTCATTAAAAACCACCAATCCTAGACAAGGTGAAACAGAATCGATTTGACAAGTTCGCGTTGGAGTAGCTTTTAATTCTAGCCTCGTTAAGAGTTTTTTTATTTTATTTTATTTTATTTATGAAATTTTTACTAAAAAAATGCAAAAAGTTAAACAAACTAGTCCGAAAGTCACAACTTCTTTTAAGAAAAAAAATTGTCAAGTCCCCGGCAACGGCGCCAAAAACTTGTTGTCAATTTATAAAATACCGCAAGTGCAAGGACTATTATAGTATAGCGAGTGTAAGTACGGGTCGAACCCACGAGGATTTGTCAATTTTAAGTATTAAAGGAATTACAACTGTCCAACTAGATCAAATAGGGTAGAGAATAATTATAAATTATACAAAATAAAAGCAACTACGATAAATGAGAGTAACGCAAGAGATTTGTATACAATTAGAAAATAATTAGGATTCGGGGTCCATTTATCACGTAACTAATATTGCACACTAATTTAATGTTGTCATTCCCTTTTTATAACTCAAATTAAACCGACTCTCGCCGTGTTTAATTCGGAAAATATGACGGTTATGATCAAAACATTTTTAACGTCTCTAATAGACGGCTAAAATCCCTATTCCCTTAGAAAATACAAGTTTTTAAATTCGCAAATGTATTTAAGCATGGACTATCAAAACAATCAAAGTGCAAGCATAATCCATCAAAAATTACTATTTTTAAATCTCAAAGCTTGATTTGACAAAACAATCTTGAAGGTTCTAAAACACACTCTCGTGTCGCTTTAAAATGAATACCGAATCTTTTATAACAATTAAAACAAGTAGGGAATAAACAACGATAAAATTAACGTGACAATATTAGTTAACTATGATAAACTTCACCCTACTCCTAATATAAGAATCAAGCTACCATAATGAAAGAGAAATTGCAAGAATGAGTAGAGATCTTCATTAATAAACCAAACTTACAAATAGTTCTCTCACAACAATCTTGAATCCTCTAAAAAAATGATAAAAACTTGGCCCTCAAATTGATTACAATCACTCAAAGTTGCTCCCCGAAATCCTCCACGAAAGTCCTCTCTAATTGTCTCCGAAATTATGATCCTAAGGGTCCTTTTTATAGGACAAGTGGTGAGGTATTTGAGTTGTGGTGGGACTCTTTTTGATTGGCCGAATAGTGTTGGTAGCTATCTCTCCACCTCTTTAATCTTTGGATCGTGATAAGGGATGGAATTTCCCCCCACTCGAAAACTCTTATATTTTCTTGTTGAACACGCATGCCGAGTTTCGTCCAAATCGAAGAATAAAAATTTCCGACTTTTTTACGATTTCACAAGCGTAAAAACAGCATTTTTTCGAACGACCGTAAAAATCAGCTTTTTCGCGTCTTTTTTTGAATTGATCATCAATTTGCACCCAATTCCATCATTATCTGCAAAAATTTCACTAGGCAACTTTTTTCACAAATTAGCACAAGAATATTATAAAATTATCGAAGTGCCCATTTTTTATTTAAAATTACCATTTTCAATATGAATTCAATCATTCTCGCATTTTTTCCTCCTTTTAATAAAATAGTCCTCAGAAATTATTAAATACACTAAAATGGGACTAACAAAGTATAAATTTGGGTATAAAATATACAAAATAATGCACTCATCAATTACCCCCAAACCTAAACTTTGATAGTCCTCGAGCAAAACTAAAATTTTTAAAATTTAACTCACTTTCGTAGGGATCACGATTGCACTTAGCATGTGCAACAAGCCGTTAAACCTCTAGGTTACCCTAGTGGACGAGTTTTGTCTCGTGAGGGTTTGCAGTGAATATACCCACAAAATTCAAAAGCTTGACTCAATACAAATGACTAAAAAGTAATATAACCAAGTTTGAATGCAAACTTCATAAATATAGTAGAACTTCATTTCTCAATCTCAACTTATTGTGTCTGTGTGGGCATAGCCAATATAACCGTCAATTTTAAAAGATTTGATCGTTGCATTTCTTATCCGAAAGTTCGTTTTGATTTCAAAATTTCACAGAATGCACTCACAATCGAACACTCGGAAATGGGTTATTTTCTCTCGGTATATGTGAATAAAAGAGTAAATTTATATGAACAAATTTCACATATACATAATCAAAAATGGATTTTTATACAATGGATGAATATGATCTCATGAACAGAAAATCGATTACTTGTTGAAAACATTGAATCACACCATAGATCCTATTCGTCTTCTCTCCACACTATAACTAACTTCCCATGAGATCTATTAGGACTTTCTTTGGTTGTATTGTAGGCTCGAATTTTGGCTAGAAAGAATGGTTATTTTTGGAGTTCAAAATTTCTGAGAATATAGAGGTTTTTCGGTATTTTGTCTTTTAGGCACTTTTCTTCCCACATCCATTTTTCTTTTTCTTTCGCTTTTTCTTTTCGAAATCACTTTTTTTTTCTTCCCCTTTTTTCCGACACATCAATCTTTTGCGTTTTTTTTTCTTTTTTTTCTTGGCCTTTTTTTTCAACCGTAATGTTACCCCAGTATTCTCCGATAATGGGTATGACTTCTTTTTATGGGCTTCAAACTCTCAGTTGGAGTTAGGTAGGACAATGGGTTTTCAATAAAAGACATATTTTCTTTTTGGCTCAAATGGGCTTGCAACGGAATAATGTAAAAAGGTTGGATTTTAGGCTTAATTTTGGGCTTTCAAACGATGGCCTAATCTCATTTCTCAAGTTTCGTTAAGTTGATTTGTGTCTCAAGACGACTTACTAAGACTTCTAGTGCTTAAGATTCACATTTTGACTTTTTGTTTTCAGTAATCGAACAAAACAAAGAATTTGAGATCATCAACGAATTTATCACTGAAGGAAAGATTGAGTAATTTTAACTCGGACTGATTTAAATCTCTGGAAAACGATGAATGGCACAAAATCTCATCGGGTTAAAATCTCCACATTTATTCGTTAAGCATATTAACTTTCGCCTCAATATCCATTTTCGATCATATTATATGGCTAATGTGTAAGAATTTCATAAGATGAGAGATCCATGAAATAATTCTATATTAAGAAATCGTTCCGAAACTCAATTAAAATTTTACATTGTCCTCAATGTATGCTCAAATAAAAATATGGACAAAGAAAATAAAGTAACGAAGTAGAAAGATGATACATGTTAACTAAAAAAAATAACACAAGAAAAAAAAATATATATATATATATATACACAAATAATATACAAACACATGACAATTACCATCCTCACCATAAATTAATAATCGATATAGTTGTGGGTCATTCCAATTAATAAACTTTATAGCACTAAGTGCCAAAATATCATAAATTTGAGAGCATGACCGCACAACACAAATTTCAATCTTAAATCTATGGTCATAATGGTGAGTACCGACATCATCAATAATAAATAAATTTGAATCGCCTGAATCATATGTCGATGCATCACATGGAGGTAATAAATTGCAATAAGGATCCAAATATTTATTATCCCTTTTTCGAAAATAGTCAAGTAAAATTGGGGATGCATACTCTACTCCTAAATGTGAGATTTTATGAAAAGCGTGGGAAGAAGATCTATCACTGGGTGATACACTTTCTTCATCAAAAACAGGAGGATCGTCATAAATACTTGAAGTATCAGTAAAATCGGATGACGAATCCTCAAATAAATTTTTCCACATATAAAAAGAAGCAGCATTCTGCTCAATTAAATTAGGATAAAAATCTTGACAAACATCCAAATCATCACAAGTATTGCACGTGTCAAGATTGCCAATTTTTTTCTCCTCACAAAATTGATTATCCCCAATTAATTCATGATTATTTTTAGAAATAGCATCATTATACCGTTTGTTCACCTCTCTCCAATTGATACACTTTGGTGGATCGATAGTAATTACAGGGGTTGGAGTCTCATCCATACCTTCTTTAATTTTTAAAATGACTACTGACCCATCTGAATTAAATTGAAATACGTAGTCATCTAGATTTTCAGTATTTTGTAAAAACACGTCCACAGGATCCATTGAGGAATATGAGAAAGATGACGGGATAACAATATGAGGATCACCCATTGTAATTTACAACACATGAATTTATTTATTTATTTTGGATAGCTTCTACCCTTTGACAAGGGAGAATTTAAAAGAGGACCAACTACGGTTGTCTCCTCAAATTTCGATTTCACCTCCAGGTAGGTGGTCGGTACGAAGACTCATTAAAAACCACCAATCCTAGACAAGGTGAAACGGAATCGATTTGACAAGTTCGCGTTGGAGTAGCTTTTAATTCTAGCCTCGTTAAGAGTTTTTTTATTTTATTTTATTTTTTTTATGAAATTTTTACTAAAAAAATGCAAAAAGTAAAACAAACTAGTCCGAAAGTCACAACTTCTTTTAAGAAAAAAAATTGTCAAGTCCCCGGCAACGGCGCCAAAAACTTGTTGTCAATTTATAAAATACCGCAAGTGCACGGGCTATTATAGAATATCGAGTGTAAGTACGGGTCGAACCCACGAGGATTTGTCAATTTTAAGTATTAAAAGAATTACAACTGTCCAACTAGATCAAATGGGGTAGAGAATAATTATAAATTTTACAAAATAAAAGCAACTACGATAAATGAGAGTAACGGAAGAGATTTGTAAACAATTAGGAAATAATTAGGATTCGGGGTCCATTTATCACGTAACTAATATCGCACACTAATTTAATGTTGCCATTCCCTTTTTATAACTCAAATTAAACCGACTCTCGCCGTGTTTAATTCGGAAAATATGACGGTTATGATCAAAACATTTTTAACGTCTCTAATAGACGGCTAAAATCCCTATTCCCTTAGAAAATACAAGTTTTAAAATTCGCAAATGTATTTAAGCATGGACTATCAAAACAATCAAAGTGCAAGCATAATCCATCAAAAATTACTATTTTTAAATCTCAAAGCTTGATTTGACAAAACAATCTTGAAGGTTCTAAAACACACTCTCGTGACGCTTTAAAATGAATACCGAATCTTTAATAACAATTAAAACAAGTAGGGAATAAACAACGATAAAATTAACGTGACAATATTAGTTAACTATGATCAACTTCACCCTAATCCTAATATAAGAATCAAGATTTTCATTAATAAGCCAAACTTACAAATAGTTCTCTCATAACAATCTTGAATCCTCTAAAAAAATGATAAAAACTTGTCCCTCAAATTGATTACAATCACTCAAAGTTGCTCCCCGAAATCTTCCACGAAAGTCCTCTAATTGTCTCCGAAATTATGATCCCAAGGGTCCTTTTTATAGGACAAGTGGTGAGGTATTTGAGTTGTGGTGGGACTCTTTCTGATTGGCCGAATAGTGTTGGTAGCTATCTCTCCACCTCTTTAATCTTTGGATCGTGATAAGGGATGGAATTTCCCCCCACTCGAAAACTCTTATATTTTCTTGTTGAACACGCATGCCGAGTTTCGTCCAAATCGGAGAATAAAAATTTCTGACTTTTTTACGATTTCACAAGCGTAAAAACAACATTTTTTCGAACGACCGTAAAAATCAGCTTTTTCGCGCCTTTTTTTGAATTGATCATCAATTTGCACCAAATTCCATCATTATCTGCAAAAATTTCTCTTGGCAACTTTTTTCACAAATTAGCACAAGAATATTATAAAATTATCGAAGTGCCCATTTTTTATTTAAAATTACCATTTTCAATATGAATTCAATCATTCTCGCATTTTTTCCTCCTTTTAATAAAATAGTCCTAAGAAATTATTAAATACACTAAAATGGGACTAACAAAGTATAAATTTGGGTATAAAATATACAAAATAATGCACTCATCAATATTCTTCTTACTCTCATGATCACATGTTGTATATATACCTTCCTCATATCATACCATCCGTGTATATTCTTCTTTCCATCATGCTCCTTTTTCCCATCACATGTACATACTAACTTTTCAATCACATAATTCATGCTTTATTCACTTTTCTATACGCATGCTTTATTCACACATTTCATTCTCACTTGTTTATACTTACCATGTTATACTCCACTTATTCACACTTTCACGTGCTCCATGTCACTTGTAGATATTCATTATTGTTCCCACTTTTATATATTCAAACGTTTACTCACATGCTTTATATACCACGTGTGTATATATTCACACTAGTTTCACTTTCACACACTTTCATGATAATTTATTATCACTCTTACATGTTCCCATGTCACTCTCACTTTGCACGTATATCTCTTTCACTTGTGTATATTCATAGGTTTCACCTTGTATATATCACCATGCCTTGCATATGTTTTATACTTCACGTTGATGTAAAAAATTAGATTATATCTAATTATTTAATCACAGATAAATAAAATGAGACAAAGAACTTTTAAAGTGGTTCAGCCTTATCAGAATGGCCTACGTCCACTATTTCTGTTATTCCTGACTGTTTGGGAATTCTCGATTACAAGTTTTCTCAAGAAATTTCGGTCCCCTTACAATGAGGGTAATACAATGTATCTATAGCCCTGAGGCTGTAATGTGGAAGGGTAATACATTAAATGCTGTACATGTGAAAGGGCAATGTATTAAATGCCCCATAAGTGTATACATCTGAATGATAAGCATTTAATGAACAGTCAAACTGTTGGTTATCCTGCTATTAATGCTTTGTTCGAGGTGCAGCTTAAATCGCCTAAGCTGCTCGGACCGCCTAAGTTCCTCGGCACTCAAAAGTTCCTCGGAGAGTTCTTGTAAGTCGGAGCGTCTGAGTTGGTCGGGGAAGCAGTGTTCCTCGTTGTAGCATGGTTCCTCGGAGCATCTGAGCTCCTCGGAAGTGTTTGTTGTTGCCACGTAGATTGCCACGTGTCTTCACCCAATTGAGCCATGTCAGCAGACTAAATTTGGTATCAACAGAATCCCCCAATATTTCATAGTTCGAAATTTGAGGAGTGTGGAACATTCTTTCTCGATATATGTCGGTTTTAAATGGTTATCCTGAAATTTAGGAGTGTTTCCTTTGTATTTATTTTTCCTTTCAAACTTGTAGAATCAGGCTTTTTTGAATTTTTATAACCGCCTCGATCTCCGCGCACTTTTTGTCCTTCTAGCCGCCGGTAGCATAATCGTTTCTTTTTGTAATCATTGACTTTACCGTTTCTTAAGATAAGGTATTAAAGCGTCACAGACAATCCCGTCATCTTCTACTTTTTCAAATTTGTATCTTCGAGTTTTCCATCGTCTCTTTCTCTCCTGTGCACTCATCTCTTCCATCGTTCATTGTCAACAGATCCATTCTTTTTCTGTAAGATCTTCTTCCTTCTTCTTCATTTCCTTTATTCATCATGGTTTACCTTGTTGAATCTCTTGATAAATTTCGTTCTGATTTTTCTATTCCTTCATGGGTTGTTCTGGAGGAACTTTCTGAACCTTCTGATTATTTCCGTTTGGCTTAGGGACATTGGTTCCCCAGTCTCTTTGTTGCTGAGTGTGGATTTTATTTTCCCCCAAACCCTCTATGTCTGGAATTCTGTCAATACTTTGACATGGTTCCTGCAAGAATAGCCTCCAATACATGGAGAATAGTTAATGGGGTTCATAGACTAAATCAAATTCATGGAACTCGCATAGGAATTCCAGAAATTATGTTTTGTTATAGATGGGCTGTTGGTGATAATACTTTTTATTTAAAAACTAGATTTTTAAATAGGGCTTTAGTGGTCAATCTCCCGGATGCCAATAGGGACTATTTTGAGCACGGGGTTATTATAAAAAATTGGCAACATGCTCCTTTATCTGGAGATGAAGTGTATCAGGGTCCCAGATGCCCTCCCTTTGGCAATGGGATAGGTTATTTTTATTTCATTTTATTTATTTTGAGATTATGCTTCCTTTATGTTTGATAAAATGTGCCACTGATATTTTGATTTTGATTTATTTGCAGTTGAAAACAAAAGAAAGTGTCCAAAAGAGGCAGACGTTAATATAAGGCACTTAAAACTTATCTGGAGTTTGCATCAGACTGTTGCCGATGAGCATATTAGATCAGCTTCATATCTGCTTCAGTACAAGAGTTACACAACTTCTTTTACTGCTCGTCCGGTGATAAGCGACGCAGAACCCATACCAGCCTCTACAAGTTCTTCACCTGAGTCACACATTCCTTTGAGTGAGAGGATGAAGAAAAGAAGACCTCCTACCCTTTTCGAGAAACCTGCCTCTGGTGCTGGAGAGGCAAAGAGAAGTAAACATGATGTCCCAGAAGGGACAAAGAAAATTGATGCAGCCCCTCTGGCTGCTCCTGTGAAGGTTGCCTAGAAGCCCCCCGTGGCCTCGAGCAAGGCTGCTGCTCCAGGCGAGGTGATTGTCATATCACCGACCAAGAGTTCTTCCTTAGTCGAAACTATTCCTGTTCCTCCGAGGAGGCTGAAGAAGAGCTCCTCGGTCAATTTGGCTGACACCGTCTCTCAACCCCCGACTAGTGGAGTTCCCACTTTTGTTCCCCCGAGCTCTGCCATGAGCTCGGTGAAGACTTGGATCATCCCCGAGATCCAAGGTATTGAAGAAAACCTTTCTCGGGACATGATTACCTCATTGGCTGCTCACCATATTATTTCAGTAAGTCTTATTATTTTGAACTTTTCATCTCTCCCTTGTTATATCTGTCTCTGACTTGCTTTCATTTTCTTTTCACAGTTGGTGAGCTGTTTTAACATAATTTTGAAGAAAGATGAAGCTATTAAAGCTTCAAGCTCCTCGTCTGGTGTAGAGGAAGCTTTGATGGGTCTGACGCGGTCTTTGGAAGATTCTCGTCAGAAGCATGATGCTGACAAGGCTGCTTGGGAGAAGAAAATTACCTCAACCGAGCAGGAGAAGGCTCAAGTTGTTGAAGTCTCCAAGGGGTTGGAGAAAAAAATAAATGATTTGGAGAAGAAGAATAAAGAGCTCTAAGGGAAGCTCAAAAATGCTGGGGAGCTTGAAAATAAGCTCAAGGTTGCTGAGGAGGAGCTGGGTCAACTTTGGGAAGTAAGTCGGCAGAAGGAAGAAGCTGAGAATAAATTGAAGGCTGCTGAAAATCTTCTATCCGAGAAGCTTTCCTCGGAGAAGTTAAAGAGGAAATTGGCTGTGAAGAAATCTTTCAGCGCTGGCTGGGATAAGGGATGGAACAAAGGATTGGCTGCCATGATGTCGCAAGTCGAATATGGCAGCCTAAAATACTTTAGAGATGGGTGGGTCGCAGCTCTTCAGGAGATGAAGGTTGATGAAACTTCTGAACTCTTACAGCGACACATCCCTGGTCCCCCTCCAACTCCTGAAGACGAAGAAGAGGACGAAGCTTCCTCTAAAGAGTCTTCCATAGTGATGGGAGATCAAGTTTCTCACCCCCCAGCCATCCAGCCTACTAACGAGGAACTTCGGTAACTCGTTACTTCATCCGAACAACTACCAGCGCTCCCCGAGTAACTCTCTGTTCCCTCTGAGCATCCTACCTCCTCGTCCCAGCCTCCTGAGAAAGTTTTGGGAGATAAGGAAAAGGTGTAGAGTTGTTCGGGTTTCTTTCTATTTTATTTATTTTTATCAAATGTAACCCTGAACATGTAACTTTGAACTTTATGATATAATAAAATTTGAACTTTTGTTTATGCATACTGTCATTTCTGCTCTTCATACTCTGTTGGTACTCTTATTAATTATTGCTTTTTCTTCCTCTACTAGTTTCTGGCCAAGATGGAATTATTGTCTTCTCATGATACAAAGCTGTTACAGCAATGCAATGAATATTTTAAGGCTGGTCACACAGATCTGAGTGCAGCACAAATCGTCGACATCCTCGGCCAAGATGCTTCGGAACAGGCAATTGAAGCTTACCAATATTTGAAGTGTCCGCTTGATCATGCGGTAGCCAATAATGTAGCTTATTATGATATGATTGAAGATCTCCAAGGCACTCTTGAAGACCTTCAGCAACAATATAAGGAATCTACTGCCCTCTTGCACGAGGGGTACGAGAAGAAGTATTAGTAAATCATTGTCGACAAGGGATACGAGAAGCGTTTTGCTGCATATGATGTGAGGGAAAGAACTTTGAAAGTCGAGGTCGAAGAGCACAGGCAAATAGCCGAGTTGTTGGAGTAAGAAAATAACAACTTGCAAAGAGAAGTATTTCTATTAAAATCTGTTGCCTCCACCTCAAATGCTTTGATCCCAGTGACTGACGAGGGATTCTCGTTCTTGGAGGTAGAGAACGCCAACCTGAGGGATGAGTTGGAAACCTTAAAAAGAGCTGGCCCTTCTACATCTTCTCGTGGACGAGCAAGAGCTCCTCGTGGACGAGCAAGAGCTCCTCGGGGATGAGCAAGAGCTGCTCGGATTCCTGTCGAGGAATAGAGGACTCAATCTGCTTTAGAGAACCGGGCCTTCCAGCTGATGGCGAAGAACCAGGCATTGGCTGAGATGTCTAAGAAAATCAGGGACCTGAAAGAGCAGCTTTCTGCACAAAAATCTATCTTGGAGAATAAAGAACTCTTCATCAAAAATCTCCACGAGCAGATGGAAAGATTGACATATCAATTTCAAAAGATGCCCAGGGAGTTCTGAATGGCTGGCTACAACGAGGCTCTCTACCACTTGGACGACCGTATCCAAAATGCAAATAATGAGGGCTACAAACAAGGATGGTTGAATTCCTTAGGTGTGCTGCAACTCGAACAGGGTCATTACCTGTGGGATTACTATAATCCTGGGCTGCTCGACCTACCCGTGCCACCATTCAATCTTGATATGAGTTGGATCCCTGCTCGGGCCATCCCTCGTTGTCTGATTTCCAAATACCTCGGTGATTACAATCTCCATTCAAACGTCGAGATATCTCATCCCGAGCACCTCCTAGATCGACCGTCCGTGATGAATATCAGGATGCTAAAAGATCTTAACTTCATAAATTCTCCTCTCGCTTTAAACGATCCACCTGCTGGCGAGGAACATATTTCAAAAGCAGAGGGGAAGAAACCAATAGAATTGGAGTAATGATGTAATAAATTTGTATTTCATTCCTGATGTATTTTGTTCTATATTAAATGAAATAATTTTATTTGCAAATCTTGACTGCTATTGTTTTGTGACACTTTACATTTGTGTATGTGTATCTGTTAAAAAGATAACAATATTGTGTTATTTGTCAACCAACTTAGTAATAATTTTAAAAAGTTACGAGTATCAAAAATTTTGCTCGATCACTTTCTCGTATTCATAAAATGTTTCCGACCAACCAAGGTCGGTAAATTTTCCTTTTCGACCAACTACAGTTAGTGAATTTTTCCTCTACGAGCAACTTTGGCACTTTCTGGAATAATTTTACCTCCCGACCAACCTTAGTTGGCGTTTTCGAGAATATATTTACTCCCTAACCAACATAAGTTGGCATTTTTAGGAATACTTTTACTTCCCGAGGAATACATTTACTTCCTAACCAACATAAGTTGGCATTTTTAGGAATACATAGTTTTACTTACTGTAGGAATACATTTACTTCCTAACCAACATAAGTTGGCATTTTTAGGAATACATAGTTTTACTTCCCGTAGGAATACATTTACTTCCTAACCAATATAAGTTGGCATTTTTAGGAATACATTGTTTTACTTCCCGTAGGAATACATTTACTTCCTAACCAACATAAGTTGACATTTTTAGGAATACATAGTTTTACTTCCCGTAGGAATACATTTACTTCCTAACCAACATAAGTTGGCATTTTTAGGAATACATAGTTTTACTTCCCGTAGGAATACATTTACTTCCTAACCAACATAAGTTGGAATTTTTAGGAATACATTGTTTTACTTCCCGTAGGAATACATTTATTTCCCGACCAACCTTAGTTGGCATTTTCGAGAAGAAATTTGAGTAATCCGAGTTTTGTCGAGTAGTGTGTAGCACTAGTATTCCCCGAAAAACTTTCAATAAAAGGAGAGAATTTGGCAAAATATCTTCATTTTATTCATACTGACGGAACTGCGTTACATGAGAACATACATCAATGATAATACTTGCACAGGTGCTCTGCGTTCCATGCATTATTAAACTCCTCCCCCTCTAAAGTTGTTATTCGGTAGGTTCCTGGTCGAACAACTTCTGTAACTCGGTATGGACCATGCCAGTTTGCCTCCAATTTGTTGTGCTTTTGAATCACTTTCTTTAGCACATAGTCTCTTTCTTTCAGGTCGCACTTCTTCACCCTCTTATTGTAGAACAAAGTTGTTCGTTGTTGGTATGCAGCATTCCTGATGGCTGCTTCTTCTTTAACTTCCTCGAGCATGTCTAAATACAATCTTCTCATTAAGTCGCTGACAGAGGAATTGAAATTATGTACCCTGTGTGTTGGGAGGCCCAACTCGACAGGTATAACAACTTCACTTCCAAATGCCAGCATATATGGTGATTCTCTAGTTGCTACTCGGGGAGTAGTTCGATAAGCCCATAGTACTGATTGTAACTCGTTGATCTAATTTGCTTTCGCATCATCCAATCTTTTCTTCAAACCATTTAGCAATGTTCTGTTCGTCACTTCAGTCTGTCCGTTGCTTTGAGGATGGCCTGGTGCCGAGTGGATCTTCAAAATATTTGACCGATGACAATAGGCAGCGAACTCCTCGTTGTCAAATTGTGTTCCATGGTCTGTGATGAAGGCATGAGGAAGACCATATCGATAAATGATGTTCTTCCAAATAAATTGGTACACCTTGTCGTACGTCATATCAATGAGAGGCTCAGCTTCAACCCATTTAGTAAAATAATCCACAGCGACCACGAGATACTTAAATCTTCCCATTATCGTCAGCAGTGGCCCGACCAAATCTATTCCCCATATGGAAAATGGCCAAGGGGAAGTGATGGGTGTCAACAATGCTTGTGGAGTTCTTCAGATGGAGGAAAAGCGCTGGCACTTGTCACATTTCTTGGCATAGGCTATACAATCAACCCTCATCGTTGGCCAGTAGTATCCCTGCATCATCACCCTTTGCAAAAGCGTCCGACCTGCTACATGGGCTCCACAGGACCCTTTATGGATCTCTTCAATTAAATCTTTCACCTCGGTGGGATGCACACATCTCTACAAACCTGCTATAACTCCTCGTCTGTATAGAATAACATTGGTCAGTACATAACGAGCATCCCTAAACTTTAATTTCTTGGCTGCAAGTTTGTCAGTTGGTAATTCCCCTTTCTCAATATATGCCCTGATGGGATCCATCCATGATGATCCTAAATTGAGGGTAATAAAGTTCATCGTTAGATCTTCATCTATACTCCGACCAGCTAAAACTTCAATTGGGATTGTTCTTCATAGCTCGGTACGAGTAGCTGATGCTAATCGAGCTAGGCCGTATGCTCTCGCATTCTCCATTCTTGGTATTCTGACCAGCTGAATAGCAGTAAATTCTGATACCAACTCCAACTCCATCACCTTTACATGATACTTGATCATTAATTCTCCTTTGGCTGCATATATTCCCAACATTTGATTTACGATCAATTGAGAATCACTGAAGATAATAACCTGCCGCGCCTCCATAATTTTTGCCAAATTAAGACCTGCAATCATGGCCTCATACTCAGCCTCACTATTGGAAGCTTTGAATTGGAAACGTAGGGCGTATTCTATGTCGACCTCGTCCGGACTGCTCAAAACTATCCCTGCGCCACATCCTGTAGTGCAAGATGAACCATCCACATACAGACTCCATATAGGTAACTCGTCTTCAAATTTCTGATCTGACAGAGTTCCTCGGTGAAATATTTGTTGCACTTCGTCGATCATCTTTTCTTGCCCTTTTACCAACCTAAGTTGGTCTGAGCTTGTATTTGATGATCCTGTAACATCCACTTGCCCTTTTACCAATCTAAGTTGGTCTGAGCTTGTGTTTGATGGTCCTATAACATCCACAGGTTAATCAACGAGCAACTTTTGCTCCTCGGGGGTATCAGGATAGGTGAACTCTGCTATAAAATCTGCTACAACTTGCCCTTTTAGCGATGATCTGGGTTCATAAACTATATCATATTCACCAAGTTCTATTGCCCAGCACATCAATCTTCCTGACTTTTCTGGTTTGTGAAGGGCTTGCCTCAATGGCATATCAGTATATACTATTATGGTATGAGCTTGAAAGTATGGCTTCATTCTTCTACTTGCCTCGATCAATGCTAGTGCCAATTTTTCCAGCTTTGGATATCTGATCTCTGCTCCTCGGAAGGCCTTAATTGTGTAGTAGATCGGTTTTTATACTCCATTCTCCACTCTTATCAATGTCGAACTGACTGCATTCTCGGACACTGTCAGATACAAGTATAATTTTTCTACCATCACTGGCCTGGATAACACTGGAGGTGCTCCCAAGTATTTTTTTAAGTCTTGAAAAGACTTCTCACATTCATCATTCCACTCAAAAGTCTTTCGGAGTGTCTTGAAGAATGGGAGACATCGATCAGTTGCTCACGATACAAATCTGTTGAGTGCTGCTACTCGTCCTGTAAGACTTTGCACCTCTTTCTTCGTTGTTGGGGATCGCAGCCCTAGCAGAGCTTTGATCTTTTCAGGATTTGCTTCAATGCCTCGTTGATTGACAATGTACCTGAGAAACATGCCTTCTCGTACTCCAAATATGCACTTCGTCGGGTTTAACTTCATTTGATATTTATCCAGTTGATCAAAAGTCTGACTTAAGTGAACTAGATGATCGACAGCTTTCTTGCTCTTTTTCAGCATATTGTTAACATAGACATCCATATTGCAACTGATTTGTTCAGCAAAGACCTTGTTCATCAGTCGCTGATATGTCGCACCTGCATTTTTCAAACCAAAAGGCATAACATTATAACAATAAGTTTCCCTAGGGGTAATAAAAGAAGTACTCTCCCTGTCTTCAGGTTTTATTTTAATCTGATTGTAACCAGAATAAGCATCCATGAAGCTCAGAAGCTCGTGTCCCGAGGTAGCATCCACTAGTTGATCAATTCGGGGCAGCAGAAAGTGATCCTTTGGGCATGCTTTGTTGAGGTCGGTGAAGTTTACACACATCCTCCATTTGTTGTTCTTCTTCTTTACCATCACCACATTTGCTAACCAGTCAGGATATTTAACATCTTCAATAAAGCAGGCTTTCTGGAGCTTCTCGACTTCCTCCTGTATAGCTTGATTCTTCTCGGGACTGAATACTCTTCTTCTCTGCTTCACAGGCTTGATCTCCTTATTCACATTAAGTTCGTGACATAAGAAATTTGGGTCTATCCCAGGCATATCCTCATGACTCCACGTAAAAGTTTGCTTTCTGCTTCCAGGGAAAGTTATTAATTCCTGTTTTAGTGAGGCTTCCAACGACGAACCTACTTGAGTAGTTCGTTCAGGGTGTTCGTCGTCCAAAATGATATTTTCAGTAGCTTCCATCACTTAACCCTTCACGAGTTGCGACTCATCTCTAGGATCCAATGTTTCAATTTCTGCCCCTTCATCCACTTGATAAGTAGTAGTCTTTTTCCTTGATTCCTCCAGTTCCTCTTGCTCGGCGGATGAATAATAGCATTCCCGAGCTACTTTATGATCACCTTTCACAACTCATACTCTAAAATTTGTTAGAAATTTTAGGCATTGATGTACCCTAGATGGTACAGCCTCGAACTTCTTCAATCCTACTCTTCCCATGATGATATTGTATGATGATTGAACATTCTTATCCATCACGAAGAAGCGTATTCTTTCTGTTCGACAAGCAGGCCACGTACCAATAAATATGTCCAATTTGATCGTCCCAAGTGGAAATACTTTCTCGCCAGCAAAACCGAGGAGGGGTCTATGATAAGGCTCCAGTTGATATAGCTTTAGATTTAAACTGTCGAAGCACGAGTAGAACATGATGTCTGCCGAGCTACCATTGTCGACTAGTACTCTTGAAATCATTACCTCCTTCATCCTCATTTTGATCACCAATGGGTCATCATGAGGATATAGAACACCTGCGAGGTCATTCTTTGAGAAACCAATGACCAATTTCTCTTTGTTCACCTTTCTCGGGCGATCCTCCTCAGCTAGATTTATTCGTTGAATGTATGAGCAAGCTTGAGTCTCACAGAGGTAAGCTTTTCTCTCGGCAGTAAGGTCTCCTCCTCCTGCATCTCCACCTGTAATAACGTTACAATCAAATGACCCAAAACGTATTGAGAATACCTCACGTTCTGGCTGCCTTGGTCTCTTTGGAAGATCGGGGTCGTCTTCTGGATCAACTTTATGGTCTCTCTTCTTATTCTCCTCTGCTCGATGAGAAGATCTAGACCTCTCTCTTGTTCGATCGTTGTTTCTTCTTTCGCTTCCACGATCAACATACTTTGTCAATTTTCCTCGTCTGATGAGTGTTTCAATCTCATTTTGAAGAGCTATGCAATTTTTGGTCATATGGCCATGATCGTTATGAAACTCGCAATATTTTGCTTTATTCCTCCTGTCAGGGTCTGCCTTCATTTTCTCTGGCCAGTTTAATTCCTCGTTGTTCTTGATTTCTTCTAGAACAAGGTTGATGTCCTTCTTCAAAGGAGTATAATTATCGAATTTCTTCATTACTTCCCATGCCGACCTATTTTTTGAGTGTTTGTCATTACCATTGTTCTTATGATCTTTCTTCTTAGCTTTGTCACCTTCCACCTTGGTTTATTTGGCATCCATATTCTTCTTCGCAGCCATAGCCTCCTCGGCATTCATAATCTTGGACGCTTTTCCCATCATGTCTGACATGGTTCTAGGTGGATCTTTGGCCAAAGTGTAGTACAACTTGTTGGGCAGTGGTCCACTCATCAAGGCAGTAATCGCTGTCTTCTCCTCATAATCAATGTCTTCAAGTTTCTCGTTATTAAAATGAGTTATATAATCTCTGGTACTCTCACCAACTTTTTGTCTAACACTTAATAAATGTGCTACTCGTTTAACTGGCTTTGCCCCAAAATAGAAATTCCCAATGAATAACTCGGCCAGTTGAAGAAAAGTTGAAATCTTACCCCGAGGAAGATTATTATACCACATTTGAGCAGATCCGGTAAGAGTTCCCGAGAATGCTCTACATCTCATCTTATCTGGAATAGCATAGATGTCAGTTGCAGCTTGGTATTGTTCTATATGAAGGACAGGGTCGGTCTTTCCATCATATTTGGGGGTCACAATAGGTGCTTTAAACTTTGATGGTGTTGGAAAATCTATAATGGCCTGGACAAAAGGTGTTCCTCGAACAAAAGTTTGTTGTAGAGGGTTCTTGGCTTTAGCCATTTTTCCTAATCTATACTGCAGCTTCTGAATAGAGCCCTTCCATGCATCATTTCCTTCCTCGGGCCTGTTGGTTCGAGTAACTGATCGAGTTGATGTGGCTTCCTGGGATCTGTCTTGACGAGCAGCTGGTTGCGACTGGGCAAATCCTTCCCTTAAATCTGATGGTCGTCGAAAACTCCTCAATGCGACTTTAGGAGGACTTCTACTCCTTCTAGGTCCTAATCGATCAAAAGGTGATACCCTTCTTAACCTCTCTAGCGCACTAGTCCTTTCTGGAGAGAGTGATACGTTGTTCAGTATCTGTGGTCCGCACTGACGAAGTTCGTCTAGGTTGATAAGAAAAATCTTCAAATTCCTCAATACGATATGAATCAGTACACCTAGTACGTGAGGAAGGTAAACGGGTATTTCTTTGAATACTTCGCAGTCCTGAATGGGTTGGTGCACCGCCATGGAGGGTTTGTAGGAGTTGTCGCATCGTTTCTTGCATGACTGTTTGGCCCTGGGCCAGATTTGTCATTATTCCAGCCAGATCTGGAATATTAGGCGGAGCAGATGGATGTGGAGGGCTTCCAGCGTTTCGATGGCTGGGTTCTGGAATATCAGCCATTTGTGATGAGTTATTTTTGATGAAAAATGATATTATCAGTCGTTTCCCACAGACGGCGCCAATCTGTTGATGTAAAAAAATTAGATTATATCTAATTATTTAATCACAGATAAATAAAATGAGACAAAGAACTTTTAAAGTGGTTCAGCCTTATAAGAATGGCCTACGTCCACTATTTCTATTATTGCTGACTGTTTGGGAATTCTCGATTACAAGTTTTCTCAAGAAATTCTGGTCCCCTTACAATGAGGGTAATACAATGTATATATAGCCCTGAGGCTGTAATGTGGAAGGGTAATACATTAAATGATGTACATGTGAAAGGGTAATGTATTAAATGCCCCTTAAGTGTATACATCTGAATAATAAGCATTTAATGAACAGTCAAACTGTTGGTTATCCTGCTATTAATGCTTTGTTCGAGGTGCAGCTCGGACCGCCTAAGCTACTCGGACCGCCTAAGTTCCTCGGTACTCAAAAGTTCTTCGGAGAGTTCTTGTAAGTCGGAGCGTCTGAGTTAGTCGGGGAAGCAGTGTTCCTCGTTGTAGCATGGTTCCTCGGAGCGTCCAAGTTCCTCGGAAGTGTTTGTTGTTGCCACGTAGATTGCCACGTGTCTTCACCCAATTGAGCCATGTCAGCAGACTAAATTTGGTATCAACACTTCATGTTACCTGTACGCACTTGATTAGTTTTACTCTTCTTATGTGCTTAGTTCTTTCCCATATGCCACTCATGTATATTCCCATGATTTATGTCATGCTTAGTAGTATTACCTCCTCCTCTTAGCATACATAAACTTTGCATAAAAATACTAATTAATACTCATGCATTTGCACACTACATCACGTGAGCACTACATTTATATTGAGGGGTTCCCCCTGCATCATACCACTCGACCAAACTCATGACGGGAAGTATATAGAAGGGAACTTATTCACGTATGTCGAGTATATAAAATTTTCTCTCACATGTACTGTCACCATAAGGTATATCATGAGATAATTCACGTACACTCAGGTATGTCAAATGGATTTGCCATACATACCGATGAATTATTGCCCTTATCAGTAAGAAGTATACTGTGGAAGTCATGCCAAAGGGGGGAACCCTTACATTAACCTTAGGACACTCATACCTAGTTTTTTAATTTTAACGCGAAACTCAGTCAAAATTTTGGGTCATTTTACTGCCCAAATTTTGTGTTATTTCGCCCATTTTTAAAAATAGGACCCTATCCACGAGTTTGGAAACAATTCAAACCATGTCTTGCCTCGTGTATCACGTTCTTTATCAGACTCGGTTCCTGTCGGACATTTTACTTGCACCCCAGGCGAAATATAATACAACTGAAACCTAATAATAACAACTATATTGGGGAATATTCTTTCCTTCCCTTTTTAAAAATACCAAAAATATTTCCTTCCCTTTTCAAAAATAAATATACATACCAAAAATATTTCTCCTCTTCTCAAAATACCAAAAATGCACCTTTTTAATAAAAATAAAAAGGAAATATTTCCCTCTCTGGTGCAATCGCACTCCTTGGCTTGGCTCCATATTGGCTCAAATCTGCTATCAAGCTACCCCAGAGTTCCACACCCTTATTATCTTTCGTAAAAACTGAGAAATACTACCAGTGATTCCACATGGAGAACCCTGATCAGAACTTCAATATTCAGCCAGTCCTGATGGTAGTACTTGCTCAACTTGGCGCTAAGATCGATAATATACATCCAAATATCTAAGAGATACCGGGAAATAAGGGTCAGACTCCAAAGTTCCATAATCGAATGTTACATTCCCTCATTCTATGTGTACACAAGAACCTGAATAGATATTGGCTCCAAAGGAGTATAAAAAAGCTCCTCATGCCCTACGCGTCCCACCTATTAATGCGCCTCCGCCAATTCAGTTACAAATATCAAGCCTTGCCCAGCCAGGGGCTAACTCGCCGATGATAAAGATGAAGAGTTGAACTGGGCTAAGGAATACCTCAAATTTCTATCCAAGAAGTTTTTCCAATTTAAGATTTTTAGAAATTATGGGGATTACACCCAAGTCTCCCTACCCAAAGGCCCGTTTGCTAGAAAAATTCAAAATGCCATACATTAAAAAGTTTAGAGGTAGTGGACCTCCCATCGTGCATCTTCACAACTATCACCATTCTATGAGCCTTTTGGGGGATATCGAGGAGATAATGACCCATATGTTTTAGCAGACTCTTAAAGAAAGCGCTCTTTGATGGTTCTTATCACTAGAGGAATCCCGAATTCGTAGTAAGGAAGATGTAGCCAAGGAATTCATGGCCCAATACAAATATAGTGAAAAGTTAGAAGTCACTTGCTGAGACCTTGACCTACTTAAGCAGAGCCAGGAGAGTCAGTCGACAACTTTATCAGTAGGTGGAGAGAAAAGGTCACTACCGTGACTAATCAACATTTCGAAGAGGAATATGTGAACATCATGAAGAAGAATTTTTGGCCACATATTTGGACCTCAATGTAAGCCAATACTACCCACATTTAAGGGTACTCTAGAAGGTGGGGGTCGAGATTTAAGATAGTCTTAATAATCAGAAAGTCGAGTATGAACCAAATTGGCCAACATATCAGTTTACTCCTTGTAAACTAACTAATGTCACTATTTCAACCATCAACAACATTTATCAACCTACTATGTCATGGGCAACCGAAGATCATCCTCTTATAGCTAGAAATAAATATACCGAGATCCATGATCCTATCTCAAAAGTATATGAAGTCCTATTGTCAAGAAACCTCATCAAGCCTTCAGACCTACGTCCAATGCCAAACCCACTTCCAAGTAACTTTGAGCATAACGTGCGTTGTGATTTTTATCAGATCCCAGGGCATAAACTGACTAATATTTCCACCTAAAAATATCATTTAAGGCCTCATCGCTCCTTCAGCCAATCCTAAACCCAATACTACTTAAAACCCTTTACCAACACACCAGACTAATGTAAATTCCATCCTCAGTGATAAAGACCCTGATTTTAATCCTTATAATAAAATTTGAACCATCAATGCACCTACTCCATCTTCTCGTTCCCTGAAACCCCATGAAATTTGTCCCTCTTTCCTCTTACTCCCTGAAAAATGCTCTAGATCAATCCCCATCCCTCATGACAATGGCTTGTAGAGCTGTCCAAACCCGCTCAGAAATGGGGAGTATTAAGCTGCTAGCTATTTTGGATTAACTAGGAGATTTTGGGATGAAGTTACCTCCTTGGATGACCCTCGAATAGAATAGTTTTGAAAGAATCAACAATCTATACATGGAAGCTCGGGAGTGGGCCTGACGGTCAGGTGATTGGTTTTTGTCAGTGGAGGAATTTAACTTAGAAAATATTGTGCAAGTCATGTCAAAAGAGTTCGTTAAGGAAAGAGAGATATATACATTTTTCTGGATGTTTACCGTCCTGAAACTCAAGAAATATCTCATTCCCTCCTTCTATCACTTCCCCATTTAGTGGGAAGATTTGTACGACAAAGCAGTCGAGGTTGTGAAATGCATCAATTTTACGTGGAAAGACCCTATTATTTTCGCCGGGTGGGGTGATAACTCAGACCCCGAAGATGATTCAAATGATGAACCTGATAATGAGAATACCAACACAATTACCTCCTACCATGGGATGATTATTTTAAATAACTATTATAAGTAATTAATGAAATATCCTCCATGCCATAAATGGATGAAGACATAGGGTTTCTGAGAGTGTGCATGAACTAATGGATCAATATATTTGATTAAATGCCTCAACACACAAATCCAAATTTTAATTAAATTTAATCTTCAATTAATTATAGTGTGCATGCGAATTATGTCTAAATACTAATTTGCAATTTCAATCCAAACATGCAAAAACACACGAGATGAGGAAAAATCCTTTTGCAGTGCAAAACCTTTTATTCAGCACTATTGATAATTTTGAATACAAACTACTTACAAAACACTTAGGTACACTAAGTCAGACGCGCTGAGTCTTCAAAACGCCAACAAATATGATCCAGCTCCAGAGTCGTCTACGGGTAGCGATCTACCCTCGATATCCACCAATTCAACCTTTTTCCTTCTTCAGCAGTGAAACCTTATTTCACAAAGTCATACGTAGAGAAAAGTCTTTACATGAGTGTATCACTAGAAACCTTCTTGATGTTGGTAAAAGTGATCTTGAATATATCTTAGGGGTAAGAAATATGATATGAGGTGTTTGATCACAAAAAGAGAACTTAAAATATGTTTTTGGCTTCTAAAAAGAGTTCTTAAGATATCTGATCCCGTTTAGCCTTTTTATAATAAGGGAAGATAAAAAGGATAAACAAAAAAAATGGGAAGATAATCTTTAAAAATAAATTTTGCATCAACCGTTCGAACGAAAGGGTTGATAATTCAAACGACACTGCATCTCATTCGAACGAAATCTTCGAATGAGATTATAGCGAAATCATAAAGGGATGTCATTTGATACGTCATTAATCTCATTCAAGCACGAACTTCTAACGAGAAGTTAGAAGGACTCAAAAGAAAATCTCGTTCGAACGAGGATGGGCTTCGTTTAAACGAAGCAACGAAATTTTTATTTTTTTTAAATTTTGAGTTCATTTATATAAAAGATTGCCTCATAAAAATAAGTAACCAGAGAAAATACATAGAACCTTTTACTACACTAAACGCATACTTATTCTAAGTTATTGAGATAACCAAGTCTTGAATTCTTTGATGGTATTCAACGAAGTCTTTTAGCGCCGAGAAGTAGTGACATAAATGTGTTTAGGTGTCGTGTTTATGTAAGGGGATAAGCCAAACCAAAATAAATAAATAAATGAGCAATCATAAATTTTGCTCTTATAAATCTCCGCCTTTGGCTAGTCCGGTACAAAACACCATCCTAAGGCAAATTGAATACTATGACTTAATACAATAATCTACCCACCCAAAATATAAATGAAATGGAGTAGAATATGTGCAAATCTCCATTCATGAAATTGGATCTTTCCTTTGGCAAACATTGTCTTCATCCTGTGTGGGTTCAAATGATCATCATCCAAGCGGAACGTCCTACACACATGAGACAAACAAAGATACCGTGATGCATAGAGTTTTAAAGAGAAAATAAAAACTCCTCCTCAATTTGTTCTCCCCCCTTTTTTTTCCGTAATAGAAAAAGGAGTCAAAACTAGGCATGAAATACTGGCATCACGTGAAGAAGTAAGGTATCAACACAAGTATAATCAAGTAAGAATGGGTGATGAGAATCTCAAAGGCATGTATCAACCAACTATTTTTGAAAAATTTCATTTTTCTTTTAAAGATAAAGTGAAAATGATCAAATACAACACACCATGGACTAACACTAAAATTTTTGAACCGTGAATGCGGAATGTAGGTGTGTGAACATTTTTCATAGGTAAATCAACATATATAGTCATAAGATGTGTGCACAAATTTTTGAGACACTTCTAACGAAAGATCTTAAAATCCACCTTAGGTGTAAAATTGTGAACTCGAGTGAAATTGAATTATCTTAAATAACAAGTCATGAACATAAACGATTCTCACATCGTTGACACCAAACTATGTAATATTTTTTTGAGACATTTTAGTTGTGCAAACCCATTGATCTTCGACCTTAACTCCCTCAAAATCTCACATATATGATGATAAACTCTCAATAATTTTTGAAGAAATTAATGCTCATATGTAGCCAACCATCAATGAGTAAAAAATTGGCCCGACACTTCTATTTTTATGTGCCTCTAATCTTTATAGGCTCTTTTATGTAAATGGTGGCTTTTCACGCAAATAATATTTTCATCTTTCATAGCCCATTTCCATTGCTTAACATTTAACAATATTTTCTGAAAAAATGATTTAAATCTGGGCAATGGTTCTTACATTCTCAACTTTATCTCTTTTTCACACTTGGTTCATTATAAAGCAAATTGATATAAGAACATCGTATTCGACAAGTGACAAGTAAGTGAAATGTTCAACCAAGTTTGTGCACATGTGAAATAAAGGAGAGTAGGAGTCAAACATGTAGAAAGTAATCATCAAATGTCAACATAATGACTCCACACATTATTAAGCATAGAATAAAAATGACGTGATGTCTTAAAACACTACGAAAAACTCACATGGAAATATGGAATGAATTGGTGATCTGGATATCTTAATTGTTCATCCATATATGGTAAAAAAATTCAAAACTATTTTTGTCTTTTTCAAAAAAATTATCAAAAACAAAATCTTTTTGCCTTTTTCACCTTTTTCTATAAAAATCGAAAATCTTTTTTGTATTTTTCAAAATTTTTCAAGAATAACAAAACTCTTTTTGGATTTTTCAAAAAATATATCAAATTGAAAAATATAGATACAATGATGTCACAGGGAAAATATAATCTAGCATTGGGGATAAGAAATATAAGCATGATAGTCACCATATTTTAGAAATAAGTCTCAACTTCAATCATTAAGCCCGGAGGAGTTCTCAAAAGGAGATGCCATCCTAAGAAATTCCTCCATCAGACATTGTGAAGTCTTGACTAAATACTTTACTTGCTCACAAAAACTCTCAAAATATCTATGGTGATATGCAGAAGCATGCGGAGTAACACGTGTGGTAGAGTGTACGAGAACATGTGTAGAAACTAGTGTGGTAGCATATCGAGGAACACGCATATGAGAACTCTCCCTAGCTTAAAACATAACTCTTTAAGGTGACCTCTTTGTTTGCAATGGGTACAAAAATATATGGGCTTGGGTCCACATAGCTCAAAAAGTCTAGGACGAGCTTTCCTAAGTGGGTTAGGTCGCCTAGGTGGGTTAGGTTGAGGGCCATAAGGATCCATCACAAACTCGAGAATTGGCTCAGGTGCGACTTTAAAAGTGGATACACCATCATAACGTATTCCTTGCCTCTCAAAGTTACCTAACGCTGGACCGAGCAACATATTTCTAATTTTCTTAGAGGTGTCCTTTAAAATTAACTTGACCTTTCGAGCATGTTCGAGATCAATATCGAGTTGGGATACACAGGCTTCAAGTTTCTCACGAGTCTTCAAAGAAGATTAAAGATATTTCATAAGACTAGCTACGGTGTTGATCAAATCGGTCTTCTCCCTTCCTAAAATAATCAACTACTTACACAAAGAAAATTTTACCTTCTCGAGTTGATTCACCGTCGCCTCACACTCTTTCAAGACTTTTACCTCCTTATCCAAATCTATCACCCTAAGAGATAAATATTTATTAACCTTTTTCATTTTTAAAGTCTCGGTGTAAAGATCATTAAAAGATTTTTGGAGTCTACCTTCCCCCTCACTTAAATTATCTTCCTCACTCTCACTTTCTCCATAATGGTTCAAAATTCATCAAGGCTTCACGTTTAGATATGTCCTCATCGGCATGGGACAAAATAGAAATGCTAACGCGACTAGCTATGAATGCAATGCATGGTTCGTGTGATGATTCTCCCCCTGGATCAACCGACTCGTTGTCACTATCGATAAGAGTGGCCTTATTGGTAACTTTCTTACCTTTTCTCTTAAGCCTAATGGGACACTTATGTGCCTTGTGACCTTTGCCCTCACACTCACAGCATCTTATCTCATATTTCTCACAAACCTTATCTCCCTCATTCTTATTTTTTTTTCTCAAAAGTCTTTTCTTTGGAAAATTTTAGATTTCTTTTGAATTTTTTTCTGCAAAAAAGGCTAAGTCATCCAACTCAAAATCCAATTCATATTTGGACTCATAAAATTTCTCTTTCTTATTTTTCTTAGTCCGAGTTTTCAAAGCAATCCCTTGTGACACCCAACCCAATTAAATACCGGATGATCAGTCCTTTATTAAATTAAATAGGTTTTCCATTTGGTTCATTCTTAGCATCGCTGTCGAAAATTATAGTAAGTACTAAATACCTATTAGTTAATTAGGTCGGTGTCAAATTTTATCTTTCATTAAATAGATAATAATAATAATAAGCGAAAACTAATTTAAAACATTCACACAATTAATAGAGTCTAAACCATCACAAGGAGTAAATAGATAAAAGTCTTGTCGAATAAACCATCGGCTACAAGTCCAAATCCCCAAATAAAATCAACAGTATATACATTATTCCCAATATAAGTCTGGACTGAATAACTGAATAAATAAAGTCTAAATATGGCAATATGCCCGACTGAGATACGAAATTGAAATCCTACACTAGGAATGAGAGATGGAAGCGTTTAATCATTCCTGCAAGCCTCCACAGTGCTGCAGTTAATCATCCTTAGATTGGATCGTCAAGTTTGACATCCCTGTGGCTGGACGCCTAAAAAGTTTTGAAAAATATTTACAACAAGGGTTAGAACCTGAAATATTTTGAAAACATTTAGCGAGTATGTATCACAATTTAAAATAAGTTATTAGATATGCATGTTAGGTTCCCTTACATTCTCTTGAGTTTCCTTACCTCTCAACAATAGTGCACGCCTAACGCTTTCTACTTAGCCCACTTAGCTTTAGTACCCATGATAACTAGACATAAGTATCTAACTCACTTGCGACACATTAAAATCCCCGTGCTGCGCATACAACACACTACCCAATAGTTAACGTTTCTCGTACCTTATTAATGTTGATATTAACATTTCTCTTATGATCTCATTTAATCCGTGAATTAAGTTTCACTACTTAATTCATTTCTGTAGATATATACTATCTAACTGTCGACTGTCACACGTAAGTAGAATATTCATACAAGTATATATATATATATATATATATATATATTTATCTCACTAATACATAATTATGTCGTCTGTCAAAATGACCACCGTGAAAAGAGGCATACTCTGCTATCAATCCATGTACCTCTCGTACTAAAATGAGGACTATTGGTTTGGCATGTCTCCTCGAACCCAAAATTAAATAATAAGCAATGGAGGCAAACATAGTTCTAAGACTTTGGGCTATGAACATACCTAATGTACCCAAATGACCTGCCAGTCCCACTAATAAACGACACATAATGATCCATCCTAAGTTCTATATTTTGGAGCACAAATCTAGACCTCAGTGAAATCGTCAAGGTGGGATCGCCCACTGTGCAGGAACCTTTGTGATAGCAAGCAAAGTATGTATGTTAACATTTAACACAAATCATATAATAGGTATACACACAACCTAAATATACATTTATTCAGTAGGTATACACACAACCTAATCATTTTACTTCGTACGTAGTATATATCACTCGAATACTCATCGTACTTATTATTTTTCGATTTTACTCACTATCGTATAAATTTGAGTATTATTCTCAAATCTAAGGGTCCTAGTTACCCCTTATATAAATTCAGCAGTTAACTCAACCATACACTACTGGTCTACAAAGCAAGTTCAGTCGAAATTCTCGTAAATCATTCTCATTCTCTCGAATTAATTATGTCACAATCAAAGCCCGTTTAATCCTAGTCTTGAGTTTCACAATAAGACTAAGTCTTAATCCCACCATAGGCCTACTATAATATAATAAGTCCCTCATTATAATTTAATAAAGTCCCAAAAGTTTTCCTGACAAAATTATGGGAGTTCTTGGCTTAAAAGGAAGAATAGTTAATTATGGGCAAGCCGAATCGATTTACCCTTGGGCCGAATTGATTCGTTTTGTAGCAGGTCATCTTATTTGTTTGGTTTATGCGTTTCACTATTTATTTTTACATAACTCTTATGATTCTTTACCAAACTCAAAATTAATTGTCCCAAATGTTGTATACATGCATTATGATGATTTCTAATGTAATTTTAACATCAATTACGATTCCTATTCAAGAACGAATCAAATCCCCTATTCATCAACAATGTTAGATTTTTATGTTCTTCATTCATATTCAACATAAAACCCATATTTAATTAGTGGTGATTATCACATACCATCTGATTTCTTATCCTCTACAGATGAAAAATCATACTACATGCAATTTCTACCCAAAACATGAGTTTTAATCATTATTTTCTTCCAAGAACATCAATTTATTCAATATATTATGAAACCCTAAGAACATGGGCATTATAAATTCAAAAGAAATCGTAAATAAACACTTTCCTCTTATGATATGATCTGATTTCATGATTTGAAGTTGGGTTTGTTTGTCCTCCGTCCCAATCCACTCTCCAATGACGATTGTGGTGCAAGAAATAGCTTGAATTTCTTGAGAACTCTCCCTTAAGCTTCAAGAATGGCTCATACTTCCTCTATAATGGTATCCCTTTGTTTTAAAATCTCTTAACCCTAGCCTTTCCCATCTACCATCTGATATAAGGTTAGGAAATTCGTAGCTATCTCCACCCTAGTCTACCGAAAGACTAAAATACCCTCATACGTTGCCGATTTTGTCTAAAATTGCCCAGGGACCCAATCAATACCCCCAGGTATACTATTTTGACTATTTCTACCCTTACGGAGTTATTTGTGACCTCGAAATCATCATCTAAGTCACTCTAAACAAATATCCTATCTCGAACTCATTTTAGTCTACACGTGACTCCTGGTTGAGATAAATCCGATTACGCCAATATCACTCGCTATGAAGCGTAATAATTTCCATAAATTATTTACTATTCACTTAGTAAATTCAATACCTAATACTAATCATCATTTATCTCTCGATTAATATTTAATAGCCACATTATTATTTAATTCAATTAAATTACGTCACTTGTGTAATTTAAAACGAAACGAATTAATTATTGAATTAATTAAATTCCAAATACGTGAAAATAGAGGGTATTACATACTTTCCCCCTTAAAAAAGGAATTTTGTCCCCGAAATTAGGTCATACCTGCGGCGAATAACTCTGGACACTGCTCACGAATGTCATCCTCGTGCTCCCATGTAGACTCGCCAACACTGTGGTATCCCCTCTAAACTCTAACTAATGGTACCACCTAAACCCATAGATTTCATTCATTACGATCTATAATAGCCATGGGTCTCTTCTCATACGAGACATTTGGCTGCAAATCAATCTCCTTGAGTGGAACGTGCCAGAAAGATCTATCGCTCATCCTGTACTTCTTCAGCGATGCCACGTGGAACACATCGTGTATCCGTTGTAGATGCTCTGGCAAACTCAGTCTATAAACTGTTAGTCTCACTCTTTCAATAATAAGGAAGGGTCCCACATACCTCGATGCTAGCTTCCCCTTACTATTGAACCTCATGACCCCCCTCAGGGGAGACACTCGTACTAATATTTGGTCTCCAACCTCTAACTCAACATGTCTTCGATCTACATCCACATAACTCTTCTACATGTCCTAAGCTATTCGAATATGTCCCTGAATCTGCTCAATCTTAGTAATAGTCTCCTGTATCACCTCTGACCCCAATAACTTATTATCCCCAACCTCTAACCAGCAGGAGAGTGAACAATAAGGCCTATCATAAAGTGCCTCAAACGGTGCCATGCCGATTGTAAATTGGTAAGAGTTGTTATACGTAAACTCTAACAATAGAAGTTACCACTCCCCTCCTCCCCTAAAATCCAGAATGCACATCCTCAACATGTCCTCTAGCATCTGATTAACCCTCTCAATTTATTCTTCTGTTTGTGGATGGTATACGCTACTCAACCGCAATCTGTGTCCATGGCCTCCTTAAAGCTCTGGTAGAAGTGAGACACAAAAATCTTGTCTCTATCCGACACGATGTTAATTTGTACCCGTGCAGTTTAAGTATCTTCGCAATGAACAGCTGCGCATACTGTATCATATTAAAATAGGTGCGAACTGGCAAGAAATGGGCCACATTGGTCAGCCGATCTACTATCACTCAAACGGAATCGTGACCCCTCTGTTACAATGACAGTCCTATAATGAAATACATCGAGATGCCCTCCCACTTCTACATTGGAATGTCTAGTGGCTGTAGCATCCCTGAAGGCCTCTCGTGATCTACCTTAACTAACTGACAAGTAATACACTTCGAGATAAACTCTATTATGTACCTCTTCATCCCTATCCACCAAAATTATCTCTTCATGTCTGGGTACATCTTATACCAGTTGGTACGTATCCCAAACATTGAATCGTGAGCCTCAGTCATCACTGCCTGTTTTGAGTCCTCATCCTCTAGCACTACAAGTCTCTCTAAAACCCCATCTAATTAAAAACCGGGTAGCTACTCCTTTATTAAATTAATACAAAATATCAAGTTGGTTCAATTGTAGCATCACTGTCGAAAATATTTAATTTATTACTAGCCACCTAATATTTAAAAAGAGAGATGCCAAATTTTACTGATTAAATTAACATAATCCAAGTAATTAAGTCAACAACCATTATTCGCATAAATAATCTCAAATGAATAATCAACGAACTGAAATAAACTTAGTCTGGAGTAAACACTCCAATATAATACCAGAGTAAATAAAGTCCCAATATAAGAGTCTGAATAAATAAACTAATAACCGAAATAATGAAAATCAGTAACTACAACCTCTAATTAAGAATGGGCGACATGCCCTAACTGATACAAATGACTTCGAAGGAACCAAGGATAAACATGAAGGCATCTAATACCAAGATATTGTAGCTTCCACAACAGCTACAGCACGTCAATGTAATGGAACTCCTATGCTTGGCGTCCCTGTGGCTGGGCACCTATAAGGTTTTACAAGAAAAACATATTTGAAAGCAAATGGGTCAGGGCCCGAGATGAAAACAGTTTAAAAATATATCAAGTGTTTAAATTACAATATTAAACAACACATATAATAAACATGTTAGTTGCGTACTCTCACATGAGTTTCTCGCCTCTCAACTAATGTGCATGCCTAATGTAGACCCTTAACACATCCTTGTTATCTCGCTAGATAACTAGTCTGCACCACTTATGCGTTCTCATTCTAACATAGGGTATCTACTCGTAACACCCAAACAAAGCATATTCATAACCCATATTCACGTTCAATAAATTACTTATCTCAAGTGTTAATTAAATTCTCACACTCTTAGCCCATTACAATATCTTAGTTATTCACGTCTACTAAGTAACACAACAAAACTATCACAAGTATATGCATATGCACCAGTATAATATCTCATATACAAATCAGGCACCCCATAAGGATAGAACCTATGATGCCCTCATAATCTACTATCGAATCTCGGTACATCACGTACATGAGGATCACAAGTTCCGAATCACTCAAGAACCATTTTAATAAAAATCACACATAGTGGAGGCGAACATAGTTCACATACCCATGGGTCACGCACATACCTACGCTCCCAAGGTCAGCAGACTTATCCATTCAGCGATAAGCCCTTCCAAGTCCTATATTCTGAGGTATCAATCAAAAGTCCCCCCGAAGGTCACATCGAGACCAGACTATCCTCTTACGAACGACCTCCCATGATAGCAAGTATGGTAGGTATGTTATACACACAATAATCCATATACTAGAAAATCACACAACCAGTATATATACATTTTTAATATAGGTATACTCCTCCCCTATATATTAAGTCTCACCCAAAATATTCACGTTCCCGATAATCTACATAATATTTATTTAACGCGACAAGTCTCGTCATACGAATTCGGGTACCTATACCTATCCCAAGTGAATACTAGGTCTCCCATTTGTTCCTAAGGTTAAAATCCCTTAAATTATCTTTCATTCCACTTTCAGTCCCAAAATCGAAAGATCTCAAACCGTCCTCACTCGATAACCGTTCGTAATTATAACGCTCAATCCCATAAGTATAACATTTTCTTGCAATAACTAAGACCCTATTAACCTTAACTAAGTCCCACAATATTATATTAATCACCCTAAGAATCATTATAGGCTTTGGGATTTTCCTTCAACCTTAAAGGGAAATAATTACCAAAAATCAGAAGGGGTCGATCGATCGATGGAAAGGGGTCGATCGATCGATCCATCGATCGATCTATATTCTTGAGTCAATCTATCGATTAAACATGTATCTGCCCAGAATCTTTAACAGTTACGGGTTTTGCCATTTTTACACCCCAAATCCTCCATTACAACGTCCCAATCTCCCAAGTAAGTTTACTAATCATTAAACCAACATATCTATAGAAGTTTTAATGTTAAAGAATCATCAAACTATCATAGAACATCGTTTTCTTGGATTAAAAGTCATAAATTTTACTACAACCCTAATTCTTCCCTACTTCTTCCAAAATCATCATAATCCTCAAATAAATTTCGTGATTCTTAACCCTTAAGTTATAATTTTGTTTATCAAACATTTCCAGAAGCACCACTACATGCAAACCTACCCCAAATCAATTATTAAGTCTCCAATTTCATGTTTTTACCATTATTCATAAATTGACATCAAACCTAAACTATCATGCAGAGTATATGCCATAAATTATTGAAAGATAAATCACTTGCCTGAAATGGAGATTCTGATCCAATGAAGTAGACGGTATGGGGATGATCCTTGCTTTTCGATCTATCCAGTGGTGGTGACGGTGGTGCAAAAGCCTCTAAGTGGTGGTTATGGCCATGGAAAACCCTTGGAACTTCTCCTCTCTTTTTCTCTAACTTCCATGATGCTTTTTGGTTGTGAAAACCCTAAGGGACTCAAGTGTTGGCTGATAATATCAGTCTAAAATTCGTAGGTCATTATTCACCAAAAATAGGAATGACTAAAATACCCTCTCGGGTAGCCGGATAGGCCTAAAAATGCCTCGGGACCCAAAATAAACCCCCGGCTAGTGTTTTCTGACTATCTCGTCCCTTCCGAATACGTTGGCTCACTCAAAATAATCATACGAATGACATAAATATAAAATAATTTTAAATCCATTAAATTAGGTCTTGATACGACTGACATGCGCGTCCCAACTAAATTATCGAAACTGCCGTATTTTCCACTCACGATAATTTTAATAAATTCAATAATCACATATTACCATAATCACTCAGTAATATTCAACATTATAATCGTACTTAAATACTAACTCTCATCTTGCTAGTTATTTAAATTCGAATTAATTTCCCATTAATTATCCCAAATTAATTTAAGTAATCCCACAATTAAAAACAATTTCATTAAATGAAGAAACGTGACTGTGTGATAATTGATAAATTAATTCGCAACTTTCTAATTTGGCACACTTATTTAATTAGAGTCTATTTTTAAACCAAAATAAATCAACCCCCTAAACATGCATCTAAAGTACGTGTGTCATAAATAAATAAAGCATGTGACATAAATATTCAGGAAAAATCCCCCAAAGGGGAAAAACCTTTTATTTGAATATAATTTGTAAGAAAACGGCTTACACGAATTACAATGAAATAGGGTGACATACGAAATACCCTCAGGTGTCAGTTCCGATGTCTCGGCTGAAACTTTTCCCTTTCCAGGAGGGCAACAGTGAAGAAGAAGACGACTCCTCCACAAGTTACGTCTGGAATTTTCCCTTTCCAGGAGGGCAGCAATGAAGAAGAAAAACGACTTCTCCATAAGAGTGAACTTTATAAGGATTCCCTCCACAATAGCACGCAGCTGTCGGTTGTAGAGTCTTCCCCATAAAGAATAAACCAAAGCAAAATATGTTCTTGGGTTCCACAAAATAATTAGGATTTTGTGAATTAAAAACAAAACATTTGAACCCTTTAAATTATTGGAGAAAAACTTTCTGCCAAAAGGTATTGAATTAAATCTGGGCAGATACACAAAAGTTTCAAAAGAATAAGACTCTTAAAAGTTGAAACTGTTCTCTATGTTTTTCAAGGCTGCAAGGACCCCTTTTTATACAAAATTTGAATCGGTCAAAAGATAAGCATTACAACAGCGTGTCAGCCAAAAAGCAGGGTTGTTCGAACGAGAACCCCATCTCGCTTGAATGAGACTGCATGTCATTTGAACGACTATGCGCGACATCCCAATGTCTTTCAAACGAGATGCTGATCTCGCGCGAATGAGATTGGCATCGAAACTGAGGTGCGTTAACTGCCAATGAAATTTTCTCAATATTATTCTTTTTCTAAAACAGTTAACACCTTTTTAAAAATAAACATTTATAAAAACAATTTTTATAACAAAGATTTTTAAAATTCCTTTTAAAAATATCCCAACACTCTTAATATGAAATATATTTGAAACTTTAAAACAATATCTTACCAAAGTTCATATTGTTGGGCTTGAATGTTGAAGGCAACTGGAAATTCTGATCCGTCTTTTGTAGATGCAATCTTCACAATTCTTCGACGACTTGTAGCGGTATACGACATAATTAATTATGACCGACTTATTAAAAATATGTCCTTACATTTAATTAATCTCATAATTAAAAGCCATAAAAATACGGGGTATTACATACTTCCTCCCTAATAACGGAATTTCGTCCCGAAATTCAGAAAAGTAGGCATACCTGGAAAAATTTAGGTATCCTCTAGTACCCAAAACAAAATACAAAGAAAGGCTTAATCACTACCGCCCTCTCTTCAAAATAAGCTTGTTGAACATTCTTGACACTTTATCAGTTATAGGGTTACACCTCAATAAATGCACCTCACGTTGTGCTCTTACTAAATAACATTCGAATAAGAATAGACTATACATCCGTGGCCGCATTATCTCAATATTATTGTGAATTTGCACCTCACTTTGTACCATCTCCTGCATTTATTTAAACACAAAACTCCCATCCTGTAAGAAACCATAAAACATCTGACTACTCTTGTCCATTCTTTGAATTTCTGTTCCCGGTGTTGTGACTTTTACACAAGGGAAAGCCACTTTAGATGGTTAGTGATTTACCATATTATACTTCACTTACAAAAAAAAAATGAAATGATCGCAATGAATTCAAAATTTCTTTCATACAGTTCCACTAGTCGTTAATCACCTTGCGCCTATTCCTCGGGCTATAGGTGATCCAACTTTCTCAAAACAAAAATATTCCCACTACTTCCTTATACCCCATATCGAAGGTGGGCTTTGGGTATTTCATCCTCGTTTGGATTAATACTGGGTAGGACCTCATACCAGCGCGGTCACTATCTAATAGTGTAAATCACCCACGAATATAACAATTTCTTTCCTTCTTGACAATCCGTTCCACACATTCGAAGAAACTCGTTACTCATTTTTATGATTACAACACATCAAACAAATTTACCATCTTGACTCTTCCACTACTGGAATCGTCGGCTCGACACTAAGTTTCTGGTTGATGCCCCTACTTCAACCTATTTCTATCTATAAGTGGTGCTCGTGGGGGATACTAATTATGTCCCGCTCAACACCGACTTCCACTTATAACTCCTCCCATTAAGTGGTACTTAATAACCCTATTTTTTCTTCGGTGTATACCAAAAGTGTTGGCCCGTGCACTATTCACCACGTTGTGCACATCTGGACTCTTTATTCCTTATTGAGATCCTCACTCTATTTACGCGTAAGCCACCCTCAACATTCGATTGGGTGGAACTCCGCACTGAATTGTCCATAATAGTTAAATATTTGTCTTCTCAAGGGATGCACCCTTTTTAAATGGCTTTCCACTGCCATTTAACCAATCTTGGACATGCTACTCTGATTTCACGTGAATCTATAGATTTTCGTCCTTCTCACGATGCTTAATCTACTCTACCACTTCCATTTCGTTATTTCCACAAGTAAGAATTTCACCCATCTATGTCTCTTCTTCCGGAGATCCTGACACCAACAAACCGAGGTGTCCATACACCCTATACATCATGCAAACTTTTAAACATCACATACGCTTTATAAGTACTCCAAACTCTTTATTGTCCCTGTATTTGCAGCATGGCTACACCAATTTGGGTATTCTCAATCACCATTGAATTCGAAATTCTAATTTTCCTAAAACTCATTTCATCCTTCAACCCGCAAAAACAAAACAAAATTATCAATACTTCCTCACCACACAACTGGCTGTACTGGCCTTATATCATAATTTATTCTTTAATTTCCCGTTATAACTATATACTTCCCTAACGATCGAGGTACCCAAATCATGGACAAATGACCAAACATCTCCTTACTACCAACCTTACACTATGTTTCATGCGTGGGATGTCTCGTAAAGCGAAATCCAAATAAGAAACCCCCCGATATGCTACTACCTAGCATTGTCGATCATCGAAATCAGTTAGGCATTCAGTCCATAACATGTACCCCTATATTCCCGTCTCTTGACAACAAAGTTATATGTCCTTCCCCAGTTACACTTAACAAGGAACTCCTTTCAAAAGACACTGTCTCTTAACATTGATGGTAATCACATTCCATAAACATCATGCAAATATAATCGGGACTCTCAAAATCCCGTCCCCATATATACAACTATGAGTATTAATTTCCACGTCTCTAAAGGGTGATATAACAATGCGCTCTTCTTATTACCACATCCTGAGCGTTAATTATAATAACCAGCTAAATATTTCTGCTGAGAAATAAACCAAATACACTTTGAATCATATCAATAAAGTCCCTACACATATCGGGAACCAGTATCTGAGACCATTATACTTTTGAAGTCTCAACAATATATACATACACATATATACAAATATATAAATGCGAGTACGACCCTCTCGCAGATGGGGCCTTGCCAGAACAAAATATTCTATACCAAGGTAGTAACCCTGATAGACTTACAATATCCGCACACTATAGGTTTAAGCATATTATAAAACCATAATTAGGATAATATCATACTCCTATAACACAACACTAAAACGAGTAATCTCAATAAAGTATATACCACTATCAATACACCCGTTCATCCTCCGCGGATAACACTGAAGGTAATCCCACTATACCAGGGAAAATATTCACATAAATGATAATATTGCCAATATACGCACTAAACTCGACTCCCATGTGAACATAGTAATATAAAAAATATAGTAACTCAATCCTGACACACACAACACACATCATCATCTGAGGATATAACTCATACTTCTATCTTGCCTATCGCCCTGGCTACTCAATTATTTCCTGGACTTAACACACCTGTCCGTACCAAATTGAAAATTTCTATAACTATTTCCCTTGCTAGGCACCATACCCTTTATTCCTCTACTTGCGTCGAAAAAATTTTAACGCATGGGTTTTACTCCCCACAAAATACCTTTACACATACTTCACTTATCTTCGGTCACACTGACCATGTTAAAGTTGTCCTTCTCTCGGACGTTGGTAGTGTCGACTCTAATGGCTACCTCTATTGTTCCCATAGCTTTGATGGCCCTAAGGGACATGTTACCGGATTCAACATCTCTTACTGAAATCACCATCGCTCGGTAAACAACTTAGTTATCAAAATCATTTAAACGGGTCCCCTGTTGGGTCTTCCCCTTGTGGTGCTTCTCCAACACCGTTTCCCCCAGTCTTACTCTATATAAGTTTTTCAATTCTTGTAGCTCCCCACACAAGGAAGCGTTTAAATCCATATTACCAAAACGCGACGTTATTACCATCTGCATTGACCGTACAAGCAAAATTTCCCCAGAAGTGCTAACAATTCTTTTTATATGTAAATTTTCCCCTTTAATCTCCTCTTCTACATTTCACCTACTTCATTCGGTGTAAGGTTCGATAATTTATTAAACTTCTTTTCACAAAGTGACCTCTATTCGGACCTCTTGTGTGAGTTCAGAACAACGTTTGCATCTTATCTTGAACATCTGATGAAGGAACTTATGGTATAACCATACATATATGCCTTTTTTTGACAAACCATTCCACTTCTAAATGTGGTGGTTGTCTCTCACCGTTGTAACTCTGCTCGTACGAGCCAAGAAAAATTTTACCCTAAATTTTCACTCCCGATTAGACATACTCTGACATATGCCCATGCCATTGGATATTTTACCTTTGTTGGATAACACACGCCATCTCCACATTTATAGTATTTCCACTTCTGGTTCTCTTCAATATTTCGTCTGACTCTCTCCCATTCCAACCTTGCTGGGTGAGTCCAATTTGACCCCAATTTTTACTATAGTGGTTCCTAGAAGTCGTATGTTGTGTCCAAGTCGCCTTTACTATCCTGGCCCTTCTTGCCATAATAGGGGTGACCTTAACTACGGTCATCATTCTCGAATATACCTTATAACCTCAACGGAGCTTTGCCTCCTGCTGTCTGCCCAACTCGCACTACATACTGCATTGTTCGGCACACAAACACTCCCGAATGCGAATAAGATCCACAATCATATACATTATAGCAGGAGATCGAAATATCACCAAGGAAATCAACAATCCTAAACATAGGGCTCTACATCAAAGAAAGCTACGCTGGAAGCATAATAAGCTGCACAGATCCTAAAGGACACTAGAACCTGATGCTCTGATACCACCTGTGACACCTCGTCTAATTAAATATCGGGTAGCTACTCCTTTATTAAATTAATACAGAATATCAAGTTGGTTTAGTTGTAGCATCATTGTCAAAAACATTTAATTTATTACTAGCCACCTAATGTTTAAAAAGAGAGATGCCAAATTTTACTGATTAAATTAACATAATCCAAGTAATTAAGTCAACAACCATTATTCGCATAAACAATCTCAAATGAATAATCAACGAAATGAAATAAACTGAGTCTGGAGTAAACACTCCAACATAATACCAGAGTAAATAAAGTCCCAATACAAGAGTCTGAATAAATAAACCAATAACCGAAATAATGAAAATAAGTAACTACAAGCTCGAATTAAGAATGGGCGACATGCCCTAACTGATACAAATGACTCTGAAGGAACCAAGGATAAACATGAAGGCGTCTAATACCAAGATCCTGTAGTTTCCACAGCAGCTACAACACGTCATCATAATGGAACTCCTATGCTTGGCGTCCCTGTGGCTGGGCACCTAAAATGTTTTTACAAAAATAGATTTAAAAGTAAACGGGTCAGAGCCCGAGGTGAAAATATTTTTAAAATTGCAAGTGTTTAAATTACAATATTAATCAACACATATGTTAAACATGTTTGTCACGTACTCTCACATGAGTTTCTCACCTCTCAACTAATGTGCATGCTTAACGTGTACCCTTAACCGCTACAACACGTCAATGTAATGGAACTCCTATGCTTGGCGTCCCTGTGGCTGGGCACCTATAAGGTTTTACAAGAAAAAAAGATTTGAAAGAAAACGGGTCAGGGTCCGAGGTGAAAACAGTTTAAAAATATATCAAGTGTTTAAATTACAATATTAAACAACACATATAATAAACATGTTAGTTGCGTACTCTCACATGAGTTTCTCGCCTCTCAACTAATGTGCACACCTAATGTAGACCCTTAACCCATCCTAGTTATGCCGCTAGCTAGCTTGTTTGCACCACTCTCGTGTTCTCATTCTAATATAGGGTATCTACTCGTAACACCCAAACAAAACATATTCAAAACCCATATTCACGTTCATTAAATTACTTATCTCAAGTGTTAATTAAATTCTCACACTCTTAGCCCATTACAATCTAAAGTCCTATATTCTGAGGTATCAATCTAAAGTCCCCCTGAAGGTCACATCGAGACCAAACTATCCTCTTACGAATGACCTCCTATGATAGCAAGTATGGCAAGTATGTTATACACACAATAATCCATATACTAGATAATCACACAACCAGTATATATTCATTTTCAATATAGGTATACTCCTCCCCTATATATTAAGTCTCACCCAAAATATTCACGTTCCGGATATTCTACGTAATATTTATTTAACGCGTCAAGTGTCTTCATACGGATTCGGGTACCTATACCTATCCCAAGTGAATACTAGGTCTCCCATTTATTCCTAAGGTTATCTCAACAAATATAAAATCACTTAAATTATCTTTTATTCCACTTTCAGTCCCAAAATTGAAAGATCTCAAACCGTCCTCACTCAGTAACCGTTCGTAATTATAACGCTCAATTCCATAAGTATAATATTTTCCTGCAATAACTAAGACCCTACTGACCTTAACTAAGTCCCACAATGTTATATTAATCACCTTAAGAATCATTATCGGCTTTGGGATTTTCCTTCAACCTTAAAGGGAAACAATTACCAAAAATCAGAAGGGGTCGATCGATCAATGGAAAGGGGTCGATCGATCAATCCATCGATCGATTGACATTATTGAGTCGATCGATCGATCGAACAGGTATCTGCCCAGAATATTTAACAGTTACGGGTTTTTCCATTTTTACACCCCAAATCCTCCATTACAACGTCCCAATCTCCCAAGTAAGTTTACTAATCATTAAACCAACATATCTATACAAGTTTTAATGTTCAAGAATCATCAAACTATCATAGAACATCGTTTTCTTGGGTTAAAAATCATAAATTTCACTATAACCCTAATTCTTCCAAAATCATCATAATCCTCAATTAAATTTCGTGATTCTTAACCCTTAAGTTATAATTTCGTTTATTAAACATTTCCAGAAGCACCACTACATGCAAACATACCCCAAATCAATCATTAAGTCTCCAATTTCATGTTTTTGCCATTATTCATAAATTGACATCAAACCTAAACTTTCATGTAAAGTATATGCCACAAATTATTGCAAGATAAATCACTTGCCTGAAATAGAGATTCTGTTCCAATGAACAAGAAAAAAGGAAATAAGTTGAAGTTTGGTTTGAAACACCACCCGAAAGGACCAGTTTATACTTAAAATTTTCCAGAAAAGATGAAATAATTTATCTGCTGCTACAACAACAGTTCATGGGTACCAAGAAGTGCAAAAGATGGAAAATTATGACTGAAAAACAACTATATCTTCATGGTTAAACCTATGGGTAGGTGACTAGGCATAAATTCTTCATATTTATCCCCGTAATTTAGAGGCTTTTATCATCTTATGCGATGTAAATTAAGTTGATTTATCTCATATCATTGGTATTGACCTCTTCTATATAGTGCATCGAGTTTCGTGTTTTTCTCTTACTTTTTGCAGGTATTTTACACAAGTGAAGAAAAGAGAGAACTTAAAATCAAGAAAGAAATAAAGGAAGAAAAGTCAAGGGAAAAATAGTAATTTTACACCAGTAATTCGGACACGGAACCCAAGAAAAGTTGAAGACCTCGACTCCACTAGCATGTAGGAAGAAATGACATCCAAATCTGAGTCCCGGGTGAAAAGTTTAGAATCTTCAAAGTTGAGAAGAAATAAAAAAAAATGAAGAAAGTAAAATTCTAGAGAACCGAGCCGATAGTCATATCACCGAATCGGTCCCCCTCACTGGAATTTGCGAACCGAACCGATAACAAAGAAACCAAACCAATTTGTCGTACTATTTTAGTCGGACCAGTTTGCCCCATTAAAGAAGGAAAAATCGGATCGGTTCGGCTGGGCGGATTTCTTATTTTTTATTCTCAAAACTAGAGTTATGCATGGTTCAAACAATTAAAAAAATGTGAGAGTTATATCTTATGGTATCAGCAAACATTAGGGAGGAGGTTTTTACATAGTTTAGAGAGATTATTGAAGGCAAGAACCTTAGGATTCGTCTTGTTCAATAATTTTTAATTTTTTAGTATTAAATTGAAGGTTTTTCTTCAATACAAGTAATATTCCTTTGTTGCTTTCAATTTATCTCATCTTTTGGTTTGTGATTCATTGTTTTCTTAGTTAGAATTCTCTTTTACATGTTTGATCACACTTTTAACGTAGGAATGATTTCATGCATCGTAGATTTCCTGTTTATTAGTAGTTGCACCATGCAAGGCTAAATTTATAGCGGTTTCGAGTAAATGAACCCAACCTAGGTAACACATATGGATTTAAAAGTGAATAAAAAATAATTTCTCATCCAAAGGTTTTAACTTTATCAAAATAAAACTCGTAGGCCTTTTAATTTTGTTTGCCCTAGGTAATCGGAATGTTTAAGGGTGCAGTTGGCATGTTTATAACTTCTCATCCTCATCAAATATAATTTTTGATTTGATAGGGTACGACATTTAGTCCTCATATGTCAAATTCTTAGAGGATATTTGATGTATCTTTGAATGAAGAATTATCATTTTGAATATTTTATGTTCTATGTGAACACCGACGGTTCAGGAGAGTGTATCCTAGCTCCATTTTCTCTCATATAGTCAAAAGTTTAACTTAGTTCATTTTGCATACTTAGTTAGTTTTTAATTTAATTCACATTGCATTAGTTGATAGGTATAATTCTAAACTCATCACCTTTTTCTTTCTTTTTCTGAGTCATTCTTGGGTTAAGCATCCTTCCTATTCATTATCACGATTCTTCGTCCTATTCCTTGTGTTCGATACCCGACTTGCTCGAATTATTACTTACGCGATCGGTTTACACTTGAACCGTATTCACACGCGCTAGAGACATTTTTTAAGTCGCGTCAAGTTTTTGGCGCCGTTGCCGGGGAATTAGGTAGACTTGTAGGTTAGGTCAATTTAATCCAAAATTTGACTCTAATTCTTAAAAAGACAAAAAAATAACAAATATAAAAAATCTAAAAAAAATTCAGAAAACTAAAAAGTAAAAAAAATATAACATCTCTCAGGTACTTTCATGCAAAATCCGTAACAAACTCCTTAAGCCACTCCAACTCGCATTCACGAGAATTCGACAGTTGAATATGACCCCGATAGTCCACACACTCCTAACACTCCATAATTTTGGGTTCCACCTCCTACACCATCCAACTCCATCACGAGTCACACTTCTAGGGAATCGAGTGAGGATTTCGAGTCATTTGGAGAGAGAGACATGTCGGAGCACGCTAGTTATGGTACGGGTGAGGGAGAGATACCGTATTGTCCTATGAGAGAGCTCTTATATCCCGAGACGACTGTCACTCCGGGATGCATTTTACTTCCGTACAATGCGGATAAATTTCACTTACGAATTGGGATGGTCCAGATTCTTCCCACTTTTCACGGTATAGATTCGAAAAAGCCTTACCTCCACATTCGTGAGTTCGAAGAGGCATGCGACACATTTTGCGATCAAGCTTGCACTTAAGATGTTGTTCGCCTCAAACTTTTTCCTTTCTCTTTGAAGGATAAAGCATGACCTCGCTATGGTCTTTAGCACCGAACTCAATTGGATTATGGAGGAACATGCAAGCTGTGACACCCCGCCTAGTCAAATATCGGGTGATCAAACTCATGGAAGGGATTACCGTACACAAACTCAACTCGTGGAAGGGATTGCTCTTGTCCTTACCTAAGATTCAAGGGTACACATATACTTTATTTTCCCAATATTTTCTTAGTCCGCTGATTCTTTCCATTCCTCTGCGGATAATAGGCTGTACTCAATCATAACTCGGTCCTATGGCCTTGCTAGCACTCTTCCAAAATTCAAAAGATAAAGATCTTGTCCCAATCAGACTCAATATTAAACGGTTGCCTATATAACCTTACTATCTCGGTTATAAAGATCTCGCATACTGTCCCATAGTATTATCAGTCTTAGCTTCCATAACTTGAGTTACTTTGGTCAACCGATCCACTATCACCATATAGTATCGTGACCCCCTCCGTGATAAAATCCTTGGGAATACTCTCCCATTATTACTTAGGAATCCCTAATGTTTGAAGAAACCCAGCTGGTTTCGGATGGTCCACCCTTTACCAATAGACAGGTTACCTATTGTAAAACGAATTTAGTAATGTTTCTCTTCATTAAATCCCATCATCACTGTCATTTATAACATGATACATCTTATATTATCTTAAATGTACCTCAAACCTTGATCCATGTGACTTTGCCTCACCGCGTGTCAAAAATCCTTCCCCTTTCTCTAAAACAGTTTTTCGTGAAACGTAAGCCTCTGACAAATCTTACGGAATAAGCTTCAACTTCCTTAGCTAAATGTTATCGAATTGACACGACAATTATCATTTACTGCTTGATACAAAATCATCCTCGTGGACATTTGCCAAATGACGGTCCTAACTGATATAAATGATTGGATAACGAATAGAGACACGCGACGTGCTACTACTATAAAAACTAAACTAAAATAGTCAATAATGAGTATAGAGCATCTAATTATCACAATTTAAATACAACAAGTCCATAATCCTTCTATTTCCACAATAATGATTATAAAAAAGTTTCTCTCAAAAACAAAATTTTCCAACTAAAATTACACGACTAAATTATACATCAAAATATCTTCCAAATCCATGATCTAAAACAATTGTCCAAAATAGTCCATGGCGTCCCAATTCACACTAACCTGCCAACTAAAAGAAATTACGGGGAAGTATACAATATGATAAGAATATATGCTCAAAGATAATTAGCACGATGAATAAATCGCAACAATACTAATCGCATATACAAATCAAATGCATAACTCAAGCATTATATCAATATTAATTTCTCTACCTCTCTATATATACCTTATCCCATAATTTCCAAATGTGGACAAAATCAAGATTTAGTCACCTATGGTGCCCATACACCCTATGTCTCGCGCATTAATGCACAAATAAAATATAACCCTCTTAAATCAATCTTCACGTCAAGATTAGGCGACTCTACTAGCCTTAAGTCATAATAGAATTATCAACCCTGATTATATTCTCATATATGTACATTAACCACGGTACGAAACCCATTTACTATTATCCAAACTTCTCTCAAACTCCCGACGTTTGCTAGTTTCATGCGTGGGGTGTCTCGCAAAGCGAAATCCAAACAAATAACCCCCCCGATACACTACTAACTAAATTAGCCAGTTGTCGAGATCCATAAGGCCCTCAGTCCATAATATATACCTTCCTACCATCTCCGTATGTTGACATAAAAGTCTAATCGTCCACTCTTATGTCCTTTAAAAATAATATAAAACATGGCGCTTTCACTATCCCAAGTTCTCGGCGCTATATATATAATACAACGTATCCTGAGTCACATTAGTAAGTAAATCCCGATGCACCGGGATCACATATAACTAGACAACATACTCACTAAAGTCTACAGTGTCATGAGGTTTTCATATAAATGTATATGTATAGGCCCAACCCTATTTCAGTTGGCACCTTACTAAAGTAAAATTACTCACTCGGAGTATTCAACACGATAGTCCTATCACTCAATCTACTATCATTCAAACATTCGGTAATTAGTTGAAAATATGTTACTAAAGCCGTTTATGAAAAATAAACTATTTAAGTAACTCCGAGCTATTTTTTGAAGAAACTCTTTTCTTAAAAATCAAAACTATTTGAACAAAAGATGTGTTTAATAAAACAGTATGTATGAGATCTATTCAAGATTTGACTAACAGGTTTATAAAACAGTTTAAACAAACTTTAAACTCAGCACAACCAAGAATGAGATGAGGAGATGTAGAAAGATTAAGTTCACGATTTTTTACGTGGTAAAACCTCACCAACTGAGGAAACATCCACGACTCCCTCTACGGAGTAAAATAAAAAAAATCCACTAAAACAAATTTACCAGTTACAAACTATATAACTAACATGCATACAATTCAGACCTATATAAGTTTAGGAATGTACCCTCTGGTGTCCTTATAACTTCTCTGCAGTTCTGATTATAGATGTTGTTCTCCCAGTTTTTTAACTTCTGATTTGTTCCAGCACTTTACGTCGACTCTTGTTCACAAGATCTTATTACCAACACTTTTCGTGTTGTAGGGTGAAAGTGTTTGTGGAGGTGCTCTCTAACACATGCATGCACACACTCACACTTATTAAGTACAAACAGTCCTAGCAAATTACATATAAGGCTATATGCAGTGATTTTTCTTTTTCTCTCTTCTCACAAAACTTTGAACCTTTTTGACCTTTAAATCAATCCCAGAATCCACGGATATCTTGCTTAGAAGACAATCAAGATCTTAATCAATCTAAGAATTTTGAAAAGATTTTCGAGATTGAAAACCTCCAAGTGTGATTCCAAACTAGGTCAAAGGTTTAGTTTTAAGAGAACTAGAAACAGAAAACATTTATTGTTGATTTCAAAGTTAAAAGCAATTTTCAGAAAAGAAGCAACAATATATTTCTCAAGATGAGAAATAAAACCTGTGGATCTAAGTGTGATGTAACATGCAGAACATAGATCTGAAATTTCTATGAAGAAGAAAATAGATCTAAGTAAACAGTTTAAGTTGGAAACAAGATCTAACGAATAAGAGGTTACAGCAACACAAATATCTCATAAAAACTCAAGAACACTTAGGATAGTGTTTTGGATATGTAGGAGTTTTAGAGAAGTGTTTGGTTTGAAAGAGGATTGACGAACATGGGTTAGGGTTAGGGTTTCTAACTCTTTCTCTCTTTCTGTTTTCTCTCTTCTCTCTCTATTCTCTCTTCTCTCTCTCTTCTCTCTACTCTATCTTTTTTTACTCTCAGGAATGAACTGGCCAAAAGTCTTAGACGATTGAGAGGAGGGTCCCTTTTATAGGACGAAGAGAAGGATCGAGAAGCAGGTTCAAAAACAAGGTTCAGGATTGAGTCAAGCTGGATTGACTTAAATCCAAGGGCTCACAGAAAGCGGTGATTAAAATTCACCTGATTGGTTGAAGAGGTATACACAAGGATTACCAAAGAAAGCATGCAGGTCGTTGATAAGGTTTGATCCAACGGTTGTAAAGATACGCGATTATATACTCAGTAAAGAAACACAAAATGCACCAAGCAGCAAGCAACATGTGTTGATCAGTAAGGCGATATAAAACACGCGTCTAAAAGTAATTACAACCACACCCTGAATTCTCTGCCGCTTTTGGTTTCTACCCAAACCAACTTTAAGCTAATAAACCCTTTAAACCATAATTAGAGATTGAACCCACAGACTTTTATAACCAAGTTTTAATTAATAAAACCTTTATTAAAACATGTTTATAAAATCCCAAAAAATTATTTAAAAAATAAATTTAGGGATTTAAACATACTCAACATATGTGCACACATAAATATGTAATATGACATGTATAGGATGCATTCTACTGTGTGTGAGTGTTGGTAATTTGGTCTTGATCACTATAAGATAAATGAATGAAATAGCAAACCAATCTCTGAGGTTCTTTGGTTTCTAAGATCGACATAATTTTGTCTTAATTTCCAAAATAAATGAACTCTTATACAATATAGACTCAAGTGAGTCAAGAGTATAAGGGCTTCATTAGTCACCAAACATTACCGTAATAAACCCTACTTTGCTAACTCCATGCAGTAGTAAATTGTAATAACAGAATATGCTCCTAGGGCCTACCCGATTAACTCACGATCGACATTAAGAAGTCACGTTATCAACGAGAAATACGCTTGTAACCACATTGTTAACATTGATGTACCCACCAAACTAATCTCGCACGCGAATTTTAGTGTTAATTGTTCTCATACAAATTGTGACATCCCCATGCGCTAGGTTTAATCCTTTACTCACAAGGATGAAACAAAACTTTATCAGTCTTCACCTAATCATAGGGTCCCAGCACGTAGTTGTCAACTCGACCCATGAGCATCTGCAATCGTTATGCATCTAGGATTCCATCAAATAGTTGCTCCCTCCTCGTAGTGGGCATATTATTCTGCTCTGTGGCTTACATGCCCATCACTGAAATGTTGGCTCAAACTCTCTAGGCCTCAATTACGGCCTTACTAACCTCCCTTTTACTTCTTGGGCCCCATCAAACCTGAAATACGGTATGCTACTATTATCGAGGACTCCACTGGTCCCGACTAAACCCACTACTCTCGAGTTGTAAATTCCTCCGCCCAACTCTCTTGACCCAGTTTCTCCGCTAAAAATCTCACTCCTCTTGTTATAATGCCTAACTTCCATGGTTTACCATTCTCAAACTTATCAGCCTCACCTATCAACGTGGACACATTCAACACTGGTAGTCCCACTCTTTACACGTAGGGAAATTTTCAGAGCCATTTCCCCATCATTGGTCCTACTGAATGTCCTTCCCTTGAACTTGGTAGTCTTAGCTCCCAATTGCTATTTTTGTCGTTCCATTATCTCCACTGGTCCCATGGAACACGTTGTTGACCTCGCTGGTCTTGGTTGAATTCATCGCTACTTAGTAAGCACTTAAAGAGGTTACCCTACTGGGTATACCTTTCGATAATGTTTCACTATCACCATTGAATTCAATCTTGTCCTTCATCTAGGTTTTTCCTAATTATCCGGACTTCCCTTCTTTTGGACGCGGTTACAAATTCCTTGATGACATGGACCCAAGTCATCTTTGTCATATATCTCACCCGCATTTGAGTATTTAACTCATGAGCCCTTTCACAACAAGGAACTCTTCTTATCTTCTATATACCCTTTACTCACTGGGTAAGGAGTTCGTTAAACAAGTAGACTGCTCTCTTGCGTTGGGCTTTATTTCTTGCCCATAAGAAATATGTTTCGAAATTCCCTTCATAACCCAATCAAATGGATGATTTCACGATCGAACCATACCCCAATTTCTCATTTAGCTTCACACATACTTCCTCATATGAGATGTCTTACTCTCATCACTTTAGATTGTCCCTATGAGCAAAATTTCGTCCAAAATTTTCAAGTCCTAGGTGTTACTACACTTCACCCTACATGTTGGCCTTTGGATTTCTTCCTTCACAAAAAAAATCCTTCCGACTCCCTCACCCTTCACTGACAGAGCCAGGTGAGTTTGGAACGACACAAATGTCATCTATGACGGTGTTTGGGAAACTACAACTCCCGAGCGACGCCTTTGTTATCCTCAGCGTGAACAATAATTTTGGTAAGTTTTATCTCAATCACCATTTTCCCAAACCACTCTATGTCTTTTGCTAATTCCACCTCCTGCTGTTCTTCTAACGACCCTCGCTAGTCATCAATGACCAACCGGGCTCGAATAAGAATTACATCACCTATATTTCCTGGCAGGAGCACATAAGTCGTAATACGCAGTGGAATACAACATCTTAATAATAGGACTCTACATCAAAGGACGCAACGCTGAAACGTAGAAAGCCATACAGATCCTAAGAACACTAGAACCTAATGCTCTGATACCACCTTTGACACCCCTCCTAATTAAATATCAGGTGATCAGTCCTTTATTAAATTAAAGCAGAGTATCCGGTTGGTTCATTCTTAGCATCACTGTCAAAAAACCATTTCTTTATTTATCACCTAATAAATAATTAAGCTAACTGTCAAAATATTTGATTTTACTAATTAAATTCCAATGATCATACTAAAAAAACATTCACCATTCTAAATAACACAATAGTAGTAGGTCCTAACCATCCAACTGAATTAAATAAACTGGAGTAAACATTCCAGTAAAAATATCTCACACCAAAAATAAATAATAATCACAAACCCAATCCAAACTAAATGCTGAAACCAAAAGAGTACAATATCTCTCTAGATAAAATAAAAGATAGAAATGGGAGGCATGTACCCTATATGAATTGACTGAGGATGAGACTGATATGATCAAGATGAAGCGTCTAAATCCGAGGACCTGCAACTCCCACACCAACTGCAGCACGTCAATCAGTCCAACGGTCTAAGCTTGACGTCCCTATGGCTAGACATATATATATATATATATATATACATACAAGAGGGAGAGAAGAGATGACAATAAACGGGTCAGATCCCGATAGTTATAATTTTAAAAGCAGTTTAACAAGTATTTAAATGCTTACTAGAAGATACTCCATACATGTTAGTTGTGTTACCCTCACTTGGGAATTCTCACCTCTTAACTAGTGTGCACGCCTAATGCACTACCAACTATTCTAGTTAATGCTAACCCAGTTAACTATTCTATATCCAGTCTCCTCTCATCAACCATTATTCATGTTTTCACATAATTATAATATTTACATGACCAAATTTTTGAATTTAACAAGTCAGGTATATATATATATATATATGATATGCCCATATATATCCTCGGCCAGGCCGAGGGCGCCCTCCAACCGGACGACCCCTCAGGGGGGCGACCCTTCATCAGGCTCCAGACGACCCCTCAGGGGGCCGACCCATCATCAGGCTCCGGACGATCCCTTAGGGGGCCCACCCTTCATCAGGCTCCGGACGACCCCTTAGGGGGACGACCATTCACTAGGCTCCAGACGACCCTCCGAGGGTACGACAGTAAGAGGCCCAAATTAGGTCAGACTCATTTCCGGAAGGAACTTTGCCCTCAGCCTCATATCAAAGGCCGAGGGTGACATCATCACAGCACGTGGTTTGGGAGACGCGTGGAACAGTGCACGTGAGGCTCACATGGCACGTGGGAGACCGTTATAACCAAATCACACCCTCACGTGAGGGAATATTATGTCATCATTTGGCATCTACAGGTGTCAACAGGAGATTGGCTAAATCACCATTCACATGCACCATGCATACCTGGGGGGGTGGTACACTACACCCCCCAAGACGTATATATACTTATCACCTACAACCCTACAGGGGGGATGGATAATTCTAACCCTAGAAAAAACTCTGCTTATACACAGTAGAAAGAGAAAGTGAGCTTATGTGCATTGTATCCAAGGCCATTAGTGCCCATACTTAGTGGAACACACACACTCACAGTGGATGTAGGCCAAATTGGCTGAACCACTATACATCATTGTCTTATTCCTCTTATACTCATATCCTTCTACATACTTATACACTTACATCTCTATGGCTGCCATGGTTACTATTTTTTGAGCTCATCATCCCTTATCTGGTGGTGCAAGATTTCAACATCATCAGTTTGGCGCCGTCTGTGGGAACGAGAAGACGTCTCTTCCTTGAATACAGCTTGACCTCACTGGACACTCTGGTGGTGAGCCAGTCCTCCCCCTGTGTGGAGATGTTTCACCATTAAAAGAGACCCATTAAGGTTCTCAAGCTTACAAACCTTCTTCAGTGAAGCTCTTCATAGCTCAAACACATGGCACCAAAGATGCCACCACCACCACTTCCCCCACCGGATGATGGAGGAGGACCCAGTTCCAGTCAGCCACCACCTCAGTCTGAGATGGCTGATGTGGCGACAGCCTTGAAGTCTCTGGAAGCGAGCCAGTGGATCATGCATGAGCAGTTCATGGCTCTTAGCCAGAACATACTAAGACCACCAGGGGTCTCGCCTGAGATGATTACTCCGGCAGTAGCTCCAGGACAGCATGAGGCCAGGGGACCACCCCAGGCACCACGCAAAGACCTGCCACCCCCTCAGCGGCATAGGGATGTTGTTGACCCCCGACGTCTACGCCTGGGGAGGCAAGGAAACCCTTGCCCTGAAGACATGTATGATGATCTGGAGGGGGAGGAGGCCCCCATAGAATGCTGGGAGCCGTATGAGGTCTCCAACTATACTGTACGACCCCTCCAGGAGAGAAGAAGGAAGTGAGGAAGGCAAAACCCTGACGATCGCCCTAGAGGCTCTACTTTCGATCTCCTGAGCAGGGGGTCGGCCTTTGAAAGGCTGGGCCCAGTAAATGTCCTGCGGGAAAAATTTTCCAGGTCAAGGAGTGCCGCGAGGTACAGAAGGGAGGCAGCAGATGACCGACCCCACGGGGGCTGGCCCATAGGACGGGATGACGGCCAGGGGGAAGTAAACAGCCGACACAGGCCAGCCGCAACAGGACCCTCCGTCCATATCAAAGAGGTAACAGGGGATAACATCGGCCAGGCCGACCCTACGAGGCCATGGAATGACTCGATCCAGCGATTGGAGGATAAGATTGGCGATATACTGAAAAGCCGGGACCCTCTTCAGAGGAGATACACCATGGGCTCACCCTTTGTGGCGAAGATAGTCAACTTCCCTACGCCATCAAAGTTCAAGCCACCTGTGGTCACACCAAGATATGACGGGAGCACCAACCCTGTCCACCATGTTGAGATGTATCAATCAGCAGCAGACATATACTCTATCTCAGATGAGATGAGGTGTCGTTCCTTCTCTGGTACCCTGACTGGGGCTGCACATGTTTGGTACACGTCTCTCCCAAAAAACTCCATTGAAAACTTTAAGCAGTTGGCAGACCGGTTCATCCATAACTTTTGCTTTGGGATGAGGCCACATAAGAAGACCACCCACCTGCTCTATGTTAAGCAGGGGAAGAATAAGAGTCTAAGAGACTACATAGCCTGATTTAACAAAGAAAAGTTGGAGGTGGAAGACTATAAGGAGAGCATAGCTATGACAACCCTGATTGGAGGACTCCAAAAGGGGAAGTTGTTATGGAAGCTTGCTGAAGACCCTCCAAGGACGATGGCTGAATTGCTGTCAACAACAGGAAAGGTGATGAACGCCGAAGAGGCGATGGGCGCAAAATACGAAGACAAAAAAGGAGGCGCTAGTGGGGGTAAATACCCTAACAAGAACAAAGATGGGAAGAAGAGGTCTACGGACGACAAGTTCGCTGGTTACACTCCTCTAACGGTCAGCTGTGAACATATTCTCAATGAGATAAAGAGTGACCGGTCTCTGAAGTGGCCTGAGAAGTTGAGAGCAACCCCCAACAAGAGGAATAAAAACCTATGGTGCGAATTTCACCAAGACCATGGCCACATAACAGACAAATGTTTCGCTCTGAAAGATGAGATTGAGAAGATGATGAAAGAAGGGAAGCTCAGAAAGTACGTCGACAGAGGTGCCTTCAAGAGGGGCCGAGGGGGCGACCCCAGAAAAAAGCGAGGTGATACATGTAAAGAAGGTCCTCAAAAAAGAGGGGACGACCCTTATGATGATGAGGACGACCCTGACCTCCCGCCGAGAGACGACCAAGGCCCTGTCAAGAGGCTTAATATAATCTCGCTTGGAGTGGGAATGATCTCCGGGGGTCTAGCAGGAGGAGGGTCTGAGGTCGCTGACAGGAAGGCCCATGTGGCTGAGGTCAAGGCAGTGGCGAAGACGGTACACTCAACCTCTCTGGAGGTCAAGTCAGAAAAGAGGAAGAAGGTCGATATGGACACTCTGATAGCGGGGTTCTCAAGAATGGACTTTAAAGGCCTCTTAGCCCCACACGACGACCCTCTCATCATCACAACTAGGGTGCAAGGGTGTGAGGTGCCGAGGATATTAGTCAACGGGGGCAGTTCTGCAGATGTAATGTTTTGGCCGTGCTTCAAAGCCTTAGGTCTCAGCCGTGCTAGACTCGTCCCATACCATCATCCATTGATTGAGTTCAGTGGGGAAAAGGTTCATCCCCTTGGAGTGTATGAGGCCGATGTCAGGATGGGGGACGAGTGGCCGAGATGGCTTACTAAGAAGGTCAGTTTTTTTGTGATGGATGAATATGTGTTTTTGGCCTACAACTTCATACTGGGGCATGTGGCCCTCAAGGGGTTTGAAGCTGTGCCATTTATGGTCCATCAGATGATTAAATTTCCTACCCCTTACGGGGTGGGGGAAGTTCAGGGAGACCAGACGACAGCGCGAGAATGCTACTACAACTCTGCTGAAGAAAGAGAGGCACACAAGAGGGCTACAACCACTTACAATATTGATACCCTAGACCCCAGGGATGAGACGAAGCTAAAGAAATGAGAGGCCGCGGAAGAGGTAGAATCCATCATCCTCGATGAGGATGACACGGAAAAAACCATCCAAGTTGGCAAGTCTCTGAAGCCCAACATCAAGGAAGACCTCATTAAACTGTTGAGGAGAAGGCGAAGCGTTTTCGCCTGGAGCCATGTAGATATGCCAGGGATTGACCCTGAAATCATGTGCCACAAGCTCAATGTGGTAGAGGGAGTGAAGCCGGTGAAGCAGAAGAGGAGAATTTACTCCAGAGAAAAATATGAGGTCATCAGGGACGAGGTCAAAAAATTAGAAGACGCTGAATTTTTCAGAGAGGTCATCTACCCTGAATGGCTGTCCAAAGAAGTCATTGTCCTAAAAGCCAATGGCAAGTGGAGAATGTGCGTGGACTTCACAGACCTCAACAAGCACTATCCCAAAGACAGCTTCCCTCTCCCCCGCATTGACCAGATGGTAGACGCTACCGCAGGCCACGAGCTCATGAGTTTTATGGATGCCTATTCAGGGTACAACCAGATCTTCATGAACCCTGAAGACTCGGAGAGGACCGCCTTCATCACTGACAAGGGGACATACTGTTATAGGGTCATGCCCTTTGGCCTAAAAAATGCGGGGGCAACGTACCAGCGCCTCGTAAACAAAATGTTTGAAGACTAAATTGGGAAGTCTATGGAGGTCTACGTAGATGACATGCTGACAAAGAGTCTGAAGGCAGAGGATCATGTGGCAGACCTGGAGAGGACCTTTAATACGATGGACAAATACAGGATGAAGCTTAATCCGGCCAAGTGTGTCTTCGGGGTCGGAGCAGGGAAGTTCTTGGGGTTCATTGTCAATCAAAGAGGTATCGAGGCCAATCCTAAAAAGATAAAGGCCCTTGTTGAAATGAAGACCCCCAAGTCCATTAAAGACGTTCAGAGGCTCACAGGGAGAGTTGCTGCCTTGAACAGGTTCGTGTCTCGGGCCACAGACAAGTGCTTGCCATTCTTCAAGACACTTAGGAAGGCCTTAGAATGGAGTGAAGAGTGTGATGAGGCTTTCAAGGAGTTAAAATCATACCTGGGGTCTCCCTTGCTGTTGTCACGGCCCGTGCAGGGTGAACGACTTTATGTGTACCTCACCGTCTCAGAGTCAGCCATCAGTGCAACCATTGTAAGAGACAAAGACGGGGTACAGAAGCCCGTGTAATTTAACAGCAAGGCACTCCAGGGGCAGAGAAAAGATATCCAAGGATGGAGAAGTTGGCCTATGCCTTGATCCATACATCGAGAAAGATGAAGCCATACTTCCAGTCCCATACAATGGTCATCCTCACTGACTCTCCCCTTAGGCAGGTTTTGCACAAGCCTGAAAAATCAGGGAGGCTAATGGCCTGGGCTATAGAGCTGGGGGAGTTTGACATAGTGTATCAGCCTAGGACGACCATTAAGGGGCAAGCATTGGCAGATTTTGTGGCCGAGTTTACCTGGGAAGGTGATGAAGCCAAGGGTGAGAGCCTCGGGAAGATAGATACCCGACAAGGTTAGCTCACCGACACACCTGCAGATAAGGCTGAGACAAGCACCGCTAAAAGGAAAGTGGCTGAAAATGAAGAGGGAGGATATCTCTTTAGACATGGGTCACTCACCGAGGGAAGTTTCTCGGAAGAACATGCCGTGTGGAGTCTCTTCGTTGACGGGTCCTCTTGCGAAAGCGGGAGTGGAGCTGGATTAATAGTATCAGCACCTGACGGCACAGACATTGAGTATGCCCTGAGGTTCAACTTTAAGGCCTCCAACAACGAGGCCAAATATGAGGCCTTGATAGCAGGCCTCTCCTTGGCCAGATCTCTTAGTATCAGCCAGATTTTGGTTCATAGTGATTCGAGTCTAGTAGTGAATCAGATACTAGGAGCTTACGAGGCCAAGGACGAGAGTATGGTTAGGTACCTTGAGAAGGTGCGGTCATTACTGAAGAGCTTCAGAGAAGTAAGGTTAAAGAGGATACCTAGGCTCAATAATGGTCGAGCTTAAGCCCTTGCTAGGTTGGCCTCGACAACTAGGACAGACATCAGGAGGACGGTCCCAGTGGAAATTTTGCTTCGGCCAACTATTGAAAATGCTGAGGGAACACTTAGCAATTGCCTGAATGTTTCTCAGGAAGCTTCATGGATGGACTTCCTGATCAGATACATTAAAGAGGGAGAGATGCCAGAAGCAAGGCAAGAAAGGAAGAAGCTGATTTACAGGGCTTCAAAATTCACTGTCATCGGAGACACTTTGTACAAAAAGGGTTTTTTGCTCCCCTTACTTAGGTGTGTGCACCCCTTTGAAGTCCCTTCCATTTTGCAAGATGTGCACGAAGGATCGTGCTCAAGCCACATTGGGGGCAGATCCTTAGTGAATAGGGTGATCACCCAAGGGTACTGGTGGCCGACCTTGGGGAAAGATGCCGCGACATATGTAAAAAGGTGTGATAAATGCCAGAGATTTGCCACCATCCCTCACCAACCCCATCAACCTCTTACCTCCATTACATCCCCATGGCCATTTGCAGTATGGGGGATCGACCTAGTAGGACCCTTACCAAGGGCAGTCAATAACTATCGATTCCTTATCGTAGCGATTGATTATTTCTCAAAATGGGTGGAGGCCGAACCGATGGTCACGATTACAGAGCAGAAGACCTTCCAGTTCATCTGGAAAAATGTTATATGCAGATATGGTCTCCCCAAAACCCTCATCTCGGATAACAGGACTCAGTTCAAGAATACCTCTGTACAGAAGTACTGTGAAAGGGTGAGTATCAAATAATTCTTCTCTTCCTCGGGCCGACCTTAGGCCAATGGGCAAACAGAAGTTACAAACAGGACAATACTAGATGGAATTAAGAAGAGGCTTGAGGAGGCAAAAGGAAGATGGGTCGAGGAATTATATGCCGTGCTGTGGGCCTACAGGACGACAACGAGGACCTCTACCGGAGAGACCCCATTCATGCTAGCTTATGGCTCAGAAGCCATCATCCCCATCGAGATTGGGTTTCCTACTCATAGGGTCCAAATGTATGACCCCCAGAGAAATACAGAAGATAGGAGACTCGACTTAGACCTGATTGAGGAAAGGAGGAAAGATGCCGAGATAAGGTAGGCCGCCTACCAGTAGAAGACTGCAAGGTTTTACAATCAGAGGGTGAAACAGAGACCAATTGCGGTGGGGGACTTGGTCCTCAAAAAGACTTGGCAGAAGCCCAACAAGCTCCATCCTAATTGGCATGGCCCATATAGGGTCATCGATAAAGTCGTCCCTGGGACCTATAGACTAGAAAACCTAGAGGGGAGCCCTTTTCCAACCCCTGGAATGCAGATCATTTGAAGAAATACTATCAGTAGTTTTGTAAAGTCCTATCGAACGACAGTTGTAATAGGTGTTGCTCCGATAGAACACTTGGAAAATTAATGAGAAATATCAGTGTTTCCTCTCATCTTGTGTTTATCAGTTCTAGTACGCTTGGAAACATCTTCAGAGGACGACCCTCGACTATAATGAGGCTCAATGGAGGGGACGACCCCACCATTGTCCTCAAGAAAGATGAGGGAAGACTTTGTTAAAAACCATTAATTTGGTAATTATAACCCTCGGCCTATAATGAGGGTCAATGGAGGGGACGACCCCACCATTGTCCTCAAGAAATACGAGGGAAGACTTTGTTAAAACCCATTAATTTGGTAATTATAACCCTCGGCCTATAATGAGGGTCAATGGAGGGGACGGCCCCACCATTGCCCTCAAGAAAGACGAGGGAAGACTTTGTTAAAAACCATTAATTTGGTAATTATAACCCTCGGCCTATAATGAGGGTCAATGGAGGGGACGACCCCACCATTGTCCTCAATAAAGACGAGGGAAGACTTTGTTAAAAACCATTAATTTGGTAATTATAACCCTCGGCCTATAATGAGGGTCAATGGAGGGGATGACCCCACCATTATCCTCAAGAAAGACGAGGGAAGACTTTGTTAAAAACCATTAATTTGGTAATTATAACCCTCGACCTATAATGAGGGTCAATTGAGGGGACGACCCCACTATTTTCCTCAAGAAAGACGAGGGAAGATTTTGTTAAAAACCATTAATTTGGTAATTATAACCCTCGGCCTATAATGAGGGCCAATAGAGGGGACGACCCCACCATTGTCCTCAAGAAAGACGAGGGGAGACTTTGTTAAAAATCATTAATTTGGTAATTATAACCCTCGGCCTATAATGAGGGTCAATGGAGGGGACGACCCCACCATTGTCCTCAAGAAAGACGAGGGAAGACTATAAAAACCATTAATTTGGTAATTATAACCCTTGGCCTATAATGAGGGTCAATGGAGGGGACGACCCCACCATTGCCCTCAAGAAAGACGAGGGAGGGGTCAGTGATATTGTTAAAAACATCATAATGAAAGTCATACGAGAGACAAAAATAGATGACAGAGAGGCATTATATTACATTACAAAATGAAGATGTTTGTCTGATAAAGAGTACAAAAATATGAATTACACGAAGAGGGTATGGGCTATAGACAACCACCCTATTGAGCAATGTCAGAAGGCAAGGCCTCAACATCTATTGAAGATTCTTCTATGACCATGACAGGCCGAGCCTCAGACGTGCCCGTGCCTTCGACATGATGAGATTCCACTTGGGCTAGGGCTTCAGCAATAAGTGGATCGTCCAGTTGAACTGCCTCATGAGAGGGGCGGACGGAAGATACTGCGTCAGCAAACTTAAGGAAGACCCACCGACAGGTCGTCCTCATCCCCCTCTCTAAGTACTCAAGACTGAAGCCTTGGAACTCATCTGAGAGTTTGTAGGCCTCCACAACATCGGCCTCTTCCTTTTTCACTGCCTCAGATAGCTCAGTCTTGTGCTGAGCCCCCATATTGGTCAATGCCTCATCCCTCTCCTTAATAATTAAGTCCTTGGACGCCATGTCTGCATCATGATGCCTCGTCAGCTCGTCCAGAACCCTTACGTGTTTAATTCTGGCACTCTCTAGCTCAGCCCTTGCAGTCTCCAACTCCGTCTGCAAATCGGCCTCGTGCTGGATGGCTCTCTCGGCTTCATGGAATTTGTGTTGGTTCTCAGCCATCCATTTAGTAGACGAGGTAAAGGCGCATACAGACTGCACAAAAATAACAAACAGTTGTCAAGAGGCCGAGAAAATAGTTAGTGAAAGAATGCAACTAAGGGAATGAATGGAGAACGAATACCTGAGCTAGGGCATGCAGACCATAGTCATACACTTTTGCTGGAGGCATCTTTGATAGAAATTCATAATCAGCAGCCGAGGGGGCTGAAAACATGGACGCCTTAGCTGCCCTCAGGTTTACGATGAGGGAGGATGGCTCGGCCTTCAGAAGTGCCAAGTTCTGGGACCAGAAGGCCCCCATGCTGGAAGAGGAACCAACCCCCTCGGACGACTCTACCCTCATCCTCGTCCTTGAGTCCGGTCGAGGGTCAGCAGGAGCTTCAGGCTCTTTCCTTTTGTGACTGTCAACAGTCGGCTCAACAACCGTCGGCCCCACGGCCCTCGTCTTCCTCGGAGCTTGCTGAGGATCCTTGCCTTTCTTTTTGCCTAGACCTGATAGTAAATTGGGAGCAGTCATTTCCCAAAGTTGATCCGATATACCAGAAGGACGACCTGAAAGGAGGACGACACGTTAAAAAAATACAGAGGCATAGATGAAACACTTGAAGAAAGTAAAGAATGAAAAAAATAAATATAACTCACATAGTTCTGTCAGGGGGCCGAGCCTCAGACCAACTTCCTTGAGGAACCGAGGGGTCATCAGATCTTCAAACTTTGCAAGTTCACCCCCTCTCTCTCGTCCTCTCAGATATTCAACTATGTCTTTCTCTTCCAGACTAAGTCCGGGGTCTGACCTGGCCTTCATTGAAGGGTTAAACCATCTTCTTAGGACCCTCGGACCATCGGCTACAGGTTGCGCCTCGACGGAGAACTCCCATTCTCCAGAGACAAAGAAGAATCTCTTCTTCCAATCGTGGTTGGAGGTTTGTGCCATGTGGAGAAGTTTTTTGTCAGACCTCCTCTCCCCCAGGTGATAGTACCCAGGCAGTTTGGACGAGGAGGTTATTGTAACAGACCAAAAATACGTCGGCCGAGGGCTCATCAGTGAAAGCATTCTTCCACAAGGAGATGTAGCCAAGGATCATCCTCCAGGAGTTGGGAGGAAGCTGAGAGGGGGAAACGCCGAGGGCTGACAAGATATCTACGACAGCAGGATGCAGAGGGAATCTGACACCAACCTTGAACATTTGTTCGTATAATGCAACCTCTCCCTCTTCACCCTCGAAGACCCTCTCAGACTCAGAGGGAACCCTCATAGTTATGTCGGGGGACACTCCATAGGCATGCCTCCACAGCAAGAGGTTACGATCCCTAACTGAGGAGATATAGGACAAGGCATGGGAGGTGTCAACCTGGTCAACATCTGAGTCCTCACCCTCGTCCTCTGTCCCCTCTCCCTCGGCCTCATCACCTATCAAAGACCTCTGGGGAAAAGCCATCTGGAAGGCATGTGGAGATAGAGTAGTCACAGGGACGGTCTCGGAAGCAACCATACCCTCGGCCTGTCGGCCTGGGCTTAGGTCAGATGCCTCGCCTCTCCCAGAAGGTCCAGCGCCAGTTGGTGACGACGCTCTCTCATCCATCTCTCCTGAATAACTCTCGGCTGGACGACATGACGACCCACAAGACTCAGACGGCTCAAATGGCTTTATTGTGGCAAGAGGAATGGGGAAGATAGGTCGTACCCAATTAGGGTCGGCCCCTCGTCTTCTCTCCTCCTTTTCCTTTACTCCTCTGATCTCTATGAAAAGCTTCTCTCGCAAGGATGGGAACTCCTCGGCTAAATTATAAAGGCTCCTAAACATTAAGGGGGAGACCCTACACTTAGAAGAATTTGGGTAACCTAACTACAAACAAATCTCATAATTGACCAGGGTGGACTTTTCGATCAAAACCAAGGAATTGAAGGGTTTCCTATCAAGAACAATTCAAGAACAGCTTACCGGAGGTTACACCGGAAAAGCTATGGAACAGCCTAAGAAAATCTAACCTTATGAGTTTAAAACAGGAAAACAAACAGAAATGAAGATAAGTGGGGCACTAGGGTCGAGGTGTTACCTGAGGAGAAATGGCAAAGCTGCTAAGCTTGAAGGTTTGAAAACTGCAGAAATGGCAAGAAGGCTAGGAGCTAGAGAGAGAGGGTTCAGGAGCGAAGAAGAATAAGAAAGAGAAACTTTAAAAAATTGTTTAAATACCTTGCCAATGAGTGGGCCCACTAACCAATGCAGAGCACAACCCACAAGGAGGGCATCATTAGGGCACAAAGCCCCAGGCAAAGTGTGCAGCCGCCACGCCTTAGAAACTGAAGTGACAACGAGTACTGCCTAGGTGTCATACCAGCTTAACAGGTGTCACTCACCTAACTGATCATACACCCATCTCAATTACAACACTATCCCTCAGCCATCTCAACAACATCCATGGCTAAGGGATGGGGAGTGATTGATATGCCCATATATATCCTCGGCCAGGCTGAGGGCGCCCTCCAATCGGATGACCCCCAGGGGGACGACCCTTCATCAGGCTCCAGATGACCCATCAGGGGGCTGACCCATCATCAGGCTCCGGACGACCCCTCAGGGGGCCGACCCTTCATCAGGCTCCGGACGACCCTCCGAGGGTACGACAGTAAGAGGCCCAAATTAGGCCAGACTCATTGTCGAAAGGAACTTTGCCCTCGGCCTCATATCAAAGGCCTAGGGTGACATCATCACAGCGCGTGATTTGGGAGACGCGTGGAACAGTGTGCCTGAGGCTCACATGGCACGTGGGTGACCGTTATAACCAAATCACACCCTCACGTGAGGGAATATTATGTCATCATTTGGCATCTACAAGTGTCAACAGGAGATTGGCTAAATCACCATTCACATGCACCATGCATACCTGGTGGGGGGGGGGGGGGTACACTACACCCCCAAGACCTATATATACTTATCACCTACAACCCTACAGGGGGGATGGATAATTCTAACCCTAGCAAAAACTCTGCTTATACACAGTAGAAAGAGAAAGTGAGCTTATGTGCATTGTATCCAAGGCCATTAGTGACCATACTTAGTGGAACACACACACTCACAGTGGATGTAGGCCAAATTGGCTGAAATACTATACATCATTGTCTTATTCCTCTTATACTCATCTCCTTCTACATACTTATACACTTACATCTCTATGGCTGCCATGGTTACTATTGTTTGAGCTCATCATCACTTATCTGGTGGTGCAAGATTTCAATATCATCAATATATATATATATATATATATATATATACGGCCTTAAGTTCTCGAACACTTAAGTCATTAAATATCATTATTCAATTTCTTTCTTCTTACAAACATAGTAGATAAATCCCAGGTGTATATTTTTATCACTAAGGATATATATACTAATAAGGCACCCCAATACTAAATTATGGTGCAGTCATACTCTACTATCAAGTCCCTGTACCTATCGTACAAATAAGGGAAATACTAGTTCAGATCCACGTTCGAACTGTACTAACACAAAATACACATATTGGAGGTGAAGCTTAGTTCCAAGCTACTAAGAGGTCAACACATACCCTCATAGCTCTTAGGACCGTCTGTACTATCATTCTCAGATAGCCTGTACCAAGGATTCTATGTTCTAGGGTACAAGTCAATATTCTCTCAATGGGCACACAGAAAAAGACTGCCCCGGTGCGAAAACCTCCGTGATAGCAAGTAGCGCGGCTATAATTCAGCACATATATTCATATAATAAATATACATACATTCATATATATATATATATATATACATTATTTAGATAGGTTCACCCACGATCCATAACATATTCTAACCATATGTGGCATGTAACACCCGAATCTTACATATAATTAGTTCATCCTTTTTCTCGTTTACCGCAAGTTTCCAAGTACTTCTCGACCTTCGAAGTGTATCTTTTTGATATATGTAATACCAGTAGATGTACTCTCTATATCCCACTATCCTAAGTCGTCATTAACTTGCACAACGCCCAATCTATCACACACACGATCATAACCCATTTTATACCCTCGCCACTCTACCATTAATTCTCCCATATAGTCACACTATGCGAACCCTAACCACAAATCTACTGGTCCTTCCCACGTTCCATTATGGAAAATAAATTATGTATAAGGGATCCCATAAAGTGGCGTTGGGTTAATCATTAAAAAGGGAACAAGTTTCAAATTCCAGGCGATCGATCGAACATTCAAGGTCGATCGATCGAACGATCAGATATTGCCCAGATTCTGGAGATTTAAGCCTACGGGTTTCAACAAAATTTATCCTAAAAACCTCTATTAAATCAAACTAATATCCCAATCAAACATCACAAACATTATAGTAATAGGCATGAACTATTTCTAACGTAACAACTATAATAAATCCTTAAGGAATCATCATTCAATGGGGCAATTCAAGATTTTTAACTCAAACCCTAATTCTGCATGATTTTTCAAGAACTTTAATATTTTTTTCCCATATTTCTTCCTCTAATATCATTACAAATTCATGGTTTATACTCTACACCTGATAAGGAATTCAGCCTACATATATTCTCCTTAAACAAACTAATTTATTCTTCCAAAATATAAAAATGTTCATGAAAACATGCAATTATTCTTCCTACTCTAACATGGATGTATTATCAACTCAAGAACAGCAAGATATATACTTGCCTAAGAGTTGTAGGTCTGATCCGATGAATTTGAGTGGTATAGGAATGATGCACTTCTTCCGTTCTATGCTTTGGTGACAGTGGAGGTGCAAAATGGGTGGTTCTTGGCCTTGAATACCTTGGAAAGCTCTCTCCTTCTTCTTCCTATGGCTTCCCTCACTTTTTGATTCTAATAACCCTAATTGCCTCGACGCACCATCTGATATAGCCTTAATAATTTCGTAACTAATTAAGGTCCTAAAATGGAAATTACTAAAATGCCTTATCAGGTTGCCGGTTAGGTCTAAAATCGCCTTGAGACCCAAACTAAACCCCCAGGTACATTTTTCTGATTATCTCGATCCTTCCGGACACATTGGCGCACTTGAAACAACCAGTTGGATGACATAAAAATATTTTTCTTTTCATTTCACTTAAATATAGTCCCGACACGACTCACATGCGCGTCCTGACTTAATTTCCATAAATTTTCGTATTCATCACTCGTGATAATTTTATAAAATCATAATCATATGTAAAGTCATAATCATATAAATATTACTTTTAATCACCAAGTAATATTAATTAAAAATCACATATTACTTTGCTCACGAGTAATATTTAAATTCGGATTAATTTTCAATTATCTAATAATTAATTCTAATTGATCCCATTTTAAAAGTCATTAAAAATCCAGGGTGATACACAAGCCAAATTTCTCTTAAAATTCTTCCCCCAACATTGAATGAATTCCATTAAAGCTCAAATTCCAACATTCAAACAACAAGAAAATAATCCATTTGATCGATGTTACGAACGTTTCAATGAGCTAGTTAATACATTCCCACACAATGGTTTTGTAAAGTATCGTCTCATATCTTTCTTCCACCACGGGCTAAGCATAGTTTCTAAACAACTTGTTGAGAAAATGTGCGAGGGACCACGTTGGGGATTATATACAAACGATGCAGAGCCCCACCTTAAGTATGTTGCCGATATTACTTATGTGTGGTACAATCCGATCCTAACGCCCAAACCCAGATTCGACAAACGTCCATCATTCCTTATGCGTCTGGACTCTATCATTTGGATAAAGAAGCTGAGTTACAACTTCTTGCTAAACAATTGAAAGATACAATTGAATTAAGGTCAAGAGAAACACCCGAATCCACTTAATCAAGAGAGAAGGTGTGTAAAATTTGTGAGGTGGGCCATTCAACAAAGGAATGTTCGACGATGCCCTCCTACAAAGTCATGCTCCATGAGCAAGTGGAAACTTTAGGAAGATTTAAGGGACATTTCAATGCCCCTTATGGAAATTATTACAACCCTTCATGGAGGAACCATTCTAGTTTTAGTTACGGGCAACGAAATTCCACGTTGAATCCTAATTCACACATTGCCCCTCCTCCACCACCACCTCCGCACTTTCAAAAAGCTCCACATATGCCAGTACTACCTCCCACGCCGTATATCACCCCACCAAGGTGAAATTTTGAGGATTCGATAAATCAATTCATGCAAGCTCAATAAGTAACGAATGCTCAAAACACACGGATGTTTTCTAAGATAAATACTAACATTTCAAAGTTGCAATCATCCTCGAGTGTCCAAGAAATGGGTAAATTTTTGATCCAAGGCCAAAGACCTCCTCAAGGTCAACCTAGTGTTAGCTCTACCTTTGATGCAAATAAAAAGAAATGTTAATATGTCACTACTTTACATAGTGGGAGAGTAGTTGATTTATCACTTACCCCACACAACGAACCTAAAGATAAGGCGGTTTCGCCCGGCATGAAAGAGGCCGAAGATTCCCCCTTAAATGAGAGTTACAACAAGGACAACATTAGTGGACCCGAAGTCATGGTTAAACTGCCCACTTTTTCACCTTTCCCTCAACGGTTGGTTCCAACTCAAAAAGGGAACTCCCGCGAAGATGTGCTAGATGTCTTTAAGCAAGTAAAGTCGAATTTACCTTTTTTTGATGCCATAAAGAAAATTAATACCTATGATAAAGTCCTTAAGGACTTATTGACGGTGAAAAGAAGGCTAAAGGTGAAAAAGAACGTTTTCCTATCACAAAATTAGAGCTCTGTTCTACTTAATGATCTCCCACCCAATTTTAAAGATCCGGGTGCACCTACCATTTTGTGCATCATTGGAGAGATCCAAATGTAAAAAGCCTTCATAGATTTAGGGGTGAGTGTCAACATTCTTCCCTATTCCATATATAAGCAACTATATTTGGGGGACCTCAAGCCCTCATCGATCACTCTCCAACTTGCGGATCGTACAGTGAAGATACCTCGAGGGATTATCGAGGACGTGATAATTCAAGTAGACACATTCTACTTCCCGGTAGATTTTGTCATTTAGGACACAGAGCCCTCCATCCAGTTGACCAATCATGTTCCATTCATTCTAGGCTTCCCATTATTAGCTATGGCTAACGCATTAATCAACACTCGAAATGGGCAAATACAACTCACTTTTAGGAACATGACCCTTGAGACGAATATCTTCAATATCATTAGGCAAGTGGGAGAGGAGGATGGATTTCAAGAGGTAGATCTTATCGAGGAGATAATAGAGGAGCACATAGAGGGAAATATCGGTGGGGATGCCTTAGGAAAATGTCTTGTATCGAGTTCCGAGAGTGATGGGACGTACACTGACTTCGAGAGGGAGGTAGTGGAGTTAAGAGCAATATTAGATGAGAGAGCGTCAGATGGGGACTTAAGAGATGTAAATTGGGTTTTTAGATTTGAGGATCTACGGAATCGTGCATGACTCCCTCCAATGAAAAATTTCCCACACTTGAATTAAAGAAACTACCATCTAATGTAAAATATGCTTATTTGGGAGAGGATGAGACATTTCCCATTGTTGTCTCCTCTAGCCTAGATAAAGAGCAAGAGTGTAAATTAATAGAAATTTTGAGGAAGCACCGAACTGCTTTTGGTTGGATCATAGAGGATTTAAAAGATATAAGTCCCTTGATTTGTACCCATAAAATCCACCTCGAGGAGGACGGGAAACCTTAGAGGGAAATGCAAAAACGATTGAACCCCACTATGAAAGAGATAGTGCGAGCGAGGATCATTAAGCTATTAGATGCAGGGATCATTTACCCAATCTCGGATAGCAAATGGGTTAGTCCTATCCAAGTTGTACTAAATAATTTGGGAATGACTGTGGTCGAGAATGCCAAGGGTGAGTTAATTCCCCAACGTACCACCACCGGGTGGCGCGTTTGCATTGATTACTGAAAGCTCAATGCGGACAATAGGAAATATCATTTCCCCTTACCATTCATCAACCAAATGCTAAAGAGAGTAGCGGGACACCCATACTATTGCTTCCTTGATGGTTATTTAGGATATAACCATATTGAGGTGGATGTGCTTGATCAAGAGAACACGACTTTCACTTGTCCCTTTGGCACGTTTGCCTACAAACGTATGCCATTTGTATTGTGTAATGCGCCAACGACCTTTCAAAGGTTCATGTTTAGTCTCTTTAGCGACATGTTTGAAAGAGGTCTTGAGGCCTTTATGGATGACTTTAGCATTTTTGGCCCCTCTTTTGACCTTTGTCTTGCAAATCTTTAAAAGGTGTTATCCCGATGTGTGGAAAAGAACTTGATATTAATGTGACAACCTGCGTAATTTTGGGATATTTTAATTAATTTCTGGAAAATGGAGGAAAATAAAGTTTTTGATAAAATTATTTTTATTGCTCAAATATGTTGGTTATTATTTTTAAAGGCGAGAATTTCAAACGGTTTCGAAATCGGAGTTAAAACGGATTTTAAAATGATTTTTAAATGTTTTTGACTGTTGGAGTTGTTTTGACTTCCAACTCTTCATTTCTTTGCCTTATTTAAAGGAGTCTTTTGGATTCCAACTCTTCATTTCTTTGCATTATAAAAGGAAGTCGTGGGCAAGCCTTTTAACATACTTTTGGCCCAACTTTTGGTAGCAAATATATTTTATATTCCTCTTGTTTTTATATACACATTGGCCCTTGAGATTTGTGAGTTCCAACCTTAGATTAGAGGTGTTCTTGGGGCTATTTTGTTGGAGGTTATTGGAGGAGATTTTGTAGATCTTTTGAGTTGATCTTGAGGATGTGATCATTGGTTTCTCATCATGGTTTGAGGTATGGGGTTTTACACAATATACTCCTTAAATCTCGCGAGTGTCATTCTCTTTGATTTCTTATTAATTGAACTCATATTTGAATTGATAAATTCATTGAAATCTGGAAAATAATTGTTGAAATTATTTTAATTCATGTGGTATCATTATATTGTTGTTGATCACGTTGTCATGAGATTTTAATATGGCACGGAGGTTGGGCACCCGCCAAAATTCCTGTTTCTCGGGATATGGATTGATAAAGCATATACGGATGTGGTGAGGCCTGGTGACCCGATTAAAGTGTTATTGAGAAATTATATTGATAAAATGCTATTGAGATTTGCATTTGATTTGAATATTCGTACTCGTGTTGTTACGCCTTATTGCTAATATATTTGTTGATCATCTTTCCTGTCGTATTGTGTACTTACCCATATTTTCTTTTAGTTGGCAGGTTAGCGTGGATTTGAGCGCTATGGATTATTGGAGATTGATTTTAGGCTGGATTATTTTGGGAAGAATTTTTAATACAAGTTGGAAGAATTGTATTATTTTGATGTATAGATTTTTGGAGATTTGTATTTTATTTTTTAGTTAGTTGTTGTATTTTTTATTCGAGAGACTTGTTGTAATTGAAGATATTGAGATTAGTGGATTTATATTATTGTGGGTTTATTTAGATGCTCTATACCTTGTTACTTGTGGATTTAGTTATTTTATCGAAGTGGTGCTCCGTTCGCTCTCCCCGGGCGGGCGGGGTGTTACAATTAAATTGGGAGAAGTGCCATTTTATGGTTACCAAAGGAATAGTTCTTGGACATATAGTGTTGTCCAAAGAAATTGAGGTTGACAGGGCAAAATAGATGTCGTAGCTGAGCTTCCCCCACCTAAATCACTAAAGGATGTACGCTCTTTCTTGGGTCACGCGGGTTTTTATAGAAGGTTTATTAAGGATTTTAGCGCCATTGCTAGACCTTTAAGTAACCTTCTTATGAATAATGCCCCCTTTGAGTGGAATGAAGCATGCCAACGTGCTTTTGATAAATTGAAAAGCATTCTTATTCCCCCCCATTATGTAAGCTCCGGATTGATCCCTTCCATTCGAGCTTATGTGTGATGCGAGTGATTGCGCTATAGGGGCTGTTTTGGGCCAAATAAAATACAAGAAAGCTCATGTCATCTACTATGCTATCCTAACGTTAATCGGACCACAACTCAATTACTCTACCACGGAGAAAGAATTGGTAGTGGTAGTTTTTTCCCTAAATAAGTTTCGCTCTTACCTCATCGGTTCTCCTATCACTTTCTTTACCGAACATGCGACGCTTAAATATCTCCTTGCCAAAAAAGATGCTAAGCCTCCCCTCATAAGGTGGATGATACTCGTACAAGAGTTTAACCTCTCCATAAAAGATAAGAAAGGAGTAGAAAACATTGTCATTGATTACTTGTACTGGCTTTCATCTGACGTAGCTAGTGATCCCCTACCCATAGACGAATATTTTCCAAATGAGTAGTTATTTGCCCCTTCTTTCCTCCCCTGGTTTGTAGATATAGTTAATTATCTTGTCGCGGAAGCCATTCCTCCTTATTGGACACCGCAAGAGAGGAAGAAGTTCCTTACTTGGTCACGCATGTTTTTCTACGACGATCCGTTTCCATTTAAATATTGTGCGGACCAAATCATCCGATGTTGTGTACCGGATGATGAGACACATAGAGTCATCCATTTTTGTCATACGTAAGCGTGTGGAGGCCATTTTTTGACGAATAAGACGACCGCTAACATTCTTCAAAGCGATCTCTATCGGCCCATAATTTTTTGGGATGTTAACGCTTATTTCAAATCATGCGTTAGACGTCAAAGGATGGGAGCCATTACCCACCGAGACATGATGCCATTGATCCCGTAATCATCATTGAGATATTTGATTATTATGGTATTGAATTCATGGTCCCATTCTTTCCCTCTTCTAGTTTCTTATACATCCTCGTTGCGGTAGATTATGTGTCGAAATGGGTAGAGGCCATAACTACCAAGACTAATGACAACACGGTGGTGATTAAGTTCTTATAAGAACACATACTTTCTTGCTTCGGTGCTCTGAAGGAAATTATTAGTGATAATGGCAAGCACTTTTGCAATCGGGCGTTTAAAAAATTTATGAGAAAGTATGGAGTCCTGCACAAGGTTGGGACTACTTATCACCCCCAAAACGAGTGGGCAAGCTGAGTTAGCAAATTGTGAAATCAATAACATTCTCGAAAAGATCATCGATCCTAATTGGAAAGATTGGTCCCTCCGATTGAATGATAAGATGTGGACTTATAGAACCACATATAATAACCCCCTCGGGATGTCCCCATTTCGCTTTGTATATGTCAAGACTTGCCATCTCCCCATGGAGCTCTAACACAAAGCTTATTGGTCAATCAAGGGGTTGAACTATAATTTTGAAAAAGTCGGTGAAGAAGACAAGCTTGAATTAAATGTGTTGGAAGAGATGCGCAATGATGCGTATGAGAATGCAAAAATATCTAAAGAAAGAATGAAATTTGCACATGATCGAAATATCCGATGCAAGGAGTTTCATTTGGGGGGAAAAAGAGCTTCTCTACAACTCTCGTCTACATTTATTTTCCAGCAAATTGCGTTCGCGGTGGACGAGCTCATTCATAGTGAAAGAAGTGTTCCCCCACGGAGCTGTTGAATTGGAAGGTCCAAAGGGGGGAGACACATTCAAGGTTAATGGATAACGCCTAAAGCCATACTTAGAAGCGTGTGTTGAAGAATTCGATACCATTTAGTTATCGAACCCCATTTACGGGCTTGATTGAGAATGAAATGAGAGGTCATTGCACCCCCGACGCATATGGGGTGATTCTTCTGTACATTAATTAGTTTTAGGCTAGGGTTATTAGAGGTCGTAGAAATTGACCAAAGATGGAAATTGAGCAAAAAATGACGACTTTACGAATAAGTGTAGAGGTTAATCAACCCGGTGAGATTTTGAGTCTATCACTTTTTTAGAGTAATTAAATCAATCCGAGTTAATGATTAACTCAAAGTTCTTTTCAGCATTTAAAAAAGTCATTGATGATCTCTAATTGGTTATTTTGATTAGTTACGAGAAATGTGGGAGCTGTTGTCTTGAAAAATGCACTAAAATATCTCTAAACTAAATATATTCTCGAGACGCATACGGTAAAATAATGAGTAATTTAGATAAATGAAGTTAGGCCATCGTTTGTTTACCCAAAAATATTAGCCATAAAAAGGTATGAAAAATTATCCTTTTGCTAGCCCAATTGAGCCTAATAAAATGTTTCCTTTTCGTTTGATAACCCAAAAAACCCAATTGGCTTGGAATTGTGAAAATTGAAGGATTCAGAAAATAATGTCCAAATGGTGCAATAAATAGGGGCAAGAAAAAAATAAAGAAAAATGCTCAACAAAAATAACAAGAAAAAAAAGATTATGAAAAATAAAAACAATAGAAAAAGAAAGAGAAAAATGAGCAAAATCCCCAAAAAACACAAACAGACAACGTAAAGTGCATTTTCTAATTTCGAATTTCCCAACCATTCTCCTTTTACCCAATCCACCTAAAACTCGAAAAACTGTTAACCAAGTCCGAATAACGAAATTAATTACCGCGTGGGGAGCCTAAAATACAAAAAGACAAGATGAGAGATTGATTGGTATGAATAAGAAATGATGTTTTCCATTTTGCAATGATCGTATTCCGATGTTGAGATCCTTTCACCATAAAAATTTCGTCTTTCAGATTTGTGTGCGTGACCTTGTGTGCATTATATCTACTCGTAAAAATCACGCATAGTGAGAGAAAATAACCATATCCCGAGTTATTCGTTTATGAGAGTATCCCGAGAGCATTTGAATCAAAACGAATTTTCAAAAAGTAATGTAATGATCAATCGGTGGAAGTTAGGGGTTAAATATTTGGCTTCGCGCGCACACACACACACACACACTAAAAGTTGAGACTATTGAATATAAATTTATGGTGAATACTTTTAGAAAAGTTTAAATTGTATAAGTTTTAAGTATTTTGATTTTTTCTTCAGTTACAAACGAATTTTTTGGGTACATTCAATGCAAACCCTCACGAGACACCACTCCTTCTACTAGGTTAACCTAGGGGGTTTAAAGGCTTGTTGCATGCTCTAAGGGAAATCGTTTGCCTGTGAGAGAGGTGTTATATCATAATAACATGTTTGGTAAGTGTTGGATCGTTCTTTGATTCTTTTATATTGGTTGGGACGATCAAAGTTCTAAGTTAGGGGGTTTGACTAGGCATAATTTCCTCACATTTATCCCCGTAATTTAGAGGCTTTTATCATCTCGTGCGATGTAAATTATGTTGATTCATCTCATATCATTGCTACTTATCTCTTCTATATAATGCATCGAGTTTTGTGTTTTTCTCTTACATTTTGCAGGCATTTTATACAGGTGAAGAAAAGGGAAAACTCAAAATCAAGAAAGAAAGAAAAAAAGAAAATTCAAGGGAAAATAGTAATTTTACACCAAAAATTTGAACACAGAACCTAAGAAAAGTTGAATACCTTGAGTCCACAAGAATGCAGGAAGAAACGACATCCAAATTCGAGTCCTGGATGAAAAGTTATGAAGCTTCAAAGTTGAGAAGAGATCAAGAAAAAAAGGAAGAAAGAAAAATTCCAGCGAACCGAATCGATAGCCATATTAGCGGACCGGTCCCCCTCACTGGATTGTGTGAACCGAACTGATGAAAAATAAACCAAACCGATTCATCATACTGTATTAGCCGGACCGATTCACCCCATTAAAGAAGAAAAAATCGGACTGGTTCGGCTGGAGGATTTCTTATTTTTTTATTCTCAAAATTAGAGTTGTGCATGGTTCAAACAACACTTAAAAAAAGTGAGAGTTATATCTTATGGTATCACCGGACATTAAGGAGGAGGTTTTCACATACTTTAGAGAGATTCTTGAAGGCAAGAAACTTAGGATTCATCTTGTTCAACAATTTTTCATCTTTTGGCATTAAATTCAAGGTTTTTCTTCAATACAAGTAATATTCCTTTGTTGCTTTCAATTTCTGTCATATTTTGGTATATGATTCATTATTTTTTCAGTTAGAATTCTATTTTACATGTTTGATAACACTTTTAACGTAGGAATGATTTCATGCATCGTAGATTTCCAGTTTATTAGTAGTTGCACCATGCTAGGCTAAATTTTTAGCGGGTTGGAATATATGAACCCAACCTAGGTAACACATGGATTTAAAAGTGAATAAAAAATAATTTTTCATCCAAAGGTTTGAACTTTATCAAAACAAAAGTTGTAGGATTTTTAATTTCGTTTTCCCTAGGTAACCGGAATGTTTAAGGGTGCAATTGGCGTGTTGATAACTTCTCATCCTCGTTAAATATAATTTTTGATTTGATATTGTGAGGAATTTCGTCCTGATATGTCAAATGCTTAGAGAGTATTTGATGTCACTTTGAATGAATAATTATCTTTTTGAATCTTTTATGTTCTATGTGATCACCGACGGTCCGGGGGAGTGTATCCTAACTCCATTTTTTCTCATATAGTCAAAAGTTTAACTTAGTTCATTTTGCATGCTTAGGTAGTTTTTAATTTAATTCACATTGCATTAGTTGATAGGTATAATTCCAAACTCATCACCTTTTCTTTTCTTTTTCTGTGTCATTCCCGGGTTAAGTGTCTTTCCTATTCGTCGTCATGATTCTTCGTCCTATTCCCTGTGTTCGATACTCTACTTGCTTGAATTATTACTTACGAGACCGGTTTACACTTGAACTATATTAACACGCACTATAAACACTTTTTAAGTCACATGAGTAGGCCAAGGGGTATGCCGATCGACATACCCGCTATCTTGGGAATATTTTATTTTCCTTTTTTTGTCCCTCTTATTTTCAAAATAAAAACCCCCTTCCAAAGTTAACTTTTTTCCAATCATTTAAAATACATTTTAAATTATGAAATACATTTCATTATTCCTTTTGAATAAAAAAATCCCCAGTAGAAAATTAAAATTGCATGTAGGTTAGTTCATTAATTTAAGATAAACTAAAAATGAAAAATACATGATTTCACCCCCACCCACCCACCCCCACCCACCCACCCACCCCCACCCACCCACATATATATATAAATTTTGCTACATTTTTCAGGAATAAAGAAAATGAATAAAAATGAAAAAGAGACCAAAATTTTTTAGATGCACCCCAAACTTTCCAACCTAAACCTAAGAATGAACCACCACCTCAAGGATCCCAACGAACATGCTTCATGCGATGGATAACAATGGACCCTCCGCTTCCAAAACTAGAGCTTTCCTTATGAGCCTCAATAATCGTCGACGACGCCAATCAAGATCGAGTTGTCTTCCTCACGTGATCATCCATGAAAGCCATCCAATCTATTATATCACGTAGCTAAGATGTCGACACGCGCATAGTTTGGAAAATGAGCAATCAAGCAAAACTAAGCAACTCAGTAACAAAGGAAAAAATCAAATCAAATGTGGAGAAATCGAAAGCTAAGGTCATACCTCCCTCTGAAGAACCTCCTTGGAGAGCAGGCAACCATCTATCATTGCCTGAGGATGATAAGGCACTGATACAATGGGGCCTCCACCTCGCTGTATGTGGTAAGATGGAATAGAGAAGTGTTGGATGGGAACATCCTCCATCACCGCCACACCGCTCCTCGATGTCTGTGTTGAACGGACTGGCACACTGTTGCCCTTCCTAGTTCCTACTGAGGGTGGGGGCACACCTTCCATGTCATGTGTGGATGGAGGCATCAGACAACTGGACGCGAAGTCCTAATTGTCATACCGCGCCATTGTGTCAATATGAAATATATAGGGCTCTCCCTTCATTGCTGTCACCGGTCCTCATCTGACATCTCCTCTACCTTCCTTGTATAAGTAGGAGGTGTCGATGGTGGAACCTCCACCTCACTATACATCACCTGCCTCACCACCCTCTCTCATAGGTACTAGACTTACCTAAACTCTTGAGCCAACAACATCTGCATCTGGTCATAAATGCTCATAAACACCATTGCCCCCGTGGCCAGACGCTAGGGATAGAATGTCACTATCCCAAAATAAATTCATTGATTAACAAAATCTTCAAAAACATCAGGAAAATACACAAAAATAAAGAAAAGAAAATAAAGTCTAACTTGATCACTCGTAAGGGCATTCAATACCAACCTCACATCCTTTCGGACTAAAAACTCATTTGACACCCTATTTTCCTCCTTCGATTCATCCTTGGGAACTCCCTTGCCTCACTAGCCTTCAAAGACACCAACTGTTACTAATCACCACGTAAACCCACGTCTCTAAAAGACAATGCAGCTCTCTCAATGAAGGTCTCAAAGAATAAAAATCAAGAAGAAAATGCAAAAAATAAAGGCTACCTCCAGAAGGTACACGGGCCTCGTAAAATTTTATCGCCAACACCGAATGAAAGCATTTAGAGAAGCAAAGACGAATGCCAACATGAATCTCCCCTAGTCATATATGTGAATCTGAAACATGACCCGAAGAAAGGGAAAAAACCACAGGTGAACTCCGTCACCACTCGACGCCACAACAAAGCCTCCCATCAGGAGAAAAATGAACACGTGGGTTGACTGCCTCGCTTGATATCTCTCCGTGATGTCTATCTAATCCTTCAACACCTATATCCTTACAGAATCCCCAAAAATAATTTGCCAAAAATTCCCCTAGGCAGCCCAGATCGCATTCTCAGATCTTCATAACGTTTGATCCACTAACACTTTGTGATCCTGACACTCTAACCCCGTTATCTAGAACACGTCTATCATGGTGACCTTTATCTCACTCAGGCCCAGGTGAAACGGGTGGGTGGTTTCCCACCGCCGCCCACCCAATCCTCACAGAATTGTCGATGATGTCGGCATGTCATCCAAAGTGCAATGGGACCAAATTCTGCAACCTCCACCATCTGAAGAGTGGTGCGCTTGCATTCAAAATAAGGAATTATATAATTAAACTCAGTTCAACCCAAATAAATCCTAAACATGCATCTAGGTGTGAATGAATAAGATGTAAAGCATTCAAGTACATTAAAACACACAAATGAGGAAAACTCCCCCAAAGGGGCAAAACCATTTATTTCACTATAATTTTGTAAAGTACAATTTACATGGATTACAATAAAATACAAGGGTGACACAGAATTACCCTCAGGTGTCGGATCTGTAGTCAGCGGCTGGAAGTTTTCCTTTCCAGGAGGGCAGCAATGAAGAAGAAGGTCGGTCTTCTCCACAAGAGTATGAACAGCAAAAGAGTTTGTGTTCTAGGGTTTCAAAACGATTCACAAATGATTTAGAAATTTGTGTGAATCAAAACATGAGTTTTGTAACTCACAAAGATGAAGACTTTGAGTTTATGAACTCTGAAAATCATGTGAAGAAGTATCATAAAACCAACTCCCCGTAGTGGGTTTATAAAAGAAGTCCTGGCCCTAAAAAATCTCTGCACGATCTGGCCGAGTTTATCCCAGGAGGACCGGTCCGGGTCTGAGGCGGATCGGTCCGAGGGGGCGGATCGATTATTTTTAATTTTGGCTTTATCGGTTCGCTACCGGTTCGGGGTCTATTGGATCTTCAGCAAGCGGATCGGTCTGGTTAAGGGGCGGACCGGTCCGGGGTCGGATCGGTTATTTTATTCTGGGTGGACCGGTCCGGTTGTGTAGAATTCTGATTCCTCCTCTTCTTTGATATTCGGATCCGTTGATGACGATATGAATCTTGGATTTCTTCAACGATGTAACGGCGTACGACATAACAAATTGATAATGGACAAAAATGTCCTTACAAATCTCCCCCTATGTCTATGCCGGTACATACATAAAAACCAACATTCGAAATATCAAATTACAAAATGCCTATACAAATCTATCCTTCCATGAACCCAAAACTAGAACGATATAAATGAATAAGACTTTATCGTTTGCTCTTCGAATCTTCAGGAATCTCAACGCTTTTCTCATCAGGGTGTGCAAAATTCAGAGATCATCAACGAAGTACCTACACACATGAGAAAAAGAAAAAATACCAAGTGACGTATCGAGTTTGAAATGAGATAAACATAGATATCAAATGATGAAAGCATACTTTATCAAATCTCAAAAAACTCAAAAACTCCCCCAAAATATGATAATTCTTTCTCCCCCTTTTTTATGATGTCCTCAAATAGACAAAAAGAAGAATAAATTAAGCTAGAAAAGCCGGGGTGTCACAAGGAACAAATAAATAATTTTTGATTTTTTTTAAACAAACAAGAACACACCATGAATGAACACAAAACAACCAAGTTGATGATAACGTAAATGAATGGGTGTGATCAAATTCGATAGGAAAATCAATGCATACAAACATGACAGATGTGCACGATGAATATCGGATACTCCTAACGAATGAACTCAAATGCTTCCTTTGGTGTAAGAAAAAAATGGAACGAGACATTGACTTAATCAAATCAACATATCAAAGCTCAAAGTGATTTCCACACCAATAACGTCCAAAATGATTTCATGCTTTTTCAGGACTTTCAAGGAAGTGCAAACCCGTTTAAATATATTCCAACACTACTCCCTTTGATTTATATATGAAAATAGGCTTTCTAAATTCTCAAACTTTGGAGAATTGATGGTGAAACCTAATGGCCCATATTTGGCATGAATTGCTTTTTATTGCCTTTATATTTTTTCGGGGCTCTTTTAACCTCTTTGGACCTCGAATAATAAAATTTCTCCATTTTTTAGGTCCTTTTGAATGATGGCTTTTGCGCAACGAATAGATAATGACCTTTCGCAGCCCCTCCCCGTTCACAATTAAACACACAATCTCAGCAAAACGATTTTTACATGTAGTCCAATCTTGTCAAGTTTTGTCGCATATTGAAAGTTGTATAGACAGAATTGAGATGAAAACACTCAAGCCAACATGTGATAGACAAGTACAATAATCAAATAAAGTTTTGCATGTGTTCAATAAAGGATATATGAGTCAAACATGCAGGAAAATACCACTAATTACATCTCAAAGACTCCAAACAATGTAAAGCACATGGATGAAATGATGTAGCGTCTCAAATCTCTATCAAACAGTCACATGGATATATGAGGTGAAGTTGTGACTTGGCTATCTGAAATGCTCATCCATAAAAGGTGCAAAACATAAATATTTTTGGATTTTCCAAAAATTTTATTAAAATAAAATCTTTTTGTGCATTTCTCAAAATTTTTCTTAAAAGAAAATCTTTTTGAATTTTTTAAAAGAAATATAAAAAGCAAATAGAATAAATACACTAGTGATACAAGCTAGCAATAGGAATCAAAGGATATGACACTGCATCTTATGCTAGACACGGACCAACCCCTCAGTCAACTGTGCAAATCCCCAAAGGCTTCCTAAGACTCTCAAATCTAAGGGCATCTAAAGGTTTCGTAAAAATATCGGCTAACTGACGGTCGGTAGGAACGAAACTCAGGGATACGACCTTCTCCTCAACTAACTGACGTAGGAAGTGCTCGCGTAACCTGATGTTCTTTGTGCGCGAATATTGGACGGGATTGCGGGATATGTGAATCGTGCTCGTGTTATCACAGGAAATGATCATGGTGTCCTGTGAAATCCCATAATCCTCTAACATTTTCTTAATCCACAAGAGTTGCGTGCAACAACTCCCGGCGACGATGTACTCAGCCTCCGCAGTGGATAAAGAGATGGAGTTTTACTTCTTGCTCAACCAAGAGACAAGAGCAGAACCAAAATAGAAACTCCCACCAGAAGTGCTCCTACATCCATCTGCATCCCCGGCCCAATCGACATCCGAATAGGCGGACAAACGATCATCGGTATCAATGGAATACCAAATCCCGTATGAGAGAGTCCCACTCACGTATATGATAATAAGTTTTAGAGCGAGTAAGTATGACTCTTTCGGAGATGCCTGATAACGCGCACAGACTCCAACACTAAAGGCTATGTCGGGACGACTGGCAGTCAAGTAGAGAAGACTACCTATCATACTCCGATATAAGGTTTGCTCTACATCCTTGCCTGAAGTGTCCTTACTAAGCATGATAGAAGTACTCATAGGTGTACGTGCATGCTTAGCGGATTCTAAACCAAATTTCTTCACTAGGTCTCTAGCATACTTGGATTGGGAGATGAACATCCCATCTTCTAGCTGACGAACCTGGAGACCGAGGAAGAAAGTAAGCTCACCTACCATGCTCATCTCAAACTCACTTTTCATCTCCTCCTCAAAGTGGTGAGCATGCTGGGAGCATGTGGATCCAAAGACTATGTCGTCCACATAGACCTGGGCAACCAAAATTACACTATCATCTCTCCTAACGAACAACGTCATATCAACTCCCCCTCTCTTGAAGCCACGGGCTAAGAGATAGGAAGTAAGCCTCTTGTACCAAGCACGGGGTGCTTACTTCAAACCATACAAGGCTTTCCTCAGATAATAAATGTGCTCAGGGTGCTTAGGGTCTTCAAACCCTTTTTGTTGTTCCACATAAACCTCCTCCTGTAGAATGCCATTCAGAAAGGAACTCTTGACATCCATCTGATATAACTTGAAGCGCAGATGACATGCGATGGCGAGTAGTAAGCGGACGGACTCGAGCCTTGCAACAGGATCAAATGTCTCCCCAAAGTCTACACCCTCAATCTGTGTGTAGCCTTGAGCGACCAACCTAGCCTTATTTCTGATTATGGTACCATTTTCATCCATTTTATTCTTGAAAATCTACCGGGTACCAATCACATTAGTCTCACTAGGTCGGGGGACAAGTTCCCAGACATTATTATTTTTAAACTGAAGCAACTCATCCTACATAGTAGATATCCAGTGTTCATCTTTGAGTGCTTCTTTATGATTCTTGGGCTCGACTTTGGACATGTAGCAAAAATGACTGACAACGTTTTCTAACTGAGCACGCGTCTTAACCCCTAGAGTGGGATCGCCAATAATGGCAGAAGGGTCATGACTCTTGTGAACCCAAGCAGGTGTGTCCCCTAACACATGAGTAGGGTCCACAGAGTGTGGGTGAGGGACAAGTAGATCACTGTCAGAAGAGTCCTCAATCTCACACTGAAGGTTAGAATCAATAGCCGTCGAAGGTTTGTCATCTTGCACGGTGACGTTTATTGATTCCATAACCTTAGAGCTCTTCAGGTTAAAAATCCGGTACGCTCTACTATTCGATGAATATCCTAGAAATATTCCCTCATCACCCCGGGAGTCAAACTTTCCTAATTGCTCTCTATCCCGTAGGATGTAGAATTTACTCCCCAAAACACGTAAATATGCCAGATTGGGTTTCTTGCTAGTCCACAATTCATAAGGTGTCTTAAGTGTGTGTGGACATAAGTAAACCCTATTTACCGTGTGGCATGCAGTAGAAACTGCCTCTGCCCAAAATCTCCTAGAAACTTTGCGACCTAGAAACATAGATCTAGCCATCTCTTGGATCGTTCTATTCTTTCTCTCAACAATCCCATTTTGTTGAGGAGTCTTCACAGCAAAAAACTCATGTTTGATCCCAAGGATGTCACAGTAAAAATCTACCTTTTCTTCCTTAAATTCAGTGCCGTTGTCACTACGTATCCTGTTAATAGTGACTCCATATTGATTTTGCAGGGCACGACACTTGATCATTAAAAACTCTACAGCATCGAATTTCTTTCTCAGAAAACCTACGATGGAGTATCTGGAGAAATCGTCTACCATCACGAGGATATACCTATTACCACCAAAACTCTCAGTACGAGTAGGACCCATAAGATCCATGTGAATCAGCTCAAGTACTCGGGAGGTGGTAATGGAATGCAACTTCCTATCAGGGCTCCAAATTTATTTTCCCAACTGACAGGGTCCATAAATCGTGGAAGTTGGCTTTCCAAGAGATGGTAAGCCACGTACTAGGTCCTTTTTAGCTAAACGAGTTAAATCTCCAACGTTCACGTGACCTAGACGTTAGTGCCACAAATCCATAGGAGAGATCGTGGCGCTGTTGCAGACAAGTGAGGATGTGGGCTCAGTCCCATAACAATTATCCTTTGTCCTCACCCCTTGCACTAAAAGTTTACCGGCATGATTATAGACCTTATAAGCGTCCCGATCAAACTTTACGGAAAAGTTAACGTCGCACAGCTGGCTAATGCTGAGAAGGTTTGCTTTCAAACCTTTGACGTACAAAACATTTTCTAGCTTAAGAAATCCAGGTAACTCGACAGTACCACGTCCTATAATGCTAGACTTGCTCCCATCTCCAAAGGTGATTCTGCCATCCTGATAATCCTCAGGAGATGTAAAAAATGAGGCATCACCTGTCATATGTCTGGAGCATCCACTATCAAAATACCACTGTGAGGTATTATGTGCTTTGAGAGCAACATGAACAACAAAGGACTTTTTATCTTTCTTAGGTATCCAAGAAGTGGTGACCTTTTATTTGCCTTTGTTGTTGTTGGTTTTAGTTGGAATGTGAGAAGCATTTACTGACGACAAAGACATCCGTCGAAATTCCTTTATCAAACTCTGTGATGTGGTGGCTAAAAACTCAACACGCTCTCAGACTGGCAAATTCATCAGTATGGCGTGGTGGAGCAGAAGTACGTCGTGTTCAACCCAAACTATAGCAAAACTCCCTAAGGTGGCCTTTTCTTTTGCAATATGTACAAAAGAACACAGTCTTAGGCAGACCTTGGTTTGCTTTTCTTGGTTAAACTCTCCTTCGTATATTTTGGCGATGACCATAAGGAGTAGTAGTGAACTCAGGGACTGGTCCAGGTGCAATTTGGGACGTGGAGGCATCATCATAACCAATTCCCTGCCGATCACCAAAACCTAAAGCGGGGTCGAGGAGCATCTTTCCAATTTTCCTAGATCTGTCCTCGATTTGTACCTTGACTTCCCGTGCTCTCTCAAGGTCATGAGTAAGATGGGAAACAAGGACTTCAAGTTTCTTTCGAGTCTCCAGGGAGGTATGGAGCTCACTCGAAAGACTAGCCACTTGTTTAGTCAAGTCCCCTTTCTCTTTCTCAAAACAACTCTCTCTCTCTTTCTAAACAAACTTTCTTTCTCAAAACAGGTAGACTCTCTCTTTCTCATGGCGGTGCAGGTGGAGGACTCTCTCTCTCTCGTTTCTTCTAACCCTTCTTCTAACGCGGTGATTCTTAGAAATAATGCTTTATTATGTTTTTTAGTTTTAAATGACTCATTATATAACTCGACGTAGGTGCGTTGAAGATTACTTTTGCTCTCACTTGCATCATCCTCCCCCTCACTAGCATCGCTCTCACTGTCAAGGTGCCCCTGTGAAGTAGCATCCTCATCGTCGTGGGGTGCTCTAGGAGTACTCAGATGACTATCCATGAATGCAGTGAAGCTACACTCATGCGGTGACTCATCTCCCGAGTCCACCGACTCGACCTCACTATCGTCATTAAGGGTAGCATTAAGGACAGCTTTGCCCTTTTCTCTATTCAGACGTGTAGCACACTCAAAAGCTCTATGTCCCCTACCGTCGCACTCATAGCATCTCTCACTGTCTTTCTTAGGAGGGGTTTTAACTTCTTTTTCATTTTTCTTTTCAAACTTATTTTTCTGAAAATTCTTCTTATCTTTAAAATTTCCACTTTTCTTAAATTTGAGAATTTTCTTAAAGTTTTTAGCAAATAGAGCCAGATCATCTAAGTCAAAATCTCATTCAGAATCAGAAGTTTCACTATCTTTCTTTCTAGACGAACCTACTCTCTTTCTTGCCGTCCCCTCGCTTTTTCTATCTTGGGCATTAAGTGCAATTCCTTTATCTTTAGGCTTCACAGAATTAGGAAACATGCCTATTTCATATGTTTGCAAGTCTCCTACAAGTTCTTCCAATTTTAGCGTATTTAAATTACCCATAGAATTTAGCACAGTGACCTTAGGGACAAAACGCTTAGGCAATGATCGAAGAATCTTTTTCACAACTCTTGCATTAGGAATATGTTCACCAAGATTAAAGCTAGTATTAACAATATCAGATAGCCTAGCATAAAAATCATCAAAACATTCAGTCTCATGCATGGTGATGGTTTCAAATTGAGTTGTCAAATTTTGCAATTTAGATTCTTTCACAGCATTAGTTCCTTCATGGGTGAGTTGCAAAACATCCCATGCCTCTTTTGACGTGGTGCACGCCATGATACGTCAGAACTCTTCAGGAGTGATGGATCCGAAAATAGCACTTAAACCCTTAGAGTTAAAAGATGACCATTTAAATTCTTCTTCAGTCCAAGAAGTGACAGGTTTTAAACTGGTCACATTTTCAACAGTGACGGAGGGAGGTGTCCACCCTCTTTCAACTAAAATCCAAACACGTTCATCTATGGCCTTTAAAGCAGACCTCACACGGGCTTTCCAATATGCATAGTTAGTTCCGTAAAAAACTGGCATTTTATTATATGATTTCTCCATTGAACACGCTCTTTTTCAAAAATCAATTTTTCAGAAAATTGATATCTTAGAAATTTTTTGCGGAAACTAGGAATACGCGATAGATTAGCGTAACCCGCTCTGATACCAATTTGAAGAGTGGTGCGCTTGCGTTCAAAATAAGGAATTATATAATTAAACTCAGTTCAACCCAAATAAATCCTAAACATGCATCTAGGTGTGAATGAATAAGATGTAAAGCATGCAAGTACATTCAAACACACAAATGAGGAAAAATCCCCCAAAGGGGCAAAACCATTTATTTCACTATAATTTTGTAAAGTACAATTTACACGGATTACAATGAAATACAAGGGTGACACAGAATTACCCTCAGGTGCCGAATCTGTAGTCAGCGGTTGGAAGTTTCCCTTTTCAGGAGGGCAACAATGAAGAAGAAGGTCGGTCTTCTCCACAAGAGTATGAACAACAAAAGAGTTTGTGTTCTAGGGTTTCAAAATGATTCACAAATGATTTGGAAATTTGTGTGAATCAAAACATGAGTTTTGTAACTCACAAAGATGAAGACTTTGAGTTTATGAACTCTGAAAATCGTGTGAAGAAGTCTCATAAAACCAACTCCCCATAGTGGGTTTATAAAAGAAGTCCTGGCCCTAAAAAATCTCTGCACGATCTGGATGAGTTTATCCCATGCGGACCGGTCCGGGTCTGAGGCGGATTGGTCCGAGGGGGCGGATCGATTCTTTTTAATTTTGGCTTTATCGATTCTCTACCGGTCCGGGGTCTACTGGATCTTTAGCAAGCGGATCGGTCCGGTTAAGGGGTGGACCAGTTCGGGGTCGGATCGATTCTTTTATTCCTGGCGGACCGGTCCGGTTGTGTAGAATTCTGATTCCTCCTCTTCTTTGATATTCGGATCCGTTGATGACGATATGAATCTTGGATTTCTTCAACTATGTAACGGCGTACGACATAACAAATTGATAATGGATAAAAATGTCCTTACACCATCAACTTCACTTTCCTGGGGAGATTCTCCCATACCTTCTTAATCGTAATCGATCCTTGAGAGCATATGCCTAACAAATCAATGTCAAATGTTGGGATTTTATATTAAAAGTCATACTTCTCTAGTGAATTTTAATATGACTATTTAATAAGAATCCTCACAAGTAGAGTTTGGATTATATTATTTATAAATTTATGCATAGGTGTATTTTATTCTATATAGTAGATGATCTGGTGTGTAGAGTTCAGTTTACACACTGAAGATCGGATCATCGGTTCTTGTAGAATATAAGTATGGTTCAAAATCTTAAATGGAGATTGAAACACCATCGATAGGATTATATCATAATATTTTAGTAGGTCTATCTTGATTATGGAAAATGGTATTGTTTTATGCTAGTACACTTTGTGTGTATTAAACGGAATCAATTTGAGATAATCATCTTTATATTCACTAAATAAGATAATGCACATCTCATAGTCATTATGAGTGCTTGAGCTCTTAATCTAGACATAATTGATGGATACGTGCATTGGTTGTACATTATTTTAACCTATTAGGGGAGATTCATTTATGGATCAATAAGCTTGGTTGATTGGGTAATGGTGATTACTGTATGGTGAAAGTTAATTATGAATGGAATCCATGTCTCGGTATAGAGATTGATGATTCCCTCTTGATGTAGCTTATAATTTTTAATTATGTCAAACCTGACCGATGGATTTAATTATCATACAGATCAAATAAGTTAAGCGGATGGTCTCAAGGAATTTTATAAGAAGTCGATTAAATATAATTGTCAGTAATTTAATTTAATAGACGAGTATCTGTAATCTTAATGCTGGGAGATTATTAAGCATATAATAACGTGGGGCTCGAAATTATAATTTTGAGATAGTAAACTATAGTTGAATTATTTTTTTTAGTGGAATGAATAATGATTTCTAGAATTATGGAATAAATTATAGAGTTTAATCAGGGTTTCTGTAGGAAGCTAGTCTCCTATTTCTCATTGAGGTCCCCGTGATAGCTTATATAAGCAACCCTTTGTCTCCTAATAAGTGTGAGATTATTATAGATAAGAAAAATATCTGAAAAGGAGTGGTATGGTCATACTCCTTGGTTCCCACCCACAATGGAATATCTTGGCTTAAATGAATACCATGGAAGTTCTCAAGGTCTCTTTTAAAGCTCTCATATTGTAAAATTGTATACAAAAAAATGGAGCACCGAAAAACTATGAAATTAGAACCACGGGTTCTTGATATATATAGGGGAAGAGACACAAAAAATTACAGGTCTTAAGGAGATTTTTTGTTCTGCCTGCTCATGCATCTTTACTAAACAGTGATTCACGAATCAGATCTGATAACAGGAAGTTGATTTGGAATCGAAACAAGAATGAATCAAGAATGTTGATTAAATATTCAAGAAAGTGTTTTACTATATATAAAACCTAATATAATACTTTGGGATTTATATATATATATATATATATATGAAGTTTTGGTGATGAAATCAATAGAAGAACATATGATTTCACCCACTTAAACAAATTCGCAACACGTCACGGTGTTTACTTATCGGAGCCATAATATGAGAATTCTTTATCGGATGGGGCTAAAATGTTTTTTGGGAGTTTTAGAGGCCGAAAGTTATAAAAACACATGAAAGATCTTATTTTGATGCTGTTAATTTTTTAAAAAAAAAATAATTTGTATTTCGTGGCTGCTATACCGTGAGATTTACGACACGAATCGGTGTAACGTGAAAGCGATTAATTCTCTATGGTTCAACCCATAAGGAAATGTAAAGGTATAAGATCTTGAATCTCCTTGTAAATCTACCATAATCATTGTTAACGCAAAAATTCTCCATCTACGAGGACCAATCAGAAAAGGACACATGTCATCCTACGTGGTAATATTTGACACCCGAGGATAGTTGGTCGGCATCCGAGGAGTGTTAGTCGGCACCCGAGGAGAGTTGATCAGTACCCGAGGAGAATTAGTCGGCACCCGAGGAGAGTTGGTCGTCACCCGAGGAGTGTTAGTCGGCACCCGAGGAGAGTTGGTCGGCATATAAACCAGAAAGATCAAAGGATAACTATGCATTTAATGTGCATTAATGAAGATGGCAGCACATTTAATGAGCCTTAATGTACATTTATACTGTATTAATAGATGACAACACATAGCATACCAATCAATTCAATAATTAGATTCGTTGAATGTAGACATAAATGTCTACATACAATGAATCTCTTTATCTCTCATCACTATAAATACATGTATTCCCTTACCCAAAAGGAGGAGATCCGGGGGAACCTAGAAACACCATACACAAGATACTCATCCTTTCTCTCTCTACACCTTATGGTGCTATTGTAAACCCCTGGGAATAAAATAACAGTGGACGTAGGCTTTATTCATAGCCGAACCACTTTAAAAACCTTTGTCTCTTACATGTTTGATTTGAAGTTTATCTTCATCTTCAATCTCATCCTCATCATTTATCTGCTGTTGACGCCACTAAAATGACAGTGGCCATTTTCTGTCTTCAACAGATTGGCGCCGTCTGTGGGAACGTGTTACAAGCATTGTTCTCCATCATAAGCTAAGTTTTTATTTTCTCTACGTATAATCAATTATACATACATCTGTTGATTCAATCATGATTTTTATGTTTATATACATAAATTAATTGTCCAATTTTTATCTGCAAAATGTTGCATATCATGATTTTAAAATCATAACTGTTAGATTCATTCTTATTTAGAAATCTGAAAAATAGTGGATTTCATAAATCATAACTTTTTGCTTGATTCTCAAGTTTCAATTTTATATCATGGAATACATATTTTAAATGATTACATATACCAATATATACGACGGTGGTAAGATTTGATAATTTTCATTATAAATTTTGTAAGATCTTTGATGTCTATTCAAATTCCCATCATATTTTTAATCAAAGAATGGGAAAAGGTTAAAGACAATAAAATGTTTTCTCATGGAAATCATGACCCAGATTTATTTTCTCTCTCTTCAAGTTTGAGTCTCTTTGCATTCATTTTTATGAACTATATACTTAATTTGGTTCATCTTCCATCTATGTCAATAAAGTCTCATTGATTGATTTTTGAAATAAATTTGGTAATAACTTCGATCATTCACCATATTTTTATCTCTCCAAATAGGGAATAGGAAGGGATCAATATAAAAAATAATTTTCTCTCACCTGAAAAACCATTACCCACCTCTTGTAAAAAAGGATCAATTAAACAATCATGACCATATCAAGACTCTGGGCACAAATTTGAGATGTTGGCTCCTCGTTCATCACATCACGGGGTTTCTTTGTCAGAATCACATGATCTAGTGGATTATAGAATGGATCATTTAAATTAGCAATATTAATGCTTGGATTTTACATCGAATGTTATTTTTCTGATTTATTGGTTCGAGATATGTTGGGACATAGCAATCTCATGAAAAATTCATCAACGCGGCTCATATTGCTGTTCGGAATCATCCACTTACAACCCCTATTTCTGGTCAGCCATACATATTATTGGTCGGCATCATCTCAGGCCATCTTTTATTAAAGGGAAGCTTAACCAGACAATTTTTAATTGTCGGAGATAAGATGTGAAGATCCACCAGCAACGTTGAAATAATGTTATCCAACTACGAGATATCTTATTGTTGGTCGGAGACTCATATTGTAGCTCAGTGGAACCAATTGCAGGTCGACGATCATCTACTTCTTGATCAGCGATATCTCAGTCTTGTTCGGAGGGTTCAATTTACTGGTCGAAAACTATCCAACCATCCACTTCTTGGTCGGCGACATCTGATGTTGTTCGCTGACCATCCAACAGCTAGTCTGCAATATCAATGCACCATTTTTGTTGATCGACAAAATCGCTCTGCTGGTCGGGGACCATTTGCTTCTTGGTCGGCACCATATATTCTACATCCTGAGACGTCCTCAAATGTTGGTCGGTAGCAGTATAATCTTGGGGGCTCGGGCAGCTTATTAAAATTCCATAGGGCCGAGATTCAATCCCGATGAAAGCTCATCCACAATCGTAAATCTCTGGAAACTATTATTACTCGACATCAGGCAATTTTTCCTCGACATATCAGCCAACATATATTATTTCATTTTTTGAAATTAATATTTTTATTTCTCGAGCATATACCTATCATATATTTATTGAATGATTAAATTATTCTCATGACTAATAAATTCAGCCTACACATATGGTAAAGCAAGATATTAATTTTTACAGGTACAAGACTCAACGCCGACGAATGCTCGGAAACAATCAGGAAACTAATATCATTTCACCTCAATGAGGCATTATATATTTTATTATTGCTCGGAGATATCGGCTCACACACAAATTATTCTATATATCCCTTGGGATTCATATTGTATATTCATCTCAACACGGAACTCAACGAGATATTCATATTCAGCTCCGAGGAAGAACTATAACGTTTATTATATTTCACCCCCAACAGATGGTTGGTCGGGGTAATTCTTATCTATATTCAGGCCCAGCAAAGTACTCGGCCATTTTCTTATATTCTGGAAAATATCATTCTTATTCGGCATTATGCAATGTTGCCTCGACAGATTAGCAAGACAGTTTATTATTATTCTAAATCATTCTTTATGTCTATGCATATTCATATTATCTTATTCCCAACAATCTGTTGGTCAGCTCCGAGGAGGTCTCCAGAATTTATTATATCTTATTCCCAACAATTTGTTGGTCAGCTCTGAGGAAGTCTCCAGCATTTATTATATGTTATTCCCAACAATCTGTTGGTCAGCTCCGAGGAAGTCTCTATCATTTATTATCAAAAATATATTCCCAAAAATGCCAACTAAGGTTGGTTGGGAAGAAAAACTATTCCTAAAAATGCCAACTAAGGTTGGTTAGGAAGTAAATCTATTCCTAAAAATGCCAACTAAGGTTGGTTGGGAAGTAAATCTATTCCCAAAAATGACAACTAAGGTTGGTTGGGAAGTAAATCTATTCCCAAAAATGTCAACTTAGGTTGGTCGGAAATAAGAAGTTGTCAACTACAGTTGGTCGGAAACATTTTATGAGTATGTGAAAGCGATCAAGCAAAAAGCATTCAAAGTTCACATTCCACACTTGGGGGCTTCTATTTAAAATTCAGTTGTTCATTCGGTGGCACATTCTAATAACATCATACGATCGAGCATAAAATTCAACTCCATAAACTTACATAGTCGGGGCCCCGACTAATTATCATTCAGAAGTTGTTTTTCTTGCTCGAGAATTAGTTTTGATATTGAAGTTCAGGAGGATATTGAAGTTCAGGAGGCTATTGAAGTTCAGGAGGTGCATTCAGAAGTTCAGGAGGCATATTCAGGAGTTATTATGCACATGCTATTGAAGTTCAGAAGTCAAATTCAGCATCTACAGCACTGAGATCTTTACTACTATTGTCCCGACCAATATTGAAGAAGAAATTGTATGAAAATGTTTCGAAGTCCACCACTAGCTTGGTAGTAATCAGATTAAAGAGTTGGGTTCAAAAGCTAGTATGTTACTCAACAAAGTATTCAGAGGATCATAAATCAGAAGAATCAAGCACGTGAAGTTAGCACTCAGTTGCTCGGCACAAGAGGCAGTTGGTCGGCTAGCAAACCAATCAACATACTTGAAGATTATGACAAGCTACAAGCTTCATACTATGGCATGGATGCATCCAAATTCCCAGGGGTGATACATAGCACACGGAGTTCCTCAAAAGAAAGATTAACAACCATCGATCAACCTGCATCATATGTCATCCAGGAGATAATGCACTTTATGTTGAACAAATCAAGAAGGTAGATCAAGAATTTTACGAGCACCGAGCAACATTGCACAATAAATACTCCATCCTTTCAAGTAAACCATCAAGCATGGAGCATTGGGGGCTTCTGTTAACGCAAAAATTCTCCATCTATGAGGACCAATCAGAAAAGGACACATGTCATCCTACGTGGCAATATTCGACACCCGAGGAGAGTTGGTCGACATCTGAGGAGAGTTGGTCGACACTCGAGGAGTGTTAGTCGGCACCCGAGGAGAGTTGGTCAGTACCCGAGGAGAATTAGTCGGCACCCGAGGAGAGTTGGTCGGCACCCGTGGAGTGTTAGTCGGCACCCGAGGAGAGTTGGTCGGCATATCAACCAGGAAGATCAAAGGATAACTATGCATTTAATGTGCATTAATGAAGATGGCAGCGCATTTAATGAGCCTTAATGTACATTTATACTGTATTAATAGATGACAACACATAGCATACCAAGCAATTCAATAATTAGATTCGTTGAATGTAGACATAAATGTCTACATACAATGAATCTCTTTATCTCCCATCACTATAAATACATGTATTCCCTTACCCAAAAGGAGGAGATCCGGGGGAACCTAGAAACACCATACACAAGATACTCATCCTTTCTCTCTCTACACCTTATGGTGCTATTGTAAACCCCTGGGAATAAAATAACAGTGGACGTAGGCTTTATTCATAGCCGAACCACTTTAAAAACCTTTGTCTCTTACATGTTTGATGTGAATGTTTATCTTCATCTTCAATCTCATCCTCATCATTTATCTGGCGTCAACAATCATATTTTATCAAAACCTAATTATCATATGAATCAAATGATCTGATAATTTTTTTAAGTCCTCCAACAATTGGTATCAGAGGAGGATTTTGATTTACATGATAATTGAGAAATCCATGTAATCCATCAAAATCGGTCTAATCAATTTAGCTTTAATCTTGAATGAATGCTAGATCAAGGATATAACCTTTTTTTATAGATATTCCTACGTTTCATCCCTCCATTATGGTCCGATGCATGTTTATTAATTTTATGTGATTGGATCCTACGCTGATCTATGCATAGCTATTTTTTTTGGTTTAGATTGGATTGTAATAATTAATATATAGTTTTAGCTCATTAGATCTAATTGTAATTATTACATATAATTTTTTTGGTTCATCAGAATCTACGTAGATTGATGAGTCGAACACCAAAGACAATTTAGGGACGAATGAGATTTGTTGGACAATAATTTAGACACCAAAGACACTTTGGCTTAGCCTAGATTTCCTACTTGGCATGGTTCGTCACATGTGAATGATTCTTAGAGTCCAAAATTATACGGGACAAGGAATTAGAGACCATAATGGAGAGGAACCTAATTTTTAGCTTTCTTATTGTTTATGGATTGTATCTCTTACTTTTCTTATTTTATTGCGATTATGGTTCTTGTTTAATATTTACGTTTATTTAATGGCAAGTTAAAATTAATCTATTTTAGCGAACCCATTAAATTGGACAATACGGACAAATATTATTGAACCCGACCTTAAATCACTATTTTCTTAGAAAAATAGATTTTTTGGTGGTTCGATTTTAAATTTATTAAACTTATGGTTTTATTTATTATTCAAATTAAATTAAATTTCCAAAATTATTTTAAAATAAAATAATTTAATTATTTTTGTATAATTAAAAAACCAAAACTGGTTATTTTTTTTGAATAAATAAATTAGAAAATCCCATTAATTTAATTGAAAAAATGAAACAGTCTCCATAATTATTTGCTTTAATTTTTTTTATAATAATGGGTTTTTATTATGTGTAATTACAAAATAAAAATTAAATTCCCTGCTTTATTTTTCAGACATATGTTTTTTATTTTAAATAAAATATAAGGGAATGTAGAATTTATGTTTATTACACATGTTTTAGACGCGTGAAAATTTGGGTAACTGAAAAATTTGACACACGTTGGTTACCCTGTATTTTTGAAATACTAAAATTAAACTTGTATTTTTGACAACCACACAAAAGTTTTAAATTACTAAGTGGGAAGGGAATTAGTCACAAGTCCTATGGTCTTCATCAACAATTTGTAGGTTTTCAATAACAAGTAGGTCCATTAAAGAGGAATACTAATTATTGTGGTAACCAGTAAAATTTTCCTCATGAGTAATTTTTGGCTCATATTCACATGGAAGGCCTCCCAAAGGAAGAGTCCATGTGATACAAGATAGTCTAAAATTAGATGGTGGTATACACTTAGACACAAAATTGTAGTAGATTCTCCAAAGATGAATGCTGTTATTTTCTGGAACCAAAGTGTCAGCTATTAATTTTATTTGACATAATCTTTGCTTAGATGATAAAACTGAAGGAATTGACGTGCCTAATGTGATTATGGATAGCAGGTTATCCAGAGAGGAATTATATTCAAACGATAATTGGGATATTGATGAATTATTTTAAAGTGATAGAGGGAACCGACTTTAAATTCAATTCAAAGTTAATTACTTATCATTATATGTTCTTTATCATGCTATTTTCTAGTTTTAAATTGTAACTCCATTATCCACTTGTTTCATATTCAATTTTATATACCTTTGGTAATAACTAAAAGGACCTAATTTAAATTGAACATAGTGTTGACAGTAGAGAAATGCATATGTGAATTCAATAGTCACGTTATAAGATTTTTGTAAGGAACTCTAGATTATAACTGAACAAGATTAATGGGATGATATAATATGACTTATTCATTAAGTCAGATATATTGTGATATTGATATTAATTGGTGTCCACTACTTATAATATAATGAATATCTCACATCGAATGTTTGATAATAAGGATCATATAAGGTAGGTTGCCATGAATGACTTTAAAGGAATATTAGTATAATTGATACAACCTTAGTTATAAGACTATGTTTTGATGGTGATTTCTCATATGAAGGAACTAAAAATCTAAGGAGGTGAAATTAATGGAGAAGCCCACATCGATATCCTCTATAACAAAAGGTTTTATCAGGATATCATATATGTATTGAAGTTACTTAAGTAAATTCAATTCTTAGCCTAAAAGTGGATAAAATCTAAAGTCGAATAAGAAACTAGTAAGTCAAAATTCAGGCAACAACATTTAGGGTAGCAAGAATCGAATTTTTTGAATAAGTTGATGCATCTCTTGCTTGCTATCTGTATGTGACAGGGACATGTCAATCACCTCTTTATCTCATCTCTTATCAACGCTAGAACTTTTTAATAAATGATGGCATTCCCGACTCGTGAAGTGAATCTCAATCTCTATTCATTAGTTTAACACTAAGATGTAGAAAGGGATCGAATATGGGTCAAGAGATCTTCAATTTAGAAATAAATTGAGAAGTACGTTGGGGGTGAAGTAAACATAACTCTAGCAATATAGACTGGGCCTGCTTCCCATTCATTCTTTTATAAGGATGCTCTTCGGCTGGTCAATAGGGCACTGCTAGGTTTCAAAGACATTTAGTGACTTGCATAATCCCAGGTGAATTCACTAAGAGCAGTTAGAACACTAATAGGAGTTAATAAGCTTATGTTTTTTAAAAAACGGTAGATAAATTTATTTGCAAAAACTTGAACAATATTTAATGGTTTATTCTACGGTAACCTGAATTGTAGACACATGGGCCATTAATCATTTATTTAAGGAAACCATTCAACTAGTTGTAGGTGAATTTATTAACAACTGGGAATTTGTATTTACAGTGGGAGACGCGAGTCTTGGTTTTAATAATTAGAGATTAATTTTAAATGATTTCTTTTAAGTATATAAGAAGACCGAACGTTGGTTCGAATTCTGCTATTTTTATGTAAGGATATTTGTTTTATTTTAATAACATATATGTTTTTAATGGTAAAAAAAAATAAATCCATCTTTTGCACTAATGTGGATAATTATTACAAAATAAATCTCATTTTTAATACACTGTAGTTTTTAAATGATATTCATGATTTATCACTAAAATGATAAGATTATTCTCTATAAACCACAATATATCTATATCGCCAAATACCGAGCTAATTTTATCTAAATGGATTATAAACTGGTAGAAGATGGGTTCTTACATTCATTGGAAGTGGAGGAACTTTTACTTAATGAGTATGGTTTTAATGAAAAATGACCAGGAGTTATTATAGCTACATAATTATTAAAAATGATATGTTATGAATGATGTAATTATATAACTATCTATTTGGGAATTTAAGAATTACATATGAGTAGCTCGGATTATATCTATGAAGATAATGCCATAAGTTACTTTCAGTAATGGAGTGTGAAAGAGAGAAGAATCAAGTTTCTTTCAGAGGTGATAAGATTCATGATAGATTATTCATAAGATATGGATACAATATATGTCAATATTGTTTTCTAATTTCGATACATTCTATAATGGGTAGTGCAAGATTATGTTGGGAGAAAACTTGACAAGTTGGAATAAGAAAAAATGTTTTAACGTAGATTCTAGACCACATTCCTAAAAGAACTGTTCAAAACAAATGAAGGTATGATAGGCTTATGTGAATTTCATTTGTACCACCAGTATAGGCGGAAAGGAATTCTACTACCTTGTCGTTATGGGAGGATTGTCAATTCTCGTAATGGTAAAAATCATATAAACACATCGCAATTTGTACACCCGTAAATGGTTAACTTTATCTTAGTGGGATCATTTCTTATTCTTAGGATAGTTACCCATCGTGACCCCTGGAGAAGAAGATAACCATCTCTATAACTATAAAAAGGTATTCCTTCAAAATGATGCGTAACATTCTTGGAAAAATTATGATATCTGGTACTATATAGATTCAACAAGATGGGGTCAAACCCATAAGTTGAAAGTGATTCTACTAAGATAGGTAAAGACAGAAAGGTGAACTCCTTTAAGACTAGGCTTATGAGGATAAGTTTTATCCTATCACTAGTAGCCACGATAATGTCGCTCCAGGGTCTCTTTACCATTGTCATTCATTTCGTTTACGAAACAATCTACATAGTTTTGACTGTGATTAGATTTGTAACCAGGTACGATTCATAGTGAAGTGCTAAGAGTGCATGATACGCAACCTTAAGAAGTTCATTTAAGAACTTAAGCTAGAATCAGAGTTGTAGAACATCCATTTTTATCAGGTAAATCAAATCCATGATTTTGATAAATAGTTGAATGTGTTGTATGTGTCCAATGTGTACAAAAGGAGTGATATAATCATGGTGGTATTTCTAGATACTAGATGTATGAATATATTTCTCATCGCACGCGATGTGTGGATAAGTTACACACTTAGAGTGTGGTAGTCCAAGCAATTTAATATGAAAACATTAGAATACTCTATTATATTTTTGGGATCACATTATCATTTGACCACTTGAAAGAATGTACTTTGACTTATCTAAGTTATCATATTGAGGTAGTGGCTAGGTTTAAAAGACAATTAGAGAATTGCGTAATCCCAAGTGAATTCACTAAGAGCAGTTAGAACACTAGTAGGATTTAATAAGATTAGTAGATAAATTTTATTTGTAAAAAAATGATTTTTTTATTGGTTTGTTCAACGGTAACCTAGATCGTGGACTCACTAGCCATTAACCATGGCTTCCAGGAAACCATTCAACTAGTGATAAGTGAATTTTTCTACTACTGGAAATTTATAATTACAGTGGAAGACATGAGTCTCGATTTTGATTATTAGAGATTAATTTTAAATGATTGCTTATAAGTATATAAGAATAGAAGGAACTATGGTTTCACTTCTACTCTTTTTATGGAAGGATATTTTATTTTTATTTTAATAACATATAATTTGGTAATGGTAATAAATAATAAATCCACTTTTTGTACTAAATTGGATAATCATTACAAAATAAATTTCATAGTTAGTACACTGTAAGTTTTTTAATAATATTCATGATTTATCACTAAAAGGGAAAGATTATTCTCTGTCAACCATAATATATCTATAACACCAAATATTCGGGACATGTTATCTAAATATATTATAAATTGGTAGAAGATGGGTTGTTATATTTATTGAAAGTGGAGGCACTTCTAGTTAATGAGTATGGTTTAGATGAAAAATCACCAAGAGTTATTATAGGTACAAAAATATTAGAAATAGTTTATTATGATTGATGTAATTCCATAACTACCTATTTGGAAATTTAAGGATTACATATCAGTATTTTGGATTATAGCCATGAAAATAATGCCACAGGTTACTTTTAGTAATGGAGTGTCAAAAAGAGAAGAATCAGGATTCTTTCAGACGTGATGGGATTTATGATAGATTATTCATAAGATGTATATACACACATATCAAGATTTTTTCCAAGTTAGTTTTCTTTACTCTTATTAAAGATAGTGTATTTCTTTCAAAATTAATTCTAGTACTTTCTATAATGGTTAGTGCAACATTGTGTTGGGAGAAAACTCGACAAGTTGGAATAAGGACAAATGTTTAAATTTATATCTAGATGACATTCCTAGAAGAATTATCTGGAATAAATGAAGGTCTGATTGTCTTATGTGAGCGAATTAAGAAGGTTGATTCAATATTCAAGAAACTGTTCTACTACACATAAACTCTGATACAATATTTTGGGATTTATGGATATAAAGGTTTAGGAATGAAATTAATTCAAGAATATAAGATTTCATCAGTCCAAGCAAATTCGTGACTTCTCATGATTACTTGTTGGAGCCATAACATGAGAATCTTTTATCGAATGGGGCTGAAATTTTTTCTCGGAGTTTCAGAGGCCAAAAGCTATAAAAACTCGCAAAAGATCTTATTTTAACGTAGTTAAGATTTTTGAAAAAAATCATTTCGATTTCTTGGCTACCATACCATTAGAATTACGACAAGGATCGGTGTAACACGGAAGAGATCAAATCTCTACAATTCAAGCCATAAGGAAACATAAAGGTATGAGATATTGAATCTCCTCTGTAGATCCACCATAATCATATTTTATTGAAACTCAATTATCATATAAATAAAATTATTCGGTATTTTTTTAAATCCTCGAGCAATAATCATTAATCCCAAGTAGAAGATAAATGAAATATAAAAATAAAATAAAGAACACTCACATGGCCGCTTAGATTCTTCACCCTCGCAGAGCCGTGATTATTTGACTCGCTCAACAAATTCCTCTCGTCATCCCCCATTACACCAAAAATGCCAAGTTTTCACGGTAAAAAATCGTGACAAGTTTGGGGGTGACAAAGCAAATTATCACGAACTTGTCATGCGTAAAGTCCGTAACAAGAATTTGATTTGTCACGGACATTGACCGTGAGCAGTCCATGATAAATGAAAAGTCGTCACGGTCAAAGTCCATGACAAATCTAGGCAGAATAAAAAAAACTTTTGGGCAGTATGGCCACTGCCACTGCCCAATAGTATATTTTAACCTATTCAAACAATATATATATCAAGCAACATTCAACAATTTATTAAAATTACATATGAATTAACAAATATCCATAACCGACCAACAAATATCCCTAACCAAATAAAAAAATACAAATAATATCCAACAGTAAATATTCAATATTCAAATCAAATAAATATAAATAATGTCACGGACTATGGTTTTGAACAAGTCTGAGGAGGAGGTATGCCACACTACATATGAATTGATACATCCATCAATTCTACAAACTTCGCATTGCTATTCCAACCACAAGGGTGCATTCTCTCTTTCAAGAATAATATGCATGATGAGAACCTTTGCCTCTATATATTGTTACACACGTCCATGAAAAACACTACCCGGGTGCGTATCCGGGTCCCTCAACCCCTAGCTATTGGCGTGCCACTAAAGAGGTCTGTTAAATACACACTCGGCCAACCCATTGTTAACATAGGCCGTTTGATGACAATTAAGGTGGAAAATGGATCATATGCATGCGGTGAGTGGGTGTGTATCGACGATGAGGATGAGGGTTAGAGAGATAGAGCAGTGGCGCCTTATTCTACCGTCTTCCCCTTCCCCTTAGATGAGGTGGACCCCAACTAACGCTTCATTTACTCGAACATATTGAGGACCGTCGCCTCCAACCTTTCTAACTTATCGCCATGGGTGTCCACATTACGAGCTAACCCGGTGTTGCTTGTCTTAGTCCCGGTGAGCTTTGACTTCCCCACCCGAGTGCTCACCCCCTTATCCCCCCTTGTGATCGACCCCGAGCACTTGGCTTAGTGCGTCCATAGCCAGAGATGCCTTGTCAGCATCAGACGGGGAGTTGTGAACTTCCTTAAGCTTTGCCTGATATGACAAAAAGTACACGATTAGTTAAGTTAATAAAAAAATTTATAACGTAATTAAAAAAATAAAACAATTGTATGATATTTTTATAACTTACAATCGTGACTGCCACGCTCAGGGTCACCTCCTTATCCTTGCTCTTCTGTGTTCGAATTATCACATAGGCATCGAGCCTATGTGGCCTACCCCAGGGCCACTCCCCGTCTCCTGAAATAAAATAATACAAAATTAGTAATGCAAAGTAATGCTAAATTAGAATAACATAAAAGTAAAATGAAAGAAAATTAAAAACTTACCATCTTGTGCTCCACCTCAGCATAAGACATACGACCGACGTAGTCAACGTTGACCCTTTCTGCCTGGTTTACCCTCCTCGATTGACTAGATCAACCGTCGCTCTTGAATCTCATTGTCGATAAACTGCTTCCATTATGCCAATGAGATCGGCTCCTTTTAGGGTACGGTTTCACAGACCCTCAATATGGACTCCCGGTCCTACCCAAAGTACCATGACATCATGTTTTTCTTACATGTTTTGTATTGTTCTCTCAATTGTTCTAACGTGGAGTCGCGCACATTTGGGGGCAGGCCGAATTTTTCTTATCAAACAAATACAAACCAAAAAGAAAGTAAGTGTTATTTGTATTTAAATTATAGAATATAATAAAATATAAATATAAATATGTATAGAAATACAAGATAAAAATAAAGTGAGTAACTACCTGTAGTGCCCCCAAATGGCCATCTTGAGCTCCTGTGGCACCTTCCTCTAATCCGTGTACCCCGGGCTCACGATCGACTTGAGAAACTCTAGGGATATAGCTAGTAAGGCTATTTTTTTCTCCACGATGGACCCCGATTTTCCCCATTTTGGGATCCTAGTGGCAGACTTGCCTTCCTCGCCTCCACTACCATGATGCCCTGGTGAAGTCATTTCCTGCAAAAATTGTTGTTATTAGTACAAACATTTATATGAGAAAATGATCAAATCCAAATGAATAAAAATATTTAATTGACTAAATCCAAATGAATTAAGTCACTAAGACGAATACAAGTTAACGACATTATAAGAATACAAATCCATATCATCAACCAAACTAAGCATTGTTTCAAATGAATGGAATACTTATTACAATTCTAAAAATTATTTCAAATTTCGATCATGTCATGGACTAAGAATTAATTGTTAAATTGAGTAAGATCCAAATTAACATATTCAATAACCAACCCACCAATTTTGACTCAAATCCACCAGAACTGATCAAATCAAAATGAATAAAAGCATTAAACTGTCGTCAGATATTAATAAAGCACTAGAAGAATACAAGTTAATGATAATATAAGAATACAAATCCATATCACAAACCAAACTAATAATTGTTCCAAATAATTGGAATACTCATTACAAATCTAAAAATTATTTCAAATTTGGCATATCATCTAAAATGGATTTGATATTCTGTAGGAGCAGCCAAGTCATCCACACTACTGGTTAGATGCTTTGGCCCGTTCAGGGCGATTGACCATGGATAGTTGATATACTACGATTAAAATACTTGCTTGACCTTTTGAAAAGAACAAACAAATGGCTCATCGCTCACGTGCTCGTTGCTCTTCAACTTGGACAAGTCAACCATGATCAAATTGGTGCCGAGATCAACTTTACAGGCATTTTTATCTTCAACTCTTACCCAATCACAGTAAAACACAACTTCTTTGAAGCTTATATAGTCCAATTCAAATATATTTCGATTGACACCATAGTGAGTCATTTGAGCTTCAATGCTATGTTTATCTTTCACGATCGCTTGAAAATAAGTAAGAGCCTTGTATGAAATGCTCGAGTTCTGTACATTTGTATTTTTATCGTACACCCTTGCACCGAATACATAACCATTCAATTAATACTTTTTGTACTTGTGTGCTATTAATAAGGTTCTAATGGCTAGACAAGCAAGTCTTGATGTCGTATCACCCGTATTTAAGAGCTGAGATTATAGATAAATTAAATACGTTAGTTTTAATGCTTTCTTGTAATGTGACATTTAATAAGAGATAATTTCATTATAATTACTTCGCGTGATACCCACAACCTTAATTCGCTGTTTGATTGTGCCATCGTTCTTCGTCTTTTATTGCTCCAACACGCATCATATTTTCTGCATTGATCGTGACGAACGTATTACGAAATTGATCATGTGTAAAAATTAAAATAATGTAAGAGTTAAAATTATATAAACTTAATTTTTCCATTCTTCTACATCTTCATGTGTGTCAAATAGATAAAGAACTGTTTGGTCATGTTGTAAACTCGTTAATTTCACTCATTTTGCCATCACCTAACCACCCTCATCGACGAACTCATCACTATTATCCACGCTGCTTGGGTCAGGCATATATTCTCGAGTCTAGATTGATGACTCCACGGTGATGTATTCGTCTGTAATTGATCCTTCAATGTATCGTGTATTCTTTACATAATCTTTGCAAACTTTCATCAATATTTTAAATGGATACATCCACCGATATCTAACTGGGTCGTAAAGAAGTTCCTCGTCGCATAGGTGTACCAACAACTGAACACTTATGTAAAAAAAGAAGAGGAAAATACTTCTCTAACACACAAATCACTTTGGTTACCGCTACTTTTGCGGTCACTATATGATCTGGATTAACTACTTTCTCACATAAAAATGAGAAGCAAATGTTAATTTACATAACATCCCTCCACAAATCCGTGTGCTTGCAGAAACAATGCTTAAACAATAGGGGAACTAATTGCATGATAACATGCCAATCGTGGGACTTACACTTACGTAAATCATGGGTAACATAATTCATCATCTTTTCAAGTTGGATGAAAAATTAGATGGAACCTTCAAATTATATATTGTGTCTAAAAGCACATTCCTTTCCTCACTCGTCAAAGTAAACGCAACAAGGGAAATTATTGTCCTTTCCCTACTATCTTCTTTAAACCATAGTTATGGATTAAGTTTCAATGATTTAAGGTATTTTCGTGCATTTTATCCATCCTTAGAATGACTCCCTCCAAGGCATGTGCCCACAATATAATCAGTGATGTCCTTCTCCGCATGCATCACATCCAATACATGGCGTATCGGGTTATTCTTCCAATAAGGCAAGGCAAATAAAATTGACCTCCTTGATAATGACTTTATTTTCTTAGTTTCATTCCCAGTTGGGGTCTTCTTATGCTTGACATTCTTGAAATTAGGATTCTTACCTGGTATATTAGGGCCATAATTAGAAAATTTACTTTCAAATTCTGAAACTAAAAGTTTTCTCGGAGGTAACATATGTTCAACCCCGCCTGGTAAAAAAATAGAACTTTTCTCGAATCTAAAACTATGACTGGGGGTAAAAACAACCTATAGCAATGGTATATGTTTTTTTTGCTATCCATGAGACTCAAAGATTCAGTCTTCTCTCCATAAATAGGACACCCTAAATAACCATGTACTACACAACCGAATATTGTCCCATAACCTAAAAAAATCATGAATTACCCACATTAACCCAGCTTTCAGCGTAAACTCTTCCTTTTTAAAACAATTAAATTATTGCACACCCTCTTCCCATGACTCATTTAATTTTTCTACCAAATGAGCCAAGTAGACATGGATGTTCTCACTTGGTGCCTTTGACCCAAGTATCAATAAAGACAACATAAAAAATTCAAGTCTTATATATTATGAAGGAGGGAGATTCAGTGGTGCTAGGATCACTGGCCATACACTCTGATTAGTGCTTAGATTTCCAAATGGATTGAAATAATATGTTGATATTTCCAAATGAATATTGCGCTATTCTAGAGCAAAATCAGTATACTCATAATTCGTCCTCTTCCAAGCTGTAGAATCAATAGGATGATGCATGAGATTATCCCCTACTTCTGCCCAAGCATGCCAAGTCATTGCCTCGCTATCCATGGAACTGTGAAAAATCGCTTCAATCTAGGCCCAACGGGAAAATATTTCAACACTTTTTGAGGCATTTTTGATCTTATTCCTTCCTTGCCAGTAGGTTGCACATATCTAGGTTCATCGCATACCGAACACTGATTGAGATTTTCATACTCCTTTTGGTATAGTATGCAGTCATACACATAGGAATGAATTGATTCATACTTCATTCCTAGATCTTTCAAATTGTTCTTCATAGTAGGATAGCTATTTGGAAGCGCATTCTTCTTGGGTAGAAAGACCTTCACTCTGTTCAAAATTCTTATCACGCTAGTGCCAGACAAATCATATTGGGTCTTAAAACTATGCAAACTAACCATGGCATGTAAAGTTGTTTGATCTTTGCATAACTAGAGTATAATGACTTGGTCGCCTTAAATTTAAAACTTTGGTAGTCATCATCAAGGGTTATCGTGATATCTTCATGAGAACCTGAACCTTGTACATCGTCAGTGACCTCATTTTCTTCCACTTCACGAACTCTGTACGCTTCATTAACTAAATCCTATAGCATATTATGATTTACGTTATCCTCCTTCCCTTGTACATCTATTCTACTTGCTGAAGGTAGTTGTGAAGGTTGCTCGGGGACAAAAGGAACTTTTGATTCCCCGTAAAAAATCCATAATTGATAATAATCTTGTATACCCCATCTTAACAAATGTAGTTCAATTGTTTTCCACTCAAACACCTTACCATTCCTATACTTAACACACCGGAACTCTTCATCATTATGACATCTCTTTGCGTATTTCATAAATTCATTAGCATTTCTACAAAACACTTCCCCTAGTCTATTTGTCTCACCCATACACTCTTTGTATTTAGGATATACCATCACATCTACTACAAATAATCACTTATTATGGGTAATATGCGTATATTCATGGATTAGTATAAACAAAAGAATATATTCATTTATTTGGTAGTAATGTTTATAATGATGATTTATACATAATCATGTTTCATTCTGCATTATTAATTGTTTAACACCAAGCTTTTAAAATTTATAGTATGCTTCATTTTTGTCATATTTATATTCGATAGAATCATAACCATATGGTAGAATTGCCTAGGGCCAACCAACTCAATGGCCATCTAAATGTCCAAATTCACCAGTCAATAACATTTCAAGAACCTAAAACCACAATTCAAATAATAATGAAAAATATTAAAAATGCCTAGGGCCAACTAATTCAATGGCCATCTAAATGTTCAAATCCACCAATCAACAACTTATGAAGTGGACATGAGAATATAAAAAGCATTATATCATATTACAGTACTGTTATGTCATGCATTCACATGAGAATACATGTATGCATGCACCCCTCCCCCCCCCCCCCCCAAAAGCAAGTGTTATATAATAAGTAACGTGGGTGAAAAGGTAATAAGTAATCGTATATAAGTTGATTAGTGTAAATTTAAACTTGCCTAGATTATAGTAACGAGAATCGCAATCGATAGCCATTAGCTCTTATTTCACTCACCTATTTGCCATCATATTGTCTATGGTGGCAAATAGGTGCGTGAAATAGGAGCCAATGACTATCTATTGCGGTTCTCGTTACTGTAATCTAGGCAGGTGTAAAATTACACTAAATTAACTTCTATATGATTACTTGCTACCTTTTCACCCTCGTTACTTTTTATATAACACTTGCTTTGGGGATGCATACATGCATGTATTCTATAACAATTTATATATATATGGAGAGAGAGAGAGAGAGAGAGAGAGAGAGTTGTAAGGGCAAACTCATAATAAATCAATTTATACCAATTACTAATTTATACAAATTACCACAATATATCAATTTATACCAATTGCCAATTTCAATATACAAATTTTGATTTCAGAATACCAATTTTAAATATTAATTTTAGAGTACACACACTGAAGAATGCATATTTCCTCCATATTCTCTAAAAGGTGAGTGGTCCTATCCCACCTAAGACTGCATATTTCTGTAATATACTTAGCAGCTCATGCACATTGTTTCAATTTGAGAAAAATTCAGCAACATATCCCCATAGTTCTCCAAGTACATGACATAGAGTCACAAGTGTAAGTGTTATTTCAATTTGTCAATTGAAATAACACTTAAACACCACATCATCTAGTATATACCCAGAGAACATTAAGAGACGCCAACAGAACTTTCTCCCAAAATAACAAGTTTAATCCACTAAGAATATTATTATACAAATACTATGCTGTCCCAAACTCTCCAAGCGGGACAATTCGAGAGATCTCATTACGAGGGTAATGACTCTCGAACGGGTCTAAGGGCTATTGAATGCGTACGCATAAGAACTAGAAGTTTAGTATCTATGCGCACTATATGTAATTCAAAGTAATTATAAATTACCATGGTAAGTATGTTTCATTTATTCGGTATTAATGTTTGTAATGATGATTTATACATAGTTATGAACGTATGCCACATTATTAATTGTTTAACAACAAACTTTAAAGTTTATAGTATGTTCTAAAGGCTAACCAACTCATTGTCCATCTAAATTTTCAAATCCACAAGTCAACAACAATTCAAGAATCCCAAACGATTCAATAATCTCTCTCTCAGAGAGAGAAAGAGATGTATATATAGAGAGAGATGTACCGAAATGTGTGTAGAGAGAGAGAGATAGTCGCTGGAATATGTGAAGAAGAGGAAAGGGGGTTGCCACTGCTACTATTAGAGAGAGAAACCAAGTATCAAATACCAAATACCAAATACCAATTTCAATTTCAATTTATAATACAAATTTCAATTTCAATTACAATTTCAATTTCAATTTATAATACCAATTTTAATTTCAATTTACACACACACCCACATGCTAAAACATACACACACTAACCCCCCCACTAAAACACACACACACACACACACACACACACACACACACACACACTAAAACACACACACACACACTAAAAACCAAAAAGAGAGAGAGAGAAATATACCAGTGAGAGAGGGAGGCAGAGAGAGGTAGAATCGCAGTAGCAAGGAGGATAGAGAGAGATAATCGCAGTAGTAGGGAGGAGAGAGAGAGAATCACAGTAGGAACAGGGAGGAAAGAGAGAGAATGGCGAGGAAAAATGAAATGCGAGGGAAAGGAAACTAAAAAGAGTCTAGGGTTTTATTTTTTAAAAGTTGTCATGGAAGTGTCACAGTCAAAGACTGTGATAAAAAACATGTATTTTTTTGTCACGATCTTTGACCGTGACAACCTTGGCCGGGTTAAGGGTGCCATTTTAGCATTCTTGGTGTAGTGAACATCTTTGATATCATGGTACGCATTCTTGTTGCCAATTTCCAGTACACCTATACGGTGCCACTCAATGCCAGCCCATGTAACACACCGTAATTTTGAGGACTTTGAATTTAATTATTTTTTGGGAAAATGAGATGTATTTAAATTGGAAAGATTTAAATTTATGATTTGGAGAATTATTTAAACTGGAGGAATTATTTAAATTCGGTAAATTTAGATTTAATTATTTGGATTATTATTGTGTCGCATTTTTTAGGTAAAAAATTAGAGGATGTTATAAATTAATTCAGATGACAATTCTGAGTGCACGGTTGAGTCCGTATAGGTCGAGATAGTTTGAAAAGAGTACCCAGGGGTGGAAAATGGGTCTCAGAGCGTTTTTAGTCATAGTCGGGCTCACACGGGGGTGTTCGGGTCATTTGGGCTTGGCCCATTAGACTAAAAGCGGGATTTGTGTATTAAACCTAAATCTAAGAGTGTTGAATGGCAGAAAAACATAAATCATAAACCCAAGTCTTTGAGGGAAGGAAATAGGAGCAATTGGGGATCCTTTGGAGACAAATCAAGAGAGAGATATGAGTGTTCTTCATAAAACCATCCTCTACCTCAAAGGATCAGACTCTACGAACAATTAGAGGCAAGTGGTTAACTTGCTGTGATTTTTATAGTGTGATAATCAATTCATATCATAGTGGGTGTATCAAAAATCCATTTTGGGTGTGTGTTGACAATTAAAATGGGTCTTTCGAATGAGAGTAATATGTGTAGATTGATTACTGAATTGATGAGAGACTATGATATGGGACTGTTGAAATCAGATTGTAGGGTGAAAATTAGTAAGTATTGATGATTAATTTCGAATATGAATGATGAATTGAAATCGTTGGAATAAAATCCGAAAAATACCCAATTTGGTAAGCATTAGATTTATGTAAATTTATTGATGATTCAAGGTTTCTAGGGTGTTTAGAACCTACTATTTTATGAATTGAATGTTGATTATGATTGGGCAAATGTTTGGGAGAGAATTAAAAAGCTTGAGGTTTAAAAAACGGTGGAAACATAATCGAGGAAGAAGATGGATATCTGGTCGATCGATCGATCGACCCCTTTAGTTATTGTAAAACATGATATTGTAGATCTTTTCGTCACGGTAGCGTGGGCGTCGACCTCGTATTTTTATATTTTTTTTGGATTGGATATGATTTTTCTACGAAAGTGTTCATGAGACCGACATCTTTGGGAAGAAATAAATTAGGGTTATTTGAAGATGTCCGTAGATGAGTGAAGGACTTTGGTAAAATATTAAGGAACATTATTGTATCCTTGGATTAGATAGGGATGAATTTGGGGTATGAATTTAGGAGTACTTAGAATGAATGACACTCGAAAATATATGAACGTGTTCGAATGGGAATTTCGGATGAATTTTGCATACAGACTGGTATCTTAAGGTGGAATTTAATTGATAGAAATGAAAAGGAACCTAATACTTAGAGTCTTATGAGATGAGTTTTTTGGAATATTAATTTTAATAAGGGTGTCCAACTTATTAACGGAATTCGGTGGAATAAATTCTAAAAGGGTTAAATTACGAACCAAGTGAATACGTCCGGGTATTGTAGTTCAGTGCCACCACTTGATTAAATTAATTAATGTGAGGAATTAATTTAATTAGAGTTGGACCATAGACTCGGGAATATTTTAGGCTAGTGCTACAAAATTTGTACACGGTAAAGCCGAGAATTAATTATTATATATATACAGTGTGTGATAGTATATATATAGGGTGTGCTTATAAATATCAGTGACTAGATATTTAATTAAATTATATACTCTAGTGCTTTCAAGGGAGGTTGCACGACATGGGTGAATCCCCTAGCTTGAGGAGTAGGGCGAGTATATCCCCATGTCATAGCGTCTAATTATAGATGTGGGGCATTTAGATGATGTCCTCATACTCGGGGGAGTATGACCGCCACCATTATGTTTACGATTTACGTTCCGATTCGGCGGACCATAGTTGTCTCAGAACTCCATGCGGGACTGAGTAGACCTGGGATGCTAGAACTTTAGAGAATACATCCAGTGAGGTATTTCTCGGGAGGATCGATTATATATATATTCAACATATGTGTGATTGTTATGATATACCTTTACGTATATAATGGGATGAATAATTATATACGGGTAATTTAATACATGGAGAAAATTGTATTACTAATATAACTAGTGAATGTTACATGGCTTTCAAGGTAAGAGGGTTAATTAAGTTATAGTGATAAATAACCTATAATTCATATTAAATATACTCGGACTAGAGTAGTGTGGCAGGAAGAAGTTATAACAAGAACTAGTTATGAGGTAGATGACTAGGTAAGTTATAATGGAAGCGTTAGGTGTGCACATTAGTTGAGGGGTGAGTCTATCCTCAAGGGAGTGCGACACTAGCTTAAATATGAAGAACATTCATGAATTTTAAATTATTGCAATTTAATCACTTGTTAAATATTTTCAAAACGTTGTGGGTTCTAACCCTTGCTATCAAATATTTTCAAAACCTTTAGGTGTCCAGCCACAGGGACGCCAGGTGTGACTTCATTCTAGGGATTCATAGCTGCAACATATGTGGATGTTGCAGATTTGGATAGACGCATCTGTTTTTCTATTTCTAGTGTAGGGATTCATATCAGTCTATCTCGAGCATGTCGCTCACAGTTTTTATTAAGTTTTTCCTTTTAGATTGTATGGGATTTATTACTCTGTGTTAGTTATTTTGGTTTTGGCTTTAGTCGATGGTTTATTCGGCAAGACTTTTATTATTCTATGTGATGATCGATTTTATCATCATTGGATGTTTTATTTTAATTACACACTTATTTTGTCTTGGTTTAATAAAGATAAATTTTGGCATCAAATTTTTGAATACTAGGTGGTTAGTAAGTTTTAAAAGTTTTCGATAGTGATGCTAAGAATGAACCAAATGATATCCCTGTTTTAATTTGATATAGGACTGATCACCTGGTATTTTATTAGGCGGGGTGTCACAGCCCAATCATCGGTGTTCATGAAAGGGTTATTGGCCATGTCTTCCATAAACTCCTTAAGAGAAAAAGAGACTAAAATTTCTTTATAGAGAGAGATAGAGAGAAGGATTTTTTGTTTTGAAGGTGTGAAGAATAAGGGAACCTCCCCCCTTTATACAAGGAATAAGGGAGTCTACCGATCGCTAGTCCCCTAGTTATGCCCATCGACATGATCCTCTGGTATGGTAAAAAAAACCTCAGGATTCCATGCCACTGCCGAGAGGCACACTCCTGCCTACGCCTATCGACAAACACCCCTAAATTTGGTTGTAAAAATTCTAAAAAATCCTAAAATTTGCCCGAAAAATTAAAAAAAATCCCTAAAATTATCCAAAAAATCAAAAACCTCAAAATCTATAAAAAACACAATTTTTTTAATAAAAATAATCCATTTAAAAAATGAAGAACACATTAAAAATTCATCAAAATTCCAAAAAGTTCCAAAAAAATTATAGAAAATTCTAAAAATCAAGAATCAAAATGTACAAGCATTAGAAAATTATTGAAGTTCTCAAAATGCGTCACGCATCTGTCCCAACACTCCTTAAGCACATAAAATTGGCCTCGGGCCTCTGAATTGTGTTGGCTTCACTCTTTTGGTCTATCGAATTGACATAGGCCCACATAATTGGCCTTGACCATATGAATTAGGTCGCCTTTAGTCTATAGGTTTGCATAATTGAACTAGGCCCACATAATTAGTCTCGACCTTCTGAATTAGGCCGCCTTAACTCTTCAGGTTTGTCGAATAGACTTACGATCGTAAAATTGGCCTCTACCCTCTGAATCAAGTTGCCTTCACTCTTTAGGTTTGCAAAATGGACCTAGGCTCGCAAAATTAGCCTATACCCTGAATCAAGTCTTTTTCACTCTTTAGGTCTGCATAATTAAACTAAGCCTGTAGAATTCGTCTTGATTCTCTAAATCAGGTCGCTTTCAATCTTTTGTAACACCCCGCATTTTTCATGCATTAAATATGTAATTAATTCAGGAATTGAAAATTACTTGTGAGACATAATTTTAATTGAATTAATTAGGAAAATTTTATTTAAATATTAATCGGGGAGTGAATGGTTAATATTTATGAGAATTTATTTACTAAGTGAATAGTAATCATTTATTTAAGTCATTTCGAGTATTAGTGACAGGGTATGCACTTATCTCAACCGGGAGTCGGTATAGACTAAAGGGGTGGGGGGATAAGTATTTTTATAAATTAATTCGGATGCCAATTCTGAGGGTACGGTTGAGTTCGTATGGGCTGAGATAGTCAGAAAAGTGTACCCGGGGGTAGTAAAGGGGTCACAAGGCATTTTTAGACATAGCCGGGCCCACACGGGGACAATTGGGTTTGGCAAAAAATGGGATTTAGGTTAATTGTTAAGTAAGGAGAAGAAAGGAAACGGCTGATAGAGTTTTAGAAAAAGGCTAAGTGTATTAAGGAACCCTAATAGCAGTTAAAAGCAGTTTTAGGATCACTAGAGAGCCAACAAGGATCATCTTCAACCTTGGAATTCATCTCCGAATCAGACACTACGAAACCTAAGGCAAGTGGATAACTTGCAATAGTATTGAATCTGTTTTTCAATTCATATTCATGTGATGTGTTTGATCAAAATTCGTTTTGGGTGTTCATGGCATAAACATGAGGGTTTGAAAATAATAATCTGATTTACGAATTTGAATAAGGATTCTTGTAGAAATCTGATATTATAAATTGATACATATCTGGTAGGATGATATCTGGATAATTAGAAACGAATTTGGTGAAGGGATTTGGGGTGTAAATGGTTAAGGAATTAAAGATGAATATAACCCCAAATAGGTCCCTAATAAGGTTCCTAACTTGTATTATTGTTAAGAAGGCTTGAGATTGCTGGTAGTAGGAGTTAGGGTTTTATGAAACTCATCCATGGCAGAATCTGTCTTCGCAAAGAAGACGAAGACCTGCTCGATCGATCGATCGAAGGTCTGGGGTCGATCGATCGATGGTCGACAGATTTTGACAGTTCGCCCAGTTTTTTTTATATGAAAAAAATTTAATTTAATTTTTTTCATGAATTGATTCGGTGAGAAATTTATACATGGGTTTTAAATCTAATTAATGGTGAATAAAGTCAATTAGAATTTGGAGACGACTTAGTGTGACATCATAGTTTAAATTTGTTGGGTTTTGGAGAAATTAGGTCTGACACACTAAGGTTGAATTTTTGGGAAGGGTTCGAAAGGATTAAATATAGATGTAGAGAACAAGTCCGGGGATAACGGTTGAGGAATACAGAGAGATAAATCTCATTTAGGTAAAGGCTAAATAATTCGGGAGTCGGGGATTTAGACTCTGGTGAGGTTAATTCGGACTACGAGAGTAAGTCCAATTTTATGGTGGGGGCTACACCAAAGGTGACTTAATTAATTAATGTGCGAATTAATTAATAATTAGAGTTGTACCAGAAGCTCTTAATAAATTAAATAGGCTTATGTTACGAATTTTGTACATGGTGTAGCAGGGACATTTTATATTTATATATATATATATATACGGAGTGTGACAGTATATATATATATATATATATATATATATATATAGTGTGTGTGTGTGCATTAATATCAGTGATTGAATATTATTAGTATATACTCTAGTGCTATAGGGGGAGGTTGCGCGTAGTGGATGAATCCCCTAGCTTGAGGAGTAGGGCGAGTATAATCCCAGGTCATAGCGTCCGTTATATGGGTGATGGGCATCTCACTTTCAGGGAAGGAACATGACCGCCTCCAATTCGTATGTTAAACTAAGTTAGTGAGAGAATTTGACTTGGGTAACTAGGTTATGTGAATATACCTATTGGGATAGCACTTGAGAAAATTTATATTTTGTGAGTATTTTTACTCGGTCGAATGTTAGTATTAAATGTTATTTCAGTATGTTTGTGAATACTGTAATAGGATTAAATATATAATTTGGTAAATAATTATATATGGGATAATTAATACATAGTGTAAAATGTATTATGTGCATAACAGGTGTGAATGTTATATGGAATTAAAAAGGGTAATGATTTAATTAAGTTTGACGTTTATAATAACTTAAAAATCATGAACCAAGGCATACTCGGTTAGAGTAGGGAAATTTCAAGGGTTAACATAAGTTTTGGGTCAGGAGCGTAGGACCTAGTAAATTAAATGGAAGCGTTAATAGTATACATTAGAGGAGGGGTGAGGAAGTCCTCAAGAGAGTGCGGCACTAACTAAAATATGAAGAGCATGCATATTTATTTATTACTGCAAGTTAATCATTTGTTAAATATTTTCAAATGTTTTTAGGTACTAACCCTTGCTATAAATTTTTTTAAAAACCTTTTAGGTGTCCAGCCACAGGAACGCCAGGCTTGACTCTATTCCAGGTATCCTTTGCTGCAGCACATGTGGATGTCGCGGGGTTTTTGATAGACGCCTCCTTCTTTCATTCGTGTAGAGACTCTCTAGTAGTTATCTGAGCTTGTCGCTCACAGTTCATTTATCAGTATTAGACTTGTTGAGATTTCCTTCTTATCTTTACTTGTATTGGATATTTGGACCGATGGTTTATTCAGTTAGGTATTTTATTTGTGGATGGTTATTTTAGTTAACTGTGATTGTGTATTATTTTATGTTCCGCATGAGTTTTATTTAATTAATTGAGAAGTAAAAATTGGCACCAGTCTATTTTTCTCACTTAGGTGGTTAGTAATTAAAAAGACGACAGTGATGCTAAGAATGGACCAACTGAGAAACCTTTTCTAACTTGATTTAGGACTGATCACCTGAGATTAATTAGGCGGGGTGTCACATTTTTAGGTTCACAAAATTAACCTAGGTTTACATAATTGGCCTTGATCCTTTGAATCAGGTCACTTTCACTCTTTAGGTCTACAAAATTGGCCTCGACCCTCTGAATCAAGTCACTTTAAACCCTTTAGATCCACAGAAGTGATCAAGGCTCGTAAAATTAGCCTCGACTTTATGAATCATGTACGTTTCACTCTTTAGTTCCTCATAATTTACCTAGGCCCATATAATTAGCTTTGATCCTCTGAATTAAGTCTCTTTCACCCTTTAGGTCTGCAGAATTGACCTAGACCCATATAATTGGCCTCGACCCTCTGAATTAGGTTGCTTACACTTTTTAGGTCCTCATAATGGCCCCTTTTATTCCTTAGGTCCTCAATATTGACCTCTTTAAACCATAGGTTCACAAATTTATCTTGGACCTTTTAAATCAAGACGTTCATCCTCCTTAGTTCCTCAGACTCAAACCTTTACCTGGAGCGCTCACAACTCTCATTAAGGTGTCTATATTTTGACGACCTTTGCTTATCCTAAGCTCTCTCTTATAAGGGATCAGTAAACACCCAATTTTATTCCCCTCATTTTAGTACCCCTCATTCACCTTCATAGTTCCTAAACGCAATTCCCTTAACCCTCGAACCTTGGTCCTTCCCTTCAAACCCTAATTCAAAGGCCACTAGATGATTTTGATCTCCGTTTGACTTAAGTTAACTCTCAGAATTGAGAGTAAATCAATGAACTTTTATAGGTCTCTAAATACCCTTTCCAACGATACATATCGTGTGTAAGTTGGCCTTACGATTCTCATTTACTTGCCTTTTCACTCCGAAACCCTAATTTAGAGGCCACCGGACGCTTCTGGGTTCTGTTTAACTTCGATTAACTCTTAGAATCAAGAGTAACCTAATCCAATTTCATAGGTATCTGAGTACCCTTTCTAATGAATCATGCATTACAATAATCGGCCTTACAATTCACATTTACTTACCTTTTTACTCTTAAACCCTAATTCGAAGGTCAGCAGGCGCTATCGAGCTCTGTTTGACTTTGGTTAACTCTTAAAATTGAGAGTTTATAATTTTACTGTTGTATATCTCTGAATCCTCTTTTCAATGGCCCATAACATGCGTGAATCAGACTTATGATTTGCATTTTATGCCAATTTTTTTGAAAAAGTCAATTTCGGGTTGCATATAGGAACCCTTGAATCTCTTGTTATCGACATAGGGTTACTTTATTTGGCCTAGAAGTTAGGATTTAAGCCGATAGTTAGGCCTAGGCCTATGCCAATAGACAGACCCCCATCCTTAAAAAAAATTCTATTTAAGAAAGACATAACCTCATTGTCAAGGACTTTCTTTTCCAGATCCTAAGACCTCATTTCCTTGAAATTAGTGAATAGTCTATTACACACCCCTTTCAAAATATTCCTCTAACATTGCATTATATCATCCACACATATCACCTTTCGTACCCACTTTACCACTATTACACCACCATTAAAATCACCCTACATCACCATCAAAGTCGGAATTCAAGATTCATAGAAGGTCCAAATCATATTCATTCAAACTTGCTAATTTAGTGCTATTAATCACTTTTTTTACTTACTAGTATATTTTTAACATTTAGCTGTCATTTCCTCACCTTAATCACCTTTTTACTGTTTATAAATTCACCAAATTTATTTTTATAAACTCAAAAACCCAAATTAGAACTTTCCTTTCATTTTTACTACACTTACCTCACTTGTGCACATTTTTCAACAAATCAAAATAAAGAAATTATAGTTTTGGGTTCATGGGTTAAATCCCACCCTTATATGTTTTCGAACTAAGTGGACTTTGATGCCATTTTTTACTATATCGACTTTGATACCATTTTCAATTACATAGGCATCCCGATTTTTTCTAGGGATTTGAGTCCTCTTTTCTTTATTTTTCACTTTATTCATTCTCACTCTTTATAGTATCATAATTATAAACACATATAAAAAAAACTATTTTATATGTTCTTATCAACCCCATCAGACATGCATATTCACTTCCTCATAGTGAATCATGGTCCGATGTGTTGCTCACATTATATTATATTTTCATATTTATTCTATTTCATTTTTGCAATCCCATCTGACATGCAAACCCACTTTCTCATTATGGATAATGATCTGGTGTATTTCATACAATATAGCCTCTTCTTTTTATTATATTTATAGCTGCCCCGTCAGACATGCATATTCCATTATTTGCATTGGATTATGATTCGGTGTGCTTCTCACATATTTGCTACCTTTTAGATTATTTTATTTCCTTTTCTTTATACTCCTTAGAATGACTCATCCCCATCTTATCCATGATGTGGGTATGATGATTTATTTTCTCACTAATTTCGCTCCACCCACACGGTACAGGCAAATTGTGTTTTTGAGAAAAAGGAGAACATTTTATTGTATCTTTTATTTTATTTTCATTGTAATCTCTCCTTGTTTTGTTTCAATAAAATTTTCTGGTTTCAAAAAAAAAAATGCAAATTGTGTTTTTGAGAAAAAGGAGAACATTTTCATAGGTTATGAGACTGAAAAGGAGGAATGGGTTCTTAACACCTTCCCATTCCGTAACTTAGTCCTCAGACCCGTGACTTATTTAATTTTGTATGCATCAGTTTATCTTTGATGCCATTTCTTCGAGAACGGATACATCTCTTTTCTATTTTGAGAAAAATAGGATGGTAACTCCCTTCTTTATATTTTTACACTCCTTGACGATGGTCAATTTATGTCCGTGGGAGCCCGTGAATGTAGCACGAGTTGTAAAAATAGGATTTTCTTCCTTAATCCCCGCATGATATCTTTTTTCAGGGCAAACTCGCTAATCTGGGACTACCACAGAACACGAGAAAATATATTTTAAAAGCTATAAATAATAAGTACAAAAAAAAAAAAAAAATACTGAAAAACAAAATACCCAAAAAGCAATAAAATCTGAAGAAAATAAAAGAAATTAAAATTGGGGAAAAAATTAAAATCGTTTATTAAAATTTTAAAACAAGAAGGTTTTTAAAGATGAACAAAAGAAAGAAAAAACATATCACATGACATCCCCCTAATCCCCTAATTTCCATGCCCCACCACACCCCCACCACCATTACCCCCACCTCTCTCTCTCAAATAGACACATCCACCCATAAATACACACCGATTTGATTTACATATATATATATATATATATATATATATATATATATACAGGGTTTGGTTGGATTTTTATTTGTGAGTATTATTGGAATTGATTTTTTTAATAATAGATTGTGATTAAATGCACTTTGTGTTGCCTCATTAAAAAATTTATGAGGGAAACTCAATGGGAAAAAATCTAGTTAAATGAAAAAGAGTACATTGTGCATATGTCTTAAGTAAAATGTTCTTCGGTTCTCCCCAGCTAAGATGTTCCCCTTGATTGGATACTCCCCCTGATTATGGCATTTCTGTACAAATTAAGTGTATGCATTCCTATCTCATACTCAAGCTTTTGGAATGTTGTTTTCAACATTAGTTTATTGGAAAGATTAAATAGGTTGTTACTTCAATTCAATTTTCTTCTAAAGCTCGACTTTGATGAAGAGAGGCGAATAAGTCATTTTATTAGATCTATTTGACTACAATGGCATGACCTTTATAGAGTTTATTTATGTAGAAAAACCAAAATGTACCAGTCATATCTCCCTGATGCAACCTCTTTCAATTTGAGCAATATATGCATCATTTCCTTAATAGGTAGTGGTAGTACCATGTTTTGTTAGGGGTAAGTCATAAGTGATTTGATTATTCCATGTGAGGCTAACAGAGATAACTTGCATATACATAACTAACTAGACGTGGATCGTTAGGTTTATAATTTCCACACCAATAATCCCACGAATGTATCACGTAATATAATTGATATTAGTCCCATGCTTGTAAGTCAATGGTAATTTTGTATTTCCTAGAGATTGATTGAGAATACTATGTCTAGTATCATTCATTATACAACGCATATCAATATACTAATACCGTACAAGTATGATACTTCTAGACCAAACTTAACCATACAATAACAACATACAAATATGGTGCTTCTGAACCAAAGTTATATTTATCATCCCATTTGGGATGATATGAATATTTTAATATCCAAAAATCGAAGATCATGGGTATACTAAAATAGTGTGCTTAATATATGCTAAAGCATTTCAGGACTTTTCAATCAATTTAACTGATATATTAGTGTTTAACTGAAATTATTCTCGATATGCAAATCGAGACAATAACTAATTCCACCAAGGTCATTCATTTTTTAAGTCCTTATTTGGATATATTGCATTTCAGTTGATCTCTTTAGGAGCACATCCTTTCAAGGATATTTGTGTAATGGCACATTGACATATATTATTATTTTCATACATTTACTTATACAAGTATTTTCTAAGATGATTGTACCTATATCCTTCTGTATTGCTTTAAGATGTACAATGAATGTCTTATTATAATTGAGTGCTTACTCCTTAGCTCCGCTTCGGGCAAAGAAAACCCTTCTACGATTTTCACATATATTATTTATCCAACTCCTATATAAATAAGCAGTTATAATATTCGTAAGTATCGTTTATAATATATTTTGAAAACATACTATGCTAGTTAGATATTTGAAAAGTATTTATGATCGTGACGGGATGGTATATTTATATATAGTGAATCTTGGATTTCTACAGGAAACCTTGTGCCACAAGTTATGCACCATTTAGCAATTTTCTCACCGTGCTTTCTTATAAACACCCATTACTACCCTTAAGGAATAACATCTCATGCGGTTTGTACTATAAATTCAAACGCACCACGTTTATTTAGAGACTCTAATTATGCCATCATGGCATTTTCTTATTTTGGCCACTATATCCTTAGTTGACATTCCTTTACAGTGCGTGAATTTGTATCATCATTTCCCTTTAGCGATCCTACATTTATATAAAACATGAAGGTCTCCTTAATATCAGGTACCTTTAGGGAAAGTGAATCTTTTATTCATAACATATTCTAGAGAGTTATGTATAACATCTAAAGTTTTGTGCATGATTTTATTTAATCTTAACTACTTAGGAGTCAAGTAGTTACGACCTATAAGTTTTCCACGCTTCTGGCGTGTAATAAATTTATTTGCTTTCGAATTTTATTTGTCTTAGTGGGACAATGATTCTGGCAAACACGCATGCAACTAGTCCATGTGATTGAATCTAACATTTTATTTTTTATAATCATTTGATATTGCAATATCCTTTTCACTTCATTTTCACATTGTGCGATACGGGAGGATTAGATGAGATAAAGTTAATGTATTCCATGATAATTATCATTGTTCTTTGGAAATGAACCGTTCTTCGAGAATTATTTTAAAAGTACCATTTCTAATCCCACGGGGTTCATATTGGCCCAATTTTGTAACAAAAGTCCCAAATACACACGGTTCATTGCACACACTCAATATAAATCCTAAAAAGTATTTAAAATACTATTTTATAAAACCCTAATTCTAATTTTTGTAATATGTTCCTCATTTTTATATTTATACATCCTATATGTATTTTATGCTCAAATATTTTTTTTATATATAAATATCTTGGTTTATAATTATCCAGATTTCTAAAATTAATTTTCATATTATTTATGATTTTGTGGAGTTTTTAAAGCCGTTATTTAAACATTTAAAAAGAAACAAAATGAAAATCCATTTTTATTTCTTAATTAGTTTCAGCAAATGTGAAACTGTAGCGTTTTGTAATTTGGTGGGTCATTTGGTTTGTGATCCACATGATTGGTTTTGGACCAATAAAAGGCTTATGTGTTGCACATGCGATTTTATCATGCGTGAGCTTGAGAGATGAGTCTGCTCGACTCCACGCTCTCAATGGTTATATAACCATACTACCCCTCACAGTGCTGTGGTCTTTTACACATGTACCCTCACCAACCCTTCTTTTGTCAAATGCCATTCTTTCCTTTAGATGCCCTTGGATATTTACCTCTTTGCCCTTATTGTTTGGGGACTTGCTCTTTTACGAGAGCCAATTCTCTGCCTCTATAAATAGAGGGCTTGGGATTTCATTTTTTCAGTCTAGAAAATTTTCAAAACCTACCCAAGCTCTACCAAAATTTCGTTAGACTTCTCTCGCAATTTTGTTTGTGTTTTAAAGGTGTTTGAGAGTTTTCAAAACACCTTTTTCAAAACACATTTTATCCTATAATTTTACAATATAATCTTTGAGTGAGGATGAGTGTTTAGATTATGTGTTTGAGTCTTGAGAGGCTTTCTGGTTTTGGATTTTAAGAGTTTTTTTTTGGGTTGATCATTTGAGGCTGTTGGAGTTCACTCCTTTAACCTTTTACTTTGCCTTTGATCTCAGCTGGGGTATATTCCTAACCATTTTTATGTACATGCGAAATCATATATCTTGATTGAATGTGTTTTTGGGTATTTGAATGTTTTAGACTATTTTGATATGTTTTAACAAACCCCAGTTTGAAAAAAATCTTTTCTCGATTCTGATCTATATAACATGTTATAACACACACACACACACACACACACACACACACACATATCTTTGTGTTAGTAGATCTGATTTAAAACTAAATATGTGATTCTAAGCACATATATACTTTGATATAAGATTTAGTTATGTTCTGTTTTGTTCCGATTTATGTAGATCCTTTTGTGATTGTGTAAAACTCACGATCTAAACTTTCTATACACAAATTATTTTTCTATTTTCACAAGGTTGAAACATCAAATCATAAAACAAGACCCCCTTTTTTTTATCATTTTCTTTATATTTTATCTTCCAACCATCTATGAAAACCAAAGATTATTATAACTTGATTTTTGTGTTACCTCTTCACCAGATACTCTGGTTTTGAGTGTGAAGTAGTTTGTGTACTGCTAGTCTATTTTTTATTATGCTGGTTTGTTTCAGTAGTTGTGGGATTATTTAGTGCTAGTCTTGGTATACTGGGTGGATTGGTAGAATTGATTCATTTATACATTATAAATTGCAATTTATACCTAAACTGTTGTTATAGTGGACTTATGGTGTGTGTAGTCTTGGAACTAAAAGACCCGGGGGTTTTCAATGCACTAGTTTCCTCGTTACCAAACTATTGTGTTCAAATCCCCTTCCCCTTATATCATTCTAATTTTATCTTTTGTTTATTAGACTTTGAATAACATACTAACCTGAACTAATTTTCGTGTGTTTGTTTATTCAACCTTTGAAGTTTAAAACGTTTTTACCAAGAGTTAAAAAATAATTTTTAATCTTAACACTTTTATGTAATAGATTACTTTTAAGTGGTATTAGAGCATTAGGATTACTTTGGATTTAATAAACTTTTTTTACTCTTTAAGATCCTTAACTCTTTAAATTAAAAACTGTTTTAAATGGAAGAACGAAATGGTAGTTCTATATGTCCTCCTTAGTTTGATGGTGCAAAATTTTCTTTCTGGAAAGTAAGAATGATTGGACCTATCCAACAGTTCGGAGATGATGTATGGGATATGGTTGAAAATGGTTTTTCTATACCAACTCATGTAATTTGTGGTGATGTTCAAAGAACTGAAAGAAAACCTCTTTCTGAATGGACTAGAGAGGAGAAACTAAGTTCACAATATAATAATAAAGGCATAATTGCTATATTTTAAGTAGTGGATGAGTCTGAGTTTAAAAGAATCTTATCATGCACCACCTCTAAGGCAACTTGGGATGTTTTAATGTCTACACATGACGGTGCTGCTAGGGGTTAAAAAGGCTAAGTCACAATTATTAGTTCGTATTTATGATACCATGTGCTGATTCTTAAATTTGTATATGCTAATTTTGAAATTTGTGCTAAAATACTTAGATCTTTACCTCAATCATTTTCTATGAAGAAACATGCCATAGAAGGAATGGGTGATCCTAACATGACACATGAACTGTGAATAGTCTTGCTTTTACATTTTCTTTATCTAATGTTAATGATTCCTCTGTTTCTCTTGAGTCATTAGATAATGAAATTGCTTTGCTGCCTAAACATTTCAAGAAATTTATTAATTTTAGAAACAAATATGATTCTAGAGAAGAACAACCTAGTTATACTACTAGGCCACATGAAAAATAATCTAAAAATAAATCTTTTTAAAAATATGACCATAATAAGGACTTGAGTCATATTTCATGTAGAAAGTGTAATGGATCTGGTCATTATGCTAATGAATATAAAAGAACATTTATCTAAAACTTAGGATGACAATTCTGACTCTAACAATGACTGTAGTGATAGTTGTAATAATCTTATCGATTTTACTTCTATATGTTTAAAAAATTCCGATGATGTTATTAATAATTTGTCTATTTTGTCTAATGATTCATAATTATTTATTGACAATTATGATTTACCTCCCGTTAAGACTCATGTGCATATTAACACTCTTGTTACTGTATGTAAACCCCTTTATGATTCTAGTTTTAACTTGAATGATGAAAATGATGATTATAATGAATTTTCCCTTAGAATAGAATTGTTTGATGCTGATTGTGATGATGATAACCTGCATTTTAAGAAATTGTATAAGTCTACCTTGAAAAAGTTTATTCATTTAGGCAAAGTTAATGCTAGTCTGTTATCTAAAATTAATGTTCTCAATAATCAAATTCGCTTAATTTATGATGAATCTTCTATGCAAATAGAAGATGTTGAAACTAAAAATTGATGTTAGAGAAAAATATTTTCAAATCAAATGAATGCTGTTCTTTGGAACAAAAATGCAAAGGTGTCATAACTGATTTTGATAAATCACAAACTAAACTAAAAGAAACTTTGAATAAACTTAATGTTTTAAACAAATCTGGCATCATTGTAAAATAACTTTTGAATTCTGGAAAGTCCGCTTCTGGTGAAAATTAAGGAATTGATTTCAAAGGAAAATAAATTTTTGAAACAAATTTTGTATCCTCCAATGTAGACTATTCAGAATCCTCAAGAGTTTGTATGTCTATTTCATATTTTTAAAAATGAAAAGAGACTCAAGATCCTTATACTGCTAAGCAGATTTGTCACTATAATTTTTGTTGCAAAACTGGTAATTTTGAAGAATTTTGTTATAAACGATCAAATCAAAACAACAAAAATGGGAAAATTAATAAACCTAGGAGAACCATTAAGGATGAATCTGTTAAGAAACCCCCACATCCTAAGCCAATGCCTTACAAATCTAAAAATTATTTTCCAAAAACTAAGGTAATTTTTATTAAGAATGAAGAATTAAATTATCGGCTGAGATGTAATGTTGTTGTATCATCATTAATTGCTTCTTATAAAAACTCTCAGTGGTACCTTGATTCTGGGTATTCTATAAATATGACTCGGGACAAAACAAAATTTCCCCCTTTAAAAATTTTATTAGAGGAAATGTCACTTTTGGAGATGGCAAAATGTCCTGAATCATGGGCAAAGGAACAATTAAAGGTGTAGGAATTCCTAATTTGGATGAAGTTCTACTGGTTGAAGACGTAACGCCAATTTATTAAGTATAAGTCAATTTTGCGACACTGATATTACTGTTAACGTTTCAAAAATAGAGTTATAAAATTTTAAGTCTAGATGGAAAAATAATTCTTTGTGGTGAAAGAATACCTGATAACTGTTATGCTGTTATTCAAAACGAATATTTTGAAAATTATTTATCTTCTAGACTAAATGACTTAAACTTATGGAATGAGAGGTTAGGAAACATTAATTATACTAATCTATCTAGATTCACTAGTCAATAACTAGTTCTTGGTCTCACTAAAATTTTAAAAATCAAACACTTTGTTTATGGACCATGTCAAATAGGAAGGATGCACAAAGCCCCTTATAATAAAGTCAAAGAAATTTTAACATCTCATCTAGTATAATTACTAAAGATAGATTTAATGGGTCCCTCTAGGACTATAAGCATATGTGAAAACTCATACATTCTTATCATTGTACATGACTTTTCTAGATTTACTTGGCTTGCATTTATGAAATAAAAATCTGACGCTTTTCAACACTTTTTAAGAATCCTTTTAAGGATTGAGAATGAAATGGATATCCAAGTAATTAGGATTTGAAGAGATAGGGGTGGAGAGTTTAAAGATACTAATTTCGTAGAGTATTGTATAAAAAATATGTATTAACATGAGTTTAGTGCACCCAAAACTCCTAAACAAAATGGTATAGCGAAAAAAAAGAACCGAACCATACAAGAAACTACTCGTGTCTTGCTTCGTGCTAAAATTTGTCAAAGTATTTTTGAGTTGAGGCTACACAAACTGCATGTCACATAATCAATAGAATGTACCTAGGGAAAAATTATAAACAAACTGCATACAAAAATTTTGTATGGCAAACAACCCAATTTGAAATACTTTAGGGTGTTTGACAATGAATGAAATGTTTGTTAAAATAGAGAACACATCTAAATTTGACACTAGAGGTGATAAGGCTATCTTTTTGGGTTATTCACAAAATAGTAGTGCATATCGTGTGTTTACTATTAAAATAAAAACTATAATGGAATCCATGAATGTTTTTGTGAATGATAGTGTTTCCCACCATTTGGAAGAAGGTGAGAATCCTTTACCCATTGGCCAATCTGAAAATGAGAATTTAGCAAAACAATCAACAAATAGTGATTCTGACTCTCTACCACCTGATTAACCCGATGTTCCTAACTGGGTTAAGGCAAATCACCCCGGGAAAAATATTGCAGAAATGTTTAAAGACCCAATAAGAACTTTATCTCAATCTTTTAATACTTTATTTTCTTCTTATGTGACTTTAATTGAAACTAAACATGTGAAAGAATCACTAATAAATGAATCTTGGTTGTTAGCAATGCAAGAAGAATTGGGACAATTTAGATTACATGATGTTGGCTATTTAGTCCCATGTCCGACTCACACTAACATAATTGGAACAAAATTGACATTTAAGAACAAGTGTCACGAGTTTGGAAATATTTTAAAAATAAGGCTAGATTAGTTTCACAATGTTATTCTCAATTTGATGGCATAGATGTCGATGAAACCTTTTCTCCTGTAGCTAGACTTGAATCTATTAGGCTTTTACTTGCTGTGTTGTGCCATTTAAAATTCAAACTTTAACAAATGGATGTAAAATTTACGTTCTTAAATGGAATTTTAAATTAATGAGTTTATAATGAACAACCTAAAGGTTTCTTATATCCTTTCTTTCCAAATAATGTCTTTAGACTGAAGAAAGCTCTTTATGGTTGAAAACAGGCCCATCATGCCTAGTATAAGAGATTAAAAAATTTCCTGATGGAAAATGGTTTCAACCGAGGGAGAGTTCACCTTACAATGTTCATTAAACATAATAAAAATTGTTTACTAATTGCTCAAGTTTACATGAATGACATATTTTTGGGTTCACCTTTCCCTTGGAAGATGAAAAATTTGCTAACACAATGAAATCTGAATTCCAAATGTCAATAATGGGAGAACTCATAATTTTCCTTAGGTATTGAAGTAGCTCAAAAACCTGATCATATATTTATTTGTTAATCTAAATATGCTACTGATTTGATCAAATGCTTTGGTTTAACTACTATTAAGATTGCAAGAACACTAATGAGTTTCTTTTATCAAACTATCAAAAGACTTATACGAAAAAAGAGTGATGTCACGTTATGTCATAGTATGATAGGCAACTTACTTTACTTAACTGTGAGTAGACCTGACATAATGCATAGTGTGTGTGTGTGTGTGTGTTAAATATCAATGTGAACCTAAAGAATCCCATTTACATGCCATAATATGTACTATTAAATACATAAGTAGAATAATAAACAATGGTATCATGTACACCTTTGACACTAACTCCAAAATAATCGGGTATAAAAATGCTGATCGGGTTTGATGTGATGCTGATAGTAAAAGAACCTCCGATGGCTATTTTTCCTAGAACCCAATCTAGTATCCTTGTCATCTAAAAAGCAAAATCGCGTCTCGCTTTTATCAACAGAAGAAGAATAAATTGATGCTGATAGTTGTTGTACTCAACTTCTACTGATAAAATATATGTTAAGTGACTATGGCTTAAATGAAATATCTGTCTTAATCTCGTGTGACAATTAAAGTGAAATTAGTATTACAAAGAATCCTGTTTTCCATTCTTAAACAAAACACATTAAAATAAGAGAACACTTTATTCGAGAAGTGATTGCGAAAAATAAAATTAACATCGAATAACTTAGCACTAAAGATCAATTGGAAGGTCTTTTCACAAAACCCTAATACAATAAAAGTTTTGAAACTCTTAGAATGTTTATTGGTGTTTATGCCTGCTCTATTTAATATATTAGGATTGTATGTTAGTACCTTTTTTTTTTTATCATAAATCTTGTGGTGATAACATCTTTGTAGGTTCTTCCCTACCTTTTGTCACTTTATGTCAAATAGGTAGAGAATGTGAGACTCTTTGTTTTATTTTGAGGATATTACGAGTCTTGCAGGACATATATTTTTAGCTGAGTTATGTACTCTTACTTGTAGGACATATGCTGTTAGATGAGTTATGTACTCTTCTTTTTAAGAATCTAGTATATGTAACACCCCGTAATTTTGAGGATTTAAAATTTAATTATTTTTGGGAGTTATAAAAATATTTAAATTGGAGAAACTTAAATTCATGAGTTGCAGAATTTATTTTAGTGAGCCAAATTATTTATAATTGGCGACTTTTAAGTTTAATGGTTCAAAATCTCGTGTGTCACATTTTGAGGTCGAAACTTGGAAATTTCGAAAAGTATTTCGGATGGAAATTCTGAGGGAGCGGTTGCGTCCGGATGGGTCGAGATAGTCAGTAAAGAGTACCCAGGGATAGTAATTGGGTCTCGGGGTATTTTTGAGCATAGCCGGGCCCACACGGGGGGAGTTGGGCCTTTTTAATTAGGCCCACATGGCCAAAAACGGAATTTGGTGTTTTTAACCTAATTGAGAGATTAGGGAACGATAGTCAACACACCTCTAAACCTAGGGTTTGAGAGGAAATTGGGGGAAAGCAAATCAAGAGCCAAATTGGGGATTTTGGAGCCAAATTGAGGGACTACACCAACGGATCAGACACTACGAACAAGTCCAGGCAAGTGGTTAACTGTTGTGATTCCTAAAGTGATGATAATCAATTCATATCATAGTGTGTGTATATGAAAATTCGTTTTGGGTGTGTAACCAAGATTAAAAATTGGGTTTTTATGAATTTAGAGTAATGGGCATAATTAATTACTCAATGGATGTTAAGTTATGATTTGGATCTGTTAAGATTAAATTATAGAGTAGATTACAATATGTATAGTGATTACATGGACTGAATATGGTAGGGTCGGATTTGGTAGAACAGACCCGGGTGGAAAACCCAAATCGAATATACTTAGGGTTTTGTAAAATTTATTGATGGATTAAGGTCTCTAGGGTGTTTAGAACCTTTTCTGGTGTGGAGGATATGTTGGTTATGAAATGAGTAAGGGTTTGGGAGAAACGAAAAGCTTAAGGATTCGTTAATGGATGCAACAGCAAGCCGGGGAAGATGATCACCTGCTCGATCGATCGATCGACCCAGGGGGATCGATTGATCGACGGTCTTAGGAACTTAACAGTTCGGCCCGTTTGTTTATAAAGTGGATTTTATTTAAAATTCAATCCCTTAATTTTATTTAGTGATAAATTCATATGGACACATATTTCCTTAACAATTATAGGGTGATATAATTGGGTTTATGAGGGTGTGAACGGTATGGCATGAGATGAACGAATTTGGGAGATAATTCATAAGTATTGAAATTGGGCCGAGGAATAATGTTCGGGTATTGTAGTTGGGTGACGCTACATTATTAAAGGAATCGAAATGAAATACTTAATTATGGACCAAGTGTCCGAGTCCGGGTATGTAGGTAATTATTAAGTAAATATAATTGGGAAATTATGGACATGAATATGCGACACATTGTGGGCGAAAATGTGGAAATGAAATTATGAGAGGTAAAATGGACCAAGTGAGCGAGTCCGGGTATACTGGTTAAGTGACACCAAAGTATTAAATTAATTATTGGGAGAAAGTAATTAATTTGGAGTCGGAATATAGACTCGGGAAATATTAAGGTATGGGACGAGTGAGCGAGTCTTGGGATAATGGTTGGGTGACACCAAGTTATTAAATTAATAAGTGTGATAATTAAATTAATTAGAGTCGGATGGTAGACTCGGGTTGGATTAAATTAATAAGTGTGATAATTAATTTAATTAGAGTCGGATTGTAGACTCGGGTAGGATTAAATTAATATGTGTGATAATTAATTTAATTAGAGTCGGATTGTAGACTCGGGAAGGTATTAAATTAATAAGTGTGATAATTAATTGAATTAGATTCGGATTGTAGACTCAGGTAGGATTAAATTAATAGGTGTGATAATTAATTTAAGTTGAGTCGGATGGTAGACTCGGGGAGGTATTGAATTAATGAGTGTGTTAATTAATTATATTAAAGTCGGACCAGAGACTCGGATTGGTGTAAATTAATTAATGTGTAAATTAATTAACTGGAAGTTGGACCACAGACTCGGATCGGTATTTAAATTAATGTGTGTTAATTAATTTAATTAGAGTCGGACGATAGACTCAGGGAGGTATTAAATTAATATGTGTGTTAGTTAATTTAATTAGAGTCGGGTGATAGACTCGGGAAGGTATTAAATTAATAAGTGTGTTAATTAATTTAATTGGAGTCGGACCATAGACTCGGGGAAAGTATTATATAAATTGAGTTGTGAGTTAAATATATTAGAGTCGGACCATAGACTCGGGAAGACGATAAATTATTAAGTGAGAAAATTAATTACGTTGAGTCGGGCCACAGACTCAGGAAATTACAGGCAATGTACGGGATTTTTAGTACACAGTAAAGTCGGGGTTTATAATATATATACGGTGTAGTGATAGTATATATATATACGTGTATATATTGTGTGTGATATTAAATTACAGGCAGTGTACGAGATTTTGAGTACACGGTAAAGCCGGAGTTTATATTATATATATACGGTGTAGTGATAGTATATATATACGTGTATATATTGTGTGTGATATTAAATATCGGTGATTATATATTTATTTAATTTATATACTCTAGTGCTATCAAGGGAGGTTGCGCGATGTGGGTGAATCCCTTATCTTGAGTAGTATGGCGAGTATATCCTCAGGTCATAGCGTCCGGTAACATGGGTGAGGGGATTATCTCACTTTCAGGGAAGGAATATGACCGCCTCCACTACATTTATAATTTGGGCCAAGTTGGTGAGCGATTCCAGCTTGGAAAAACTAGGTTTTGTGAGCACACCTAGTGAGATAGCATTTTAGAGGGAATCATCCGGCGAGGGTATACTCGAAGGGATGTATATACGTATGTTATATGTGTGGATATTGTGGTAAAGGTACGTATATAATGGTAGTAAATATTATATACGGGTAATAATACAGTGTGTGATGTATTTACTTTATATAACTTGTGACACAGTTATATGCTACTATTTAAGAGGAATTAATCAAGTTAATTGTGAGATAACTTATAATTCAAGAATCATTATACTCGTGTTAGAGTAGTATGGCAAGGGATGGTTATACCAGGAATAGTTGAACGGGGTAGTACAACTAGGTGGGGTTAAGGTAACCTGTAGGTGTGCACAATAGTGGTGGGGTGATAATGTCCACAAGGGAGTGCGATACTAACTTAAATATGAAGCGCATTCATGCATTTTAAATTACTGCAGTTAATTCAATTGCTAAATATTTTCAAAATGTTTTGGGTTCTAACCCTTGCTATAAAACTATTTTCAAAACCTTTTAGGTGTCCAGCCACAGGGACGCCAAGATCCATATTCTATTCCAGGGACATGGAGCTGCGGTATATGTGGATACTAGCAGGAGTTTGGATTAGACGCATCATTCATTCATTCCTAGAGTAGGAATCTTGTATCAGTTTCAGTTTTATTTAGGGCATGTCGCCCAGACTTTCAGTTAAGTTTTTAGAATTATTTTATTCCTGTGTTGGATATATGTTTTGGATTATTTCACTTTGGTGGCCGATGGTTTATTCGACAAATTATTTAATTAATGATTCAGTTTATTTTCATTCAGTTGTGTGAATGGTTTATATTTAATTCCGCATGTACTGTTTGTTAATTAAAAAGTTTTAAAATTTGGCACAAGCTTTTGGAATACTAGATGGTTAGTAAGTTTTAAAAAGTTTTCGACAGTGATGCTAAGGATGATCCAACTGGGATTCCAGTTTTAATTTGGTATAGGATTGATCCCCGGTATTTTATTAGGCGGGGTGTCACAGTATATAGTTATGTATTTTTGTGCGTGAGACTTATTTTTTTTAGTCTCAATTTAGTTTTTCAAAAATTGATCAAAGGGAGAGATTGAAAGTACCCTTTCTAATCCCATAGGGTTTGTATTAGCCTAATTTTGTAACAGCAGTCCCAAATACAATCGGTTCATTGCACACACGCAACATAAATCCTAAAATTTTTAAAATCAAATTTTCTATTTTATAAAACCATAATTCTAATTTTTTGTAATATATTCCTTATTTTTGTATTCATACATCCTATATGTATTTTATACTCAAATATTTTTTATATTATAAATTTCTTGATTTTATAATTTTTCAAAATTTCAAATTAAATTTCATATTTTATATGATTTTATGGAATTTTTAACATTCTCATTTAAATATTTAAAAAGAAACAAAATTAAAATTATTTTTTATTTCTTAATTAATTTCAGTAAATATGAAACAACAACGTTTTGTAATCTGGTGGGTTATTTGTTGGTGATCCGCGTGATTGGTTTTGGACTAATTAAAGGCTTGTGCGTTGCACACACGATTTTATCACGCGTGAGATTGAGGGACGAGTTTGCTCAACTGCAGCTGTCGAGGGTTATTTTACCATGCAACGCCTTACAATGTTAGGGCCTTTTATGCATATACCCTCACCAACCCCTGTTTTGTGCAATGCCATCCTTTCCCTTAGATGCCCTTGGCTGTTTACCTCTTTACCCTTATTTTTTGGGGAATTACTCTTTTACGAGAACCATTTCCATGCCTATATAAATAGGGGGCTTGGGGCTTCATTTTTTCAATCGAGACAATTTTCAAAACCTACCCAAACTCTGCCAAAATTTCCTCAAACTTGTCACTCAATTTTTTTTTGGGTTTATATTTGTTTGAGAGTTTTGAAAATACCTTTTTCTAAATACATTTTGTCCTACAATTTTATAATATAATCTTTAAGTGAGGATGAGTGTTTAGATTGTGTGTTTGAGTCTTGAGAGGCGTTTTGGTTTTGGATCTTAAGAGGTTTATCTAGGTTGATCGTCTGAGGCTGTTGTCATTCACTGCTTAAACCTTTTATTTTGTCTTTGATCCCTTTTGGGGTATATTTCTAATCCTTTTCACATATATGCAAAATCATATATCTTAATTGTATGCGTTTTTGAATGTTTTAGACCGCTTTGAAATGTTTTAATAAACTGTTGTTTAAAAACATCTTTTCTCGATTCTGATTTATCTAACATGTTATAACACACACACACACACACATGTGTGTGTGTGTCTTTGTGTGTGTGTAGATCAATTTAAAACTAAATTTGTGATTTTAAACTCATATACACTTTGATACACGATTTATTTATGTTCTGATTTGTGTAGATCTTTTGTGATTTTGTAAAACTCACGATCTAAACTTTTCGTACACAAATTATTTTTTGTATTTACAAGGTTGAAACACCAAATCATAAAACAAGTCTCTTTTTATCTTTGTCTGTAGATTTGATCTTCCAACCATCTATGAATGTAAAAAATGATTAAAACTTGATTTTTATGTTATCTCATCACTGAATACTTTACTGTTGCATGTGAAGTGGTGTGTGTACTACTAGTCTACTTTTTATTGTTCTGGCTTGATTCAGTAGTTGTGGAGTTGGTTGGTGCTTGCCTGGGTATACTAGTGTATTGGTAGCACTGATTTATTTACACATCGTAAATTGTAATTTGTACTTGAACTATTGTTATAATGGACATTGATTGTGTGTGGTCTTAGAACTAAAAGACTTGAGGTTTTTTAGTACGTTGGTTTCCTCATTATCAAACTATTGTGTTCAAATCCCCTTCTCCTCACCTCATTCTATTTCCACCATTTGTTTATCAAATTTTGAACGTCACACTAACCTGAACTAATTTTTATGTGTGTGTGTATTCAACCATTGAAGTTTAAAAGTTTTTTTTATCAAAGAGTTGAAAAGATAATTTGTAATCTTAATACTTTTGTGTAATATATTACTTTCAATTGGTATTAGATCATCCATATTACTTTGGATTTAAAAAGCTTTTTTTACTTTTTAAGATCCTATTTTAAAATGGTAGTTCTCTACATCTTTCTCAGTTTCACGGTGTAAACTTTTCCTTTGTTTGATGGTGTATCCATAGTCCGATGAGCCATTCAAAAACCACAAGACAAAAAAATCAACCCGGATTGTCATTTCCCTCTTATATGCTTTCGACAAACACAAAAAATTAGGGGAGATAAATAAAACAAAAGGATGAGTTGGAACTTAACCAAAATCGATTCACCATGGTCGTCAAAACCCAAAACACAGTCACCACAAATCTTCAATGGGTATAAACCGAACCACCATGGTACTCAATCAACCCACCATGAGAATTTTAAAATCGACTAAACTCAGAGTTAAAACCCGACAGACCTTCACTATTATCAGGTATGGAATATGATGGACCTTTTGACTATTCTTGCTTCTTTGGGTTTCTCCAAACCATTTGATCTGGAAACGAATCTTCTTAGTCATGTTGTAAATCCGACATAAATATCAACCGACTCACCATGGGTTTACTCCCAACAAACTTCCGAAGCGACATGTTATGACACAAAATATTTTGCCAAAATAACCGACAAACCATTTATGACCTCACATGATGTGGCCTAAATCTCTTTTCAGAATTTATCTCAAGACCAAGGGAGAAAATAAAATTTTCTTTTATTTATGATGCTTTTATTTATGATTAATGATCTTTTATTGATCAAAGACTTACCTCAGAAAGGGACTTTAGTAGTAAAGTTAGCCATTATATACTTTCATATCACCATATTTATAGGTACTAGTTGTAAACAATCAATACACAAACCTTATGAACTTGATCAAACCAACGCATAAGGATGTCATGTAACACTCCGTATGTTTGAGCATTTAATATTTAATTAATTCGAATATTTTTAAATTACACGTGGACCGTAATTTAATTGAATTAATTATTATGTGTGAATTAAAAAATATTAATCAAGAGTTAATGGTTTAATATTTGTGGAATAATATTAATAAGAGAATAGTAAATAATTATTTTACGTCCTAGCGAGCGATAGTGACATGACAGTATTATATCCCAAGCGAGAGTCATGTGTAGATTAATTGGGAGTAGGAATATGAATGAATTGTAGAGTGACTCGAATGGAGATTTCGGTGTCACGGTTGACTCTGAATGGGTCGAGATATTCAAAATAGTGTACCTGGGGGTTGTAATTGGGTTTCAAGGCCTTTTTAGTCATAACTGAGCCAACACGGGAGTATTCGGGTCAATTGGGCTTCGTCCGTTAGCCTAATTTTGGGAATTAGGGTTATAAACCTAAGGTTAGGTAATTGAGGCAACAACATAACAAACCTAAAACCCTAAAAATCAAAGGAGAAGAGATGAGAGGACATTAGAGAGGAAGAAAAGAGAGTTTGGAGGTGCAAAGTCTTAATCAGGTCCGGTTCTGAAATTTTAAGGGCCCTAGGCGAACAATTAATTTGGGGCCCTTTCTATTAATTTTTTTTAAAGAAAATGTGTTCTTCTCGCATTTTTCGATGCAAAACTATCAATTAAATCATCAAAATTTATTGTTGTTAACAAATCTTCTTCAATTGATAACATGGCTAATCCATTTAATCTTTCTTGTGACATGGTAGAACGAAGGTAAGATTTTATTAATTTTAATTTTGAAAAACTTCTCTCGACTGAGATAACCGTAACGGGTATTGTCAAAATTATTCTATAGGCAATACAAGCGTTTGAAAAAATACAATCCATTCTTTTAATATATTCTAACACCTCAATTGATTTTTTAATTTCATTAGGTAAACGCCTCATTAAAATTTCCAATTCACAAAATAATTGATTTCCATCAATATCACAACTATTGTCACGTGTTAAATAATTTTCAAGCTTAATACAATAACTATTTAAAATATCATCATCTAAAGTTTCCAACTTGTTCAAATCAAACAAAAACCCAAAAGTCTCCTCATATTTTTAAATTGTTCAAATCTAGTTCTAATTGACATAAATGCTTGATCAATTATATGTAAGAAGTAATTTACTTTAAATGATTCCTCCAATTATTGTCTAATTCCATCACTGGAATTCTTATCAAAATGTTTTTTTCTATAAATATTACGTTTTTCACGAAATACGCGTTCAATTTCCATTTCTTTAGCAATATCTATAGCTTCAATCTTTGCAAATTCAAATCCGTTTTCTCTTTCATTTTCAAAATAAGAAACAAGTCCTTTTAAAAGATTCAAACTAACATCAATATCCATGTCATATGTTTGTAAAAGTTTGCTAACTTTATTGACCGCATTCAATACATGGTACCAAATAATCATACCAAAAATAAAATCAAAAGTACCAAAAGTATTAGGTAGTAAACCATCACAAATATTTTTTGTGCTTCCCTCACATTGGGGACTAGTCGCAAAGTCAATTAATGCATCTCTAATTTGTGGCATTTGAAATCTAATTGCTTTTATACTTTCAACAACATTGACAAGATTCTCAACATTATTGACAAAATTAATCACAAAATCACAAGATTCTCAACAATATTGACAAACAATATTAACGAAAAATGCTAAAGAGGAACAATAGAACCTGATTTGTAACCAATTTGAGAGCAATCTCAAATTTTAATTTGTAAATACCCAAATAACAAATTGGAATCTACAAAAAAAAAACACAACACAAATATTAGTAGTAAAACAAACAAATTTATATAGTGGGAATGTAACAAAGCAATGAATAATATATACTTATACAAACAAGCTCCAACCAATCTCCAATCAAGCCCTAACTTTCTGAAATTGAAGAAATTGAAACCCTAGATTTTTAACCCTTATTTTGATGAGGTTAGTTCAAGAAAAAAGGGAGGGGGATGTTCATTTTTTTTTTTTTGGGGGGGGGGGGGGGGGGTGCCGAAAATTGCTTTTTTGGGGGGTGGGTCGGGGGTGGGGCAGTGGTGGCTAAGGTTTTTGGGTGGGGTGGAGTGGGTAAGAGAGGGTTTATTCTTGCTTTGGTTAGTAGAGAAAGAGAGTAGTGTGAGAGAGAGAAGAAGAGAGGAAGAGAAGAAGAGTGAGAGAAGAAAGTGGGTGAGAGAAATGGAAGAGTTAGGGTTAGAATGGAATAAGTAAATGGGTTGGGTTGGGTTTTGGTTGGGTTGGGCTATGATGGTGGGTTCATTGTGTGGGTTTATTTTTTTGTGTGTGCGTGGGTTATTATGTTGTTGTTGGGTTTAGTGTATGAGTTTATTTTAAATAGAACAAATTTATTTTTGGGGGCCTTTTTTTAAGTGATAACTCTAATTTTTCATAACTAATTTTTTTGGGGTGCCTTTTTTTCTACAACTAATTTTTTTTATACCTAATTTTTTTTCCGAAAGGGGCCCCACTTAATCAGGGGCCCTAGGCGGCGGCCTAACCCGCCTATGCCTAGAGCCGACCCTGGTCTTAATTCAACCTCAATTGTTATCAGATTCGTGATCGGAAGTAAGGGAGGAACACTTTCATCACATTAGAAACGGAATCAGACATGCAAATTAAAGTTAAGTGTCTATCATGCATGTTTTTAAGTTAGTTATAATACCAATGTAGTGTAGGGATTATAATATCATGATTTTAATTATGTTCTTGAGGTTTAAGTGAATAAAACTCATGAATTGAAATAGGATTGCATGTAGAATGGATCCACTGTAAGGACATATTTTCATAGGTCCGTTATCAATTTATTATGTCATATACCGATACACCATCAAAGAGCATTCAAGAGCAATCTGCATCAAAGACGGATCAGAATTATTCAAGTTCTTCATCATTCAAGGCTCCGCGAAGTTTACTTTGGTAAGGTTAAGTTTTAAAAACCTTTACTTTTCACTTAGAGCTTTTGGGAGATTTTTTCAAAATATTTTCTAAGTGTTGGAACGGACTTTTTCGTCAAATATTGAGAATGAGTATTTTTTCTAAGTTTTAAAGCGGACCTCGATTTTGACGCCCAGGTCGTTCGCTCGAGATAAGCATCTCGTTCGAACGAGATTGGAAGTCGCGCGATGTCGTTTGAACGACATGCGTACTTCGTTCGAGCGACATAGCTTCTCGTTCGAACGAGATCGAATTTCGAGGCGGTGCATTTTTATATAAATACTCATTAAATGAGTCCGTTTTCATCAAGAAGTCCATACGTTTTCAAGAACATAAAGACTGCCAAAGCAGTATTCTTTAGGCTTCTTCTTTTAGGGGTTTAATCCTCTTTTGTTTTTCAATTCACAAAACTCCCATATGCCTTAGTGAATTGTTTTGGTTTTCAAGAACATACTTTGCTCTTGTTTATACTTTGTGGGGAGATCTCTACAACCGACAGTTGCATGCTATTGTGGAGGGAGTCCTTATAAAGTTCACTCTTGTGGAGAAGCCGTTTTCTTCTTCATTGCTGCCCTCCTGGAAAGGGAAAATTCCAGCCGTAACTTGTGGAGGAGCCGTCTTCTTCTTTACTGTTGCCCACCTGGAAAGGGAAAGTTCCAGCCGAGACATCGAAATCGACACCTGCGGGTATTTCGTATGTCACCCTATTTCATTGTAATCTGTGTAAGCCGTTTTCTTACAAATTATAGTGAAATAAAAGGTTTTTCCCTTTTGGGGGATTTTTCATGAAATTGTTTGTAATTTCTTGTAAAATCCCCCAAAAATCCCCAAGGTTTGTAAAATCCCCCAAAAATCCCCAAGGTTTTGCCCTTTTGGGGGATTTAAGGTAACCTAGGATTTTAAGGGCTTATTACACATGCTAAATGCAATCATTCGCCAACAAAAGTGGCATTTCTATCTTTTATGATTTTATACTTTTTATTTTCGCTCTCTGTTGGACTGGTTTTATTTTGTTTCATAATTAGGGACTGGCAATGTCTAAGTTAGGGGGTGTGATACGTTACGAATATTGTATATTTACGTCTATTTTTCTTATGCATTCTATCATTTTTGTGTTTCTTAATTCCTATTTTAAGCTTGTTAACCAGACAACCTCTTTTAAGTATGTTTATATGGTTTGCGAGGTATAATTGAGACTTTGTAGGTATTAAAGTGCTAAGCGGGATGATTGGTAGCATTTTGAGGAAGTTCCATCATTTGATATAACTTCAAGGGAATTTTTATAATTTCATACTTCATGGTCCGGTAAGTGGATTTTCGTGGAATGTAGTTCGTTAAGTTAGATTCGCGTAGCCGCAAACGACGCATCGTTTCGAGTCCAGATGATGAAGTTAGAGCCATTTCCGTAATGCAAGTTTTCCCCCTTTTGAAGAACCAAATTTCCCTAGAAAACAAAGCCCCGGTTATTCCTAGAAATTTTCTACAAACACAAGTCGTTTTACCCTTCCCCTGTTATTCCTAGAAATTTTCTTGTGTAATTTCTTAAGGAAAATAGTTATGGGAAACTTTGGGGGCAAGTTTAATGATTGTATAAATACTAGGGAAGTTTAATGGATTTAAAATTTAGACTCGATGACCCTTAGTAAGAGGAAATTAAGATGTGAACCAATAATGTGTAACCTAGTAAGGGTTGAATTGGAAATTTCAATTTAGGTTACGGGAAGGGTAAAACGATAACCTAAGATACAAATTAGTAGTATGTAGATGTTTTCACTACTGAATTTACGTAAGGGATAGATGGGACCCGTTGGGTAGTCCGTGATGGATATTTTATGAAATCAATAATATGTAAGAATTATTTTAGTACGTTAAGTATGACAGAGATATATACTACGTACGGACTTAAATAATTAGGTTATGTGTATACCTACTGAATAATATGTATATAGGTTGTGTGAATACCTATAGATGAGATTTGATTATGCTTGTGGATATACCTACGATGCCTTCTATCAGGAGGTGTTCACGCAGAGGGAGATCCAAACTTGACGATTCCAGTGAGGTCTGGATGTGTTCCGCAGAGCATGGAACTTAGGGAGGCTCACTATATGCAGTGTATTAGTGGGACTGACGTGTCGTTTGGGTACATTAGGTATGTGCGTATCCCAAAGGCTTAGAACCATGTTCGCCTCAAGTGTGTGTTGATTGATTTTTGGTTTCTAGGAGACATGCTGAATCAACAGTCCTTGATTTTGTACGAGAGGTACATGGACTTGATAGCAAAGTACACCAACATCACGAGGGGACATTTCGAGGATGCTATAGTTGTATATATTATATGTGTGTTAAATATATACAAGTGTGATATATCTACTTATGTGTGATAGTAGAACTGATAGACTATCTATATTTAAAAAGTATTTAAGTAGAGAAACTTAATTGATTGACTCAATAATAATGCGTGGATAAAATTGATTATTGAGACTATGGTAGCGTGTCGTATGGGTAATACGAGTGAGCTAGACCTATTGATGTTTTTAGATATGTTATCTATTAGGGATGTGTAGCATAGATAGATATGTTACGTTAGGCATGCATATCAGTTGATAGGTGAGGATCTCAAGGGTGTGTACGTGGAAACTAACATGTGTATCTAATAACTAATTTAATTGTGATTTAGATACTTACAAAAAAAGTTTTCAAACTATTTTCTTGGGATCTGGCACGTGTAAAAATATTTTCAAACCTTTTAGGTGTCCAACCATAAGGACACCAAACTTGATGATTCTATCCAAGGATGCGTAGCTGCAACACTTGTGGAGGCTTGCATGAGTTTTTTTAGATGCTTCAACTCATTCATTCTAGATAGGATCTCTCTCTCAATATTTCAATTGGGTTTGTTGTCCTTTCGTAGTATTTAGTAATTCAGTTTATTTATCAGATTTTATTGAGATTCAATTTTATTGTTTCAGACTTGTATTTGGATTCATCTTAGGAACCAATGGTTTATTCAGTCTTATCTATTTATATATCTGTTGTGTGATTGTTCAGACAATTATTATATGGATGGTATGATTTATTTAATTTAAATTTTTGCATGTTGTTATATAATTGAAAGATAAAATTTGGCACCGACTTAACTTAACATAGGTGGTTAGTAATTAAAAGGTTTTTTGACAGCGATGAAAAACCTGGTTATTTCAATAAAGGACTGATCACCCGTGATTAAAATAGGCAGGGTGTCACATGTCAACGGGGTAGGTTTGTATAATATTTTTTAATTGATTTTATATAAGTATTCTAACGGATTGTAATTTTTTAAAAAACGTTTTGTAATACATGTAAAACATATTTAATATTGACAAGTTAAAGTTGTTTTGATAAGTTAAATAACAATCACAAAAAATATGTAAATACAAATATTATCATTATCCGTATACTTAAGACGCAAATATAAATAATTCCAACTACCTTAAAACACATCTAAGTCTAATAACTCATAAATTACAAACTAAAAGTTTATACATCATATAATTTAAGATCCAATTAGATTTAAAATGCAGTGTCCCAAATTGGTAATTCATTAAATTCAAATTAAAAGTCCTAAATTAAATAGCACAAAAATAACCATCAAAGAGCCAAAGTAATGTTAACTCTGTCTTGCATAATAAACATCCCACTACCATCAATTTTTACAAAATAATTTCCATATAAAAAATTCACCACGAAACTAGTTCTCCTCCCACATATAAAACAATAAGGTTGTTAGTGTTAAGTACTAAAAATTATAAATATATTTATAAATAAGGTAGACAATTAAGTTTGATAAATTTACCACAAGTCAAGGTCTAGTCACTAATAAATATCTTCCTCCTCATACAAGGTAGAATCACAAGATGAAATGTAGATTATAGAATAATTAGATACACAAATAAAAACAACTAACAAAAGTATTGATCAATATAATCCATCATTAAAAATAAAAAATCTGTAAATAAAAATCTTCCATAAAAATTTTGGTTATTTTTTTAGCACATATACTATCAACCAATGTAACATTAATACACATGAGTATGAGTTGGTGGTAAAATTAACATGCAAAAACCTTTGTACCCACACAATCATACACATTGTATGTGTGTGTGGTGGGGGTGGGGTGAAGGTAATCTCTGAATTACAGAGAGCTTCCCCAAATAACAGAAGAGACTCAAGAGAAGGAAGTAACATGAAGATAGCGAGGCATATCAGTGATGGAGTTGAAAAAAAATTGCGTTTACAAGATTAATAACAAAAAGTTATAAGTTTAGTAAACTCCGAAATAAACTCGTTGGAAGAAACTCTTTTCAAAATGAACACAAGATGTGTTAAAACAATTTTTCTGAATATGCTTTATGGATTCGTTAGATTGATAACCTTGAGCCTGCTAAAATAAAAACGTTCAATTAAGTCTCGAGTGTGATATTGTTCACAAAAGAAATTAAGAATGCTTAAGCAAATTAACACGCGATTTTTAACGTGGTAAAACCCTAAATTAGGGAAACATCCACGGCTCCCTCTACGGAGAAAAATGAAAAGTCCACTAAAATCACAACCAAGTTACAACCCTAAAGCATGCAACTACAAGAACAGAAAACGTACCTACTCGAGTTTACTCCACTCTTAAAGGCATTCTTTCTTGATTTGTTCTTCTCCACGTAGCTTTCTTGTTGTCCTTGAATCCCGGATTTCAGCAGCCCCAACAAACAAAATACCTCACCCAGAACCACAACTCCTATGTGTTCGTGTGAAAGTGATAGTGTTTGTGAACTAACTAAACATGTAAAATGCTTCCCACACCTCTCAATCAATTACAAGCAATTTCTACAAATTACATTCAACTTCTATATGATATGCAATTTGACTTCAAATCCAACTTGAGTAATAAACTTTACTATGTTCAGATTTGACACACAATAAATTTTTTCTTCAAAAAATATTGTCTCAACAAATTATTTATATTCAAACTTATTTCACTCAAATGTGAAATCCCAATATGACACAATCTTTATTTTCAAATCTGAAAATATATTCCAAGCATAATTTCTCAACATGTATTTACTATCACAATCTTGGATTGAAAAATTACAACAACAATAATATCCAAGAATGAACACACAAAAGTCCTAGAAATAGTGTGATAAAAATGTTCCCTAAGATTTATAGGGAAAAAAATGTACACAAATCTGAAAACAGCCCCAAAAATAACTCCGGCAAGTTTTTCCGGCGAGAAATGGAACTCTGGCAGCGTCCCTCTCACTCTCGGTTTCCTCCGACGATGACAGTGTCTTGTCTGTCGGTTTCTCTTCTCCGGCAACAAGAGTAGTAACGATCACAGTTGGAGATCTTGGTTCTCGGTGACGGCGATCGCGGTTTCCGTCCGGCAACAGTTGCGGTCGGCGACGGGACAAGATGGATGGTTCCTCTCTCACAGTGTCGGCGTGTTCGGTAAAGCAGGTCTCTCTTGTTCTTTTCGACGGCGACGACGGTATGGGGACGGTATAAAGAATCCTCTTCTCTCTTGATTTCTGTTTTCCGGCGGCCACGCCCTCTTCTCTCTCTCAGATTTCTCACAGTTTTTTTTTCTCAAGAATGGATGGAGAAGAAGAAGAAGATGAAAAATGAAATGATTTTTCTCTCTCTCTAAAATGATCAGCCGCTTCTCACTTTCTTAAGCCAAGAATAATAAACCCTAAGAGATGTTATATATGAGGGACACTAGGGTTTGTTAAAAATAAAGGGTCTACATCAACTCACCAGGATCTAAGGGTGTAGAAAAAAGATGGATAACTAAATCTGATTGGCTAAGCGGTGTTCACTAAGATTGAGCCACTAAAAAATCTGGTCCATAGATAACCACTCAATCTAGGGTCACGAATGAGTCTAACCAACAAGACACTAAACAAACACAAATAGCCTTATAAAATATAACACACATGTTTTTTGTTTTTTTTAAAGTCTTGTAAAAATTAAATTTTTCGACTCAAAAAATATTAACCCATTAAAAATGAACCAATCAAATTTTTATCATAAAAAATATTCTTATGTTACCCTCAAATATATTTTTAAAATCATATTTCAATTAAATGAAAAAAAATCATTTTAAATGAATTTTTTTTTTCAAAAAAATATTTGAAGCAACAACACCACCATAATAATATGCACACATAATAAACATGTATATGCAGTGTATGTGTCCTAATTGTGGTTAAAGAGTTTTAATTTACCTCTTTGTGTTGCATTGGAGAACTTGAATTGGGATGCCTTTGATGAAGCTTGATGCCTTTTTGAGATAGAGTAACTCAAAAAAATCTAATCCTATTTTGTCTCGATATCCAAACTAGTTGGAACTCCTATATGGCACAGACTAAAGTAAGTCAACCATATAGTGTGTTCTCAGGAGTTCAGTAGGAAACTTGCCAAGAGAGATTTCTTTTTTTATCTTCCATTTTTACTTAGTCAAATTTATTTTAAATACGTTGACTGTAATGCTGTAACGATTGTAATATTGAGGGTGAGGCCAAACAGTACTACATGCTCTATCGGATGACCTCGCCGTAAAAACTTCAAAGGGACTTGGTTTGGAAGATTGAGAAGTGAGGAAACGTTAAGGATTATTTTGACCATCTTAGATATACCTGGTAAAACATAGAGAGACCTTCTACCATGGAAGCTTATGTAGAGTAACCTTGGGTTCCATCGTATATTAAGCCTTGAGCCAAACAAACCTCTACCAAATGTCACATCTACTTTAGGTGATATCACTAGCCACCTACCCACTGTCCAATTCAAACTTTAGTAAACTATTGTGGTATTGGGGATGTCAGGCGGTTTGGTGAGCTACCACTATCGTGACAGTCTTTTGACGTATAGCTGGTGGGCAAAGGCATGTATTAGCATTTAATGATTATGACGTAGGGTGTGCTGACCCATCAGGAATTTAATGCTTGAGACTTAAAGTGTGAGAGGAATGTATTTCACATTAATGAGTACTGAGACATCTCGGGAAGGTTGTGGGGATATTTACTGTCCTCAACCACTTTTTAGAGGATATGATTCTTGCTAGAAAGAGCAAACACATTAAGAGAAAAAGAGTTATTGTAAACAAGAGTTTTATTCTCCCACCATTGACATATACTATGAAGCTTTTATTAGTTAACCAGGGAGATATTGGAGGTTGTTGGTGTGTTGACTGTCTGCCAAGGTGTATCTAGGGTGGTTACTTCTCTCTCTTTATTTCGAAAGTTCTTTTATTCTTATTTGAGTTATACACGAGAGATTTGTGAGTCCAATCTGAGTGTTTATTATTTACAATACTGAGTGTTAATTTATCATTATTAAGAGTATTTGGGTTACTGTGTTATCACCATATCCATACGGGTTACGCCTATATTTGTATTACTATACTCCCAGGCTTTTAGTGGACTACCCTCTTACATTTGGCAACTTCCCTAGGGAGGCATTCATCTAGAAGTTGAAGCACCTTATACTCTTGACTCACTTGAGTCTATATTGTATAAGTGTTCATATAGTTTGGAAATTGTGACAAAATTATGTTTAACCTAGAATTCAAAGAACCCCAGAGCTTGCATTACTATTTCATCATTGATTGAAGTGTTCTAGACCTCATTACCAACACTCACACACAGTAGAATGGATCATATACATCTCATATTGCATAATTATGTGTGTACATATATTGAGTGTGTTTAAATCCCTAATATTAGTTTTTATATATTTTTTTGGAGATTTTATAATCTTTTTAAAGTAAGGTTTTATTAATTAAAACTTGGTTTTAAAAGTTTGTGGGGTCAATCTGCTATTTCATATTGTTGGTTTAATTGGCCTAAAGTTACCTTGGGTAGAATCCAAAAGCGGAAGAGACTTCAGGGTGTGATTTTAATTAACTTTAGACGCGCATTTTATCTCGTCTTATATGCCAACGTGTGTTGTCTTCTGATTGGTGGGAAGTGTGTTTCTTTGCTAAGACTAAACCAGTGATCATTTTCATCCCTTGGATCGTTTTTATCAACGATCTGCATGTCTCCTTTATTAATCCATGTGAACCAATTAGGATTACTTTAATCACCGCTTCTCGTGAACCTTTGGATTAAAGTCAATCCATCTTGACTGAATCAGACCCTTTGATTTTGGTCCTCATTCTCGAACCTTCTCAGCCTCCTATAAAAAGGCTCCTACTCTCAGCCTTCGACGACTTTTGCCATTTTGTTCTTTGAGAAAAAAAAAGAGTAGAGAGAGAAGAGAGAAAAGAGAGAAACCAGAAGAGAGAGAGAAAGAGTTAGAAAACCTAACCCTAACCCTAAATCGTTTAAACAGTTCAAACCAAAAATAAACCTTCAAACCCCTGTATTTTCCCAAACACAAGCTTGAGTGTTTGAGTGTTTGAGAGGTTATTTGAGAGTTGGTTTGTTGCTGTAACCTCTTCGTTCTTTAGATTTTGTTTTCAACTTAATCATTTTCTTAGATCTATTTTTCTGGTATATAGAAATTTCAGATCTGAGTTCTTCATGATATATTACACTTAGTTTGCATTTTTTATTTCTCATCTTGAGAAATATATTGTTGATTCTTTTCTGAAAAGATTTTTAACTTTGAAATCAACAATAATGTTTTCTGTTTCTAGTTCTCTTGAAACAAGACCTTTGACCTAGTTTGGAATTGCACTTGGTGATTTTCAATCTCAAAAATATTTTCAAAATAGAGATTGATTAAGATCTTGATACGTCTTCTGAGCAAGATAGCCGTGGATTCTGGGATTGTTATAAAGGTCAAATAAGGTTAAGTTTTGTGAGAAGAGAGAAAAAGAAAAGTCACTTCATATAGTCTTATATGTAATTTGTTAGGACTGTTTGTACATAATAAATGTGTGTGTGTGCATGCATGTGTTAGAGAGCACCTCCACAAATAATTTCACCCTACCACACGAAAAGTGTTGGTAATAAGATCTCGTGAACAAGAGTCGACGTAAAGAGCTTGAACAAATTGGAAGTTAACAAACTGGGAGAACAACATCAACAATCAGAACTGCAGAGAAGTTATAAGGACACCAGAGGGTACATTCCTAAACTTATATAGGTTTGAGTTGTATGCATGTTTGTTATATAGTTTGTAAGTGCTAAAATTTATTTATAGTGGAATTTTTGTTTTACTCCGTAGAGGGAGTCGTGGATGTTTCCTCAGTTGGGTGAGGTTTTACCACGTAAAAAATATTGTTCTTAATCTTCCTAGATCTTCTCATATCATTCTTGGTTGTGCTGAGTTTAAAGTTTGTTTAAACTATTTTATAAACCTGTTGATCAAATCTTGAATAGATCTCGTACATACTTTTATTAAACACATCTTGTGTTCAAATAGTTTTGATTTTTAAGAAAAGAGTTTCTTCAAAAAACTGGTCGGAGTTACTTAAATAGTTTAATTTTATTAAACGGCTTTAGTAACAGATTTTCAATTGGTATCAGAGCTTTGTAAACTTCTTTTAAAGAGATCCCGTGTTTCTGAAATTGTTTTCTGAAAATCAAATATGGACAAGAAAAATGAAAGATTTGGTAACTTGACCAGACCTCCTATCTTTGATGGAACCAATTTTGCTTACTGGAAAGTAAGAATGATTGCTTTCATTCAAGGAACTTTGGGAGATGATGTCTGGGACATTGTTGAAAATGGTTACATTTTTCCTACAAAACCAGCCACTGAAGGAAGTAATGAGAGGGTTAAGAAAGTATTAAGTGAGTTCACACAAGAAGAGAAACAAGTTTCTCGAAATAATAACAAAGGAAAGAATGCTATTTTTATGTCCATAAATGAACACGAGTTCAAAAGAATCTCATCTTGTACCACTTCTAAAGAAGGTTGGGACACTTTGGTTACTGATCATGAAGGTGACACTAGAGTTAAAGCTGCTAAAACTCAAATGCTCATTAAACAGTATAACTCTTTAATTATGTCTGAGACTGAGTCATTTAATGACTTCTATATGAACCTGACTGATATTGTGACAAAACTGCATGCTAATGGGATAACACATGACAGACAAGAAATTGTATCTAAAATTCTAAGATCATTACCACAGAAATTTGACAACAAAAGATATGCTATTGAGGAAATGTGTGATATAAATCTCACTCCTGAATTACTCAGTAGTAAATTAAGAACTGTGGAAATGGAACTAGAATTTAAGAAGCAATTGACCCAGTCCCATAGGAAACAGACTAGTTCCAAACTAAGCTTCTCTTCTAAATTGATTAAGCCTGAGTTTAATACTTCCAATGATGATTCTGATGAGGAATGCGATATAGAGAGTTTGGATAATCAGATTGCCTTGATGTCAAAACAGTTTAAGAAAATCATTAAATTTAGAAACAACATGGCAAATAAACAAGGCAAGTCCAATTATCCAACTCCCTTCAATCACATACCATATGAGAAAAGCCATGATAAACATCATAAGGACTCTCACACTAGACCTAATAGAGACCTTAAGAAGGCTGAATGCTTTAGATGTGGAAAACTAGGACACATTGCACAAGACTGCAGAGTTAACTTGAACACTCAAAACAAACACACTAGAGCCAACATTTGCAAGACATGGGATGATTCAAGTGACTCTGAAAATGAGGAACCTGTGTCATCTGATGTTTTTGACCCTTGCATGTCCTTCTTTGCCAAGATTATCTATAATGATGATATGCATGTGTTTGTTAGTGAGGATGAATCTAGTAATTTTACTTCTGATGCTTCGAATATTGCTGCTACTGGATTAGATGCTTTAATTACTAAGAAAATTGCTATGTCTACCTTGGGGTGTGTGAGTCAAAGGGAAAGCGATAGTGACGATGTCAATGAGTGTGTGAGTCCAAGAAATGAAGCCTTAGGGGCCACTTCACACACTTCACTTAGTGACTCGGACAATGAAGACCTCCCAGATATTCACACACTCTTTGCTAAAACTCTCAAGAAAAGCACTAGACTAGAAAAGATTGTGAAAGATCTCACTAAGAAGCTAGAAGATCTAAGCCTAATAGTCAAACTGAATGCTGAAGAGTATACTACCCAATGTTTAACTCATGAAAGTGAAATCAAAATGTTTGATCAAAAGCTTAAAGATTTGACTGAAACAAATGAAACTCTGGAGAAAAAATACAAAGGGACATTGTTAGAATTGGAACAAACTAAAGAAAAGACAGCAACTGTTTTCAAAAAATTTATAAAATTTGAAAATAATTCAAACTGTTTTGATGAATTTGTTGCTGAATCTAAAACCAATTCTGATGATCGAACTGGAATAGGTTTTTGCCCCAATTTGAAGACACAAACAAAATCTTTTGAAACTATCAAGTTTGTGTCAGGAGGTAAAAGACCTATTGAAACCTGCCCAGATTTTCACTCCCTAAAAACTGAGTTTGATTCAAAACATCAAAATTTTAACATTGGGGAATCAAGTTTCTCTAAACATGAAAGTTCACCTAAGGCTAAATACACCTGCCCTTCTATTAGGAAGAGTGAGTCCGCATTTAAGACTGTCCTACCTAGGAATAGAGTCGAACCTCAAAATTCCTCAAAATCGTTGTTTAGAGACTTTCCCAAGGAGACCCCAACCTTGAGCAATCTTTATTGCTCTTACTGTGATATATACGGTCACTCTTTTGATGGTTGCTATGATAGGAGACTAGTTAAACATGTCTGTTATCCTCCTACCTATCAGAACTTTAACTATTCTAGGAGGAGCCACAACAATTATGTACTTCCTAGACAACCAGACAAAAATTGTAATTATAGGAAGAGAAAGACCAAACCTAAAAGAACATTTCCTAGAAGGACTCCTAAACACTTTCCTAAACCAAATGCTCATCTCTTTCATAAAATTCAAAATCATGCGCAAAACATTTTTCAACAAAAATCGAATGCTCACAAATTTTATCAATTGAGAGCTAATAAGCGCAAAATGAAAACTAGAGCAATTTAGGTTAGAAAAGAAAATCTATTACCTCAGATGAAGTGTACTATAGTTATTACTGCCTTAAAAGCTGAGCACACATCATCTGGTTGGTATTTAGACTCTGGATGTTCTAAGCACATGACTGGGGATGATACAAAACTTTTGAACAAAACCAGCTTTGCTGGTGGAAAAGTTATTTTTGGTGATGGAGTATCATCTCAAATCATAGGCAAAGGAACTCTCAAAGAAGATGGACTTCCTGTTCTTGAAAATGTTCTTCTAGTTAAAGGTCTTAAGGCCAATCTACTTAGTATCTCGCAATTTTGTGAGTCAGATCATACTGTTACCTTTTCAAATAACAATTGCAAAATTTTAAATGAAAAAGGTGAATGCATAATTACAGGATTCAGGACTCCTGACAATTGCTATACTGTCATGAACAATTCTGAAATCTGTAATGTTGCCAGAATGGATGACAAAGAGATATGGCATAACAGAATGGGTCACATAAATTTCGATAATCTTAGTAGACTGACCTCTCAAGAAACAGTTAGAGGAGTTCCTAAAATCAAACCCATTCCTAACATTGTCTGTGGTTCCTGTCAGGAAGGTAAAATTATTAAGGCACGTCATAAGAAAGTTAATGATGTTCTTACCTCTAATCCCTTGGAGCTCATCCATATGGACTTAATGGGTCCTTCCCAAACTGTTAGTCTATGTGGACACAGTTATATTCTTGTTATGGTTGATGACTTCACCAGATTTACTTGGGTAGCCTTTTTAAAACAAAAGTCTGACACTTTTCAAACTTTCTTAAAAATACTTCTTCGCATTTGAAAAAACCGGATACGTTCGATGTGTGATAATTGATTAAAACTAAATTAAATTCGCAAGATTCCAAGTAACCCTTATTTAATTAGAGTCTACTTTTAAATCAAATAAATTCAGCCCCTAAACATCCATCTACGGTGCGTGTGTCAACCCATAAACAAATAAAATATACGAAACAAGTTTAAGGAAAAATCCCCGCAGGGCAAAACCTTTTATTTCACTATAATAAGTAAATCGCAACTTAAACGGATTACAATGAAATACAGTGACACACGAATACCCGCAGGCGTCGGTCAGTGTCGTCAGCAATGAATCCACACGCAGCGAACTCACATGAACCTCAGTCCAATCAACAAAGGAAGAACCGCAGCACTCCTCAATGACACGCAGCCATAAACTTTGTAGAGACTCCCTCAGCAATGACACGCAGCCCTCGGTTGCAAAGATCTCTCCACAAAGGTTTGAACAAACACAAGGTTGTGTTCTTGGGTTATCAAAAAGATTCACAAAGGTTTGGTAATTGTGTGAATCAAAACATGAGTCCTGGGACTCAAAAATATGAAGACTAGAGGTATTTGGACTCTCAAAAACGTCTTCTAAAGTCTTGCAAAACAACTCCCCCGAAGTTGGTATTTATAGGAAAAAATATGAAGAGTCCCATGTTCTTAAAACTCTAAAATTCTATCCAGCATACAAAAAAAAACAGCATTCTTTAAGGAATTTTCTCTATCTTCAAAAGGTCATAACTCCTTCACCGTACCTCGGATTGAGGTGCCGTTTTTTCCAGTATCTTCGTTGAGGAGAGCTCTTTAACTTTCAAGTTGACCAGACCTTCGAAATATGGATGTAAAATTACAAAAATGACCTTGAACACTCCTATCTTGCCTTTTTCACTGTTTTGACTTCCCTTGCGTACCACTTGCATTAAGTCCCTAAAATCTTGGACCGTGAAGTCGTTGAGGAAGATGTGGGACATATTAATGGAGATATTGAATGCTTGATTCCCGAAATTCGGATAGAGGCCGTCATATGAGATCGTGAGGTGACGTGCCAAATGTAGCGGCGTACGACATACACAAATGTAACATGTTGGACATGAGAAAAATGTCCTTACAAATATCCCCCTATGTCTATGCCGGTACATACATAAAAAATCTGAATTATCAAATAACAAAATTGCCTATACAAATCTACCCTTCCATGAACCCAAAACTGGAAAGATACAAATGAATAAGTCTTCATCGTTTGTTCTTCAAATCTTCAGGAATCTCAAATCTTTTCTCATCAGCAAGAATCTCAAATCTTTTCTCATCAGGGTGTGCAATTCAGAGATCATCAATGAAGTACCTACACACATGAGATAAAGAAAAAATACCAAGTGACATATCGAGTTTGAAATGAGATAAATATAGATACCAATAAATGATAAGCATAAGTTAACTCTCAAAAACTCCCCCAAAATAAGATAATTCTTTCTCCCCCTTTTTATGATGTCCCCAAATAGACAAATAAGAAGAATGAATCAAACAAGCAAAATCGGGGTGTCACGGTATACAAAAAATACACAAACTATTTTTGATTTTTTTTTTCAATTTTTTATACAAAAAATAGATACCATTTTGAAAAAAAAAATGTAAAACATGATACAAAAATCACACCATGGATTTAGACTCAAACAACCAAGTCATGGAAACGGAATGAATGGGTGTGAACACATTCGATAGGTAAATCAACTCAATCCGAATGAGCATCAAAAGTATCCTTAGTTGTAAAAATATGTTGAATTTACATGACATCGTCTTATGCAAATCAACAAATCAAAGTCAAATGATTTCCACACCAATAACGTCCAAACCTATAAAGCACATTTTCAAGCATATCAAGGACGTGCAAACCCGTTTTAAATTCTCCAACCAAACTCCCTCGAATATATTATCTTTTAGAGGTAATCTAAATTCTCAAACTTTGGAGAATTGGTGCAAAAACCTAAATGGCCCATATTTTGGAATGAATATCTTTTTATTGCCTTTAAATTTTTTCGGGCTCTTTTAACCTCTTTGGACCTCGGATATTAAAATTCCTCCATGTTTTAGATCCTTTTTAACGGTGGCTTTTGCGCAAAGGATAGAAAATTACCTTTCGCAGCCCCTCCCCATTCTTAAACAAAGCACACAATCTCACAAAACGGTTTTTATATGCACAATTTCCTTATAAAAAATTATCGCGCTTGGTTTGTTTTAAGGACAGGATTGAAGTAGAAACACCCAACCAACATGTGATAAGACAAGCACACTAATCAAACAAATCCGTGCATGTGTGCATTAAAGGAAATATGAGTCAAACATGTAGGAAGTAACACTTAATTACATCTTAATGACTCCAAACATTATAAAGCACAAGGATGAATTGACCTATTATCTCAAAACACTATCAAATAGTCACATGAAAAATGGAATGATGTTGTGACTCGGTCATCCTAAGTGTTCATCCATAAACGGTGCAACAAAAAAAATCTTTTTGTATTTTTCAAAAAAATATATACAAAAAGTACATGTCCCAACGCTAGCAAAAATATATCAAAAAGCATAACTAGCGTATAACAAACATGCAAACACAATCATCTACATGATATGGCAAGAGAAGAATCATGTGCAAGCAAACGGGAATCAACTTTTCTAAAATCTAGTTCCTCCAAAAGTGATTTCCTAACCCAAATGGAAGAAACACGTCGACAAGGGGTTTTGGGAACCAACAAAATACTAGATTTCGAATTCCTAGGACCTCTTCCAAGATCAAAACAAAATCGCCTAAGGTGACCATTCCTACCACAATATGAGCATGTGTAAACGGGTGGGATGACACCGAAAGTGTGATCTTTTCTAGCGTCCTTGGAATTAGTTGACCCTCTAAAATAAATAATGGTTTTGGCTTTAGCATTAGAAGCATGAGAACACGATGATCCATTACCATCACTATCAAACCTACTTGAGTCTGTCAAATCATTTTTTAACTTCAAAATTTTTGACTCAAGCAAAGAATTAGATTCTTCCAAATTAAGGGACGCCTTCTTTAAATTATCAATTAAACTTAACAGTTTATCACGCTCCCCCTCAATTAAAACAAACTTATTCCTAAGAGTCTTTTCGCGTGCCGTAAAATCATCGATTAATTTTTTATCCTCGACGGCACAAACGGGAACCCTAGAATTTTTTAAGTCCTCCAATTCCTTCTCTAAAACTAGGACTCTCTCATCACTCTTCTTTTTGGCAATTTTTAAAAAATCAAAATCAGTACACAAATTACCAAAGTGCTCACGACAAATATCACTTTGAGTTTGAAACTCTTGCAAATATTCAATCTTACTTTTAAAGAGAGAATTTTCTTTTTCCAAAACTTTAATTCTTTTGCAAAGTTTCAAATTCAAACTTTTTAATTTTTCAGCACGGTCGTGAAATTTTTCAAAAATAGGCTCCTCATTAAATGGGCATTCCATTGAAAAATTGCGATTTTTCATAAAACTGTTTTTTTAAAAAATCAATATCACACAATTTTTGCGGAAAATAGGAATACGCGATAAATTTGCGCAACCTGCTCTGATACCAATTTGAAAAAACCGGATAGGTTCGGTGTGTGATAATTGATTAAAACTAAATTAAATTCTCAAGATTCCAAGTAACCCTTATTTAATTAGAGTCTACTTTTAAATCAAATAAATTCAGCCCCTAAACATCCATCTACGGTGCGTGTGTCAACCCATAAACAAATAAAATATACGAAACAAGTTTAAGGAAAAATCCCCGCAGGGCAAAACCTTTTATTTCACTATAATAAGTAAATCGCAACTTACACGGATTACAATGAAATACAGTGACACACGAATACCCGCAGGCATCGGTCGGTGTCGTCAGCAATGAATCCACACGCAGCGAACTCACATGAACCTCAGTCCAATCAACAAAGGAAGAACCGCAGTATTCCTCAATGACACGCAGCCATAAACTTTGTAGAGACTCCCTCAGCAATGACACGCAACCCTCGGTTGCAAAGATCTCTCCACAAAGGTTTGAACAAACACAAGGTTGTGTTCTTGGGTTATCAAAAAGATTCACAAAGGTTTGGCAATTGTGTGAATCAAAACATGAGTCTTGGGACTCAAAAATATGAAGACTAGAGGTATTTGGACTCTCAAAAACGTCTTCTAAAGTCTTGCAAAACAACTCCCCCGAAGTTGGTATTTATAGGAAAAAATATGAAGAGTCCCATGTTCTTAAAACTCTAAAATTCTATCCAGCATACAAAAAAAAAATAGCATTCTTTAAGGAATTTTCTCTATCTTCAAAAGGTCATAACTCCTTCACCGTACCTCGGATTGAGGTGCCGTTTTTTCCAGTAACTTCGTTGCGGAGAGCTCTTTAACTTTCCAGTTGACAAGACCTTCGAACTATGGATGTACAATTACGAAAATGACCTTGAACACTCCTATATTGCCTTTTTTACTGTTTTGACTTCCCTTGCGTACCATTTGCATTAAGTCCCTAAAATCTTGGACCGTGAAGTCGTTGGGGAAGATGTGGAACATATTAATGGAGATGTTGAATGCTTGATTCCTGAAATTCGGATAGAGGCCGTCATGTGAGATCGTGAGGTGACGTGCCAAATGTAGCGGCGTACGACATACACAAATATAACATGTTGGACATGAGAAAAATATCCTTACAGCATTGAAAATGAAAAGGACACTCAAGTAAATAGAATCCGTAGTGATAGATGTGGAGAATTCAAAGACACTGGTATAATAGAGTATTGTGACTATAATGGTTACAAACATGAGTTTAGTGCTCCTAAGACTCCTCAACAAAATGGAATCGCCGAGAGAAAGAATCGTACCCTTCAAGAGATGGCACGTGTTATGTTACATGCCAAGAATTTACCTAAATATTTTTGGGTAGAATCTATTCGTACTGCGTGTCACATTATAAACAGGGTCTATCTTAGAAAGAATTCCAAACAAAACCCTTATGAACTTTGGTATAATAAAAAGACCAATCTTAAGTACCTTAGAACCTTTGGTAGTACTTGTTATGTATGCAAAGATAGGGAACACTTGTCCAAATTTGAGAGCCGGGGTGATAAAGCTATATTTTTAGGATACTCGCCTAACAGTAGAGCCTATCGAGTGTATAATCTTCGTACTAAAACCTTGATGGAATCCATAAATGTAATTGTGAGTGACACTACTGTAGAGAATAAGACTGGTGAATCAACTATTGTAGAAGAGCCTACAAACATTTTAGAAAATGACTCTCCTAAAATAGATGATTCATTACCAATTGAGATACCTGAAGTACCTAACTGGGTTTCTAAAGATCATCCCATAAATAACGTAGTTGGTAACCCTAGTGAGCCAGTGCGTACAAGATCCCAACTAAGAAATTATGCACATTATCCATGTTTTGTTTCCCTAGTGGAACCAAAGAATGTAAATGAGGCATTGAATGACTCTCATTGGATTTCTGCTATGCAAGAAGAACTTCTTCAATTTGTCATTCATGATGTTTGGTATCTTATACCTAGGCCTGATCACAAAAAGGTTATTGGCACACGTTGGATTTTTAAAAATAAGTCTGATGAAAGTGGGATAATCATTAGAAACAAAGCTAGATTTGTTGCTCAAGGATATTCTCAAATTGAAGGAATAGATTTTAACAAGACCTTTGCTCCTGTTACTCGTTTAGAATCTGTTCGTCTTCTCTTTGCTATAGCTTGCCAGTTGCATTTTACACTCTACCAAATGGATGTCAAATCTGCATTCCTTAATGGAATATTGACTGAGGAGACCTATGTAGAACAACCTAAAGGGTTCATTGACCCTAAATATCCAAATCATGTATTTCGTCTTAAAAAGGCTTTGTATGGCCTTAAACAAGCACCTAGAGCTTGGTATGAGCGTCTTTCCAGTTTCCTCTTAGATAAAGGTTTCAAAAGAGGTGGAAATGATCAAACCCTTTTTGTCAAACATTTTGGCAAACACATTATTATTACTCAAGTTTATGTTGACGACATTATCTTTGGATCAACTTCTCCCTCAGAAGTAAAATCCTTCTCTGAAATAATGCATAAGGAGTTTCAAATGTCTCTTATGGGGAAGTTGCAATTCTTCTTAGGTCTTCAAGTCAAACAAAATTCAGAAGGACTATTTGTTTCGCAATCTAAGTATGCTTTAGAGATAGTAAAGAAATTTGGCCTTGAGAGTGCTAAAAATGCTAAAACACCCATGAGTACTATGGTAAAACTTTCTAAAGACGAAACTGGAAAATCTATAGATCCTACTCTATATCGTAGTATGATAGGAACCTTACTATACCTTACTGCCTCACGTCCTGATATTATGTATGCTGTGTGTGTATGTGCTCGTTATCAAAATAACCCTAAAGAGAGCCATCTGAATTCTGTTAAACATATCATTAAATATGTAAAAGGCACTTTGAATCTAGGACTTTGGTACACTAATGACACACCAAGCACAATAATTGGGTACACTGATGCTGACTGGGCTGGGTGTATTGATGATAGTAAAAGAACATCAGGAGCATGTTATTATATAGGTAATAACTTGGTAGGATGGAGTAGTAAGAAACAAAACTGCACATCACTCTCAACAGCTGAATCTGAATACATAGCCGCTGGCAGCAGTTGTGCTCAATTACTATGGCTTAAACAAATGCTGAGTGATTATGATATTCAAGAAAACCAATTGCATCTCTATTGTGATAATAAAAGTGCGATCAATATTTCTAAAAACCCTGTTCAACACTAGCGAACAAAACACATAAAAATAAGACATCACTTTATACGCGAATTAGTTGAAACAAAGGAATTAGAAATCAATTACCTTCCTACTGATTTACAACTCGCAGATATGTTTACCAAACCTTTAGATTACAATCGATTTATTTCTTTGCGTAAATCTATTGGTATGGTGCGTGTTGATTAATCTCTTTGATCTCTTTATTTTTTCCCTTTGTCTATTTGAGACAAAATGGGGGAGAAATTTGAGTCTAATGAATTTCATATATGCTAAACATCTTGATCTTAGTGATTCATTGCAGGATTCTGTACATTTATTCTCAACAGTTGTAATAGGGTATTCAATTGTAAATAGTTGAGTTATGTACTTTTGCTTTCTAGGAATTGGGTATATAGATTTTTGTAGGAATAGGTTTCCTCATTCTTGTTGCCCTACGAGTTCTAGATGACTCAAAGGAGATTTTATCTCATATTTCCAAAGGGGGAGATTGAAGCACCTTATACTCTTGACTCACTTGAGTCTATATTGTATAAGTGTTCATCTAGTCTGGAAATTGTGACAAAATTATGTTTAACCTAGAATCCAAAGAACCCCAGAGCTTGCATTACTATTTCATCATTGATTAAAGTGTTCTAGACCTCATTACCAACACTCACACACAGTATAATAGATCATATACATCTCATATTGCATAATTATGTGTGTACATATATTGAGTGTGTTTAAATCCCTAATATTAGTTTTTATATATTTTTTTTGGGATTTTATAATCTTTTTAAAATAAGGTTTTATTAATTAAAACTTGGTTTTAAAAGTTTGTAGGGTCAATCTGCTATTTCATATTGTTGGTTTAATTGACCTAAAGTTACCTTGGGTAGAATCCAAAAGTGTCAGAGACTTCAGGGTGTGATTTTAATTAACTTTAGACGCGCATTTTATCTCGTCTTATATGCCAACGTGTGTTGTCATCTGATTGGTGGGAAGTGTGTTTCTTTGTTGAGACTAAACCAGTGATCATTTTCATCCCTTGGATCGTTTTTATCAACGATTTGCACGTCTCCTTTCTTAATACATGTGAACCCCTTATGAACCAATTAAGAGTACTTTAATCACCGCTTCTCGTGAACCCTTGGATTAAAGTCAATCCATCTTGACTGAATCTGACCCTTTGATTTTGGTCCTCATTCTCGAACCTTCTCAGCCTCCTATAAAAAGGCTCCTATTATCATCCTTCGAAGACTTTTGCCATTTCGTTCTTTGAGAAAAAAAAAAGAGTAGATAGAGAAGAGAGAAAAGAGAGAGAAAGAGAGAAACCATAAGAGAGAGAAAGAGTTAGAAAACCTAACCCTAACCCTAAATCGTCTAAACAGTTCAAACCAAAAATAAACTTTCAAACCCCTGTATTTTCCCAAACACAATCTTGAGTGTTTGAGTGTTTGATAGGTGATTTGAGAGTTGGTTTGTTGCTGTAACCTCTTCGTTCTTTAGATCTTGTTTCCAACTTAATCATTTTCTTAGATCTATTTTTCTGGTATATAGAAATTTCAGATCTGAGTTCTTCATGATATATTACACTTAGCTTGCATTTTTTATTTCTCAGCTTGAGAAATATATTGTTGATTCTTTTCTGAAAAGATTTTTAACTTTGAAATCAACAATAATGTTTTCTGTTTCTAGTTCTCTTGAAACGAGACCTTTGACCTAGTTTGGAATCGCACTTGGTGATTTTCAATCTCAAAAATATTTTCAAAACAGAGACTGATTAAGATCTTGATACGTCTTCTGAGCAAGATAGCCGTGGATTCTGGGATTGTTATAACGGTCAAATAAGGTTAAGGTTTGTGAGAAGAGAGAAAAAGAAAAGTCACTGCATATCGTCTTATATGTAATTTGTTAGGACTGTTTGTACATAATAAGTGTGTGTGTGTGTGCATGCATGTGTTAGAGAGCACCTCCACAAACACTTTCACCCTACCACAAGAAAAGTGTTGGTAATAAGATCTTGTGAACAAGAGTCGATGTAAAGATCTTGAACAAATTGGAAGTTAACAAACTGGGAGAACAACATCAACAATCAGAACTGCACAGAAGTTATAAGGACACCAGAGGGTACATTTCTAAACTTATATAGGTTTGAGTTGTATGCATGTTTGTTGTATAGTTTGTAACTGTTAAAATTTGTTTATAGTGGAATTTTTGTTTTACTCCATAGAGGGAGTCGTGGATGTTTCCTCAGTTGGGTGAGGTTTTACCACGTAAAAAATCTTGTTCTTAATCTTCCTACATCTTCTCATCTCATTCTTGGTTGTGCTGAGTTTAAAGTTTATTTAAACTGTTTTATAAATCTGTTGATCAAATCTTGAATAGATCTCGTACATACATTTATTAAACATATCTTGTGTTCAAATAGTTTTGATTTTTAAGAAAAGAGTTTATTCAAAAAACTGGTCGGAGTTACTTAAATAGTTTAATTTTATTAAACGGCTTTAGTAACAGATTTTTAGAAGTATGTTTCAAGATAACGTTAACCATACCCTTAACTTCGATGATATTCAGCGAAAAGAGGAACAAGTGACGAGGGAGCTTAAAGATTTTAGAAATGGGGTACCTCGGGTGGAGGTCCCCCAAGTTCAAACAACAACAGGGACCCAACGGTTACACAGGCTTCCGCTAGTATTGTGATGGGACCAACACAAATGGCCCTTCTGATGGGCAAGTTTTATGAATTTTTTCAGACTCCCGTAGCTGCAATGAATTTTGGGGGAGGAATAGACCCCAGTTCTTTCTTCGCTCCAATGGCAGCTCTGATAACCCCACCGAGTGCAGCTCCGACGGGACCAGTCCCCACGAACACTATTCCCACCCCCATCCTAACGGTGGGTGCTCGAGGTGTGACCGGTATTCCACCTATGGTTCCTCATCCTATTATTCTAATGACTGAGAAAACTCCTGCATCTTCCTTAGAAGAAATGAGGAAGGGGATGGAAAAAGAAATGCTGAAGATGATATCATCTTTCTCGTAGTCAGCCAGCGAGGTGGCATCAATATACGATGATTTTCATACTCCCTATCCCGAGAGGCATATAATAAGGAACCTTACTCGAAGGATTACATTCCTCCTATATTTGATAAATATAAAGGGAAGGGAGGAAACCCGAAGCATCATATCAAGCGGTTAATTGAGCATTTGAGGGCCCATTGCAGTAATAAGTAGTTAAAATTGAGGGAGTTTTCTCAATCCCTCATTGATAAAGCATATACCTGATACTCTCACTTGGAACTGAAGAGTCTCTCGAGATGGGAGGAAATGAACGTTCTTTTTGTCTAGAAGTTCTTTATGATAAAAGATGAATTTACATTGACACAGCTGGGTAGGGAGAAGCAATGACGGGAAATGTGGTGGTGGGATACATTAGAAGATTTAGGAAAGGTCCCTCGATGTGAGGGAGGAGGCCAAGGAGTCCAAGTTTCTTTATATCTGTGCTGAAGGCTTACTCTCGGAGTAAATATATCACCTAATAAATAAGACGCGCGAAGGAACCTTTGCGACGTTCTTAAAAGCTGCGAGAAAAATTTCACTAGTGGTACGCCTAAACCCAATCGTGATGCCTATGATGTTTAAGCAATGAATATAACCCGCTGTGAGACGTGGACATCCCCATGAGTGGATTATGCAGATGGGAAAAAAAGGAGAGGTTAAGCAACCGAAGAAGGACAATAAGAGAAAGTTTGGCTGAGACAGGACGATCCACCACTATTGCCTTGTACTGTTGAAAAAGACATTAGTTACTACAATACCATATTATGAGGGGGAACAGTCTACGCACCTAAATATGCTCCAACAACGGAGCCAGAAGTAAAAGTGAGGTCTAGCCCCAAGTAATGCCAGGTCTATTGGAATATTGGTCACCCAATGACGTCATGTTTCACGTCGAGGAAGATCATTAACAAGAACGTGAAGGCGAGTACTTTGCATATCCTTAAAGGGAACATCAATAATGACCTATTAACAGCACACATAGCAAACCTGGTAGTAGCCTATGACGAAGAGGCTAAAAGGGAAATAATAAAGTTGACGTTGGAGCAAGGGGAGTTTGAGGAAGCCCTGGAGGATTTCACAAAGGGGATGTCTAACATGTTGATGGATTATGATAAAACGAGCACAGGGGATGTGGAGGAAGTATACAACCTTGATAATGAGGAGATGGATCAAAGGCTGGAGTGCCAGGCTGTGTCGCAGTCCCCCAAGTTCACATGGTTCTTCGACCAAATAGGAATGCCCAGGGAGAGTATAATGGAGATAACTAAGGCGATTCTGGACATTACATGAAAGAATGAAGTTCCATTGCTGAGGTGGAAGGGGCCTATGGCTATGCTAGTAAGGAAATTTTTATCCGAGGTGACTTTCTCAGATTCCGATAGAGCTGTGAGGTTCCCTCACATCAGTCCCCTATACGTAGCAATAATTATCAACGGGGTGAGTTTTGCGAGACCAATGATAGATGGGGGATATTCCATAAACATCATGCCTATCATCTCATTCTATGCATCCAATATCTCCAAGACAAGATTAATACGATGCTCTTAGTGATCTCTGGTTATGATAACCAGTCCTCCAAATTAATTAGGTATGTGAACGTAGGGATAGTGATAAGGAATATCACTTTACATATCAAGTTCCATATGATTGAGAGTGCTACTTTTTACCATTTCTTGATAGGAAGAGTGTGGATGCATAACTATGGTCTAGTTCCTTCGATATATCACCAATACGCCAAGACAAATGTGAAAGGGACTAAGATCGTTATACGGGTAACCAAGAATCCGTTTACAACCAAAGAGGATCATTTGGTGGATGATGGCTTCTACACAAAGCTGGAGGAAGACGCAAGGGTACTGACGAGAGGGATGGAGGGTGTTAGAGTGCCCTTTATTAGAGAAATAATGGGGCATGTGAATGGTCAAAGTAAGAAAGGAGCTAACAGGAGAGTGAAATAGTTGAGAAGGTCAACAATGCAAGTCCTAAACCCCAAAATATATCTAAGAAATTGAGAGATAGGATAAGGCCAAGGAATGACCCGATAGAGCACAAGGTTAAACGATATAGAGGTCTGAGCAGGTTTTCGAGAGAGAGACTGGCTAAATCTTTGAGAGACAAAAAATGAAAGGCAATTGTATTAGCCAATCGATAGTACAAGAAGGTGTTAACGGAGGATGGAAGGGTGATATATTACCTCTGAAGGAGTGAGCGGGCAGTCGAAGAAGCTGTTGAAGAGGCTGGTGAGGAGGCTGACCTGGAGTATGAGTGTTTTTTGGTGGATAATTAATGGCAATGTATGGTTATAAACAACTCCAATATTCAGGAATTTGTGGAGAAAGTGAAGGATGATCCAGAATATATGATGGATCACCCAAAGCCGTAGCTACAAGAGCTGGAGCAACTTGATCTAGTCGAAGAAGGGGAAGATCCAAGGCCCATCTTCATTTTGAAGGATTTGAGATTAAAGAAAAGAAGGGCCTTAATTGAGTTGATTCAAAAAAATCGTGACATATTTGCGTGGAAGTACACATAGATAGAGGGGTTAGATGAGGAGGTAAGTTGACATAAGGTGAATGCTACGCCTTCAGCTATACCGATGAAGCAAGCAAGAAGAACTTACAAGCCAGAGATGGATCTAAAGATTAAGGTGGAGGTCTAATGGTTGTTAGTGGCGGGGTTGATTAAATAGATCTAGCATCAACTTTGGTTGTTTAGCACTATCCTAGTGGGGAAGAAGGACAAGAACTAGATACAGATATGTGTGGACTTTATAGACTTGAACAGAGCTTGCCCAAAGGATGAGTTCCCTATACCCTCCATTGATAGCTTGATCGATGAAATTAATTGGCATAAAATGTATAGTTTTATGGACGGGTATGTGGGATACAATAAAATTAAGATGGATCTAATAGATACGAAAAAAATAACTTTTAAAGCTCCGTTAGGTAATTTTTATGTACAAAATGATGCCTTTTGGGTTGAAGAATACTGGAGGAACATACCAGAGAATGACGATGTCCATTTTCCATGACTTCTTTCATAAATTCTTGGAATTTTATGTGGATAATTTGGTCAGCAAGTCGAAGGAGGAGTCCCATACGTATGACTTGAGGAAGGTGTTCATTCGATCCAGGAAGTACAAAACTGAAGAGGAATTCATTGAAATGTGCTTTCGTAGTGATAAGTAGGAAGTTCTTGGGCTTTGTAGTGGATCGACAAGGAGTACATATAGACCAGGACAAACAACGAGCAATCCTAGATATGCCATGTCCAAGAACTGCGAAGGAGCTTAAGAGTTTCCCCGGAAAAGTCTCCTACCTTAGGCGATTTCTGCGAGGACTGTCCGAGATAACTCATCCACTAATGGATCTAATATGAAAGGGCATAAAGTTAAGATGGGAGGAAACTCACCAAGAGGCACTAAACAGGCTGAAGAAGCTGTTTGTGACACCGCGCTTATTAAAATAACGGGTAGCCATCCCTCTGTAAAATAAAACAAAAATCTCAAATGTCTCATTCTTAGCATCACTGTCGCACAGACCAAAAATATATAACTAACCACCCAAATTAAAATAAAGCGGATGCCAAAAGTTCCAGCAATATAACATATAACAATAAAATCCATTAACAACATTTAGAATATGATCATATATACATGAAACAAACTGCACAATAAAAATAACCGAATAAGCTGTAGGTTAACACACATATACAATATAACAAATGTCTGAAATATAAAGTATATAAATTAGCCCAACACTTGGGCAACACACACCCGGTTAACCCTGCCGATCATTAACTAGATTACAAAAATGAGGTGCGACTATATAAAAAATCCTACAACATTCCACATAAGCTACATCTCCATAGACTCTGGAATGGAAACTCATCCTTGGCTTCCTTGTGGTGGGACACCTAAAACATATAACAAAGGAAAATAAAAAGGAAAATAATAGATATATACGGGTCAATGCCTATTTTAAAAATATTTTAGTAAGTGAATTAAAATTCATAATAATTATGAATGAGAAATTTCATAATTAAGTTGGTGCCGCCCTCTCTTGAGACTTATACTCACCCCTCCACTACAGCGCGCACCTAAAGTATGCATTTTTAATCTTAGTTAAGCTACTTGACTCATTTATGGATAATCCAACTTCATGCTTACGCGCTAACCCACACTTCCGTATCTAATTTATATCAACATAGCTGCTTTTAATATCATTATCAATGATTATATATCAATTCATTACTAATAACTTTCACTAATTATAAGCATAGTGATTAACACATTAATCATTAAAGCCTATATAATATTAAACTCATTATTATACATGATATATCATTTCACATCAACTACACATACATGTCATTCATTATGTATAATAACCATCCCTCAGAGCATTAGCTCACTAAATGGAGTCTCTAAGTGCTACCATCTTCCAGGGGATACGTACACCATCCTGGGTACCAACCATTGGACTCTCACACTGACTTGGTAAGACAAAACACAAACGTATGTGAAGCGGTCATAGTTCCTCACCTAAAAGTGAGATAAATCATACCCAAGACGTCTCACCCATGATAAAAGTCACACTGTAAAAATACAAGACGCCTATGACGTGGGGACTATACTCTCCTTGCATTCACCAGCTAGGGGATTCACCCACATCGTGCAACTTTCCATGATAGCACTATAGGGGTATGTTCCATAAAAGATATATCATACACACAATATATATATACACACACGTCATACTCATACATACCATCTCATATCCGCATGTATATATGATATACCGACTACCTGCATATAACACTAATACACTAGCCGCTACTTCCTCACACTTTATTCCACATTCGCTTTATTTCTTAATCACTCATTTAAGCTTTAGTAATTAATCGCACATTTGATTAATACATAAGTCTGATATAACTCAGGAGACATGACTTCTCTTAACTAGCCCGTATCCCATATCTTTAAATAAGAAACTGAAGTATTAATCTCTCTAATATACACTACATCAAAAACACCAATTTAGCATAGTTTAAAACTCTGTCAGATCAAATCTGGCACGGTTTTGAACGGTGCCAGAATCAGGTGTTCCAAAATGGCCAGTTTTTTCTGGCACAGCTCAAAAGTGTGCCAGATTTGATCAAACAGGAACACTTCTGGCACACTTTAAAACTGTGCCTGAATTTAATATTTCTGGCACACTTTTGGCACACTTTATAACTGTATGAGATTGAGTACATTTTGATTCTCTTTCGGCATTGTTAAAAACCATTCCAAAAATTGATACACTTTTGGCACGGTTTTGAACTGTGCCAAATTTTTTGGATCAAAGAAAAAAATTAATTATTTGAAAAAAAAAAATTCACAAATTGCGAATCTCGAAAGTTGTTAATATACTAATGTACATACAAACTTCAAAATCACAAATTGCGAATCTCGAAAGTTGTTAATAAACTAATGTATATACAAACTTCAAAATATTACAAGTAATAATAGTTCACACACCAAAAAAATTGGGCAGAGTTTTCTCTATTTTCTGGACATTATAAAACCTGCTAATATAATACATGCGTAATGTAAATCCCGCACGGCCATAAAATATAACAATAAAATTACAAAAGCCCGCACGACCATAACACAAAAAATAGAATCCTGAATATTAACGACATTAAGTAAATAATCCTCTTGTTGTAGACCATTGACTTCATGTGTTCCACGTGGAGAAAAGCTAACGACAAAATGTTATCCTACAAAAAAATAAGATGCAAAAGGAGATTATATTAGTAACCGAGTAATTTAAAAAAAATCTTATTCAAGCTAAAAGTTTGCATATACGAATAAAATTATTACTGTATTCACAAATCAAAATTCTTTTGACTACGCGATTAGTTCCTACAAGTTACATTGGTCCCGTGCGAGGTGTTCGTGCCTCTTACGGGCCCGTTTGGGGGCTGGTTTAGGTTTTCACTCTTTGACGACTTGTTTTCAAGCCTAATATAGATGTTTTCAAATTATCATAATATTCTCAAATCGGGAGAACCGTGACTACGCGGTCAGTTTCTACAAGTTACATTGGTCCCGTGCGAGTTCGTGCCTCTTACTGGGCCATTTGGGGGCTGGTTTAGGTTTTCACCCTTTAATGGCTTATTTTTAAGCCTAATCTAGATATTTTCAAATTATCATCATATTCTAAAATTGAGACACCCGCGACTACAGGGTCAGTTCCTACAAGTTACATTACTCCCGTGCGCGGTCTTCGTGCCTCTTACAGGGCCGTTTGGGAGCTGGTTTGGGTTTTCACCCTTTAACGGCTTGTTTTTAAGCCTAATCTAGACATTTTAAAATTCTCATCATATTCTCAAACCGGGAGAACCGTGACTAGGCGGTTAGTTTCTATAAGTTACATTGGTCTCGTGGAAGGTGCCGTGCCTCTTATGGGGCCGTTTGGGAGTTGGTTTAGGTTTTCACCCTCTAACGACATGGTTTTAAGCCTAATCTAAATATTTTCAAATTATCATCATATTCTCAAACTCGAAGACTCATGCTACGCTATCAATTCCTATAAATTACATTGGTTCCGTACGAGGTGTTCGTGCCTCTTACGGGGCCATTTGGGAGCTGGTTTTAGTTTTAACCCTTTAACGGCTTATTTTTAAGCCTAATCTAGATATTTTTAAATTATCTCCATATTCTCAAAACGGGAGAACCATGACTACACGGTCAGTTCCTACAAGTTACATTGGTCCCATGCAAGGAGATCATGCCTCTTATGGGGCCTTTTGGGGGCTGGTTTGGGTTTTCACCTTTTAACGGCTTGTTTTTAAGCCTAATCTTGATATTTTCAAATTATCATCATATTCTCAAATCGAGAGACCCACGACTACAAGGCCAGTTCTTATAAGTTACATTAGTCCCGTGCGAGGTGTTCGTACCTCTTACGAGGCCGTTTAGGAGCTGAATTGGGGTTTCACCCTTTAACGGCTTATTTTTAAGCCTAATATAAATATTTTTAAATTATCGTCATATTCTCAAATCGGGAGAGCCATGGCTACTCAGTCAGTTCCTACAAGTTACATTGGTCCCGTGCGAGGTTTTAGTGCCTCTTACGGGGCCTTTTGGGAGCTGGTTTGGGTTTTTACCCTTTAACGACTCATTTTTAAGGCTAATCTAGATATTTTCAAATTATCATCATATTCTCAAACCGGGAGAACCGTGACTATGCAGTCAGTTTCTACAAGTTATGTTGGTCCCGTGCGAGTTGTTCGTGCCTCTTACGGGGCCGTTTTGGGGGTGGTTTAGGTTTTCACCCTTTAACGACTTATTTTGAAGCCTAATCTAAATATTTTCGAATTATCGTTATATTCTCAAACCGGGAGACCCGTGACTACGCGGTCAGTTCCTACAAGTTACTTAAATGAATTATTTTTGTGTGTCTGTAGTACTATGAGAGAAATTTATGAATCTAACTTACGAGATAATATGGGATGCTTATAAAATCACCCTCGAAGAGTACGTACAAGGCAAAATAAGGAATTATGGCTGATCGAAAGATTATGTGGTTTTTGCAGTCTTCTCTACAAGAATCAACTACGATGCCATATCCGACTCCTGGTTTGTCTTATATTCACGGGGCCATGTTCTGTTAAATCTTGAGTATAAAACAACACATAAGACATGAAGTTAAATCTCGTTAAATTCAAACAACAAAACTAAATGCAAGATAGAGTAATATTCGAGAAAGATTGTGCTGTTATGACTTAACTGGATAGAGATAAGAAGAATGCAAGAATTCTAATGATGAAAATAATATTTACTCAGTGTCTAATAATTTTATGTCTCTAAAGACAATTCTTTCTCAATGAAGAAAAACTAATTTTGGTGATAATTTTTTGTCAGCTAGAGATACTGAAAATATACTACTTGCTAAAGAAATAAAATGTCATATAGACTTCCCTAAGCATATTAGAGAGGTATTATCTTATGATGTTACTCAATATAATGTAAAGGATGCTTTGGAGGGTAATTTCTGGAGATAGAAAGTTTAAGAAAAGTGGACTAAAGAAGGGGACATAAATACGAAATTCTTTTACCATTTTGTAAAGGCCAGAAGGAGCTAATTTTGTACTCACAAGATTAAAAATTCTAATGGAGTTTAGGTCAGTCAAGAGAAGGAAATAACATAATCACCTATAGAGTTGTTTTAAAAATTAGCTCACTGAATAGCCAGTTGATAACAATGATAGCAAATTTATCACTGACTGAATTGAGTAACAAAAAAAGAGTAAGTTGATAACAATGATGCAGGTTGGATGTAATGAATTCTTAACTACAAAAATTGATAACAATCTGCATGGTTAAGTTCCTAAATTCTTACTCTTTTATTTGTTATCACTGAATAGCCCGTTGATAACAATGATGCAGGTTGGATGTAATGATCGCACCAAATTTCACAATAATAAACAAGCCTTGATATTGACCATTGTATATTTAAAAACCGTTATTTTGAAATAGGGACTTTTAATTGGGCTAGAGGGAGTAAATTAGTATAGATATGAGCAAAAAGAAGAGATTCCGACGGAGGAAACAAAAGGATGGGAAGGGAAAGGAAAGGAAAGAAAAAAGGATTACTAATTTGTGTTCTTTACATTCTTTATTTATCTTCACACACCAAGTGTTGGATATCATTCTTACATGAGTTTTTTGGTCTCAGTTTGCTAATTTGGCTTCCAATTTGGCAACAGAAGAGAATGTCATGCCTAATGGAAATCCAAGAGTTACAGTTTAGTTCGGGAATTTAAGCAATTAGGTTAGTGAGAGGAAATAAGAGTAATTTGATTTGATTGTGTGTGGAAATATAGTGGTGTCATGTGAAGGAGGTGGTAAGGAATATTATTTTGAATTTGGCTAAAATTTTGAAATCACACAAGTAAAAAAAAAAGAGAAATTTGGATGTAAAGAAATACACTTTCTGTCTACGCATTGATCATGGATCTTGCAACTAACGTCGAGATCGTCACAGGGTGTTTCACCGGTACATCCACTCCACCCTGAGTACTTTTCATACTTATGTGCAACCAAACACACCAAAGGTTGTAAGCTGGAATCTCTATATACTCTAAAAAGCTATACAAGAGTTAAAATCTCCCTCTCAATTAAAGTGTCCACGTGGCACCTACTAAGTTTGTTCTCTCATGCCTAACTCCTCTGTTTTGACTTTTCCCATCCCTTTATATCCTTTTAAACCTCTGTTAGTCTTTATTATTTTTACCAACCTTTCATCTCTCTTTGTATTTATCACGCGTCTGTTACTTTACTTGCCTTACATTTACAATAAAAAATCTCCCATATTCTCTTGCGTTTGTTGCTCTACCTGCTATTTTCATTTTATAGTTTGTACGCATTTGTTCCGTCTTTTCTTCTCTTCTATGTCTATCTCACCGCTCATAATTACCTTCGACAAGTTCTTGCCTTGCTGCCTTTTATTTATTTTTTGTTGCTATTGTATTTTCCGTGAATTTTGGGACGCCCACTCCTCACATTCACCTTCACCTTCACCAAAATGCCCGATTTTTGCATAAATCTAACCCAGATTTTAGGATTTCCCATGCCGATCAAAAGGTACGTTACGCTTACTTACGCATATATAAATTTCTCATATAACAACATTTCCACCTACAACACTATATAATTAATTACTGGAGGAAAAAAAAAACCACTTTTCTTAATAAATACTGAACTGCCCATTGTAGCTTAACATTTCCCTTAGGACCCATATGAGAGACGTGAAGATGTTATACTACATAATTTTAACTGATCTTTGTTTATTTATTTTTATTTTTGTGTTAGTTTTACCCATTGCTTTTGGATCAATTTCTCATTAGCTTTTTCTCTCTGCTTTTATTGTTTAATCGAAGCTTAGGAATCAGGATCAGGATCAGGATCGGAATCAACTAATTTCAAGGTTCTAGCTTAGAGTAAGGGCAAGTTTTTATCCAGTTCGAGCGATGAGACATGGCATCTGGGTTGGTTGGGATTGGGTGCTTGTAAGCTTTACATGGAACAAGATCCAGTGGTGTAGGAAAGATGAGTTATTTATTTATTTATTTTCATTACAAATTTTCGATAAGTTGGTTGCTTTTATCTTTGCAAATGTAAGATGCATGAATGCACATTTGTACATATAGTATTTGGGGAGGAAGGATGAATGTGGGATTGTGGATGAAGGAGAGACCAAGTTCTCTTTCTTCAGTCTTTTTATGTTTTAATTTTTCTCATTATTTTCAGATCATTTTTATACTTATCATTGTTATGTTTAAATATGGAAGTCATTGATTCTGCTATTGCTTGGCATTTATCTGGATGTGGTAACATAATAAATGATTTAGCTGGGCCTTTATATCATTTATCTGGATGTGCATACATTTTTTGTTTTAATCCTACCCATTTATGGATGTTCCCGACATTCTTTCTACGAAAATAAAGAAATTTCTATTCGGCTTTCGAAGAAGAGTATGACGACTACCAGATTAAAAATCGGCGAGATAGTCAGGCCAGAGGTGACTGGTTTGGCCACCCAAGCCGAAGAGCACATGGGATCCTCCGATGTAAGTTTTTTTAGGGTCGATTATGCGCTGCCAGAAGGCAGGAGATTATTTTCTTGAGTTTCCTTATGGGTATGGTAGTAATAGACTATCAAGGTATCTATTCTCTACTTTTATTTTATTTTTAGTGAATCTTTGAACTTTAGATATCTATTCCTGAGTTACATAATATGTGAATTCATGGTGGAAAAAATTATTGCAGTCCAATATCGACTAATAAACGACATGGTCGAACACGATTGCGCCTCTTCTCTAATCTTACTCCCATACGCTGACAGCAAAAACCTACCCAAGATTATTCATTATTAATAAAAACATGCTGTCGAGAAGATTGAGAGCGGGGACTTGAAAAAATTTGATTGAGTTTTTGGATGTGGATACAACCATTCTCTGTGATCTTATCATAGTGTCTACCTATCTCAATATTAAGATGTATTGTTAAGTTTTAACGTCGATACACTTTTTATGGGTCTTTTCCCTTAATTTGTTTCCTATCATTTGGTTTTTAAAATGCGCATAAAAAAATAGTTACTATGTGCCCGCTTGTAAAATGACTAAACATGTATTAAAATTTTGATTTTTGAGGTATACATTTCATTTTGTATTACTTTGACAAAAAAAATATTAGGTTTGATAGCATTAGAATAGTATGTCATAATTTTTTCTATTTTTATGTGGGTCTTTGTTCGGGTTGTGGAATGATTTAATTTTTCAGATTGCGTTTTATCCTGGTAGGTAACTTAATATTAAAGAAGAATCTTTAACTAACATTTTTTTTGCACGCTCCTTGTCAAATTCATTATGGCTCGCCCGCGGATCCCGCGGGTTTACAACTAGTCTTATATATTATTCATCCCTAAATAAGTAAATATTAAAGTCTCATGACCTACATAAACACACAACACATAATTATCTCATACACATGTAGAATCAGCTCAAAATCTTCATAAAACTGCAAAGTAACAACTACAACTAACAAGCCAATTCACAGTTGAAAAAAGCAAACCTCTTAATTCTCTTAATGGTCTCTGGACTACTCTCCGATTTAGAACCAGGTGAAATCCTTTTCTTGAGCACCTCATCCCCCATCTTCAAACTATCGATGGTCACATCCCCACACCACAAAATCCCCTTAACCAAGTGCCCAGATCGAGAAGTAATCACCTTAGAAGAACTCCTATTATAATCCTCCACATTGGGGGGCCAACATGGTCCAATACGCATCTGTGATTCAGTTGACACAATCAAAATTGACACTAGATTCCTCAGATCTACAAATCCTCCATTGTTTCACCTCTCGCTTTTCATATGCATGCCTCAACGCCATACAGTTCGATAAAATCACTAAATCAAAACCAATATTGTACATTGTTTATGTGTGAGAAAGAGAGAGAGATCTGAGGGTATAATATGAAAGGAAGCCCTCATTTTTTATTTTTCTTTCACGATCCCTTATATTCTCGGCGGAAAAGAGGCATAGTTCAGAGAAAATGCTATAGAATTGATTTTAGGGGGAGTGAGAGTCGAGCTTACCAGAGAGTGAGCGGGAGAGTAATAGGGATCCAAATGAAAAGTGAGCGGGAGGATTAATATTTTTTTGGGGTATTTTATATTTTAGTTAAGTGTGCTAAATTTTGGCACACTTTTGATCAGTGCCAAATTTTGGCACTATTTTAAAGTGTGCCAGATTGCTATTAAACTGTGCCAGAATTTGGCACTGTTTTAATGTGTGCCAGATTTTTAATATCAAGGTGTGACAAATTGCTATTTTTGGTGTAGATATACTTCCATAATCATCCTGATGTCTATCTACCATCGCATAGTATCATTATCCCACTTTTTACATCATAAACATTAATATTACTTCACATTAGAGGGTTCTCAATCACTAAACCCAATTGGAAAGGAGTTAAAGAAGAGTTAGAAATCTATGCCATGAGAACCGAACCGATTACTTCAAAAATGAACCGGTCTGCTGCACTGAAGAAGGTGAACCGAACCGAACCGATGATTTTAAAAAATGAACCGATCCGCTGCTACAAAAATGAATCGATCTGAGGTCCACTAACCGATTCGGTCCGACCTATTCAGATTTTGTTCTTACGTGATTTACCCCAAATCTCTACAATCCATTTCTAACCCAAATCCACCAACATTTCCACTATCTAAATCATATATCCAACATCCACTTCAAGGATTTATCAACAAATCAAGATTTTAATCCTTAAAACCCAAAACACAATAACCCAACAATTTTATTATACACTAATTCACACACAAGAGTTATTTAGAAAGTTTATTCACTTGCCTTAATGTAGTAGACTCCGAAATATCTCCATAGTTGTGGCTATGGCTGGAAATCCCAAAATTTCTCTTCTTTCTTAGTTTCTCTCAAGTGGGTTCTCTCTCTCTCTCTCTCTCTCTCTCTCTCTCTCTCTCTCTCTCTCTCTTATTTATGAGATTGGATAATTCTCTCATAATCCTAATAACCCACATATTCATTTATCCCAACCTTAAATGATAATACACACGTAAAATGACTCGTATACCGCTATTCGAGTCCAATTAGTCAAAAAGACCCCGGAACCCAAATACAACCCCCGAGCACTCATTTTAACTATCTTGACCCATCCCGGATCTACCGTGCACTCCAAATTGACATCCGAGATTTCGATAATAAAAAGTTCTATCCCAACCTCATATAACTCACACTTATATGCCCCGGTTGAGAAATAATCAATTCCCGTCGCTTCTACTCACATACGACGAAATAATATACCATATGATTCCATTTACTTTATCACACTAGTAAATATATATTTCACATAAACATTAACTCTTCTTCAAAAATTAATATTTATCTTAAATTCCAATTTTAATTCTCAATTATTTTAAATTACAACCCACAAGGTAATTTAATACTAAAAATAGATTCTCAAAAGTAAGGGGTATTACATACTCCCCCCTTTACAAGGAATTTCGTCCTCATAATTCAAGCTTAGCTGGTAAAAAAAGGTAAGGATACTCGTCTCGCATATCACCTTCTCGTTTCCACGTCGACTCATCGGCATTGTGGTGCCCCCACTGGACTCAAACCTAGGGCACTACCTTCGACCGTAGCTTATGCTCACTATGGTCTAAAATGGCAACCAATTGCTCCTCATATGAAATATTGAGTTGCAAATCAATTTCTTCCAATGGAATATTCCAGTAATCCACCTCACTTCTCTTATACTTATTCAACGAGGAGATGTGAAACACATCATGAATTCTCTGTAAATGTTCCGAAAAAGTGAGCCTATATGCCACAGGCCTTATCCTCTTAATTATTGGAAAATGACCTACATAACTTGGCGCAAGTTTGCCTTTCTTCTCAAATCTCATTATTTCTTTCATAGGGGATACCCTTAACAACATCTGGTCTCCCCCTTCCAGCTTCACATGCCTACGATCTGCATCGACATAGTTTTTCTGTTGATCTTGCGCAACTCGAACGTGATTCTGAATAAGTTCAATTTTATCATAAGTATATTGGATTATCTCAGGTCTATGAAGTTTATTATCACCCATTTCCAACCAATAAGAGGGTGAACGACATTGTCGACTATATAATGCCTCGTAAGGTGCTATACCTATAGTGAACTGGTAAGAATTATTATATGCGAATTCTACCAGTGAAAGATATTACTCCCAAACTCCCCTAAAATCAAGCATACACATTCTAAGCATATCTTCCAATATTTGATTAAGTCGCTCAGTCTGCCCATCAGTTTGTGGGTGATATGCCGTAGTCAACCACAACTCAGTCCCCATTGCCTCCTAGAAACTATGCCAAAAATGGGACACAAAGATATTATCTTGATCGAACATAATATTAATCGTCACCCCATCCAACCTCACAATCTCGACTATAAAAAGCTGGGCATACTGTGCAGTCGTGAAATTCATCCTCACTGGTAAAAAGTGTGCCGGCTTAAACGATCCACGACAACCCAAATGGAATCATGACCTCGCTGCGACATCGGTAACCCCGTGATAAAATCTATTGATGCACTTTACCATTTCCATACCATAATTTCTAACGACTTCAACATTCTGGTAGGTCTATGGTGGTCCACTTTCACCGACTAACAAATGGCACATTTGAAGACAAACTCATCTATGCCCCTTTTCATGCCTTTCCACCAATACTGTCGGTGCATATCCCGATACATATTGTCTCCACTGGGATGTATAAAAAATCGTGACCCATGGGATTTTATGATAACAGAATGCCTTAAATCCCCATCATCCTGGACTACTAGCCTCCCGTGAAACATAATCCGCCCTCAGAACTAATAGAGTAAGATTTCGCTTCCTCTGTCAATAATGTCCTCGCAATCTTTATCCCCGGCTTGCGCTATCACCACCCGCATCACAATCTCGGGTGTGACAATCAACACTGCCAGGCATGCCCTAGCAACTGCATCATCCTGATGAAGTTCATTCTACTTAGCTTTCCACACTTCCACTAACTGATCGGTGGGTCATTGACTCAACGCATCATCTACCATGTTAGCCCCCGCTGATGCTGGATATCAAACTGATAATCCTTCATAAATTCCAACCACCTATGCTGCCTCATGATACGACACAAATATTACGTATTTCACCCGTTAACCGACGCGTTGTTAGCCCCCTCGGGTATCTTAATCCCTATATTTATGCTCGTTAACCAGACAACCTCGGATTTCTATGTTAACATGTTTTGCAGGGATTAATTGAGCTTTTGTAGGTATTTGGATGCTAAGTATGAAGTTCGGATTCATTTCGGTGAAGTTCCGTACGCAATCGCACATTCAAGGGCATTTTAGTCTTTTCACAGCTTGGGTAACTGGCCCAACATCTTCATGGAAGTTGTAGCCCTCCTCTCAAGCTTCGCGTGGCCGTAAACGGTGCGCGATTCCGATTCATAACGAAGAAGTTACGGCAATTTCAGCGGACGAGAAAAGCTTGGAAACCAAAACAGCAATGCAGTGTGCTGCCCCTGCTTGATCGATCGATCGACTATGTTAAATTGCCGAAATTTGGCCTTGGTAGATCGATCGACCAAATCATAGATCGATCGATGCTCTGTTTTCTGCAGATATTTTTTGCATTTCTTTTCTTTTCTCTTTTCTTTTCTAATTTAATTCCCACTTGGTATATAAGCCAATTTTGTTGTAATAAACAAGGGAGAACGTTTTTAGGTTAGTTTTAGTTAGGGTTGGAGGATTTTTTCTTGGTTCTTCTTCAATCTCTCTTGGATTGACACACAAATTGGTTGTAAGATTGACTATTCATCTTCCCTCTCCTTTAATATAGCTTGTTTTCATTCTTTCCTTACTTTCTAGATAATTTCCATGCTTTATAATTAGGTTTTCTTGCTTTAATTTATTGCTTTCTTAGTTAATTAGTTTAATTTAGTTAATTTCATGCTTAGTCCGTAGATAAATAGGTTCGGGATTGCATTTTCGCCATTTTCGGGTTCGGACCTCGAAATTTAGGGTTCCGTGTAAAATCGCATTTAATTGAAACCGCGCGTATTAAAGTCGGATTATTATGCATTTAACTTTCTTTGTCATGCAACGTTAGTGTTTATAGCGATTATCCGAATTTAATCCGCGTGTGACCATTTTTCTGTTAAATGTTTTATCTCGCAACTTTGGGTTAAATTCCTTCTTGCGTGATGTTTATGCTTAATTGTAAATGCTCGATTAAATTGCTTTCGAGCCTCAATTCTAATTAGTAGTTGTTTCGATCCGTTTGGTTGGATGCGATCCCGATCCTCGCTTTACTTTATTTAGCGTTAACTTATTATTTTATTTATTCACGGTAACCACCCTTTCACCTTTTCGTTTATTTATTTTACACCCTTTTATTCCTGAAGGAACTAAAACAATTAAAGTCTAAAATTCAATCACTCCCTGTGGATTTACGATACCCGACTTACCGCTGTACTTGCTTGTCAAGTGTAGCTGTAGTTTTGGTTCTATTTTTTGTATGTCGAGCGGGAGCCGAAATCAACGATAATGTCCCTACACGAACACTCGGTTTCCCTCGCATCAAAATGGCGCCGTTGCCGGGGAGTGTGTTTTAGATTGTAATTGTTTTATTATTTCGTAATATTTCTTTCATTCATATTTGTATTCTTTATTTTCTCCTTTCTTTTTGACTTGTGCTAGATTGTTTCGAGAAATTGAAATCTCGGTGCTTGTCACTTTTATTGAATTGCCTATTTTTGAAATGTCTCACCATAACTCTCTAGATAATTTTAATTGTTATGCTAATAGTTCTCAAGCTTATACTCCCAAGACTATGCGTGAATGCCTACAAATTCTTGAGTATGAGCGTCTTGCACGTGAAAGTCAAGAATTTGCAAGAAATCCCCCATTGCCTTTGGAGGAAACTTTGCGTGGTGGGAATAAGGAATGGAATGATGAAATTGAGATTTATGACGCTTGGACAAATAAAAAAAATGTCCAACTCGATGAGATTATTTCTTCTTCACAAAGTCGGGTTGAGGTTGAAACTTGTTTTTCACTTCCACCCATTTTTGAGGATGAAATAATTGAGAGTGATCCAAGCACTCTCGATTTCCAATCTCTTTTAAATACTTCCAATTCTTTTGAGGTTGTGTGTCCTTCCTTTCCTTTGCTCCCTACTATTCCCGAACAATTAAATTTATCACAAGAATCGGTTGAAAGTCTTGAGGACTTTGACCCGATTCTTGAATGAGAATGTTATTTTGAGATGTTTCATCTCATGGGCTTTTCACTTGCACTTGCCCCACCTCCCCTTCCAATTGAAGAATCTTGGGGATGTGATTTTGATTTTTCTGAGACTAATGTAGTCTTGTCCCCCATAGTATCCAAATCCCCCATCGTCCCTCCAAAACTTTTAATTGACAATGGTTCATTTCTTTCGCCTTACACATGCCTTCCGTTGTTAAAACGGAATTCATATTTTTCGGAAGGCATGCTTGTATGTGAGGGTACACCGGTTATCCTCCAAAGTCAAATCCCTTTTTGGGTGGACCCTCAACTATTTAGACTTCTAGTGTATAGTTAGTATGAAGTCTAAATAGTAGGTTGTAAATAGTTAGCTTTTTAATTTTCTTTCTTTCCTATTTTTCTTTTCTTTTAATTTAGTCTAGTGTAACTAGTTAACTTTTTGTTATTTGTTTTTGCTATGCTCGGTACTAACTTGTTTTGTAGATTTCATTAGACTCATGCTTATGGAGATCGCTCCAATTTTGGGTAATATCGTTCTTTTCCTCTCTTTGTGTTGTGTTCTTAATGCGCATTGAGGACAATGCAACATTTAAGTTACGGGGTGTGGGATATTTTATCCATTTCTTTGTTTTGTCCATGGATTTGCTCACATTTAGTTACTAAGTATGCCTTTTTGTGAAAAATTTCAAAAATATTTTCATTCTTTTTTCTCCTTTGTTAGGCATTTTGCCTTGTTTCCAGTGATAAATTTCAATAATTGCCCGATCCAATAGAAAACTCAATGATGCATGTTCTCGATTTTAGAAGTTATTAGACTTTAGTCCTCAAATAATTGATATTGTGAATAACTTCATGAATTAAACTTTATCCCATGAGCATATGCACTTTCCTTGTTCTATTGATTTGGTTTAAGATTTTTATAACTCGGGAATCTTTTTTTGCATTGTATATACTTACACCGAGTAAGCTTTGTACCTTTCGTCGTTTGTGAGTGTTATACACTATTCTTTTCTCATTTAAAACGTTGAATTCGTTGGTAATCTCTCTATTCTTTCATTTGACCGTTCATTAATTGAGTTCATGCTTGAAATGTGTTACTTGATCATGATTTTCATATATTGTTTTGACTTGAGAATTGCATAAACTTTTTGAAATGATCATAGGCCCTCTTTGATATATCACCCATATTGACCTTGACCTCACCCTTATATGTTTACCCTCGTTGACCCCTTGAGCATAAATATAGCCTTTCGTTTCATAACCCCAATCCCATAACCAACTCTAAATTGGAGTTATAAACCATACATACACTTTCCATACCTTTGTTTGGAATGTTACTTTGGATTGAATGATGTTTTTATGATGTCGGTTGCAATTTAGGCATATGAGAGTTTGATAAGTAAAGAAAAGTGATGTGAAAAAAGTGAAGAAAAAGAGAAAGCAAAAAGCAATAGAAAACAAAAAAAAAAAGAAAAAGTGAGAAAAAGAAGAAAAGAAAAAGAAAGAGAAAGTTGGTTATAGTGTTTGTAGTGTTCAATAAGCTTTGATTACTCTCCAATTGTTATATCTAATGCTTGTTTGGAACTTGTTTTTCCAATTTTGTTATTGCACGCATTCTCCCATTATCCCGATTTTTCACCCCGAACACTTTGAATCCGTACATACATTCCTTCATTTCGCACCCTAGCCATACCTACATCATAACCCTATTAAAGTCCAATGTGATCTTAGGGTGCATTTAATTTAAAAGTCATAATAGTTTTGATAATCTGTGAAAATGCATTTCGCCTCTTTTAGTGTGCAGTATCCTTTCATTGAGATTACAGTTTTTCAGTTTATATATAGCGTTCTTCATTTGTGACATGTGCGCGGCCTAGTTTCCATTTACATTTACTCTTTATGCCCGCGTGTCCCGTGTATTACCTCCCATTTCGAGTGATTTCATTTGTTGAGCGTAATGCCCGTGATGATTGAATGTATGCTTGCCTTTATGTTTATCCGGTTTATTTAAGTTTTTACCAAATCCTATTATTCATGTTCTTTCCCCCCTCCCACTTTTAAAGTTTCAATTCTATGAGGTGCATTCAACCTGTTAATAACAACGGACTCTAGCTTGAATTCATTCAATATGCTAATAACATGTTTGAAATCTTTTTCGTTGTTGTTGAGTTTGTCGCATGTTGGGTTGGGCATATTTTGAGGAAACCATGTGATGTTTGTGGGTTTCATCCCTGAAAACCCTCACGAGACGACACTCGTCCACTAGGGTAACCTAGGGGTTTAACGGCTTATTACATACGCTAAATGCAATCGAATCGCCCGCGAAAGTGGCCTTATCTTTTTATTGCTTTTATACCATACTTTTGTACTTCTCCTACTTTTGGTTTACTTGTTGTTCTTGTTGTTTCCTATTTCATTGCTAGGGACTAGCAATGTGTAAGTTAGGGGGTGGGATACGACGCAAATATTGCGTATTTCACCCGTTAACCGACGCGTTGTTAGCCCCCTCGGGTATCTTAATCCCTATATTTATGCTCGTTAACCAGACAACCTCGTATTTCTATGTTAACATGTTTTGCAGGGGTTAATTGAGCTTTTGTAGGTATTTGGATGCTAAGTATGAAGTTCAGATTCATTCCGGTGAAGTTCCGTACGCAATCGCACGTTCAAGGGTATTTTAGTCTTTTCACAGCTTGGGCACCTAGCCCAACATCTTCATGGAAGTTGTAGCCCTCCTCGCAAGCTTCGCGTGGCCGTAAACGGTGCGCGATTCCGATTCATAACGAAGAAGTTACGGCGATTTCAGCGGACGAGAAAAGCTTGGAAACCAAAACAGCAATGCAGTGTGCTGCCCCTGCTTGATCGATCGATCGACTATGTTAAATTGCCGAAATTTGGCCTTGGTAGATCGATCGACCAAATCATAGATCGATCGATGCTCTGTTTTCTGCAGATATTTTTTGCATTTCTTTTCTTTTCTCTTTTCTTTTCTAATTTAATTCCCACTTGGTATATAAGCCAATTTTGTTGTAATAAACAAGGGAGAACGTTTTTAGGTTAGTTTTAGTTAGGGTTGGAGGGTTTTTGCTTGGTTCTTCTTCAATCTCTCTTGGATTGACACACAAATTGGTTGTAAGATTGACTATTCATCTTCCCTCTCCTTTAATATAGCTTGTTTTCATTATTTCCTTGCTTTCTAGATAATTTCCATGCTTTATAATTAGGTTTTCTTGCTTTAATTTATTGCTTTCTTAGTTAATTAGTTTAATTTAGTTAATTTCATGCTTAGTCCGTAGATAAATAGGTTCGGGATTGCATTTTCGCCATTTTCGGGTTCGGACCTCGAAATTTAGGGTTCCGTGTAAAATCGCATTTAATTGAAACCGCGCGTATTAAAGTCGGATTATTATGCGTTTAACTTTCTTTGTCATGCAACGTTAGTGTTTATAGCGATTATCCGAATTTAATCCGCGTGTGACCATTTTTCAGTTAAATGTTTTATCTCGCAACTTTGGGTTAAATTCCTTCTTGCGTGATGTTTATGCTTAATTGTAAATGCTCGATTAAATTGCTTTCGAGCCTCAATTCTAATTAGTAGTTGTTTCAATCCGTTTGGTTGGATGCGATCCCGATCCTCGCTTTACTTTATTTAGCGTTAACTTATTATTTTCTTTATTCACGATAACCACCCTTTCACCTTTTCGTTTATTTATTTTACACCCTTTTATTCCTGAAGTAACTAAAACAATTAAAGTCTAAAATTCAATCACTCCCTGTGGATTTACGATACCCGACTTACCGCTGTACTTGCTTGTCAAGTGTAGCTGTAGTTTAGGTTCTATCTTTTGTATGTCGAGCGGGAGCCGAAATCAACCATAGTGTCCCTACACGAACACTCGGTTTCCCTCGCATCACCTCATATTTAGATCCTTCTGAGTGAACAAATGACTCTGTAATTGAAACTCATCCTTGGCATCCTTATAGTGGGACGCCTAAAAGATATAACAAAGTGAAAGAAAAAGAAAATATATATACGGGTCAACGCCCGATTTAGAATATTTTAGCAAGTGAATTAAGATGCATAATAACTATGAATGAAAAATTCCATAATTAAGCTGGTTCCTCCCTCTCTCGAGACTCATACTTACCCATCCACTACAACGCGCACCTAGCTTATGCATTTTTAATCTTAGTTAAGCTACCCGACTCATCTATGGATAACCCAACCTCATACTTAAGTGTTAACCCATTCTCGCGTATTTAATTTATACTAATATAATTGCTTTTAATATCATTCTCAATGATTATATATCAATTTATTACTAAAAACTTTCACTAGTTATAAGCATAGTGATTCACACATTAATCATTAAAGCCTTTATAATATTAATCTCACTATTATTCATTATTTATCATTTCACATCATACTAACCATCCCTTAGAGCATTAACTCACTGGATGCAGTCTCTACGTGCTACCATCTTCTAGGGGATACGCACACCATCCTGGGTACCAACCGTCGGACTCTCGCATGGACTTGGTAAGACAAAGCACAAACATATGGGAAGCGATACTATTTCCTCACCTGAAAGTGAGATGAATCATACCCAAGACGTCTCACCCATGATAAAAGTCACACTGTACAAATACTGGACGCCTATGACCTGGGGACTATACTCTCCCTGCATTCACTAGCCAGAGGATTCACCCACATCGCGTAACTTCCTATGATAGCACTAGAGGGGTATGTTCCACATAAGATATATCATACACAATATATACACACACACACACACACACACACACACACACACACACACACACACACACGTCATACTTATACATACCATCTCATATCCGCATGTATATATAATAAATCCGACTACCTACATTTAACACTCAAACACTAGCCGATAATTCCTCACACTTTATTCCACAATATCTTTATTTATCAATCACTCATTAAAGCTTTAGTAATTAATCGCACATTTGATTAATACATAAGTCTGATATATCTCAGAATACATGACTTCTCTCAACTAGCCCGTATCCCATATCTTTAAATAAGAAACCGGAGTATTAATCTCTATAATATACTTCCATAATCATCCTGATGTCTATCTACCATCGCATAGTATCATTATCCCACTTTTTACATCATAAACATTAATATTACTTCACATTAGAGGGTTCTCAATCACTAAACCCAATTGGAAAAGGAGATAAAGAAGAGTTAGAAATCTGTGCCATTCGATGTGAACTGATGACTTTAAAAATGAATCGGTCCACTGCATTGAAGAAGGCGAACCGAATAGATGACTTTAAAAAATGAACCGGTCCACTGTTTAAAAAACAAACCGATCCGACGTCCACTAATCGAATCGGTCCTACCTATTCAGATTTGTTTCTACGGTATTTACCCCAAATCTCTATAATCCATTTTTAACCCAACTCCACCAACATTTCCACTATCTAAATCATATATCCAACATCCACTTCAAGGATTTATCAACAAATCAAGATTTTAATCCTTAATACCTAATAATTTTATTATACACTAACTCACACACAATAATTATTTATCAAGTTTAATCACCCTCCGAAATCTCTTCGTTGTTGTGGCTATGGATGGAAATCCCAAGATTTCTATTCTCTTTCTCTTCTTTCTTAGTTTCTCTCAAGTGGGTTTTCTCTCTTGGCTAACTCTCTCTCTCTCTCTCTCTCTCTCTTTCTCTCTCTCCCTCTTGTTTATGAGACTGGTAATTCTCTTATAAGCCTAATAACCCACATATTCATTTATCCCAACTTTAAATGATAATTCACACGTAAAATGACTTGTATATCCCTATTCGAGTCCGACTAGTCAAAAAGATCCCGGAACCTAAATACAACACATGAGCACTCATTTTGACTATCTTGACCCATCCCGAATCAGTCGTGTACTCTAAATTGACATCCGAGGTTTCGATAATAAAAAGTTCTATCCTAATAACTCACGCATATATGCGCCAGTTGAGAAATAATCAATTCCCTCCGTTTCTACTCACATACGACGAAATAATATAGCATATGATTCTATTTACTTTATTACACTAGTAAATATACAATTCACATAAATATTGATTCTTATACAAAAATTAATATTTATCTTAAATTCCCATTTTAATTATTAATTATTTTAAACTATAACCCACAAAGTAATGTAATACTAAAAATAGATGCTCAAATGTAAGGGGTATTACATTATTGGTTTCTCTATAGATAATGATTCCTCCCAAAGTAGGGATACTGTTGTAGCTATATATCACCTCTACCACCAGGTCTATTAGAGCTCTTTTGGTGTAGGAAATTGATGGGCAAGAAAGGCCAGTCTACTATTTGAGCAGGATCATAGATGGGACCAAGGCAAGGTACATAAGCGTAGAAGGCATTGTTTAGCCTTAGTATTTATAGCACAAAAACTTAGATATTATATGCTATCTTTCACAATTCACATTGTGACAATATGTGATCCTATTAAGTTTTTGTTGGCAAGTAATGTATTAATTTAAAGAGCAGCCAGGAGGTTCCTTATCCTTTCAGAGTATGACTTAAGTTTTTGGTCCCTTGAGCAATCAATAGCCAAGCGTATGCAGATTTATTTGTAATCTTTCCATCAGTACTAGTCGAGCAACCTTGTGAGAGAATTCTAGGAGATGATTTACAGGCCAATTTCTTAAACGCAAACTTTGAGGAATGAACTATGGAATTTGATGGTTTATCGATGGAGAATGGGGTGGATAAGGGGTTATTATTTCAAAAGGGAAGGAAGATATTTGGCTCTCTTACAAGTTATATTTCCCTTGCTCTAATAATGAAGTATAATATGAGGCGTTAGTGCTAGGATTTCTAGAGGCCCTCCGAAGGGGCATCCATTCACTATGCATCAAAGTTTCTTTGAACTTGGTGGTCCAGTAAGTGAATGTGGAATAAGAATTTAAGCATCTCAGCCTAGCGCCCTACAGAAAAATCATGCAACCGTTGATTAACCAGTTACATCAGTTCAAGATAAGGAGGAAACCTAAAACGATAAATAGGCATAGTGATGCTTATATCACCATTTCTCAGAAAGTGGCTACGAAATATGACACAACTATGATTGTGATACAATGAGGAACAACTTCCTCAGTGGTACAGTCGATCTTGTCGATGGAAGATGATTCAAATTGGAGAGGCGAGATCAGGAAGTAACTGGAGTCTAGGGAAATGAAGATGGAACTCAGAGAATTGGCACAGTATTTTGTGAGCTAAGAAGGTATATAATTCAGGCATATGGGAGAATGGCTATCAAGGTGTATTGGGATAGAGGAAGCATAACGTAAGCTGATGAAGACACATGATGAACACTGTGAGACAAATGAGATCCCTTTGTATAAAAGAATTTAGAGAGAGGGATACTTCTGGCCAATGATGAAGCAGGATGTAATAAAGTAACAATGAAGATGCGATAAATGTTAACTTTTTTTTCTAGCAGCTGAATGTCACTTCATTGAAGCTCAGTCCGATTGGAGGCAACCTTACATTGATTTCATCAAAGATGGAGTTGTTATTTCGGAGAAAGTAAACGCAATGGGACTCAAGAGAAGGGCCCAGAGTTCCACGTTCAAGAGTGTAAGGACATAATTTCCATTGTCCGTAGTTTAAATGAAATACATCGTATACCACAACAATAGTCGAGGGAAGCTCAAGTTTATACATTCATGAAGACGGATCTGAATTTCAAGTATCTTCAACATTTGCACAAAATGAGGTACAATTTCATATAGAATGTGTTTAAGTTTTGTAATTGCTTTACATTAGTATTGGGATACTTTTTGAAACTATTTAAAAATTAATTTTTGTCACTTTTATCGTTCAAACGACAACTTCTAATGACATGCGATGTCGTTTGAAGGGTCGTTCAAAGGGTCATTTCTTGTTTGCTTCAAATGAACCCATATTGTTTTGTGTTTTTAACTGTCATTTTTAAGATCGCTTCTAACGACATTGTAACACCCCGTAGATTTTAAACCAAAATTTAATTAAATTAATTTGGAATTTAGAAAAATATTTTTTTTAATCTAATCATGTTTAGTAATTTAATATGTTGGATTTTGTTTATGCAAAATAAAATTTTAAACGGAATTGAAATCGGGGGAAAAATTGGGTTTTTATTATCATAGAATTATTTTGGGGCATCCTTGGCAAAAATCCAGGGGCGAATCCATTCGGCCTTATAACCGAATCGATTCAAAATTAGTCAGATCGACAGTTCGCTAGGATTTTTAAGAGTTTGTTTTTAAGAAATTCTCCCATCTTTATATACATTAATGTTTCGGGGATTGGACTTTATAAACTCATTATTCTAAACCCTAAGAGCAGTAGCCTCTCATATTTCTCATCTTTTTATACTACCAAACCCTAGTCCCATTTTAAACAATCCTTAACTCTAGATTTGTCAACCTAAACCTGGTTTCCTCAAGTTGATCCAAGAACGAATCTTTGTCATCTGTTCGAGAGGAACACATCTACATAATCAGATTTCTTCAAACAATTTCCAGACATGATTATCTCTATCATTTTTCTTTAGTATTAAGCGTGATAAATATGGCCTACACACTAAATACAATTATTTTCTTAAAACAAATTAGAGATATTAATTAAGAAAAGTGGATAGCAAATTGGGACTGTTTGTATGAAAACTTATAATATGAAAGAAGACTCAAAACCTTGCAAGTTAAGTTAGAGATTTGGGTTCCATAGACTTTAAGACATTTGCATGTATAATTTTACGTAGAGTTATCATTAATTAAATTTTATTATGTTAAACCATGTTAACCATGTGGATGTTCCATAGTAGATAAATTCCTATCGTCTAAACTCGATAACATGCACGTGATTAGAAATTGAATAATTTGATGGGAAAGTATTATTTAATTGATATTATGATTAAGCAAAAATTAATTGACTAAGTAGTGATGTTTGATTAAATTGGTAGAATTATTGTGATAAATTGAAGTTCAGCTTTATGCCACTTATTTTTATACATTCGACACCACGGGGACTACGGGATTATGGGATAGATAGGACTCTCACCTTTATTTGGGTTGCTTTCTAGGTATATGACTAATTATTTGGCCTTTGGGTCGTTATCGCTTTTTAAGTATGGGACTATATAGTGGTGACGATTTATGGATAAATATTATGGGGTGAGGCTGATTTTTACGTTATTCCTTGGTTCAGTGAGGCTAAGTAGTGTTTGTTAGCTGGTTTTCTTCCTAGATGATAGGCTAGAAAATACTTGTGTATTGGAGACCTTTAGGTATGGTACTAAGGGCGGTTCGAGGATTTTATGTCGATTAAAAGGGTAGGGCTAATTTGTGATAAAAATGAGAAAACTTTAGAAATTGTGAATTAATGCCTAAGATAATAAACGGGTATTAAAATAAATTTGTGTCGAGAGAATGTGCAGGTTGATAGTTTAACGGGCCGACTGGCTATAACGACGTGCGTGTGAGTTGGCTTCACAAGTATGTGTGGGCTGACAGTTAAATGGTATGATGGGCTATAGTGACATGTTGTGCGTGGAACCTCACGAGTGTGTGCAGAGTTGATAGTAAATCAGGATGACTGGACATAGTGAGTGGAATGGGTGTGATGTAAAACTTTTAGCAGGAGTCCCACGACTAAAATGGTGTAAAACTTTAAGTGGGAGTCCCGCGGCTAATATGAATAACGGATAAAAATAATAATTGGGATAATTGAATTAAATTAGATGGATAAATTTAGTTAAAATTAAATAGTTGGACTTGGACTTTGGGGGCTGACTTAGATGTGGATAAACAGTAATTTATATTCCTCGCTGGTTAATATATCTCGTTAGATTTAAAATATTCTATTGTTATGTTTATCATGTATAATACTACTGTCTGGGTTCACCAACCCTAATTGAGAGGAGTAGTTGGTATTCATGCGGTGGGCCCTGACCCATTGCATTGACCAACATGTTAGGTCTAGCGTTGGAGTAGCTGCATAGGAGTTATTGGATATATTTTGGAGGTACATCTGGAGTTTATTTTAGTTGCTTAGTAGTTTAGATTTATTTTCCTTTCCATCCCACTTTTATTATGAGACTTTACTTATGGACTTGGTGGGTCATTCGGTTCCACAGTTGTTTATAGTGATTGGATTTATTTGGAGATTAGCATGGTGATGTTTTTTTTATTTGCATGAATCGTTATTATTGTTAGATCAATTTAATTATTATCTTGTGGAATGAATTTTACATGTCTCATATTTGTCACATGTTAAGAATGATATTTAATTTAGCGAGCTCGGTGTAGTCTTGGTGGCAGCACGGAGTGTTACAGACATGAGATATCATTCAAACGACATGAAGATGTCGTTTGAAGTTGTTCAAATGACATGAAGATGTCGTTTGAAGTCGTTCGAACGACCTGCACCGCCTCAAAATTTTTGTTTATCCATAATACCTGATTTGAAGATCTTTTTCATTAAGACTTTTGATCCACGAAAACTGCAATTTTGCAGAACTTTTAGTCTTCACTTTTAGGGATTTTTATGTGTCTGATTCACACCAAAACATCCAAATTATTTTGTGAATATTTTGTGGAACCCAAATCATTTCCATTGAAGTTTGTTCTTGTGGAGTGCCATCTCTACTACTGGACTGGTACCTTTTGAGAGAGTTTCTTGCTGACGATTGAGATCACTTACTCGAGTTTGTTCTTTACTACAAATAGAGCTGTGATTATTGTGGGTTCTTGAGGGAGTCCATTGCTAGTTTTATGGTTGTGGCCTATGTGAGTTTGCTGCGGTACATTCATTTTAGATTTCTGTAAGTGTGTTGTATGCTGCAATTTGCAAATATTTATAGATATAAAGGTTTTGTCCTTTCGGGTTTTTCCCCCTGAAATTAGTGTATTCAACAATTTGTGATTGTTTTTTATGGTATGATTAATTGATTCACCTAGATGCATGTTTTAGGGTTTAATTAATCTCAATTAAAGATTGACATCTAGTTAAATAAGTTTAAAGTTTGAAAATTAGCGAATTAACTTGATAATCGATATCACGCAACATTCTCAAATTAGTATCAGAGCAGGTTACTTTAATTTATCGAGTTTTGTGATAACAATTTTAAAAAAATATATGATTTTGAGAAAATTTAGCAATTTTTTCTGATGGATAGCTTATATAATCATATGCTCGTCTTTGATGGCACTAATTATGCCTATTGGAAAGGCTGCATGAAATCTTCCTTAAAGGCAATCAATGAACGTGTTTCAGTTATTTGTGAAAGAGGGTGGAATCTTCCCACTGTCATAGTTAATAATGTGACAAATCTTAAATCGGTGCCAGATTGGACCAATGATGAATTTAAATGGAGTACGTACAATTCTCGTGGGCTAAGTGAAATTTCTGGAGCCATTACACCCGACGAGTTTCGACGCATCATGACATGTACCATGCCAAAGGAAGCATGTTATGTTCTTCAACTTATCCATGAAGGCCCAAATGCAATGAAAGAATCTAAATTGCAAAATTTAACTACTCAATTTGAAACAATAACCATGCTTGAATCGAAATGTTTTGATGAGTTTTATGCTCGTTTTTCAGATATTTTCAATAGTAGATCAATCATGGTGAACGTATTCCTGATGCACGAGTAGTTAAAAATATTTTGAGATAATTTCCTAAACGTTTTATCCCTAGAGTCACTGTGTTGAATTTCTTAGAAAATTTTAGCAATCTTAAGTTAGAAGAACTGGTAGGAGACCTCCAGACATATGAAATTGACATGTTTCCTGACACTGTCAAGCTTAAGGATAGAGGGATATCACTTAAGGTCCAATCTAGAAAAGGTGAGGAAGTGTCAAAGAGAGAGAAGAAAAAGAAAGAGAAAGTTTTCGAGTCCGAGTCTAAGGGCGAATTTTCTTTTGATGATGTGGCCATGCTTGCTAAAAATTTTAAAAATTTTCTCAAATTCCAATAAAAAGATTTTTGAGAAAAACAAAAAGAAAGAAGATGCCAAAGAAAGTGGTGATAAAGATAAAGAGGAAGCAGAGAGACGGTTTGAGTGCAAAGGCAAAGGGTGCAAAGCATTTAAATGTCCGACTTTGCTTAAGAGAAAAGGGAAAGAAAATTGTAATGCCACCTATCTTCGCGATAGTAACGAGGAATTGAAAGGTTCCGAGGATGATTCATCACATGGTATGTGTATTGCCTTTATGGCAAGTCACGTGAGCACACCTAGTTTGTCCCACGACGATGAGGACACTTGTGTATGTGAGAGCTCCGGTGATGATTTGAGTGTTTCTAATGAGTGTTAGAGTGAGGTTTAAAGTGAGGGTGAAAGAGATATCTAAAATAATTTAGAGATTCGGACGCCGAGAACTTAAAGACGAATAAGTTAAACAAGGAGTTAGGTCTAAAGGCGTTATATTTGGATAGAGAGATAGAAGCTTTGAGGGGATTTGAGGCGTCAGTGAGTCAACTCGAGAAGGTGACGGTTTCTTTGAGTGAGAAATTGATCGTCATAGGTCGAGAAAAGAGTGAAATTGAATCCCATGTGTCCTAACTCGAGAGAGATATCTAACGTGCTTGGAAGGTCAAGGTTACTATAGAAGATACATCTAAGAAGGTAGGAAAGATTTTCCTCGATTCGGCTTTGGATAATGTTGATATATTAGGAATAGGTCATGACGGAGCGTCCACTTCCCATGTTGCATGCGAACCGATTCTCGAGTTGGTGATAGATCCATATGGATCTTAACCCAACCCACCTAGGCGTATGTTACCCGATAGGAGAGCGCATCCTATAAGTTTTGTGAGAGCTTTTCCTAGGCTCGTGTATGTTTGCACCCATTGTAAGAAGAAAGGGCACCTCAGGGAATTCTATTTTAAGTTGGGCAGGGTGTCACATAGAGTTTTGCCACGTGTTCCCCCACACACACCCACACATGATACTTTTCCTGCTCCGGGAGATTACATGAGAGAGCTTGCACATATTCGAGAGGAAGTTAAGTTTTTAGTCAAAATTTCACATGATTTAATGGATGTTTTTCATAGGATGTCACAACCTTTGGAAAACTCCTTTGCACCTAATAATTAAGGCTTAGACTTGTTTTCTAGCATAAGATGATTTTCATGATGATATATTATGTTTATTGCTAGTGTGTACCACTTTTATATTGATCTTTTCCATTTTGATATATTTTTCAAAAAACCTAAAAAGATTTTTGTTTTTGAAATTTTTTGGAAAAATACAAAAAAAATTCTATTTTTTGGGAGAAAAAATTGAAAAATCCAAAAAGATTTTATTTTGATAAAGTTTTTGGAAAAAGACAAAAAGATTTTTGTATTTTGTTTTACACCATTTATGGATGGACATTTAGGATGACTAAGTCACAACATCATTCCATATCCATGTGACTATTTGATAGTGTGTTGAGATGATACATCATTTCATCCATGTGCTTTATAATATTTGGAGTCATTAAAATGAGATTTGATATTACTTTTTACATGTTTGACTCATGATTTCCTTTAATGCACATTTGTAAGGATTTGTTTGATTATTGTACTTGTCTATCACATGTTGATCGAAGTATTTTCATCTCAATCTTGTCTTTAAAACCAACCGAATGTCATAAAACTTAACAATGAAAGTAGTGCATGTAAGAATCGTTGTCCATGAGGAATTTGTTTAAATATAAAAAATAATAAGTGAACACGGGGAAGGGCTACAAAAGGTACACATGTCCTTTGCGATTAAGACACTATTTAAATCGGACCTAAAAAAGTGTGGAATTGTAAAAATTAGCCAAGGTCCAATGAGTTTTAAAAGAGCAAAAAAAGTGTGGCATTAAAAAAAGTGGCCAAATTAGCTTAGTTTGATATGATCATTCAGAAGAAAAGAATTGAATATAAAAACATGATCATTATCTTATATTTGAGGGAGTTTGGTTAGAAATATATATTATCTTGACAATGTCTAGAGAAATCATTAAATAGTTTTAGACGTTATTGGTGTGGAAATCATGTTAGACTTTGATTTGTTGATTTGATTGAGTCGATGTCATTTAATTTCAACAATTTTTACACCTAAGGCTGATTGTGAAGTTCATTCGTTAGGAGTATCCATATTCATCGTGCACATTTGTTATGTATGTTTGAGTCGATTTACCTATTGAATATGTTCACACCCATTCATTCCATTTCCACGATTTGGTTATCTTAGTGTAAATTCATGGTGTGTGTTGTTTTTATTAAATTTCTTTGCTTACAATATTCAAAAAAATCAAAATAGCTTGTGGATATTTTTTACCATAGTTGCTTTATTCGTGATAATTTTCTTAATAGTGACACTCCATGCTTATTTTTGTGTTTTTTCTATTCCTTGTCTATTATGGGTAAAAAAAGGGGGACAATGAATTATGAAATATGGGGGAGTTTTGAGATATTTGATCTTTGATTTTATTTATGTTTATCTCATTTCAAAATAGATATGTCACGATGTATTTATTTCTTATTTCATGTGTGTAGCTACAAATTTTGAGGATCATTATTTCGGAAACACTGATGATGACAAATAAACGTTGGAGATTTGAAGATGTCGAAGTTGAAGATTTTTAAAGAATTTAAAGACTTGCGATTTTTAGTACCTTTTCACTTTTGGGTTACATGGCAGGGTATTAGACTTGTATAGGATTTTGTTTTGATAACTCGGATATTTTTATTTTGTACCGGCATAGACATTGGGGGATATTTTTAAGGACATAATTTCCATTGTCCGTAGTTTACATAGAATATATCGTATACCGCTACAGCTGTCACAGGGAGCTCTAGTTCATACTTTCAGGAAGACGGATCCGAATTTCATGTATCTTCAACATTTGTACGACATGAGGTACAATTTCATATAGAATGTGTTTAAGTTTCGTAATTTCTTTACATTAGTATTGGGATACTTTTAGAAATTGTTTTAAAACAAAATGAGGCATTTTTTCTCAGTCAAAATATTTCTTCAAGACCTGTAGGCGAGCATTTAAAAAATAATTTTTACCGCTTCCGTCATTCGAACAACATAGCAATGTCGTTCAAACGGCATTGAGAAGTCATTCAAACAACATTGAGAAGTCGTTCAAACGTCAGCTTTTAATGACATGTAATGTCGTTTGAAGGGTCGTTCTAAGGGTCGTTTCTTGTTTTCTTCAAATGAACCCATACTATTTTGTGTTTTAAATTATCGTTTGTAAGGTCTCTTCCAACGACATGAGACATCATTCAAATGAAATGAAGATGTCGTTTGAAGTCGTTCGAATGACCTGCACTGCCTCAAAAATTTTGTTCAGCTATAAATACCTAATTTGTAGGCCTTTTTCAATAAGACTTTTGATACACGAAAATTATAATTCTGCAGAACTTTTAGTCTTCACTTTTAGGGCTTTTTATGTGTTTGATTCACACCAAAACATCCCCAATTATTTTGTGAATCTTTTGTGGAACCCAAATCACTTATATTGAAGTTTGTTCTTGTGGAGTGCCATCTTTACTATTGGATTGGTAGCTCTTGAGGGAGTTGCTTGTTGACATTATGATCACTTGGGAAGACTCAAGGGTGTTCCTTACTGGAGACATAGTTGAGGTTCTTGTGGGTTCTTCAAGGAGTCCATTGCTGGTTTTGAGTTTGGGATCTATGTGAGTTTGCGATGGTAAATTCATTGTAGATTTCTATAAGTGTGTTGTATATTGCAATTAACAAACATTTATAGAAATAAAGGTTTTGCCCTTTCGGGGGATTCTTCCTGAGATTTGTGTATCCAGCAATTTATGATTGTTTTTTATGGCATGATTAAATTTTTCACCTAGATGCATATTTTATGGTTTAATTAATTTGGATCAAAGATTGACATCTGGTTAAATAAGTTTAAATTTTGGAAATTTGGAAATTAACTTGATAATCGATATCACGCAACATTCTCAAAGAGGAGCAACTCTATCGCAGATGATACTTTAACAATCCTTTATGATGCATCATAGGGGATAAAGTAGCTAAAGTTTTGAAGCAAGCTCATGAACCAGCTCACATTAGAGGGGCAAAGCTATATGACCAGTTAATGACCTTGGGTTATTATTGGACAACCATAAAGAAAGATTTTGCTGAGTTCGTTCGTATGTGCAAGGCATGCTAGCTGTATAAAAACATGATTCATGCTCCCTAGGTGGACTTACACTCTTTTTCCACTCCTTACCTTCCATACTTGGGCGTTTGACCTGGTAGGGGTAATACACCCATATTCCATAGGAAATATATGGATACTGGTGGCAACGAAGTGTTTTTCCAAGTGGGCTGAGGCAATACCTTTGAAGAGGGAAACATCAGGTGTGGTGGCAAACTTCATCAAGGAGTATATAATATGCGAATTTGGGATTCCAAAGGTCATTCTCTCTGATAATGGAACCCCATTTATTAACAAAGAAGTAATAATGCTAACAGATTAATAATCCATCATTCACCACACCTCAACGGTGGCATGCCCTAAGGGCAATGGGCAAGCAGAGGAAATTAACACAACCTTGGTTAACATTTTGGCTAAGATAATGGAAGACTTTACAGGAGCGTGGGATGACAAGATCCTAGCAGTCCTATGGGCATATCGCACAATAAAGAAGAAGACAACAGGGTATACACAATTCTCACTAGTCTTTAGAGTTGAAGATATTTTGCTAGTAGAGATAAAAGTACCATCGTCTAGATATGCCTTGCGAAATAGCTACCCCAGAGTAGGCAAGTTCAGTTAGAGGCGCTTGATGAGCACAAAGATAACGTGATACAACACTTTCATAAATACACGAAGCAACTCTACAGGGCATATGACAACCTAGTGAGACCATAAAAGTTTGTAAAAGGGAACTTAGTTTTGAAGGCAACTATGAAGCATATTTAGGGGAACCCATTACCCAACTTTACTACCAATTAGGAGGAGCCTTTCATAATGAAGGAAGCTCACGACTCAGGTTACTTCTCAATCTCAAAGATAAAAGACGACAAACCTTTCCAGATTAACGACAAGTGGTTAAAGGTCTGTCATATCTAGAGTTGTGTCACTTGAGTTGAGATTTTTATATCAACCGTTGTTATGATTAAGGTCCAATATTTTGTTGTTTTTATTTCTTTTCCTTCGAGAAGTTAAAATTAGATGAAAAAATAGAGTGTAAATTATAAGAGTTTTTACTTTGCATTGAGAATATAGAGGAAATAATTGAAACATAAATTAAGACACGATGTAGCCAAAACACACTCCTTTTATATATATTTCTTTCACTTCAAAAATGTTACAAGCATGGGGAACTACTCACCCAAATTACATGTATGGAAATAAAAGAAAATACATTGAAAGGGTTCAACTCAAAAGAAATCAAAGGTCAGAGGAGAAAAAGAAGTCCGCAGGAAAGCCCTAAGAAGCTGCCAGGAATGTTCGTTGAGCTGCGATAGAGCCTCAAAGATTGGTCTGGACTTGGGTGCATCGAATAAATAACGCTTCATGTTCATGCATGGCCTTGTGCAAAGCTTCTCAACTGCATTAACCTTTTGGTCAACTGCTTCCAACAGAGGCACTAATTCCACTAACATAGACTCCTTAGCCCCTTGGGCCTCCACATGCTTCAGATAGAGTTCCTTTTGGCTCACCAATTGAGTGGTCTTCAAAAGCTTCAAGTGATTGATCATCCAGTTGAAGTAAAAGCCATATTTTCCTAACTCCCTTAAGTTGCCCTAGTATTGATTAATAAGGGGCCTAGAGAGACTTAAAGTTTGAGTATTGACGATCTAAAAAATAACGGTTTCTATACCCCAAATCCTATAACCCATCATCACCATATTTGATCGAAGGCAAATTAGGGGTAAAACTCTGTGGGTGATAGCTAGCCAATTGTTCGATGATAGATCAGTGGCATAAAGAGAATTAAGGAGACTATCTAAGAACCTGAAGGCAGAATTTAGGAGGAGTTATGTTAAGAAGAGAAACCTCGCAATAAGATTCATTGCTAGCTTGAAGGTCGGTGGTTGAACCACGATCATTATGACTTATCCCATTCGGAGAGGCTGGTTCCCGATGGGGAGAGACAATAGGTGAATAAGGATGTTGGGTTTGCCCTTCGGTAACAGTGGGATCCCTTGCAATCTAAAACATGATATAGAAGAATTAGTTTGCAAAAAATATTAACAAGCATGTTTTCATTATTAAGTCACCTCATAGGTGTGAGTTTGCAAAAATCTTAACAAATGTGTTTTTATTGTTAAGTCACCTCATAGGTGTGAGTTTGAGAAAAATTCTTAACAAGTGTGTTTTCATTGTTAAGTCACCTCATAGGTGTGAGTTTGCAAAAATCTTAACAAATGTGTTTTCACTGTTAATTCACCTCATAGGTGGGAGTTTAAAAAAAAAACTCACAAGTAATGAAAAGGTAGAAGTTACCTCAACAAAATGAGTAACAGAGGAAGGAGCAGTAACTTCAGTGTCCCTAAGGGCTTTAGATGAATCTCCAGATAGAGAAACCTTAGTCTTTTAGGGAGCAGCTTCCCCATGAAAAGGCATAAGTGCCAAAATGGGGGAAGTGTAAGGGGAAATTTATAAATGAGTCAATTTGTAGTGTTGGCTTAATTTTGGCCAAAAATAATTGAGTCATATGATAGTGTTTGTGGTATCCTTACAAGCTTATGATGTTGAAGTTGAAGTTAAAGACGTAGTGGCCAAGTCCATAGTGTAGATGTCATCCTTACCGATTTCGTGCCAAGTTTATACGTCATTAATAATTGGATTCCAAGGCCTCTAAAGGTATGAATGTTTTAATATATATAGAGTCTTGGATATTTTTTATGGGTGTTATATTAAATATTTTGTCAAAACGACTTTAAATTTTTCTTATAAAATCATTTTCATTCTTTACATAAAAAGTTTTGGGCTTTAAACACAATTTTGGATTTTTTGAATTATCATTCGAACGAGATTTTTCTCATTCAAATGAGGTCATTCGAACGAACATTGAACGAGACATCTAACAAAATTTATATCAATTTTTTTTTGAATTTTCGTTAGAACGAAATCGTTCGAATGAGTTTATCCAATGATATTTTTGCCTGTTTGCCTTCTGAAATCTCGTTCGAACCAAGTCGTTCGAATGACAGTCAAAAGTTGTTTGAACGACCTAGCAATTTTTTGTGCAGGTTTGTCAGTTTTTCCTTTTAACTGCACACTTCCCCACTAACTCTTTACCTGATTTAGGAACCAACATTTTTATAAGACTTTTGAGAGTTTCTTTACCTCTTTTGAGAGCAAAATCATTCCATTCAAAAGTCCCACTTTATGTGTGTGTTTTTTCATGATTTAATTTCTACCAACACACATGTTTACACCCATATGTTTGTTTTGATCCAAGTCCTTTACATATGATTTCTTTGAGATCAATTTGGTACCGCGTTCATTATCATCCCCAAAAGGAGAAATAGTTTCCTAATGAGGTTTTCGTTCTTGGTTCATTGTGTGCATACGAAGGAAAGGCCTTTGTATGTTTTGCGATAGCTGAGCCCATTAGTGGATTCTAAGACTACGGTGGATTCGAGAGTTATCTACTAGGTGGAGGTTGAAGAATGAGGGAGCGTCAAGGCTTTAAGGGACTCAAGTCGTTGTTGTAAGTCCTTTTGTCGTGTATTTGTAAAAATACCATACTTAGTGGATTTGTAGTCTGGGTCGTCCGAGGTTTTCCCGTTGTGGGTTTTCCTCGTACATCATGCCTTGTGTGTTGTGATTGTTTATTTTATCTTTCAAAACACCAAGATGCATCCTTAGGACTAAAAGGATAAAATTTGGTTAAACCACAACTTTGGTGTTATTTTGGTGCTAATTTTAGTTTGGGTAATTTTAGTTTAACTTAATTCAAATCAAGAAATTTAATTGGAAAATATTCATGCTTGTTTGTATTACTTGGTTTGAATTAATTTTGTTTAATGGTGTTTAAAAGAAAAATTCATACATTTGTTTTGTTTAGGTTAATTTAATATATAATTTTGAAGAAATTAAAATTTGAGGACTTGAATTGTTTATCATGAAAGAAATTTAAAATTTTGGAATATCTTGTGAACCATCTTATATTTGGACTTTAAAAATTGAGGCATTTTCCTATTAGAGTGATATCAGAGCGTCTTTAGGTCTTTCAGATTGATATCAGAGCGTATTACATTCTTACAAGTGGTATCAGAGTAGGAACACTAAGTTATTTTGTTAAGATCCTTGGATAATTTTTTTTCTTTAAAAATGGAAAATTTACCTTTTGCAAAATTTCCTATTTTTTTATGGTTCCAACGACGTGTGTTGGAAAGCGTGTCTGAGGTCGTCACTTAAGTCCTTAGATGAGAGAGTTTGACCATCGGTTGTTAAAATGTGGATCCCACCAATATGCCTAGAAGGAGAGGTTTGTGTACCTAAGCCCGTAGAAATATGGAGTGAGAGTGAGCTTAAGTTAGCTAATTTTAGTTCCCATGGTTTAAATGCTCTTTTTAATGCGGTCACACCGGATGAGTTCCATCGGATTATGACGTGTGAAACGTCTAAGGAGGCATGGGATATTTTTCAACTCACTCATGAGGGAGCAAGTGCTATGAAAGATTTGAAAACTCCAAAACCTCACCGCTCAATTTGAAACTGTTAAAATGGTAGAAAGTGAGACGTTTGATGAGTTCTATGAGAGATTGTCCAATATTGTGAATTCCTCTTTTAATTTGGGAGAAAAAATACTCGACAACCGTGTTATAAAGAAAATTTTGAGTTCATTACCCGAGATATTTGATGCTAAGGTGACCATTTTAAATTCTTTAAACACTTTGAACTCTATGAAACTTGAAGATTTTGTAGGTGACTTACAAAATTATGAACTTGACATGTTTACCTCCAAGGATGAGAAGAAGAAAGATAAGGGCATAGCTTTGAAATCCCAAAAAGAGGAACATCGATTTCGAATGATGAGTTTGAGATTAACATGGATGATATGACAAATAAAGAGAAGCTTAAAAATGATTATAAGAAGTTTGAGAAGTCTAAGCATAGTACAACCGAGAAAATCCCTAAAAATCGTAACGAAGATCTTAATAGGGAATAGTCATATAGATGTTATGATTTTGAGGGTTATGGTTATAGGAAATTTGAGTGTCCTACTAAACTAAGGAAGGAGGGCAAGAAACCAATTTTATATAATGTCACCCATAGTGATAGTGAACCAAAAGAGGGACCCGATTCTCCCATTGAGCGTAACTTCATCGCGTTCTTGGCAAGTCATGTGAGAACTGACAATGAATATTCCCATGAAGATATTACTAAACATGACACTTTCGAGGCCATTATTTGTGAATCCCAAGATTTTTATGGTAAAGAGAGTGGAGAAGAGGGTGATAACGAAAAGAGGTTGAAGAGAGTGAACTTCAAGTGGCCTTTCATGAGTTGTATACGGAATCATTGGAATTGAAAAGGGATAATTTGAAGTTGGAAGCTAAAATGAGAGAGTGTGCCGTGGCAAATGATGAGAGTGTTTTAGTTGAAGACCTTAAGGCACGTGAAAGAACTCTTCATGACATGCTAGAGTACATAGAAGGTGAAAGAGATAGCGTTAGAGGTTTAATGGAGGCTATAAAGAACGATATTCTCGAGTTTGAAGAGAGTAGGTGTTTACTTGAGTCTCGAACAGTGTAACTTGAAGAGAAATTGAAAGACTTAAGTCGGGTTAAAATTTAATTTGGAGTGTAGGTCGGAGAAATTAGATAAAATCTTAGGGACCGTCCAAATCAAAGATGACAAGTGTGGTATTGGCTTCGATACTCAAGATATTTTCGCTAATAAAGACAAAACCATGATTTTGAGAGAATCAACTAGGAACACTATAAAAGGTCAATCCTTAGGTCATACTTCTCACCGTGTTTTCACCTACGCATATTTTGGTAGGAAGGGGACCCTTAAGAAGTTTTGTTTTGATCTTAAAAATGATCCTAGAAAGTCAAAGGGTAGAGTTACCAAGGTCACCAAATCCCGAGAGCGTAGTGTTTCACTTATGTGGGTTAGGCGATCCGATTTAGAGGCTCTATATGATAGACTTTATGATTCTCATTTACTTGTTCATTATTCCTCACGTGCTAAATCTAAAGGTTGATTGTGTTTGTTTTGTTTACATACACTAGATTTTATGGCACATGATATATTCTTGCTAGTTGTATGTTTATTTGTCATTTTCTAGTCTTTGCTTCATCATATATGTGTTGCTGAAATTCTGACTTGTGTATCTTTTGTATATCATTTTTTAGTTATTGTGTCTTATTTGAAAAATACAAAATGACTTGTGTTTGTCTTTTGGGTTATCTTTGTGTTTGGTTAACATTAAATTTTTTTTTCTTTCTATTTTTGTGTATTTTAGTTTTACACATTTTATGTGGCATATACTTGTGTTTGAATCCAATATCATCCCCGCTGCCATGTGGCTAGAACTTCTGCTTAATATTTTCAATCCTTAAAGTGTTCTTTATCATGCTTGCACGGAGTAGTTTGAATTTGATTTGCTTAATGGATTCTCTTTTTATATGCCTCAATTCACACATTCACGAGCTCATTTAATCTTTAACCTCACATGTATATTTGAGCTAAGTGAGATGTTCTCCTATAAATTTAGTCATCTACATGTTGCTATGACTATGGAGGATTTTTGCATGTAAGAACCGTTGCCCGAATTTAAAAAAAATAGAAAGATATATTTTCGACGTAGTTGTTTATCAATGGCATCGGGCTGTGAAAGACAAAATTACTTTGCGTGAAAAGCCACCATTGAAACATGGCCTAAAAATTATGGCATTGTTAAAATTAGACAAGGTTAAAGTAGTTGAGTTTGATATGATCATTTAAAAGAAAAAGAATATTATGTGTGAGGAAGTTTGGATGGATATATAAACAGGTTTGCACAATGACAATGTATCCTAGTTATGTTATTTTTGTCACGACTCTATTGGTTTGTAGAATCATCAAAATTCTAGGCTTGTGTGCATTGTGTATGTTTGTTCCGTGAGTTCACCTTATATTGTCACATGGGTCTATATCTAAGTTGATAAAGTCTTGCATTCAAATAAGAACTCCGTGAACATGTTTAAGTGATTGGGTCTTAATTCTTTTGTTGCTAGTTCACACCCCTTCACTACCATTTACCACATGTTATTTAAACACATTTTTGCCATATGAGTGTGGAAAGCTTAATGTACTTTGTGTCATGTGTGGTGTTTATACCTATGTATATGTGCATGTGCATTATTGGTATCTTTAGTATGTGTGTATATATATCTGGTATTTCTCCTGTTTTTGAGCCATTGCCTTGCTATCTAGTCCATCTATGATTCATGTAAAAATAGATATTCACCTTGTTGCGATTGATATCTCATGATTATTTTAATTTCTTCTATTTGTTATCATTTTTCTATCGCATCATAATTGGTATTTATTAAGCCTTGAATTGGTTTAGTTGATTCTCATGTCACGTGTTTTATTATTCTTGTTACTTTATTCACCATTGCGTGCTATACTTGTTTTTCCATTATTCATATCCCTTGTTTCATTTAGGGGGAGTATTTTATTTAATTGGGGAGAAATAGGTTATTTAATTCATTTTAATCTCTGTATATTCCTGAACATTTAGCTTAGATTATTGCTTTGTTACTTGCCTTCCTTTAATTCATGTCATTTACAATGCTTTGTAACTAACTTAGTTTAGGTTGAGATGATTTAACTCGCCATGGGTTAGTGGGTTGCTTTGCTTTGGTGATGCATTATATGAGTTTAAATGGGTTAGGATGTTCTTGACTTTACGCCTAGGAGATTTAACGGTGTATATTATGTATGCGCTGTATTGACGACCTTGTGTGAGTAATTTTTGGGATATTTATTAGGGCCAAAATCATAGTAAGCTCTTACGAGAATTTAGGGTGTGACAACTCTAGATTTAATTAATTAATGATATGTGATTTAATCTTGCTAAACTTGTCTTCCCATGTAACCATTTATACTAATTAAACTGAGGTGGGGGATATTATTCTCAATCTAAAGTTTTTACTTGTTTTGGTAATCTTTGTTTCAATACATGTCTAGATTAATCTTTTGTTAACCTGATCACCTTTCACACTTTTATTTGTGAATTATTAAATTAATACAATTCTAACAACTATTCCCCGTGGATTTGATCCCTACTTGTCTCCACACTCTATAGTTAGAGTGCCATGTCTTGGTATTTGGTTGTATAGGGCGTAAACACACAACGACATATTTTACATACACACGTAGTTTACGCCAGCCATCAAAATGGCATAGTTGTCGGGGATTTGTTTTGTTTTAAAATTTAATTGATTTAGTATTTCGTAATATTTTTCTTTCTATTTGTATTATTTGTTAACAAATAATGTTGGACTTCTACATTTGAGCACCAAGAAAGGCTTGAATCTATCTGTCGCACATCACTTTGTGGATTTTATCGTCTTGAGCTTATTAGGGTAAGCATGTCTTATGTCAATGTTTTCGGTAATTGTAATGATAATTCACAAAATCCCCCTAAACCTAGGACTTTTAGTGAATACTCACAAAGTCAAAACCTTGAAACATCTAAAATGATTTTGGGTGAGTATTACAAAAGTCAAGATATCGATTATGGGTATTTTGAGAATGATCATTTCGTTAATGGGCCAAAAAGTCATTATAATAAGAATGGTGAAACTAATTGCAATATTTTCCAAAATTCTTGTAATAATGATTTTTATAGTAGTTCCAAGGATAGTTTCCAAACTTCTCATTTTCAAGAATCCATGCCTCCACCCATGACGTTGCGTGAGGGACTACGCATTCTTGAAAATGAAAAACTGGAAAACCGTTATCGGGAAGAAAATAACTATTTGGAGCATGAGTTGTATTTATTATTTGAATCCAATGATGATTTTTCTTTCGAGACTTTTGAAGTTGAGGAATGTGTTGAACCAAATGAAAAATTGATACCTACTTTGGAACAAATCATTCTTCTCTTTTCCCATGGCATAATAGAGAATGAAAGTGAGGAAGAAATTGATGTAGTATCCATTTACAATGAAATGATTTCTTCTTTGAAAAACAAAGATGAGGTTCAGACTTATGTTTCACCTCAAATAACTTTAGAAGAACATCTCAATGAAAGTGAATCCTTCTCCTTTAGAATTCAATCTTCAATCAATAATAAGTCATCTCTTGAATTGAATTTATTTCCTCCCCATTTTTATTCTACTTTATCAAACTGTTAAAAGTACCTCATAAATCGGTTCAAAACTCTAAAATATTCAACCCTTTCACCCATGACGATTACTTGCTTGAGTCATATCCCATGAGGGAAATTTGACCTCTAAGTGAGCCACCTCCCGTTAAATCCAAATCCCCCATCATCCTTCAAATTTTTTTAAATGGTTATGGTTCCTATATTCCATCTTACACATATCTTCTATTGTTCAAACGAAATTCTTATTTTTTGAAAGGTATGCACTCAAATAAGGGTGGTCAAATTGTATTTTGGGTGGACCCTAAAAAATTTTCAACTTCTAGTATATTGTTAATTAGAAGTTAAAATTGTACGTTGTACATATTAGGTTATTTTTTCTTTTTAGTTATTATCTAGTGTAATTAGTTATGGCTTTAGTTCTTTTTTTTGTTATTCTTGGTCCTAACATATTTTGTAGAATCTTTGGATTTGTACTTCCGAAGATCACTCCATTTTGGGTAATATCTCTCTTTTACTCTCTATAACTTGGTTCTTGGTTCACATTGAGGACAATGCAAGGTTTAAATTAGGGGGTGTGGGATATGCTATCCATTTTTTTGAGTCCATTATTTGATTATATGTTCTTACCAAGTATGCTTTTGTTGTAAAAATAAAAAATTATAAAATATTTTCTTTATTTTTTCTCCTTTATTGGGCATTTTGCCTTTGTTTCTAATGATAAATTTCAAATAAATGTCCGATTCAATAGATAATTCAACTATGCATGTTCATTATTTTAGAAGTTATTAGACTTTAGTCCTTGAATCATTGATATTATTAAAAACTTCATTAATTAAACTTTAAACCCATGAGCACAAGCACTTTTCTTATTTAATTTATTTGGTTTAGAATTTTATAACTTGGTAATATTTTGTCACATTGTATATACTTACACCTAGTGAGATTTATGATTTTCTTCATTTGTGAGTGTTTATACATTACTCTTTCCTTCGTGAAAACATTTAAGTCATCGATAATTTCACTATTCTTATATTGATCGTTCATGAATTGAGTTCATATTTTGAAACGTGTTACTTGAGCATGATTTTCAAAGGTGTGTTGACTTGATAATTGCGTAAACTTTAGGAAAAGATCATAGCCCCTCTTTGTTATATCTCCCATATTAACCTTGACCTCACGCTATATGTTTTTCCTCGTCAATCCCTTTGAGCCATAATATATCCTTTCATTTCATAATCCAAAATCCCATAACCAACTCCAAAGTGGAGTTTTTAAGCCATATTTACACATTCTATACCTTTTTTTAGAACGATACTTGAGATTGAATAATGTTATTGTTACGTGGTTGCAGTTAAGCATGTGATAATGTGAAAGAAAACAAAGAAGTTAAAAATAAAAGAAAAAGAAAAAAACAAAAGAATAACAAAAGAAAAAGAAGAGAAAAAGTATAATACAAAAGGACACTACACCAAAATACTAATTTCGTGACCGCCTTCTTGTGATTACTAATGAAGGTTACAAACTTATCACTCCTTGGATCAGTCACAAAATTATATCTAATTGTCATTAGGAGTGATAAAATCTTTGGGTAATGAAAACTTTGAGTCAATTGGTTTATCACTACTAATGGCAGTCACAAATCTTACCATATAATTAATTTATGACTTCTATAAGAAGTCAAAAATTTATAACTATCACAAGCAATCACAAATTTATCAGTAGACTTAAGTTATGACTCTTATGAGCAATAAAAAAATTATAACTGCTATGAGTAGTCACAAATTTTTGCCTAAGACTGAATTTGTGACTTCTATTCACTGACATAAATTTGTAACTAGTCGTAACAGTCGCAAAATTTGGTCTACGAATTAATTTATGACTGAAATTAGGTGTCATAAATTTGTAACTGCTCGTAGCAGTCATAAATTTTGGGCTAAGACTTAATTTTTGAGTGCTATTAGGGGTTACAAAAATTTTGACCTAGGTTTAATATCACTCTTCTCTCTCCTCTCACCTCTTCAATATCTCGCTCCCCCTTTCTTTCTCTCCTCCAAGAATCATCCTCTCTCTCTTGGCTAAACATCCTCTCTCTTAGAAGGTTTTGCACCAAAAACTTCCTCTCTCTCGGCTAAACATGTTTTCAATTAGGGTTTTTTAAGGTCCGTTTTGTTTGTTTTAAGGGTTAATTTCCCATACCATTTCCGAATTCTTGTTTTAATTTAGCGCAGGTGAAAAAATATTGTTGGAGCTCATAGATATATATCTCATTTCTTCATTTATTTTCATCGATGAATTTTGTATAATATAGGTAGTTGGCTTCAATTTCAGCGTGACTTAAATTTTGTTAGTTTAGTAACAGGGAACATACCCACATGGATTTATTTGTTAATTCTTGCATCTTTATTTATCAATGTGTGTATTGATGTGGTTATGTGCATTTAAATGGTTTGAAATGATCTAATGCTTCTTATATTTTATTTTAAGGAGATTTAATTTTACTCATCATGGATGGTTTCAGGCAATGGATCGAAAGCAGCCAAATACTATCCTATATATGGATCAAAATGCATAACATATTTCGTATGTTTAGGCTAAATATACATAACATACATTACATATATTTCGTATGTTGCTCTAACTTTTGATTTAAGAATTAATCTAAGTATGATTTGTTAGGGTTTTTGGGTGTATTATATCATAGCTTTCATTCTTGAAAGTTATTGGCATTTTCCAGTAGAGACATAATCTCCACCAAGCTTTTCCTTTATCTGTTAAAAGGACTCGAAGTAATGACAATCCCCATACTAGCCCTTTTTATTTTATGTATGCTATATGTTTGTTTGCTTAATTAATTATCAAATCAGTGTTTAGTCATATTGTATTACATTATCAAAACCAAGTATGTTATGTACCTGTAGAAACCACATTCTAGGACCACCCTAATACTCTCCTTAGGTCCTTAGAACTTCCTCCTTCACTATAGGTCATACTGTGAGTACCAATCTAGAGGCCACCGGGTACCCCAGGACCCGTTTGACTCTGATTAACTCTCTCTTCTGAGTAAAATCTCAATGAATCTTCGAAGGGATCTAAATTCCATTTCCAACAGTCCACCTGAGCGCATATTGGCCTTATGATTCGGACAAACGGTACATTTTACTATCAAAAATTGATTCGGAGGCCACCTAGGGTTCTCGAGCCCAATGTTAACCCCAATTAACTTCCTCACCCAAGCAAAAGTTCAATGAATATTCGAAGGGCTCTAAATACCCTTTCAATTGGTCCACCCCGTGCGCGAATCGACTATACGGTTCGAACGAACGATTCGTTTTCCCACTAAACACTGAACTGGATACCATCGGACGCTCTCGGACTCCGTTTGATTCTCGTTAAATCTTCAACTTGAACGAGACTGAATGAATCTTAGAAGGGCTCTAAATCCCCTTTCCAATGGTCCGTCTCATGTGCGAACTAGCCTTACGATACAAACCAATACCCCGTTTTACTATAAAGAGTTACTAGGTGATTTTGAGGCACGTTTGATCAAGGACAACTTTCCTAATAAAAAAAGATTGAATAAATCTTCAAAAGGCTCTGAATACCCTTTCCAATGGTCCATCTCGTGCACAAATTGGCTATACAGTTCAAACGAACGATCTGTTTTCCTCCGGGAATATCTTATCCAAAAGGCAGTAGGGCGCTTTCGAGCCCTGTTTAACCATAGTAAACTCTGAAACCCATGAGCAGCTTATTGGATTCTTAAAGGTATCTGAATACCCTTTCCAATGGTATGCCCCATACACGATTTGAAGTTACGGATTGCGTTTTACGACTATTTTTTGAGAAATCTTCATGAAATTGTCGATACGGCAAACCCATTTCCCTACCTATCAGCAGTGTGTCTGGGATTTCCTACCGATAGGCAAGTCAAGTGTTACACCCCGCCAAATTCTGGCATCGATCGCCACCGAAACTAAGTCAGGCATGAGTAAATAAAATACCATTCTTAGCATGAGATAGATATGAGACATATAAAATTAATCCACAAGATAAATGATAATAAATCCCAAAAGATAAACCTTCCAACTAAGCGATAAAAGATCCATCTCCATGCTAAACTCAAAGTAAATCCAATCACTAATAATATGAAACTGAATAATCTCTAACTGAATCCAATGAAATAACTGAATAAAACCTATAAAACTTTGGAACCGAATGGCCCAATCACAGCCATAAAACGTGTCTCAAAATATATACGAAGGAATGGAAAACTAAAGTAAATCAATACGCATAAGGTAGAGCAACTCCAACTGCACCTCCAAGAAAATTTCCAAAATACTATGCGGCTTCTCCAAATACTATTTCCAGAAACTTAGTCAACGCACGCGCTCAGATCCCCGAGCATGAATACACACTACTCCCCTCAAATAGGGCCCTTGAATCCAGACAGTAGTATTATACGCAATAAATATCACAATAGAATATTTTAATTTAGATGAGATAATTAAAAGCGATAAATATTAATCACTAACCACCCGTGGAGATCACCATTTAAAAAGTCACACCAATATGATTTTTAAATTCCCAAGTCCCACGATTGTTAATTTAATTAAATTAACCAACTTCTTATATCCTCAACTTATTATGGGGGTCCTCCCGCCTCGGGTGATTTCTCCACCAAAATACACATCCCCTCGTCAAAACACCGGTTGACCCGTTTAAACGGTCGGCCCTCGCTGATTGACGAGGTTCCACACGACACGACACGACATAAAACGCCGGCTGGCCCGTTTAAACTATCGACCCTCGCTGATTATGTCGCCAATATATTTTAATACCAGTTTTATTATCTTAGGTATTAATTCTCATTTTCACAATTTATAGATTACCCCACCCTTTTAATCGATGTGAGATCCTCAAAATACCCCTTAGTCCCATACCTAAGGGTCCCCAAGTTATCAATACGTCCTACCCTATGTATAGGATGAATTTATTACATAAACCATAACCTAGTCTCATGCCTAGGCTAGCGTAATGATGATAAAGTGACAAAATCAGCCCACCCTCGAACATAATAGAGTCGTAATAATCTACCCTCGCTAGTCCCATACCTAGAAGGCGTAAATCATGAAAAGGCCTACCCACTAGTCCCATACCTAGAAGGAAACTTAAAAATATAGGGAGAGAAAAAATACCCAACAATCTGTCGTCACAATGGTATTTTAATAAAATCAATAAGTCATATAAATAAGCACAATTAATCAATGTACCAAACTACGCATGATAGCCCAATTCAATTAAATCTTAATTTAATTATCTCATCGTAAAAAAAACCCAATTAATATCATTTAATTATTTTAAATTAAATACTCCGAAGTTTCATCTTTAATATAACAAAATCCCAATTTTATTAAATTACGTGAATTATACGCCCCTAACTTTATTTATTACAAAACTAAGGTTTTTCTACATGCAACCTACCCCAATAAAATCCAAAATTCACTCATGAATCCTACGCACCTAAGGGTTATGAATATTATTCATATTAAGGAATTTCATGAAAACATCCCTAAACTTTAGCGTTCACTTTCTCTAATTAGATTGCTAATTGATTTTAAGAAACATGTGATTAAGGTTTAGGCAACACTTAAAATGCATAATACTAAAGGAAAAGAATAGAGTATTCATGCCTGTGATTAGTTGGATGAAAATATGAATAGAGGGTTGAACTCATCTTAAGCAAACACCAATAGAATCCTCAAAACTTGTCAAAAGTTGGGGTTGGGGGTTTAAGATGAGAGAAAAAGGTTTGGAAAAGATTATTGGGGAAAGTTTGAGAGAAAAGTGATTTTTCGAAGTCCCAACCCCATTTCTGTTTAGTATATGAAGGGTTTAAGAGTTGAAAAATAGTTAGGAGTCTAATCCATCCATCCACCGTCTTTCGGTCGAACGAGCTCGCCTATCGTTCGAACGACAATACGACATCGTTCGAACGACAGGGCATGTCGTTCGAACGAGCACCATAATTCCCAAAATTAAATCTTTTAAAATCTGACTTAATTATCTGATGAAATATATAAGCTGGACCAATACGCACGTTTAAGTATTTAAATAAAAACTTTATAAAGACCCGAATTAATTCCCGATTGAAAATTTTAATAAAACCAAGTCAAATTCTTGAAGATCATTAAATCCAAAATTTTATTTTACTCTAAATTAATTAAAGTCAATTAATTAAAACACGGGGTGTTACATTAAGTAAAATGCCAATCGGCACCCCCTTGACCCTATATAAGGAGATAATGATTTCACTTCGAAAGGCACCTTAGAAAGGTCCCTCTCAGTGATCTCACCAACATTCTCTTAAAGTCCACGTGATTTCCCTATTGAAACCTCGCCTCCATATTCTATATCCATCCCTTTCATCCCAAATTTAGCAAAATCCTTCCCCTCTCCTCCTACTACCTCCATCCACTTGTAAGGGCTGACAACTCTTTTAAGAATCAAGATCAACCTTCAAGTCTCCAAAGAAGGTCCAAACATTCTTCTTTCTCTTTAAAATTTCCTTATTGTCACATTAGTTATTTAATTCTTACTTTAGCATTTCATCTTTGTTAGTCCACATATATTAATTTCCCACTTTTGATTAGTGTGTTTCATATACCACATTTTCTATAAATAAAAATTAAAAAATAAGAAAAAGTGGTTTTGCTCATAAATTCCAAATGGGATTCCTCACCACATTTTCTCAAATCAAAACATCCTTTTTCTACACACACATATAACTAAAATTCCCGATTGGATTTATGGGAAAGACCCCACCCTTGTCTTGCATGCGAACTAAGGGGACTTTGACGCCCTTTTAGGCTACATAGGTGCCTCGAGTCAAAATTCGAAACTCGAGTCCTTCCTTCATATTTTTATTCATGTATTATTTCTATACATTTGCGATTCATGCTCACTGTTTGTCTAATTTATACCACCATCTTTCTATAAATGATCGGTGACCCGACAAATGCACACATTATATTTTTTATTCTTATTTTTGGAACACTCCTACGAATGCCCTCACTCCTCCTTTATCCATGAAGTGATTTGAGAAATTCCATTCTCCATTTATATATGCACCCACACATTTCATAGAGTTATTAAGGAGAAAAATAACATATGCCCATGAGAGACCGAAAGGGTCTAATGGGTGCCTAACATCTTCCCATTCCGTAACTTATCCCCTGAATCCTTGAACTAATTGGTTTCGCAAGCATCAGTAAGTCTTTGATGCCGTCCTCTCGGGGAAACAACATTTATTTTACCTATTTTGTGCAAAATAGGCTGGCGATTCTATCTCTTTACATCACCCCATATCGACGACGATCGAAGCGCCCCTAGAAAGGGTGTGAGACCTTCTTCTTCTCTCCCTCCAACCGAGCGTGCAAGCGTCGACCCCCCCCCCCCCCCCCCCCCGGAAGGAGGTGGAAAGAAACGGGATGGCCACTGTGGCGACTCTTCTGGGGATTTACTTATTATAAGAGGTCTAGGCTCTGTTTGTATGGGTGTTATCATTTTTCACATGTGTGCTTATGCACCTACCTGTATGTTTCCTTTTTCCTATATTTATTTCTTGTATATATTTATCTCATGCTTATATAACCTATCACTCATTTTTCACTTTCACACACTTATAAATATCCTCCATGTACACCTCACACTACTTACACTTATACGTAGGATCATTTATATGCACATGTTTCATGCACCACTTTGAATATCCATGCTTAGATTTCACTAGCACACACCTCCACTTATCACACTTGTATGTATCCATGCTCACTTGCACATATCGCATGCCCCTTGTAGTTGATCCATGATTAGGTTCACTACCACACACTCACTTATAAATATTCACACGTCACTCACTCATATGTATCCATGCTTAGTGTAACCTTCATGATCCATGCTAGATTTACTTTTCATGATACTTGTATATATCCATGCTCACTTGCACATATCGCATGCCCCTTGTAGTTGATCCATGATTAGGTTCACTACCACACACTTACTTATAAATATTCACACGTCACTCACTCATATGTATCCATGCTTAGTGTAACCTTCATGCTCCATGCTAGATTTACTTTTCATGATACTTGTACATTCTTCCCTATTAGTATAATAATAAAGACTCTCATGCAAAATAAAATACTCACTTCATAATATACTAATAAATAATCATTCATTTTGCACACTACATCACCAAGAGCATGGCTATTGACCAAAATTTTATCCCTTACTAGGGGGTCACTTTGTAGTAGGCACTAGCCTTACAGGTCACAGATAGCCTAAGTAATATAACTCTCACCTTCCATTGGCCTAGTAACTTCTCTATATATCGAACGGGTCCCCCCATATCGTACCGCTTGACCTAACTCACAACGGGAGGTATATAGCAGGGAAATCTTTCACGTACGTCGAGTGTATCAAATTCTCTCTCACACATATTGTCCCCATGAGGTATATAGTGACTCAATTCATGTACACTCAGGTATATCAAATGACTTGTCCACAAGTACCAATTGCCCTTAAAAGCAAGACGTATATTGTGGAAGTCAAGCCAAAGGGGGAACCTTTCTACTAACCCAACAATTGCATAAACTCCATATAGGCATCAAACCTAGGGAACTCATATTTAGTTTTCTAGTTACCACGCAAAACTCTGTCGAAATGTCGGATCTACATGCCGCCAAAATTTTTGTGCGATTTCGTCATTTTTTTTCAAAACAGGACCTTGTCTATGAGCTTGTAAACAAGTCAAACCTTGTCTAACATATTTTTCACTATTCTAAAAAACCCGCCTAGGCTTAAGGCTTGGGAGAAACGCCTCGCCTTACGCTTTTCACGCCTTATTCTTGGTAAAACCCTTAAGGCACACTTTTTTCTAAAAACAACAATGATTTAGTGAAACGATGTCGCCTTTTAAAGAATTTGTTTACAAACCGGACCATTATCTCATCCAAAATAATCAAATAGTATTTTAATTTGCATATATTCAGACATATTTTTATGATCTGTGCAATTTTTGTATTTTAATAGCCTTGTTATGGTTAAAAAATATTAAAATATATTAAGAAGCCCTAAACGCCTTTTCATGCCTTTTTACGCCTAGGCCCGCCTAGCCTAGGCTTCTAAGGCTTAAGGCTTGGCCTCCACGCCTCAATCACACCCCGCATTTTTTAGAACCTTGATATTTTTCAAACTCAATTTTCCCAGGCTTGGATTTGTCCAGTATTTCTTTTGCATTTAGGTAAACCTAATACAAGTGAAAACATACTAATAAAAATAATCATGCTGAGACTCTTCTCTTGTTTTTCTTCTTCTTTCTCAAAAAATTGAAATACCAAAAATATTTTTCCTCCTTTCATCAAAATACCAAAAATATTTTTCCTCCTTTTCACGAAAATGCCAAAAATGTTTTTCCTCCTTTTCATCGAAATACCAAAAATCTCAAAAACATTTTCCCACTTTTTCAACAAAAAAAAAAAAATCCCTTTTCAATTTAAAAAAAATAAATTTCGTATAATTTTCCTTCTTAGGTCGATCGCATACTCGATTATTGGCCTGGCTCCCTATTGGCTTCAGTCTTTTGTCAAACTTCCCCGAATCTCCATCACTTCTCCTACAACTTCCTCCGAGTTCGAAATTTATCTTCACCACTACTCTATGGAAAATTTTGATTAAGCACCGAACGTATAGCCCAATTTGATGGTAGTCCTACTCCAACTCAATGCTAAGACTGACAACCTTCAAACCGAGGTTCATGAGATGCGCAAAACTGAGTCCAAGTTTCCAAATAACCCAGGGTTATCTTTCTTTATTCCATGGGTCCACTCACTCCCAAGCCTGTTTGAGTCCTAGAAGAATATCAGCACACTCTATGTTCCCCACCCCATCAATGGCCCACCACCAGCTCAGCTCCCTATAACAAACCTTACCCAACTAGGGGCTAACTTTCCAGTGCCTGTTGATCCCAAATAGGAAGAACTAAACAAGGTCAAGGAATACCTCAAGCTATTGTCGAATAAGTTTGACCAAGTTAAGATATTTGGGAACTACATGGACTGTTCACGCATGTCTCCCTACCCTAAAGCCAGATTAATGGAGAAATTCTAGATGCATACATTGAGAAGTTTGAGGGAAATGGGCCCCCAATTATTCACCTTTGCAGTTATCACCGAGCCATGACCCTTCTTGGCACCTCCGAAGAGATAATGGCCCAGATGTTCTAATAGACTTTGAAGGACATCGCTCTTCATTGGTTCCTATCCCTTGAAGAATCTAGAATCTGTAGTTGGGAAGCTATTGCTCGAGAATTCATATCACAGTAAAAGTACAATGAAGAACTAGAGGTTACATGCCATGATATAGAGACTCTTAAGTAGAATCGTGGATAAACTGTCAGCAAATTCATATCAATGTGGAGAGATAATACTGCCACTATGACCAACCGGCCCTCCGAAGAAGCACATGTCAGCATCGTGAAGAAGAACTTCCCACCCCATATCAGAACAACTATGGTAGGTTAGTATTACCCACACTTTCGAGTTCTCTGGGGAGAAGATGTGGATATTGAAAAAAGTATTACAAAAATGGAAGCCAAGCTAAAGAAGATTAGTGGGCAGTTCACCCTCAAATAGTATGAGAAGTCTGCCAATGCCCCAGTCTCAACCATCAATAATATCTCTCAGCCAGCTACTTCTTAGGCACCAAAAAACAACCCTAACCCCGCCATAAAGGAATACATCAAGCTCCATGCTCCCATGTCTAAAGTCTAACAAGCCTTGTTAAGCCAAAATCTTATCAAACCTCTGAACCCTTGTCCATTGCCAAACCCACTTTCCAAAGATTTTAAAACTGATGCCCACTATGATTTTCACCAGTTTTTTGACAATATTAGTGATTAGTGCTTCCATATCCATCTTCAGAATGTAATTCAAGGTTTAATTGACTGGGGTATCATATCCCCACTAGCCAATCCTAAACCCAACACCACTTACAACCCACTTCCAACCTATAAAAATGATATCTTCCTAGAAAATGACTCGAAATTCAATCCATTAACCTAGATTGTGTTCAGAAAAGCACCCATCATAAATGTAATTTCACCCAAACTACTCAAAGTTAGCCCATATTTTATCTTACACCCTACCTGCTTCACTAACCAAGCTCTACCACTCTTTACGAGGGTTTGTATTATCATTCCTACCCGGTTCGAAGGAAAAGATATGGAGTTACCGACTATTCTAAACTAATTATTGAATTTTTTTCTAACATTTCCCTCTAAAATGACCATCGACCGTCAGAAGTTTAGCATCTTGTTCATGAAAGCTCATAAATGGTGTCGAGAATCAGATAATTGGGTGGTACTCATGATGAAATAAGTTTGGACGATATAGTACATATTATGGTAGACATATTTTGACATTTCAACAAAAACTGCAGTGTTTTTGATCTACTCACCGCTTTGAAGCTTCATGGGCGATTGGTCCCTTCACTCTCTCACCTACCCGTTGAGTGGGAGGATTTATATGAACAAGTCATTGAGGTCATGGAATGTATTGACTTTTCTTGGAAAAAAGACATCATTGTCACCGGATGGGGGGACGAATTTGACAACTCTAATGATGAATCAATTTAAGAAAAGGCTAATCTAGTGATCAGCATGTGAGAGATGATATCTTTTGAGTACCTATTAGGGAAAATCAGTAATGTATCCGTACACCCCAAAATTGATGAAAACACGGGGTTCTTGTACTTCCCCTCCTCCGTAAACAATATGGCCAGATCAGGAAGGCACCATCAAAATCCAAATTCTCATCCATTAGGAATGGATAAAGGAAAGGGATTTATCGATGAACTCGCCATGCCATAAATGACCATTTAGGAAAATAAGATCCTAGATCAACTCAAGAAGACTCAAGCCAAAATTACCTTGTGGGGACTCTTCATGTCTTCTTAATTACATCAAAATTCTCTGATAAAGTTTATCATTAGGACCACAGTCCTTCCTTCCAGCACTTCAGAAGAAGTTGTACACCTAGTTGGATCCTTGACCACCTCTAGACTCCTTTCCTTCTCTGAAGAAAAAATTCTAAAGGTCGGCCCTGATCACAACTTTGCACTCAACATATACGTTAAAGGTATGTGAAAGACATTACCTCTATCACTCGTCGATAATGGATCCTCCCTCAATGTTTATCCACTAAGAACCTTTAATTGCTTAGGGTTGAAAGTAAATGGCTTGGCTCCTAATTTATCGCAGTGCGTGCCTATGATAATACTCGCCGGGAGGTGATGGGATCCATAACAATCACAATATGGACTGGACATATCAATTATATTACCGAGTTTTAAGTTATTAACATACCCGCATGATATAATCTATCGCTTGGTCAATCGTGGCTTCATAGCATTCGAGGGGTATTCTCCGATTAGGCATAAATTCTTCAAATTTATCTTTGTAATTTAGAGTCTTTTAACACTCCATGCGGTGTAATTCGAGTTGATTTATCTCGTATGATTACTACTAACATTTTCTAATGAGTACGCCAAGTTTCGTGTAATTTTCATCGATTTTGCAGGTATTTAGTGCACGTAAAAAAAGAAAGAAACTGAAAGAAAGAAAGCAGAGAAAAGAAGAAAAGTCGAAGGGAAAAATAATAATTCTACATCTAGAATTCAAATGAGAAGTCTAAGTAAAGTTGAAGATCTCGAGTCTACAAGCCCATAGGAATAAATGACATCCAAATTCGAGTCCCGGATTAAAGTTATGAAGAAATCAAGAAAAAAAAATAAGGAAAAGAAGAAAACTGAAAAAACCAAACCGAACCAATGGAAGAAATAACAAACCAATCCGGTGTTGAAGAATGTTCTATATAAGAAGAACCAAAACGATGAGGAATAAATTTTTGGATTTAATAATTTTTATTCATAAAATATGTTGGTTTTGATTTTAGAAGAATAAAACTTCAAGCAGGATTTAAATCGGATTTAAAATGGATTTTTAATTGAGTTTTTTATTATTTTTCCCCTATAGGAATTTTGTGGGGGAACTGTCACCAGACCTGTAGGGTCGATCGATCGACCCTGGGTGTCTATCGATCGACTATGCTCAGATTTTGAGTCAGTGAGTTATATTTTATAGTTTGAGTTAGGTTAGGATTCCTAATTGGTATTTAACCATTCTAATTCGTGAGGGGACTTATCATAATCACTTTTCCCACGTTTTTCACCAGAGAGCTCTTACAAAAGTTTTTCCTCTCAACCATAATCATCAACCTCCAACATAATCAAGTTTTTATCACAAGTTTCCAAAACATATTTGTTATTTTTTTTATCACAAGTGTTCTTGAACAATTAATGTTTTGGGGTATTAAAATAATTAAACCCCAAAACGGGTATTAAAATTTATGGTGGCATAATGTGTCAGGGACCGACAGTTTAAATGGGTCAGTGGACAATTTATATCGTGTAATATGTGGAACCTTGTCACGGGGAGAGGTCGACAACTTAAACGGATCATCGGACATTTGACAAGGGGAAGTGTGATACTTTGGTGGATTACCACCCGGGGCGAGAGGACCGCCATAATAAAAAGTGAGAACAATAATAAATTTGGATTAATTTAATTAAATTAAACCCGTGGGACTTGGGAATTTAAAATCATATTGGTATGCTTTTTTGTAATGGGAATTTCTAAGGGTAGTTCGTTTTATACTTATCGCGTTTAATTATCTCGTTTAATTAAAATACTTTATAGTGATATTTATTGCGTATAATACTACTGTCTGGATTCAAGGATCCTATTTGAGGGAGTAGTGTGTATTCATGCTCGGGGCTCTGACCTCATGCATTAACTAACTTTTCAAAAAATAGTATTTGGAGAAGCTGCATAAAATTATTTGATGATTTTCTTGAAGGTGAAGTTGGAGTTGCCCTACCTTATGCGTATTGATTTCGTTTAGTTTTTGATTTCTTCATATTTACTTGGAGACACAGTTTATGGTTTTGATTGGGCCATTCGGTTCCAAAGTTGTTATGGGTTTTATTCAGTTATTTCACTGGATTCAGTTAGAGATCATTCAGTTTCACAATATTAGAGATTGGATGTACTTTGAGTTTAGCATGGAGATGGATCTCTTATCATTCAATTGTTATTATCATTCAAGATTGATTCAAATATTTATCTTATGGATTGATTTTATTATGTCTCATATATGTCTCATGCTAAGAATGGTATTTTATTTAGTTCACGCCCGACTTAGTTTTGGTGGCGGTCGATGCCAGAATTTTGTGGGGTGTGATAGCCCGGACCGGTTCGGTTGAAGAATTTTCGAATTATCTTTCTTCTAAATTAGAGTTGTGCATGGAATCTCTTGTAAAAACGTAGTGTTTTTATTCCAACTTGTTACCAGACATAAAGAATTTCCTTTTTTCATAGTTTTAGAAAGAGAAAAATGCCAAGAACCATAGGAACTCAAGTTTACAATTTTATGTTTTGCAAATTCAAGATTTTTGTTGTTTCGAGTTTATAATTCATGCATGATTTGTTTATTCCCATAAGTTCTTAGATTCTCTTTCTTATACGTATAATTTCATAATGGTTTTGAATATATACACAATAAAAACATAACTTTAATTAATTGCACAATATTAGACTAGATTTTTAAGGGTTTGGATGCATGAACCCATCCCGATGTGGTTTGTATGACTATAAAATTAGTTCCCTGAATTAAATAAACGATTGAATCATTTTGTGTAGTAGTCACAACTGTCATAGGTCTTTTTACCTCATTTGCCCTAGGTAATCGGGGTGTTTAAGAGTGCGATGCGTGTGTTAGCTATTTTGACACTGCTTTATTCTTACTCATGATTATGTATGATGCGAGCTAGTACCCTTATATATGTAATGCTTAAGATTAATAAAGTATAGGTTTGATCAATTATCTCATTCACGATTGCTTTTATATCTAGTAACGTACTAGGGTTCGGGAGATTGTATTTCAACCTATCTTTCTCATTCATATTTAGTTAATCACAGCTAGTTTAATTCTGCATGCATAGTTTAATTCAGTAGTTTAACTTAAAATTGCATTTAGTTAGTAGATCAAATTCAAATCCCATCATCTTTTCTTTCTTTTTCTATGGTCAACTTTAGGATTAGTCATCTTACCCATCGTCGTCACGTTCCGTGTCCTATTTCCCTGATGATTTGACCCCGTCTTACCGGGTTTATTACTTATGCGACCGGTTTGCACTTGAACCGATATAAGCACGCACTAGAAACACTTTTTAAGCTGCGTCAAGTTTTTGGCTCCATTTTCAGGGATCTAGGTAGACTGTTCGATTAGGTCGATTTAATCTAAAATTTGACTCCAAATCTTAAAAATCCCAAAAAAATCATAAAAATAAAAAATCCAAAATAATTTAAAAAATTGAAAAGCAAAAAAATATAACATCTCTCATTGCCCTTTTATGCAAAATCCGCAACAAACCCCTCAACCTACTCCCACACACATTCATGAGGATCCAATAGTTAAGTACGATCCCGATAGCCCTCAACTCCTAACACACCTCAGTTCTGAGTTATATTTCCTACAACTCCAAATTCCATTACGAGTCACACTTCTAGGACACCAAGGGAGGATTTCGAGTCATTTGGAGAGAGAGACATGTCGGAACACGCGAGTTATGGTACGGGCATATTGTCCCATGATAGAACTCCTTTATCCAGAGAGAACTTTCACCCTGGGATGCATTCTACTTTCGTACAATGCTGGATAGTTCCATTTCGTAATGGGATGATATAAATTATTCCCAAATTTCACAGGTTGGATTCGAAAAAGCCTTACCCCCACATCCGTGAGTTCAAAGAGGCATGCGATACATGTAGCGATCAAGATTGCACACAAGATTTCGTTCGCCTCAAACTTTTTCCTTTCTCCCTGAAGGATAAAGCAAAGACATGGCTATGGTCTTCATCACTGAACTCAATTGGATCATGGAGAGAGATGGAATCCAAGTTTCTTTTAAAGTTCTTTTCGCAACATCGAACAAATTCCGTCAAAGATCAAATTTAAACATTCCGATAACAAGAAAATGAGCCATTTGATTAATGTTATGAACGTTTCAACGATCTAGTTAGTACATTCCCACATCATGGTTTTGAGAAGTATCGTCTCATATCTTTCTTTCACCAAGGGCTAAGTATAGCGTCTAGACAACTCGTTGAAACTATATGCGAGAGACCATTTTTGGAGTTAGATGCGAATAATGTCGAGGCCCATCTCAAGTATATTATCGAGACTACTCAAGCATGGGACACATCCGATCCTAATACCTAAAACCGGGTTTGACAGACTCGCATTATTCCTTCTGTGCCTGGACTCTATAATTTGGACAAAGAAGCTACAATGCAAGTTCAAATAAACAAAGTTACTAAACAGTTAAAAGACGTAATCGAATTGCGAGCAAGAGAAATACCAGAATTCACTCAATCAAAGGAAAAGGTGTGTGCCATTTGTGTAGTGGGTCATTTAACAAAGGAATGTCCAACGATACCCGCCTGCAAAGTTATGCTTCAAGAGAAAGTGGTAGCAATAGGAAATTTTAAGGATAATTTCAATGCCCCTTATAGGAATTCTAATAATCCTTCATGGAGGACCCATCCTAGGTTTAGCTATGGGCAACAGCATACTGCGTTGAATCCTAATTCACAAGTTGCCCCTCCTCCACCACCGCCTCCTCACCTTCAACATGTGCCACATATGCAAGCACTACCTCCCACACCTTACATCATCCCACCACGGAGAAATCTCGAGGATGCTTTAAATCAATTCATCCAAACCAAAAATGCAACTAATTCTAAATATAACCGAATGTTCACCGAAATAATTGTGAATATCTCTAAGTTACAAGCATCCATGAGTATCCAAGAAAAGGGTAAGTTTATAGCCCAAGGCCAAAGACCTCCCCAAGGTCAATTTAGTGTTAGAGCTACATCCCATGACCATCTAGAGCAATGCAGTGCAATTATCACTCTACGTAGTGGGAGAGTTATTGATTTATCACCTCCCTCACACGACGAACCCAAAGAGAAGGAGGTTTCACTAGGCATGAAAGAGGCCCCCTTAAATGAGAGTAACAATGAGGACAAAACTAGTGGGCCCAAATTCATAGTGAAACCACCCATTGTTGTGACATTCCCTCAACGGTTGGTTCTATCCAAACAAAGGACCTCCCTTGATGATGTTCTGGACATTCTTAAGCAAGTAAAGATCAATTTACCTTTTCTCGAGACCATTAAGCAAATTCCCGCATACGCTAAGTTTCTTAAGTACTTACTCAAGGTGAAACATAGGCTAAAGGTAAAGAAGAATGTGTTTTTGACACAGAACGTCAGTTCGGTATTATTGAGTAACCTTCCATTAAAATATAAAGATTCGGGTGCACTCACCATTTTGTGCATCATAGGAAAAGACTCTATCGAAAGATCGCTAATAGATTTAGGGGCAAGTATTAACATTCTCCCCTATTCCATTTATAAGCAACTAGACTTAGGGGGGCCTTAAAATTATGAATATGACTCTCCAACTCGCGGATCGCTCTGTGAAGATGCCTCGGGGAATTATTGAGGATGTGATCGTCCAAATTGGTACTTTCTACTTCCCGGTGGATTTTGTCATTTGGGATGAGGAGCCATCCATTCTCCCGAGCAATCATGTTCCTGTCATCCTTATCCGCCCATTCTTAGCTACGGCTAATGCACTTATTAATACTCAAAATAGGCGAATGCAACTAACGTTCGGGAACATGACACACTACACAAAATCTATCGAATTGTCACAATCATTGACCGTGACAAGTCTAACTTGTCAAGGTCAATGACCGTGACAATTCTAGGGGTGACAACTTTGATTGTCACGGTACTGTCACGATCTTTGACCTTGGCAATTTTTTTCACGATCAAAGACCGTGAAAAACTTGTGACAACCGTTAAAAAATTGTCACGATCAATAACCATGACAAATCTGAACATAATTAAAATATACTTCTGGGCAATTTGGCCACTGCCAGTGATACTGCCCAACAGTATATTTGTACTTGTTATAGCAAAATTATACCTGTTCAAACATCATATATCCAAATAAAATAGAAAGAATGCACCAGTTCATTACATATATATTTCCATATCCAAATAAAATAAAAATACAATCCATATCTAAACCAAAATGTAAATATTTAAATCTAATCCAAGTGTCCAAATAAAAATAGATACAAATAATGTCATGACATAGTGTCTGGGGGAGGTTCGAGGAGGAAGGAAGGCCACATGATATACGCATTGACAAACCCCACAATATGTATCACGCTGCATTTTTTTCGCAACCACAATACAGAGTTCTCCTTTTTGGGTATTACATGCATGACGAGCACTTTGGTCTCGATGTTTTGAAGGTTACGTCCATGAACTGGCATACCCTCGACGGTATTCGGGTCCCTCAACCCCCTTGCTATCCGCTGGCCATCATATATGTCGTGTAAAAACATGCTTGGACAATCGATTATTGACATAAGCCGCTACACCGGAGCCAAGTAGGGGACTTAATCATCAAGCGATGAGTCTGCGCGTATCGATGATGAAGAAGCGATGTCCACGTCCTCGTCCTCCTCCACCTCCACCTCCACCACCTTCTCCTTCCGCTTGCCCTTGCCCTTTCCGCCCAACTAACGCTTCATGAATGCGTAAATATCTAGGACCATCGCCTCCAACCTTGATAGCTTGGCGTCATGCTTGTCCACTTGACGAGCCAACCCGGTATTGCTCGTCTCCATTCTGGTGATCCTAGATTTGCCCACCCGTGAGTTCACCCCCTAGTCCTACCCTTGCGATCAGCGCCATGCACTTAGCTGAGTGCGTCCGTGGACAAAGATGCCTTGTTAGCTTCAGACTGTGACTCATGCACTTCCTTAAGCTTTGTCTGAAACGACAAAAAACACACGATTAGTTAAACAAGTAAATAAAAAAATTATAACGTAATTCACAAAAATTAAATCGTCGGATGACTAACAATTGAGTCCGCAATGCTTGGGGACACCTCCTTATCCTTGTCCTTCTTCGTCCGAATTGCCACATAGGCATAGAGCTTATGTGGCCTACCCCCAGGGCCACTCCCCATCCCCTGAAATAAAATAATGCAAAATTAGTAAGTAATTAAAAGTAAAATAATGCAGAATAACATATTTCTATAATTATACAAAAATAAAAACTTACCATCCTGTGCTCCACCTCGGCGTAAGACATTCGGCCAGAGTATTCCACGTCCATCTTTTTCTCCCGATTTTACTTGCTCGATTGGCAAGATGCCAATTGTCGCTCCTCGATCTCATTAGGAATGAACTTTTGCCAATGTGCCAATGCGATCATCTCCTTCGATGGGACGGAGTCACTCATTTTGATAATGGACTCCCGGGACTTCCCAAAGTACTAGGTCCGTAAATTTTTCTTCCATGTCTTATGTTGCTCCCTCAACTGCTCCAACACAGAATCATGGATTTCTGGGGGTAGGCTGAATTGCTCCTGTCAAACAAATACAAAACAAAAACAATGTAAGTGTTAGTCACGAATAAATATAAATAAAAATTAAAATTGAAATTGAAATATAATTACATTACCTGTGATGCCGCCCAAATAGCTAACTTGAGCTCATTTGGCACCTCCCTCCAACTGGTGTACCCCAGGCCGATAATCGTCTTCACCAGCTGGAGGTATCTAGTCAATAAGACCGTCTTGTTCTCAACGGCCATTCCTAATTTTCCCCATTTGGGGAGCCTAGGGACCGAGGAGCCCTCGTCGCCTCCACTACTATCGAGCCCTAAAGAAGACATCATCATTATCATCATCATCATCCTTGCCTTAATCCCCGAACGAGACATTTTTTGTAAAAATTATTATTATTTGTACAAATCCAAATGAATTAGAAGAATACAAACACATCTGCACACACACACACACACACACACACACACACACACACCTGAAGAAGACATACAAACATTTTTTTGTGGTCGTGCCACTCTTGAATGGGTCGTGACATGAAGTAATTTTAAAAATTAGTTGAAAACTCCCCTCACACACACCTGCACACACAAACACACATATACAAAGGAAAGAGAGAAAGAGAGAAAATGATCAAGTACATATGAATTAAAAGCAGTAAACTGATGTTCGATGAAAGCATTAAACTATTGTTCGATAATTGGAATACTTATTACAAATCTAAAAATTATTTCAAATTCGGGTTATAAGAAAAATGGATTGATATTCGGTAGGAGCAGCCAAGTCATCCACACTACTGTTTAGAAACTTTGGCCCATATAGGACGATTGACCACGGTTCGTTGTTAATATACTCTGAGTAAAACACTTGCTTGACCTTTTGAAATGCACAAACAAATGCCTCATCGCTCACGTGTTCGTTGCTCTTCAACTTAGACAAGTCAATCATGATAAAATTGGTGCTAGGATCAACTTTACAAGAATTTTTATCCTCAACTCTTACCCAACCACAGTAAAATACAACCTCCTTGATGCTTACATAGTCCAATTCAAATATATTTCGAATTACACCATAGTAAGTCATTTCAGCTTCAATGAGGTTTTTATCTTTTGTGCTCGCTTGAAAGAATGTAAGATCCTTGTATGAAATGCCCGAGTTCTGGACATTTATATTTTCCTCGTACACCCTTGCGCTGAATACGTAATCGTTCAATCGATACTTTTTGTACTCTTGTGCCATGAACATGGTCTAGTGGTTAGACTAGCAAGCCTTAATGTCGCATCACCCGTCTTTAAGAGATGAGAATATAGATAAATTAATTAGGTTAGTTGTAAAGCTTTATTGTAATGTAACATTATATAGCATCCATTTCATTATAATTACCTCGTGTGACAATCACAACCTAAATTCGTTGTCTGATTGTGCCATTATTTTTCGTCTTTTATTATTCTCACGGGCTTCATATTTTCTACATAAAATTAATGTGACGAACATATTAGAAAATTAATCATGTATAAAATAATCTAAAATAATGTAAAACTTAAAATAATTTAAACTTACTTTTTCCATTCTTCGACATCTTCATGTGTGTCAAATAGATAACGAGCTACTTGTTCATGTTGTAAACTCGTTAATTTCACTCGTTTGCCCATCATAGGACCACCCTCATCGATGAACTCATCAATGTCATCAACGTTGGTCTAGTCGGGCATATATTCCAGAGTATAGATTGATGACTCCACGGTGATGTATTCCTCTGCAATTGATCCTGCAATGTATCGTGTATTCTTGATGTAATCTTTGAAAACTTTCATCAATCTTTCTAACGGATACATCCACCGATATCTAACTGGACCGCAAAGAAGTGCCTCGTCGAATAGGTGTACCAATAAGTGAACACTTATGTCAAAGAATGATGGGGGAAAGTACTTCTCCAACACAAAAATCACTTCGTTCACCGCTAATTTTACGGCCACTATGTGTTCTCGATTGACTACATTCTCAGACAAAAGTGAGAAGCATATACTAATTTTCATAATAGCCCTTCGCAAATCCTTATGCTTGGAGAAGCAATGCTTAAACAATAGAGGAACCAATTCCATGATCACATGCCTATCGTGGGACTTACATTTATGTAAATCATGGGTAGCATAATTCACAATCCTTTGTAAGTTGGACGAAAATTAGATGGAACCTTCAAATTATATATTGTGTCTAAAATCACCTTCCTTTCCCCACTCGTCAAAGTAAACGCACTAGGTGGAATTATTCTCCTTCCTCTACTATCTTCTTCCAACCATAGTTACGGCTTAAGTTTCAATGATTTAAGGTCTTTTCGTGCATTTTATCCATCCTTCGAATGACTCCACCCAAGGCACGTGCTCATAATATGTTCAACGATGTTCTTCTCTACATGCATCACATCCAATACATGGCGCATCGCGTTATTCTTCCAATAAGGCAAGTCAAATAAAATTGACCTCCTAGACCATGCCTTTCTTGTCTCAGTTTCATTCCCAGTAGGGGTCTTCTTATGCTTGACATTCTTAAATTTAGGATTCTTACCTGGCATATTAGTTCCATAATTAGAAGATTAACTTTTAATTTCTGAACCTGAAAATTTTCTCGGTGGTAGCCTATGTTCAACTCCGCCCAATAAAAAATTGGAACCTTTCTCAAATCTAAAACTATGAGGGGGGGGGGGGGGGGGGGTAAAAACCTCCTATGGAAACCTTATACATTTTTTGATCTAGTGGGGAGATGAAGAGATTCAGTATCCTCTCCACATATAGGACACCCCAAATAACTATGTACTACACAACCGGATAATGTTCCATAAGCTGGACAATCATGAATTGCCCACATCAACATTGCTTTCAGCGTAAACTCTTCGTTTTCTAAAAGAGTCAAAGGCTTTCACACCCTCTTCCCACAAATCATTTCATTCTTATACCAAAGGAACCAGGTAGATATCGATGTCATCACTTGGTGTCTTTGGCTCAGGTATCAACAAAGACATCATAAAAAATTCCGGTCTCATACACTGTGAAGGAGGGAGGTTGATTGGGGATAGGATCACTGGCTATACACTCTATTTTGTGCTTATATTTCCAAATTGATTGAAACTATCTTTTGATATATCCAAACGAATGTTACACTGTCAAACAGTTCCTCATAACAGGATAGCTATTTGGAAGCGTATTCTCCTTGGGTAGCAAGCCCCTCACCCAATTCGGAATTCCTGTCACGCTATTTACAAACAAATTGTATTGGGTCTTCAAACTATGCAAACCAACCATGGCATGTAAAGTTGTTTGATCTTTCTCAAAGCCAGAGTATAACAGTTGGGTAGCCTTAAATTTTAAACTTTGGTAGTCATCGTCAAGGTTTATCCTTATATCTTCATGAGCACCTGAACCTTGTACATCGTCAGTGACCTCATTCTCTTCCACTTCATGAACGCCGTGCGCGTCATCAACTAAATCCTCTAACATATTATGATCCATGTCATCCCCTTTTACATCTATCCTACTCGTTGAAGGTTGTTGTGAAGGTAGCTCGGGGAAAAAGGGAACTTTTAATTGCCCGTGAAAACTCCAAAATCGATAATTATCTTACATACCCCATCTAAACAAATGTAGTTCAACTATTTTCCACTCAAACACCTTACCATTCTCACACCTAGTACACAGACACAAAAACTCTTCATCATTATGCCATCTCTTTGCGTATTTCACAAATTCATTAGCACCTCTGCGAAACACATCCACCATTATATTTATCTCACCCATCCACTCTTTGTATTTAGGATATCCCATCACAGCTACTACAAAAAATCACCTATTAAAGGTAAGAAGTGTATATTCATGGATTAGTATAAACAAAACTTAGATTTATAAAATATTTCATTTAATTATGTCTTATTTATATTAAATTTTTAAATTTCAAATTCAAATTCAATTTATAATATTAATTCCTATTTCCCCCATCTCCGCTAAAGGGTGAGTGGTCCTATCCCATTTAAGACCGCATATTTATGTAATATACTTAACATCTCATTCACATTGTTACGATTTGAGAAAAGTTCGGCAGCATATCCCCATAGTTCTCTAACTACACGACGTAGATTCGTAAGTGTGAGTGTTATTTCAATTTACCAATTGAAATAACACTCACACTTGCCAATCTAGTATGTACCCAGAGAACATTAGGATACAACTGCAGAACTTCCTCCAAAAGTAACAAGTTTAATCCACTGAAAATATTATTATACATAAATTATGCAGTCCCAAACTGTCCAAATAGGACAATTCGAGAGATCTCATTACAGGGGTAATGACACTCGAACAGGTCTAAGGGCTATTGAATGCGTATGCATAAGAACTAGATGACTAGTATCTATGCATGCTATATGTAATTTCAAGTATGTTTCATTTCATTATCATATATATGAATTAATAATATATTGTTCGTGACACAAATTAATTTTAAAAAAGTTGAAAACTCCCCCCCCCCCCCCCCACATTTGGACAATAATCTAGTGGTCATGCCACTTCCAAAATTAACCAACCCAACATCGATCCTCTATGATCCAACAGCAACAACAACAACAATAGCAAACCAATAAATGTGTATCTCGTACTCTTTCTAATTCATCTACTCAATTAATTCATTTCATCACGTCTTATAAATATATCATCATTAAAGCTATACAATTAAAGTTACAATTAAAGCTATATTTTATTAATCAATTTGTCTGTTTCAACTCTCACCGTGGAATCTTAATTTTTAACAACTAAATTCTAAATTCCAAAACAACAACTAATATGTACAATTACTAAAAATACTAAAAATCAATTCAAAATAACTACTTACTAATTCAAAACCAACAATTAATAAGTGGAATCTAAAGGATCCTAACTCATTAATATCCAATTAAAGTCATAATTAAATTAACAATAATAATTATAAGTCCTAATTTCAATTCCTATTATGACTATTCCGTGAGAAAAATCTCAAATTGAACTTTAAGCCTCTTAAACATGGGGAGAATCATTATGTATTAGCCAACAATATTTCGATATTTATACTTAAGGGTACACCATATATTTGGGTATTGGGTTGCCAAACGGGTCCTAACAATTAATTTCAACACATACACACACCCCTCCCCACCCCTGCCCCATCACTCCACCCTTCCCCCCACCACACACACATGCACACACATATCCCCCACACTCACCCACCTGTACACACACATACACACACACACACCACGCCCATATCCCCTGTCGCACCACCCCCTGCCCCCTCCCCCCACCACACACACACACGTGCATATGCACACACCCACCCACACACACACATATCCCCCACACTCACCCACCTGCACACACACATACACACACACACACCACGCCCATATCCCCTGTCGCACCACCCCCTGCCCCCTCCCCCCACCACACACACACACGTACATATGCACACACACACCACACACACACACACACACACATACACTCACATACACACATATAGACACACATATATACAAAGGAAAGATAAAGAGAGGGAAAAACCTGAAAATCTCTTTGAGAGAGAAAAAAGAGGGAAGTGAAAACGGTGGGAAAAAAAAAGAGGGAAGGTTTTTTTTTACATACTAAGTTGTCATGGACCTATCACAATCTTTGACCATGACAAATTTATAAGACTTGTCACGATCATTGACAATGATAAAAAAACACGTGTTTTTTTATCTCGATCAACGATCGTGACAAGGGTGGCTGGCTGAAGGTGACAATTTTGACCTTTTTGGTGTAGTGAAACTTGAGACAATTATCCTTAACCACACTAATAACGAGGGTGATGAGAGTTAATTGCGATAGATGGATCTTATTGAAGATATAATACACGAACTTGAGAGGAATCATACGAGAGATCCAGTAGAGGCATGCCTTGTTACATCAAGTGAGAGCCATAATTCGGACATTGATCGAGAGATGGGAGAGGTGTGTTTAGTAACCACTAATGAGAATGAGAGAGAGCGCATAGGAGAGATCGAGAGAGAGAGAGAGAGAGAGAGAGAGAGAGAGAGTTTAGATGAGAATGATAAAGGGAGTCAGTAGACATAAACCAAGCGAAGTTTGAGAAAGAATTCAGGTTTATGGACGAGTGCCTCACTGACGAAGTCCACTCTTTATTAGACTCATGTAGTCACCTGAAAGAGAGCGAATGGAAAATAGGATATATGAATTCCTTCTTTGTGACCATCCATCCATGCCACTTGAGTCATCAGACACGATCGAGGAGAGGACTCGAGTCTCGTCCGATGTAGAGCTCGACCCATGCATTCCCTAAGTTAAGAGAGATCTAAGATTAACGTGTCCCTCCAATTTTGACCGAGATGTGCGCTCCAAGCCTGGACAAGTAAGTTGCAATTAGATAGGGTACCATGTACATCCCATTCATGAAAGATATCACGACCCACAAGGTGACTCCTTTACCTTTGGGAAGGGTCCCAACTTGTTCCTATTATTGGTATATGATCTTAGGTCGGGAGAGACGAGGAGAGCATCAGTCCCCGTTCATGGGGTGGGGTGAGTTTTAGGAGAGAAAGATAGGTCGTCACACCCTAGACGTGTATAGGGTGATTTTTATTGTATTTTTGAGTCATGTGTTAGAGTTATATAGTGTCTTATTGCATTTTAATATTTGTTCATTTTATTTTCGTACTTATTCTTCATTTATTTTAGATTTTAGTCCTTTTGATTGAGTACAATGCAAAAGTCTAAGTTGTGTGTGTGTGTGGGGGGGAGGGGGGAGGGAGAAGTGCGTCTTTTAAAAACATTACGAATTTTCAAAATGCCCCCTAAAAATTAGAAAATTTTCAAAAACTTCCCAAAAAAATAGAAAAATTTTGAAAACGCCAAAAATATTTTTCTTCAAAATAAATAAAAATTGGAAGTATAAATTTTCAAAAATGTCACAATTTTTTTTGAAGTGTCAAATTGTTAAAAATTCAATCGCACAAAGCCGAAATTGACCAAAGATGGAAATTTCGAGAAAATTGATGACTTAACGAATAAGTGTGGAGATTAACTAACCCGGTGAGATTGCCTATCACTTTTTGAGAGTATTTAAATCAATCCGAGTTAAAAATTAATTCAAATTTCAATTGTGCTATATAAAATTTGTTGAGAATCTCTGCTCCTTTGCTTTGATCGGTTATGGAAAACGTGTGTGATGTTGTCTTGAAAAGCGCGCTAAAATATCTCTAAACTAAATGATTTTCGAGATGCATATGCTAAAATAATGAGTAATTCGGACAATGAAGTAGGCCCTCATTTGTTATCCAAAAATATAAGCCATAAAAAGCAATGAAAAATTATCCCTTTTTTGCTATCCAACTTAAGCCTAATAAAATTTTCCTTTTCATTTGATAACCCGAAAAAACCATTTAGCCTGGAATTGTGAAAAATTGAAAATTCATAAATAAAATCTATATGATGCAAGAAAAATGGGCAAGAAAAAATGAAAGAAAAACTGCTCAACAAAAACAACGAGAAAAAAAAAAGAAAAAGAAAGAGAAAAATGAGCAAAAGACTCAAAAAGCACTAATGGAGATCATAAGAACATTTTCCAATTCCGAAGTTCTCGACCAATCCCAATTTTACCCAATACACCTTACAACCCTAAAAGTCCTATTCGAGTCCGAATTTCGAAATTAATTGCCGCATGGAGAGCTAAAACACGAAAAGATAATAAGAGAGATAATATGGTGTGAAAAGAGGTGATGTTTCCCGTTTTCCAATGACCGTATTCCGATGAAGAGATCCTTTCACCCAAATAAATTCCGTCTTTCAAATTGTGTGCGTGAATTTGTATCCATTATATTTAATCTTTTATATCACGCAGACCAAGCGAAATAGCTACATACCTAGCGATTCGTTTGTGAGAGCATCCCATAAGATTTTGAAATCAAAACGAATTTACAGTGACTATTTAAATTGTAAAGTTTTTAAGTATTTTGAGTTTTCTTTGAGTCGAAAATGAATTTTGTGAGTATATTCACTGCAAACCCTCACAAGACACAACTCGTCCTAGTAGGGTAACCTAGGGGTTTAAAGGCTTGTTGCATACACTAAATGCAATCGCTTACCCGTGAAAGAGGTATTCTATCCTAATAACACGTTTGCTAAGAGTTTGAACTTATTTTCATTCTTTTACATTGATCGGGACGATCAAAGTTCTAAGTTAGGGGGGTTTGATTAGGCATAAATTCTTCATATTTATCCTCGTAATTTAGAGTCTTTTAGCACTCCGTGCAGTGTAATTCGAGTTGATTTATCTCATATCATTGCTACTGACATTTTCTAACAAGTACTTCAACTTTTGAGTATTTTTCATCGATTTTACAGGTATTTAATGCACGCAAAAGAAAGAAAGAAACTAAACGAAAGAAAGAAGAAAAAAAAAAAGAAAAGTCAAAGGGAAAAGCAGTAATTACACATCTAGAATTCGGATGAGAATCCTAAGGAAAGTTGAAGACCTCGAGTCTACAAGCCCATACGAAGAAATGGCATCCAAATTCGAGTTCGGGTCAAAATGAAGAGTCAAAGTTGCTAAGAAATTAAGAAGAAAAATAAGGAAAAGAAGAAAATTGAAAAATCCAAACTGAACCGATGGAAGAGAAAAACAAACCGGTTCGGTGTTAGAAAATGTTCTGTATAAGTAGAACCGAACTGCTGAGGATGAAAAATGAATCAATCTGGTGCTGCCAAGACCTCTGTAAAAAGCGAACCGAACCGAACCGATGTCCCTGGCATGGACCGATTCAGCTGAAATTTCTTCGAATTATCTTTCTTCTAAATTTAGAGTTGTGCATGGAACAAAATCTTGTAAAAACGTAGTGTTTTTATTCCAACTTGTTACCAAACATAAAAAAATTCATTTTTGCATAGTTTTAGAGAGAGAAAAAGGCCAAGAACCCTAGGAACTCAAGTTTACAATTTTATGTTTTGCAAATTCAAGATTCCTACAATAGAGTTTGTTTGTTCTCCTTTTTTGTTCGAGGTTTATAATTCGTGAATGATTTGTTTATTTCCACAATTTCTTAAATTCTCTTGCTTATTTAAGTATGATTTCATAATGGTTTTGAATATATACACAATAGAAAACATAACTTTAATTAATTGCACTATGTTACTCTAGATTTTTTAGGGTTGGGATACATGAACCCAACCCGATGTGGTTTACATGAATATAAAATTAGTTCATCGTAAGTCATTTTACCTCGCTTGCCCTAGGTAACTGGGGAGTTTAAGAGTGCGATGCAGGTGTTAGCTATTTCGACACTACTTTATTCTTACTCTTGATTATGTGTGATGTGGGATAGTACCTTCATATATGTAACGCTTGATATTAATAAAGTCTGGGTTTGATCAATTATGTAATTCACAATTGCTTTTATATCTAGTAACCTAATAGGGTTCGGGGGATTGTATTCCAACCTATATTTCTCATTCATATTTAGTTAATCATAACTAGTTTAATTATGCATGAATAGTTTAATTCAGTAGTTTAGCTTAAAATTGCACGTAGTTAGTAGATCAAATTCAAAACCCATGATATTTTCTTTCTTTTTATAGGGTCAACTTTAGGATTACTCAGCTTACCTATCATCGTCACGTTCCACGTCCTATTTTCCGGAGGATTCGACCACGTCTTACTGGGTTTATTACTTACGCTACTGTTATGCACTTGAACCTATATAAGCACGCTCAGAATTTGAAAGTCTTCGCCAAGGGAAAATCATTACCATTTTGGGAGACGATGACAGCACTGAAAATGCCGACACCAGCAATTCGATAATAAATATATAACATAAGATAAATCACATGCTTCTCCCCGACTTCAGGGTTAATCCACTTCCCCTTCCAGTAGGGGATAATTTCAATAATCGAGTCTGTCCGGAGCACAACCCTAACAACAATGTCAGTACGATAAAAATGTTAAAAAAATATGCATTTTATGCTCGGACTGAGGCTAGGGCAACGTCAATAATCGATACTGGAATCCATAGTCCTAAAAAATTCATTTCCCCCGTGTGTTCTAGGTTATCAGCCTTCACCAAAAGAGCTTAGAGTGCTTCGCCAACCACCGTTGAAGAGGAGTTTAGAAGATGCCAAGACTGTTTCGAGGGATTCTTCGAACGTGAGATTCATTAAGGAGGGTGAAGACTTTCACTTCTATGGATTTCTTGATCCATGGTACGACTATATGGATAAGAAGATGAAGTCAGGGATGGAAATCGTCTCTCAAGACAACTACTCTTGGGCCGAAGACTGCTACCATAAAGTGCAACCTCTCACTCAGAAGGCCGTAGCCATTACCGAGGTCTCTGAGGAAACTAATTTTGAAGACTCGTTCAACCTATAGATACTGGGTCTAACACTCTGGATGGTCCATTCAAGCACTACATCATCGGACCTGTCGACTCTGATCAAGGTCACTGATGAACCTCTCCTTAACTGGAATGCTCTACCCGTCCCACCTGCTGAGATGCAACCCAAACTTACTGTTTACCCTATCTCTTCATATATTGTTGTTCCTATTTTTTTTATAATAATGTAATCGAAACCTCTTTTGATGAGGTTCTTAATGCAATTTTTCTCGAAAGTGAAATAAACGAGGATTTTGAGTATCTTCTTGTGCCTTACATTAATTATCTTGATTCTAATCAAACTCTTAATGATGATGATTTCGCAAATGAATAATTATTCACTGACCTTAATAAAGTTAATAGCACATAATATAATCGCGTTCAAATTAATGAGGATGAAACTATTATTATCAATCTAGATTCTAGTATCCAAGAGCACGAGATTAGGATAAGGTCCACCCTTAACGAGAATGAGCGCGCACAATTAGAAGAGCCGCTGAAGGAATTTATGGATGACTTCGCATGGTCCTATGATGACATGCTCGGTATTGATCCTGAAATAGCCTAGCATAAAGTTCCAAATCTCCTAGAATAAAAATCAATCAAATAGAAATTATAAAAGGTCTGCATTGAATGGTCACTCAGATTTAGAAAGACATAATTAAAAAGTTGAACGAAGGCTTCATTCGGGTGATCGAATATTCCACATGGCTAGCAAATATTGTACCCATACCAAAATCTATAGGAAAGTCTGCATGTGCGTCGACTATCGAGATTTGAACAAAGCATCTTTTAAGGACGATTACCCATTGCCCAATATTCACATGATTGTGGACAACACGGCCAGTCATGCCCTCAAGTCATTCTTTGATGTATTCGTCGAATACAATCAGATTAAGATGCACCCTGACCATCAAGAGAAAAACTACCTTTATCACCCTATGGGAACATTTTTTTACAAAGTTGTGATATCTGGGCAGAAGAACGCAGGGGATACCTACCAAAGGACTGCTATAACTATCTTGCATGATCTGATACACAAGGAGGTCAAAGTTTATGTAAACGACATGATTATTAAGTCTAAGACTCGGGAAGGTCACATTCTCGTCGTCTGAAAGTTCTTCGAACGACTGCGGCGATACCTGATGCAATTACACCCCCAGAAAAATGTTTTTGGCATCACCAAAGGAAGGTTTTTAAGATTTATGGTTAGCGAGAAGGGAATCGAAGCAGACCTGCCAAACATAAAGCCATGCTTGAAATGCCACTGCCCCAAACAGAGAAGGAAGTTTGGGAATTCTTAGCAAAATTATAATATATCACCCGGTTCATCAGCCAATTGACTACCATTTATGAACCCATATTCAAACTCCTCCGAAAGGATTCTACTAAAGTTTAAAATGAGGTATGTCTAGAAGCCTTCGAAAGAATCAACCTATATTTTACCCGACCTCCGGTGTTAATGCCTCGGTAGCCAGGTCTCCCTCTACTCATGTACTTAACTATAACACATACCGCAGCAGGAGCTTTATTAGCCGAATATAGTTAAAAAACTCGCAAACAAAGGGCCATCTACTATGCCAGTAAAAAAATGGTCGAATATGAAGTCAACTACATTATTTTGGAGAAAGCATGTGTTGCCTTAGTCTAAGTCACTCAAAAGTTATGACACTGCATGCTTGCTTTTCCCATAAGACTTGTGTCATGAATGGATCCTATCAAATACTTGCTTGAGAAACCCTCCCTATCTAATCAAATGGCCTGATGTTTAATGTTGATATCTGAGTGCGATATCATGTATGTTACGCAGAAATCCATGAAAGGGAGAGCCATCTCTGATTACCATATTGACTACCCCATGTCAGTAAAAAATTGGTCGAATGGGGTACGAAATAAACTACATTATCTTAGAAAAATCATGCATTGACCTAGTACGGGTCACTCAAAAGTTACAACATTACATGTTCATTTTTCCCATCAGACTTGTGTCCTGAATGGATCTTAGAAACTCACCCTGTCTAGCCGAATAGACTGGTAGTTAATGATACTAATTGAGTTTGATATCATGTATGTCATATAGAAAGCTATGAAAGGGAGATCCATCTCCGATTACCTTGATGTCTAACCCATAGAAGAGGTTGATGTTTGGGTCTCTGAATTCTTAGACGAAGATATTCTCTACACCTCTCAGGAGGACCTCCGATGGAAAATGTTCTTTGACGGTGTTGCTAACAAGAAAGGATACGGCATTGGGATACTCCTGATCACCCGTGATGAATCTCACATTCCCATTGCCATCAATCTAGATTTTCCCTGCATTAAGAATATGACCGAATATGAGGCATGCACTGTAGGCCTCAAAGTTTCCCTTGAGAAAGGTATCAAACACCTGGATGTCTACGGGGACTCCGTCCTCATTATCGATCAAGTACTTAGAAGATGGAAAGTTAAATACAAGAAACTCTTATCCTCCCATGCCCACCTAGAAGAGATGGCCTCCCCGTTTTGAGATATCACTTTCCACTACTAACCCCAAGCAAAGAACAACATAGCTGATGCCCTTGCTATCGTGGCCTCAATGGTCAACATGCCCAAGGGAATAAAGATGGCCCCTTTCCTAGTTTAAAAATAAGCTATCGCAACCCACCGCAACCACATTGAGCTCATCACAGAGGAATATTTTGAAATGGATGAGTGTTGGTACTACGATATTTGATGCCTCCTCAAGTATGGTAGGTATCCCCAAGACACCAATAAGAAAGACCGTATGACCCTTCACAAACTGGCTACCCAGCACATCATCTACGATAAAGAACTGTAAAAAAAATTAATGGAACCCATTTGGACTGAATTACAGGGGCTGACATTAAAGAAATGATACAAAAAATCAACAGTATGGAATGTTCACCCCACATCAACAGTCATACGCTTTCTAAGAAGATTATCCATTAAGGGTATTATTAGACCGCCACGGTTCGGATTTCACCACCTATGTCCGAACATGCCTCAAATGCTAACAGTTTGCTAATCTCCAGCACTTGCCTCCTCGAGAATTGTACAATATGACTTCTCCCTATCTGTTCTCCACCCGAGACATTGACATCATAGGGAAAGTCACATATAAAGCTCCAAATGGGCATAAGTTTATCCTGGTTGCCATTGATTACTTCACCATATGGGTTGAAACCGAGTCATATGCAGTACTAAATGCCAAGAAGGTAACCAAGTTTATCCAAAAAAGCATCATCTATTAATACAAGGTTCGCCACGAGGTAGTATTAGATAATGGGTTACACTTTAAAACCGAGGTCACGAAACTAGTCGATGAGTATAGGATTCACATACACAAATATTGTCCCTACTGACCCCAAGCCAATTTTGCAGTTAAATTCACCAATAAAAAGCTCAAAGCCATCATTAGCAAAATGATCGAAAGTTCCTTAGATTGGTCCGATCAAATCTCTTATACCCTTAGGGTCTACCACAGTTTAGTCAAAATATTTACCAGGGATACCCCTTACTCTTTAGTATATGGCATGGAAGCAGTCATACCCGTTGAGCTGGAAATACCTTCCTAATGCATTATGCTTGAAAGTAGAGTCAGTGAGGAAAATTGGTATCAGATCCGCTTTGACGAATTGCCACTCTTGGATGAAAATATGTTGAATGATCTATACCACATACATGGGTACCATCGCCAGATATCGCGATCATTCAACTGAAGAGTCAAGCACCGTGGTGTCCAAAAATGAGACTTGGCCCTCAAAGAAATCATAGAACCCGTTTGAGACCCCAGAGGGAAATTCAGACCAAACTGGAGTGACCCCTACATCGTGAAAAAGATCCTATCAGGCACCGCCACTATGCTCACTGACCTTGACGAAGAATAGATGGCACGTCCAGACAAACTGGATAATCTCAAGAAGTTTTTCCCTTAGTTCAAAATCTCGGCATGCTACGACTCCTCTCATCCCCTTCTATTCTAAAAAAAATCTTCATTTCCTTTTACCCTGAACTATGTGGGGCACGATCATCTGAAAAACCTTTTTCTTTCAAAATGAAACTTAGAAATTTTTTAAAACCCTAGAGGTATGTAAGCAGCTCATACGCTTTACATGGAAACGGACCCCTTTTTTCATAAAATTCTATTCTTTTCTAACCTCTGAGAACGTTGGCTCATTTTATCATTTATATGAACAAAAGGATGTATGCCTTAGAGATTGGTATAGATTATTCAAATGTAAAACTCATCAAGAGGCACAATAATATGATCAATTTTTTTTATTTCAAATAGGGAAGTTCGATACTATTACACGAAATATCAGCGAAGGGAGTCAAACTAACCACCCCTCTCCACTGACCAAACTGTCCCTAAAACAAGCCTAACCAAACTTCCTAAAATTATTCCCAAATCTTAGAAAACCAAAAAGACAAACCAAACACATTCCACTCACACAAAATCTTCACATAAAAATAAATCCAACTTCACATAGACCCTATCTGCAGCTGTCGAAAGACCCAACTTCATCATCATTCGCTCCCCGAGGCCCCTAAACTTCCCCTATCTGGTTGGTATTCTGAAGGCACTCCATAGAGAGGTATCCCCTGACCAGCCTGGATAAAACCCCTATTCTCCCTTCCATAGTGTCAAAAAGGACAAACCACTTCTGGTCAGTCTCCTCCGCCAAGATCTTTTTCACGACTCGCTTCCACAACCATTTCAGATAGTCTCTGAAAACATGCCAGACCCTTCCTATGTATTGAGATTAACGAATTAACGATCGCCGATTCTACCATAAAGAACCTAACCTCATGCGCATGAATTCATTAAGTCTTCCATATGAAAGAAGTCTAGTGCCCGAGGCGGAGCTATTTTCTCCCATCTGACTTGGGGCAGAAGCCGTCAGGGTAAATAAAATGAGGTTTGTGAAAGTTTAACTAACCGAACGTACTAGTATTTTTCCAGTTCTATAATGGGCTGCAGCTCTCCCCAACCTAGCACCGACTAAAGAAGGTATCGAGCTCCGTGCTCCACCAATAAATTTACCCAGTTCTCTATGAAAGAGACGAAACTCATGGAGTATTGAGTAAAGAAATTCGGCACGACTACCAAGGCATACTCAGGGGGAACTGCTAAACCAAATCTCTCAGCCAGTCACATGAACAGCATCATCGGCCCCCTCTTAGAAGATTAGAGCACCCTTCCCTCTAAGAATAAAAAATGTTCAGGGTCTCCATCAGTACCACCGTCATAGGATTGCGATGATAATACATCCTGTAATACCTCGTAATTTTATTGATTTTTATTTAAGGGATCAATTAAATTAAATGAGAATTAATTCGGATATAAATACTAGCGAGATGTGAGTTGTTATTTGATTATGATGTTAAAATTGAATATTTCATGAGTATTGAAAATATTAAAGTTGTCGCGAGGCTGAAATACGACAATTTGGAAATTTAGTTGGGACGCACGTGTCAGTCGCGTCAGGAATGAAATTATTTAAATTAAAAAGTGAATTATATTTTTTATCAACCGAATGGTCATTTTGAGTGCGCCAACGCGTCCGGAAGGGTCGAAATAGTTAGAAAACACTAGCCAGGGGTTTAGTTTGGGTCCCGGGGCATATTTAGGCCAAACTGGTAACCTAGAAGGGTATTTTGGTAATTTTAAAAATAAGGAGATTAAAACCCACGAATTTTTGAAGTAAATTAAAGATTATTAAAAGATCCACTAAGTCCATTATCAGCCAAAAGTGATAGAGTGGGCTACGAAGGTTTTGAGGGAAGTTAGAAGAGAGGCTAGAGGGTCTATTACCAAACCATCTCCCTATCACCAGAAATTGGAAAGGATTTGTGACCGGAAAGAGGAGAGAATCAACCTTGAATCATCGACAACAATCTGAAGAATGAATCTAAGGCAAGTGATTTGATAGTTTTAAGTGCATTGAATATTTCTTCCATGTTTAGTGTAGGAACTGTTTTGTCTTGAAAGTTTTGAGGAAAACATAATGAAATTGTTGTAGAAACTCTAAGGTTGGGTTATCAATTGCATGTAGAATGGTTATGGACGAATTTGGTATTCGAAGACTTAAATTTGATGATTTAAAAATGGATTTATGATGAGTAATTAGGCATATAAAATTCTGGGTTCATGTTCATAGGGTTTGGAGTAAAATTTGGGGATTAATGATAATTATATGTTGATTAGGAGGATTTGACCCCAAAAATATGTTAAGAAACGACCTAAGAGGATTTAGAGAAGTTTAAGAACATTAAAATACGATTGGGATGATGTTAGGATGAATTTAGAGAAGATAAATATTGAGAAAAATGAATTGGGAATTTTCTGGCCGTATTTTGCCATCTTGTTAGAAGACATGCCCAGGTTGTTCGAAAGACCTCGTTCGAACGAGCTCGTTTGAACGAGACTTCTAACGAGATGACAGTACCCCTTCTAACGAGTTGGTAGTTCATTCAAAGCCATTCATTCGAACGAAACTCGTTCGAACGACCTCGTACGAACGAGATTTCTAACGAGTTGACAGAATGGCCTTTTAGGGATGATTTTATTTCGAACCTCCCGAAGACTTATATCATTGAGTGTAGTCCTTCCCTTGTTGATTTATGGATATAGTTGTGAGATTGGAAGTACGTCGAGGATTAAAACTTAGAGTTTTGTAGTAAACCGGATGATATTTATGGGTTAGGATATAAGTATCTAAAATTTCAACGTGAGGAGAGTTGATAACTTTAATGTATATAAATCGGGGACTTGTAAACATGTGACATGAATACGATATGGAAATAAGAAATATACCTCTATTATGTTATGGGATACCTAAGATGTGAGAATGCTTGGTATATGTAGTTATCTATGTATAACATACCTACGATGCTTGCTATCATGGGAGGTTGGCATTCGATCAGGGCCATCTAATCTTTGTGTGCCTACGGGGCGGATTTAAATTGGTACCTCGAGGACATAGGTCAGAGAAGGACTTATTGAGAAGGACATTCAAATGCATTTGAGGATGTATGAGTGCACGGAGGTACATAAACAGATATTGGCTACTTTTAAGCTAGTAGGATCAGCGTTGAAGTGGTGGGAGTCCATCACCACCCCGGAGGAGAGAGATGCCCTTTCTATATAGGAGTTATGGGTGCGGTTCAACCGTAAATATTTTCTATCAGCTATTCACACCGAAATGAGGAGGAATTTAATGAACCTCAAGCAGGAGGGGAAGACAGTGGCCGAGTATGAGGCTGAATTCACTAATCTTTTGAACATTGTCCCCGATGAAATTCTGACCGAGAAGAAGAAGATTAAGAAGTTCATGGATGGGTTGACTTGGAGGATCTGTCAGCACTTGTTGGGTAATATCTCATTGGCCACTTATTCTGATGTGGTTAACGCAACACTACTTCACTGCCAGGACCACTGCTTTCACATATCAGAGAGTAAGCGGTCAGGAGAGTCCAGCCATCAGGGCAGGACAGGGGGAAATGGTGCCAGCGGGGCACAATCTGCTCAGGGTCAGCATAGGCAGGGAGATTTTAAGAGGTTCAGATCTGGGGGTTTCATAAATGGTCAGGGAGGTTTTCGTCAGGGCCAGCAGGGTCAGCACGACCAACAGGGTCAACAGAAGCAGTTTCATCAGGGCCATCATGGTCAGGGGAGGAATGGCAATGGCCACCAGCGCCGTGGGAAGCAGGGTCGGAGAGGGAGGAACTTTCTGGGGAAATGCTTCATTTGTGGCAAGATTGACCACAAGCCCCAGGAGTGTCCTGATAGGGGCAGGGCCCCACAACAGCAGCAGTAGGGTGCTCAACATGAGCCCCAGAGACCTATGTTTTTCGTCACCCTCCCAGCAGCACCATAGATGCCATCTTTGCCACCCATCCCAGCGGTCCCAGCCCAGTAGGGACAGCTTCAGTACGGGCGAGTTTACCAACTCCATCATGCCGCAGTCCTACACGATCCACCTTCCATTGAGGGTATGTTCTCTATTCAGGGGACTATGGGGCGTATTTTATTTGATACGGGGGCCACTCACTGTTTTATTGCCACGAGATTTGCATGCACCTTGGGGTTGTTAGACACTGCAGAGAGCACGATTACTTGCGTAGATTCACCGTTGAGTAGGGGTTTCGTGATTTTCCTTATTTGTAGAGGTGTGGGTATAGAGATCAGGAGATTTACTTTACCCGTTGATATGTTAGTACTAGAGATGACTGAGTACGATGCGATTGTTGGTATGGATTGGCTAGTTGTGTACTGAGCCATGATTGATTATTTCAGTAGGATTATTATCTTTGCCATTCCCGGGCAAGAGATATTTTTAGTGGCGATGCCTAGCCCCGAGGGAGGATCGTCCACTCACTTGTATTATATAGAGGAGGAGACCTCTAAGGAAGTGGTAATACCACTTGATTCGATTTCCGTTGTTAGTGAGTTCGCTGATGTATTCCAGGATATGCCCGGATTACCTCCTAGTAAGGAGATAAATATTGTTATCAATTTGACGTTGGGCACTCGGCCAATTGCCCGCGCACCTTACCGTATAGCTCCAGCGGAGATTAGAGAGCTAAGGGATTAGATAGAGCAGTTGTTGGGTTAGGGGTTTATCCGAAGGAGTACTTTGCCATGGGGTGCCCCTGTGTTATTCATAAAGAAGAGGGATGGATCGTTGAGATTATGTGTAGATTACCGGGAGTTGAATAAAGTCACGATACGGAATAAGTATCCCTTGCCCCGAATCGATGACTTATTTGACCAGTTGAGAGGAGATTTCTTCTTCTCAAAGATTGATTTGCGATCGGGATACCATCAGTTACGTATCAGGGAACAGGACGTCTCGAAGACTGCTTTCTTGATGAGATATGGTTCCTACAAATTTCGGGTCATGCCTTTTGCTTGACCAACGCTCCAGCCATGTTTATGGACTTAATGAATAGGGTGTTCAGAGAGTTCCTAGACCAGTTCGTCATCGTCTTTATTGATGATATTCTGGTTTACTCCCAGACAGAAGAGGAGCATGCCTAGCATTTGAGGCAGGTTTTGCAGACGATGCGTCAGAAAGAATTATATGCAAAGTATGAAAAGTGTGGATTTTGGCTGAAGGAGGTTCAGTTTTTGGAGCATATCATTTCAGACCGGGGGATATCTGTTAATCCAGGGAAGGTATCCGTCGTGAGGGACTGGGGACAACCCATGACACCGACTGAGATTCGTAGTTTCTTGGGCCTAGCAGGATACTACAGGAGGTTTATTCGGGGTTTCTCAAAGATAGCGGGTCCTTTGACACATCTGACTCGCAAAGGTGTGCCATTCATCTAGAGCGATGCTTGTCAGTTGGCATTTGATGAGTTGAAGGACAAGTTAACCTCAGCGCCCGTGTTAGAATTACCCAGACCGTGAGTTAAGTATCTAGTCTACACCGATGCGTCCTTACAAGGACTTGGAGGTGTGCTGCAACAGGAGAGTCATGCCATAGCTTATGCTTCCCATAAGCTTAAGCCTCACGAGAAGAATTACCCCACCCACGACATGGAATTAGCGGCAGTCATATTCGCTCTTCGTATTTGGAGACACTATCTCCCGAGGGAGAAATCTCGATTGTTCATAGACCACAAGTCTCTACAATACCTCTTCACGCAGAAGGAACTGAATATGCGTCAACGTCGGTGGCTTGAGTTTATGAAGGATTATCAGTTTGATATCCAATATCACCCAGGGAAGGCTAACATGGTAGCAGACGCGTTGAGCCGTAGTCCAGTAGATGAGGTGGCCGAGGTGTGGAAAGCTAAATGGAAGGAATTTGGACACCAGGATGAAGTGGCCCGATCGTTCATGTCTGTGATGACTTTTACACCTCAGATTGTTACGAGAGTGATAAAGGCACATGCAAATGACTCGTTCTGTCAGGAGCAGATAGTTCGATTACTAGCAGAGGGAGCCGAGTCCTATACCGTTAGTTCAGACGAGGGATTATGCTTAAATGGGAGACTGGTCGTTCTAAAAGGGGAAGACTTACGACACAAGGTAATGACAGAGCCGCACGACTCACGGTTCGCGGTACACCCTGGTGGGGATAAAATGTACCAAGACATGAGATGACAGTACTGGTGGAGCGAAATGAAGAGAGATATCGCTGTGTTCATTTCCAAATGCGCCACTTGTTAGCTAGTAAAGGTAGACCACCAGAAATCAGCAGGACTTCTACAGCGATTAGAGGTTTCGATGTGGATTTGGGAGAGCATATCCATGGACTTTATCTCGGGGTTACCTACATAACAGAGGGGTCACGAATCCATATGGGTAATTGTGGATAGGTTGACTAAAGTTGCTCATTTTCTACCCGTGAGGACAGACTAAACAACGGGACAGTATGCCCAGATTTTCATTGCGAAGATTGTGAGACTTCACGGCATGCTTCTAAATATCGTGTCTGACCGAGATAAGATATTTATTTCACAATTTTGGGAGAGTTTTCAGGAGGCCATGGGTACCGAGTTGCGGCTGAGTACGGCATATCACCCGCAGATTGATGGGCAAATAGAGCGGACAAATCAGATGTTGGAGGACATGTTACGTATGTGCATCTTAGACTTTGGAGGTGGTTGGGAGCAGTACCTTCCACTGGTGGAGTTTGATTATAATAAATCCTATCAGTTCACCATTGGCATGGCTCCATTCGAGGCCTTGTATGGTAGGCCTTGTCGTTCCCTAGCATGTTGGTTAGAGGTGGGGGATAACAAACTCCTTGGGCCGGAAGTGATTCAGGACACTTCGACAAGAATATAGATGATACGGAGCCGTATTCAGGTAGCTCAGGACCGGTAGAAGAGCTATGCTGATGCCAAGAGGTTCTTTAGATAATTCAAGGTGGGGGACCAGGTGTTACTCAGAGTATCTCCTATGAAGGGGATTATGCATTTTAGGAAGAAGGGGAAGCTGGCACCAAGATATGTGGGGCCATTTCCTATCATCGAGAGGATTGGGCCAGTTGCGTATAGACTCGGGTTACCGGAGTACTTGCATAGGATTCATGATGTGTTTCATTTTTTCTCGCCAAGGAAATATCTTAGGGACGATTTGGACCATACTCACATTGCTTTAGAGGACATCGATCTTCAGCCTGATAGTTCCTACGAGGAGGGGCTGATCGCTATTCTGGACCACAGGGAGAGGAAACTGAGGTCGAAGATAGTACCATTAGTACGTGTACAATGGCGGCATCATAATGCCGAGGAGTCCACATGGGAGCGCGAGGATGATATGCACGAACGTTATCCAGAGTTATTTTTACCAGGGACTCTTTAATTCCGAATTTCGGGACGAAATTCTATTATTAGGGGGAAGTATGTAATACCCCATAATTTTATTGATTTTTATTTAAGGGATCAATTAAATTAAATGAGAATTAATTGGGAATTAATCCGGAAATAAATACTAGCGAGATGTGAGTTGGTATTTGATTATGATGTTAAAATTGAATATTTCATAAGTATTGAAAATATTAAAGTTGTCGCGAGGCTGAAATACGACAATTTGGAAATTTAGTTGGAACGCGCGTGTCAGTCGCGTCAGGAATGAAATTATTTAAATTAAAAAGTAAATTATATTTTTTATCAACCGAATGGTCATTTTGAGTGCGCCAACGAATCTGGAAGGGTCGAAATAGTTAGAAAACACTAGCCGGGGGTTTAGTTTGGGTCCCGGGGCATTTTTAGGCCAAACCGGTAACCTAGAAGGGTATTTTGGTAATTTTAAAAATAAGGAGATTAAAACCCACGAATTTTTTAAGTTAATTAACGATTATTAAAAGACCCACTAAGGCCATTATCAGCCAAAAGTGAGAGAGTGGGCTACGAAGGTTTTGAGAGAAGTTAAAAGAGAGGCTAGAGGGTTTATTACCAAACCATCTCCCCATCACCAGAAATTGGAAAGGATTTGTGATCGGAAAGAGGAGAGAATCAACCTTGAATCATTGACAGCAATCTGAAGAACGAATCTAAGGCAGGTGATTTGATATTTTTAAGTGCATTGAATATTTCTTCAATGTTTAGTGTAGGAACTATTTTGTCTTGAAAATTTTGAGGAAAACATAATGAAATTGTTGTAGAAACTCTAAAGTTGGGTTAGCAATTGCATGTAGAATGGTTATGGACGAATTTGGTATTTGAATACTTAACTTTGATGATTTCAAAACAGATTTATGATGAGTAATTAGGAATATATAATTATGGGTTCATGTTCATAGGGTTTGGGATAAAATTTGGGGATTAATGATAATTACATGTAGATTAGGAGGATTTGCCAAAAAAATATGTTAAGAAACGACCTAAGAGGATTTAGTGAAGTTTAAGAGCATTAAAATGAGATTGGGATGATCTTAGGATGAATTTAGAGAAGAGAAAGATTGAGAAAAATGAATTGGGAATTTTCTAGGCGTATTCTGCCATCTCGTTAGAAGACCTGCCCAGATCGTTCAAATGACCTCGTTTGAATGATACTTCTAACGAGATGACAGTACCCCTTCTAACGAGTTGGTAGTTCGTTAGAAGCCATTCGTTCGAACGACCTCGTTCGAACGAGATTTCTAACGAGTTGACAGAATGGCCTTTCAGGCCTGATTTTATTTCGAACCTCCAGAAGACTTGTATCATTGAGTGTAATACTTCCCTTGTTGATTTGTGGATATAGTTTTGAAATTGGAAGTACGTCGAGGATTAAAACTTAGAGTTTTGAAGTAAACGGGATGATATTTATGGGTTAGCTAAAACTTCGACATGGGAGAGTTGATAACTTTAATGTATATAAATCGGGGACTTGTAAACGTGTGACATGAATACGGTATGGAAATAAGAAATATACCTCTATTAATGTTATTGGATACCTAAGATGTGCGAATGCTTGGTATATGTAGTTATCTGTGTATAACATACCTACCATACTTGCTATCATAGGAGGTCAGCGTTCGATCAAGGTCATCTAATCTTTGTGTGCCTACGGGGGGGATTTAGATTGGTACCTCGAGGACATAGGTCAGAGAAGGACTTATTGAGAAGTTAATAAGTCTGCTGATCATGGGAGCGTAGGTATGTACGTGACCCATGTGATGTGGACTATGTTCGCCTCCATTATGTGTGATTGTTGTTTATTGAAAATGATTCCTGAGAGATTTGGAATACGTGATCCTTATATACGTGATGTACCGGGATGGGATAGCAGAGTATGTGTGCACCGCAACTTAGTCTCGGGGTGCCAGTATTGTATATTTATGATGAGAATAATATACTGCTAATTGAAATGAACTGTCATAAATAAATGTAAGTGTGAATAATAGAAATATTTTAGTAGAGTTAAAAATGGAAAATCTCTAGTTATTAGCATGACTAATATGGGAACTAAAAAGGAAAGTAAAACCCTCTGTTTAAATTAAGATGTCGGGATTTAAGTCGTGAATCGTATAGAAATGTTAGATTGTGTATTGGACTAGTTAGATATGGAAATAACTAGAACGAGTACGGGTACGATAGGAGTGCACAATTAGTTGAGAGGTGAGGAACTCATGGGAGTGCACGCACTATCATGTACTTTATATTCACTATTTAATTATATTAAACACTTGTTGTATTTTAAAATCTTTTTCACAATCGAGCTCTGACTCGTTTGCTTTCAAATTTATTTTTGTAAAAACCTTTTTAGGTGCCCAGCCACAAGGACACCAAGCATAGGAGTTCTATTCCCGCGACGTGTTGTAGCTGCTGTGGAAGTTACAGGACCTCGATAGTAGACGCCTCCACTTTATATCTTGACTCTACTTCAGATTTCTTCATCTACAGGGCATGGCGTCCCTTTCCTTTCAGAGACATCTTATTTACTCAGTCTCTATTTTATATTTTGGATTGTAACTAAATTAATGATTCAGGCTTGTATTTGTTTATTTCAGTATTCGGATTGTTGTGAGGTGTATTCCTCCAGATTCAGTTTATTACATCGTTATTTTATTGTGACTGTGATGTGGTTGTGGTATCAGTAATTCATAATTTAAATTGGTTGTATGTAAATTGAATTCAATTAAAATTGACAACTCACTTTTTAAATATTAGGTGGCTACTAATGGTTAAAACATTTCTGACAGTGTTGCTATGAACTGAACCAACTTGACATTTTGAATTAATTTTCATAAAGGAGTAGCTACCCAGTATTTAATTAGTCGGGGTGTCACACATCCACACTATAATTACAGTCAACTGAGGGTTCATTTTTTGGTCCCCTGTCACCAGCAAGAGCCTCAAAGTTAGGCCCAAGGAAACAGCTTCGTCAGGGCCCGCATCGTTGAAATTCCTCAGACGCAAAGAATACATGATAGCCAAAAGAGAGATCACTCCCCCTAGTGACCAACGATTGAGCCACTGAATGGTAAATATGGAGAAACACCGCTAAGAGTGCCTAAGGAGAATGAGAAAATTCAGGCATAGTCACCGCTACACTAGGATTAATTCCCAATATGACAGAAAGCGCTTTGTAGGTCTGACATACCTCATCTAAGACAAAATGGAAAATGTGGTCTTCAAGGTACCAGAATTACATTGTTGCCGCCTACATGTTCCAATTAATATCCCAATTATGCCACAACGAGACTTAACGTAAGTTGAAAGATTCGTAGTCCATGTTATATAGGCACATAGCTTTTAGACTTTAGAGGTAGGAAGAGAATTTTGCGTGCATCGAAAGGTCCATTTGAGAAAAAATGGAGCAGAAAGAAAGAAATAAGAAGGAAGAGAAGGTGAGAATGGATGAAAACTACACCCTTTTTATACACAAAGGTCTTGGCTAAAGACAAGAAACTTAAGGAGCCCAAATGAATACCTATGCTACAAAGTACTCTGGGCTGCAAGAAAGTGCAATCAAAGCCTTAGGGTGATTTGACTTGACCCATATATCGATAGGCAGGACAAGGTGTATGCCGATCGGCAACCCCCATATTTTAGAAAAATTAATCTTTCCTTTTTTGTCAAAAACAAAAACTCAAAAAATAAATCCTTATTTTAAGACCCCGGGGTTATTTCTTCTAAACTTATCCATTTTTACACATCATTTCCCATCATATGTCTTTTCCTCGAGTTATTTAATCTTTTTTCTAAATAAATAACCCATTATTATTACAGTCTCAGCATCAAAGTAAAAAATGCATGTAAAATAAGTCATTAAAAAGGAATTATAATAAGTCATATATATACTGCCATTGCATGATTACATTTTTTAGGTAGAAGAAGAAATATAAAATACAAAACAACGGGACTCAGCCCAGAACCCATAATCTCTCTCTCTCCCTCTCTCTAAACCCTCAATCCCTATGGCGAACACACTTCCCCAACGACGAGATGTAGAACCTCCACTCCCTGAGATTGATCCCTCATCCAAGGTAGCAGGCAAAACCAGACAAGAAGGAATAAAATCCTTGCTATAAGTAGTCGCAAAGGCCACCCAGTCCCTGATGTCCTTTAGCCACGTGGTTAGCACCCGAACAGGCGACAAGCACAACAACAAAAATAAAAGGTAAACCAATTACTAAAAAGCAAAGAAAGAATTAAAAGGAGATAAGATAAGAAAAGAGAAAAATATACCTATGGCTAAAGGACATCCTCCATAAGCCCCACCAACCCCGAATTAATTATATTAGGGAGGTGCGGCAGGCTCAGTGATCCCCCTCTAGTCTAACAAAAATTAAAAGAGGACAGAGTGACCTGAATGAGCGGAGCCTCTTCTGTCGCTATCGCCAACAACGATATGCCACCTGTGCTGTCGATGGATCCCATCGTCCTTATCATATTGATTAGCACCTTCCTATTCCTATACCCAAGTAAGCCTAAGATTCCGTGACATTTCCAAACAACAACCCCTAAAATATGCCGGTCGACAACTCTGTGAAAAGTTTGTATAAAAAATTCCAGAAAATGCCAGAAAAATCCAAAAATTCTTCGAAAAAAATCCTAAAAATGCCAAACAAGTATTAATACATTTATTCACAAAGAAACCCATTTTAGTCTCATATAATCCCCAATTGGATTATTATTACACTCTTACCCCAACATAAAACCCTAAACGTATTCCGTAAAATGGTGCATCCTAAAAGTCCACAATAATTCCCCAGCGGAACCCAAAATCAAATGCTTCCCCAAATCCCCAGCGAAATTCCCAAACTAAAATTTCCCCCAATCTATCGACCATAAGAATTTTAGTTTCCCCAGTTCAGCTATCTCTTCTTAAAAAGATATTATCCACATTCAGATATCTATCCCTAGTAGAGTCTCGAAACAACACAATCCTCAACAAAACTGCAACCTATGTTACAATCACAAGTCCTCATAATTGAGCTCAAATCGTAGAATCGTTCATCCAAATTTAGGTCCTTAGAATTGACCTCGACACTCATAATCGATCGTCCAACTTTAGATCCTCATAATTGACCTTAGGTCGTATAATTGATCGTCTAACTTTTGGTCATCGGAATTGACCTTGGCCCACAGAATTGGTCTTTTCAAGTTTAGGACCTCAGAATTAACCTCGACCCTCATAATCGGTCATCCAAATTTAGATCCTCATAATTTACCTCAGCCTACAGAATCGATCGTCCAACTTAAGGTCCTCAGAATTGACCTCAAACCATAAAATCGATCATCTAACTTTAGGTCCTCAGAATTTACCTTGGTCCACATAATCGATATCCTTAAATTTAGGTGATAAAAATTGACCTTCACCCTCAGAATCGGTCTCCATCACTTTAGGTCCTCAGAATTGACCTCGACCCTCAGAATCGATTGTCCAACTTTAGGTCCTCAGAATTGATCTCGGCCCACAGAATCGATCTCCTCAACTTTAGGTCCTCAAAATTGAACTCAACCCTTAGAATCGGTCCTTACAACTTTACGTCCTTAGAATTGACCTCGACCCACAGAATCGATCATCCCCATCATTACACTAGGTTCGCGGAATCGACCTCGGCATTTTGAACCGGTCATTCTCATCCCGTTGGTCCATAGAATTAATCTCTTTCTCAAATATTCATATGTTTTCTATTCGACAGCTTTCACTTATTCCAAGCTTGCCTGTCGAGGGGCTCTATAGACACCACATTATAAAATTACTCTAAGACTCTCTTTAGGCCCCTAGAACTTCCTCCTTCATCATAGAACCCTAGGTCATACTCTGAGTACCGATCTAGAGGCCATCGCGTGCCCTAGGCCCCATTTAACTCTCGTCAAATTTCTTGCCTAAGCAAAAAATTAATGAATCTTCAAATGGCTCTGAATCCCCTTTCTAACGGATTACCCCATGCATAAACCGGACTTACGGTTCAGATGAACGGTCCATTTTACTATAAAAAAAACTGATCCGCAGTCCATCGATTTGGGCCTCGTTTTGAGCCTAATCAATTTCCTTGACCGCGAACTTCAAATATATATGAATCACCTTTCCAATAGTCCACCCCATGCATGAATCGGCCATACGGTTCAGACAAACGATCCATTTTCCTTGAAAACATAATCGGATACCACCGGGCGCTCCTGGACTCCGTTTGACTCCCTTCACCTCTTCATCTTGAATGAGACTGAATTGATCTTCAAAGGACTCTAAATACTATTTCCAACGGTTCACCCCATGCACGAATTAGCCTTACGGTACGGACTAACGACCTGTTTTACTCCGAAGAGTCACCACGCATTTTTGGGTCCTATTTAAAAGGGTCAACTGTTTGAACCGAACGAGACTAAATTAATATTTTAAGGTCTCTAAATACCCTTTCCAACATTCCATCCCGTGCGTGAATCGGCCTTACGATTCGGACGAACGGTCCATTTTCCTTCGAGAATCTCTTATCCAAAAAGCCTTTTGGCATTTTTGAGTCCCGTTGGACCACATTCAACTCTTGAAATTGGTAGAAAACTAATGGATTCTTAAAGGTCTCTGAATAACCTTTCCAACGGTATGCCCCGTGTGTGATTCGGACTTACGAATTGCATTTTACGACCGTTTTTCTGAGAAATCTGTGTGAGTTTTTCGAATGGCAAATCCATTTCTCTACCTATCGGTAGTGTGTCTATGTTTTCTTGTTGATAGGTAGGTCAAGTACAATATCTATTGGCACCCCCTTGACCCTATAAAAGTAGATCACGAGCTCACTTCGAAAGGCAATTAAGAAACATCCCTCTTAGTGATCTCAGTAACATTCTCGAAGTCATTGTGGTTTCCCTATTGAAACCTCTCCTCTACATTCCGTTTCCATTTCTTTCACACCCAATTTATCTAAATACCTTCCCCCTCCTCCTACCATCTTCACCCATTTGCAAGGGCAGCCATTCAATAATCAAGATCAACCTTAAAGTCTCCAAAGAAGGTCCAAACATTTTTCTCTCTTTAAATTTCCTTATTTTCGCATTAGTTATTTAATTATTACTTTAGAATATCACATTTGTTAGTTCACACATATTAATATCCCATTTTTATTAGTAGTATTGCACATAATATATTTTCTATAAAAAATCCAAAAACAAGAAAATGAGGGTTTGCTTATAAATTCCAAACGAGATTCCTTACTGCATTTTTTTAGCTAAAAACATCATTTTCCACACACGCACATCTAAATAAAATCCCTACTTGGATTTATGGGATAAACCCCACCCTCGTGTTGCATGCGAACTACATGGGCTTTGATGCCTTTTTAGGCTATGTAGGCATCTCGGGTAAAAACCTGAGACTCGAGTCCTTCCTTCATATTTTTATTCATGTATTATTTTTATACATTATATTTGTGATTCATGCTCGCGTTTTGTCCAATTTATACCGCCGTCTTTCTATAAATAATCAGTGACCCGACAAATTCACACATTATATTTTTTATTCTTATTTTTGGGAACACTGCTACGGATGACCTCACTCCGCCTTTCTCCATGAAGTGAGTTGAGAAATTCCATTCCCCATTTATATATACACGCGGACACATTTCACGAAGTTATTAACGAGAATAATAACATATGCCCATGAGAGACCGAAAGGGCGGTATGGGTGCCTAAAACCTTCCCATTCCATAATTTAGCTCCCGAATCCTTGAACTAATTGGTTTCGCAAGAATCAGTATGTCTTTGATGCCGTTTTGTCGAGGCGACAACATTTCTTTTGCATGTTTTGTGCAAAATAGATTGGCGACTCTATCTATTTACATCACCTTACATTGACAAAGGCCAAAGTTCCATTATAAAGGGAACAATACCTTCTTCTTCTCTCCCTCCAACCATGCCTGTGAGCTTCGAAACCCCCTCGAATGAGGAGGAAAGAAATGGGGTGGACACAGTACCCGTGTCTATTTTGACTACAATAATGAAGGTACAAATGAATCGTTAATTTTTTATTGTCATATTTTTCCTTGGATAAAAAAAACTCATGTAGGTTTCTTTAGGCCGATCTATTTCCAATAAGATTAAACCAGGTCTTCATAAAGTTTCCAAGGTCGACATTCTATTCTGTATACTATGTTATGAATAATAATTATTTTTTTGTTCTTTGTATTGATTCATCTTTTTTTAGTATGTTTCTTTATTCAACTTCTAAGTGGGGATTCTAGGCTCTGTTTTACCAATTTTCCAAAAGACAAAGCTCAAAGGTAATGCTTAAAAGCTTATTTGTAATGAATTTGACCAGTAATGCTCCTTATCTATTATCCATATTGCAAGTATAAGAAAAATTTTGAACTCTTAATACAATTCATTTCTATAGTTAGGGGTGAGTGAGAACAGGTGGTGGTTTAGCACTTGGGCAGTTAAAAATTATGTAAATGCTCAATTTAGATATTCCAATGAATTAAGTCATATAGTTAGGGTAAGGGATAAAGTTAATTAGTTTGGAACCCCTTTCACTATCTCGCGTAAAAGCATTGCCATAACTAAAATTTATGTTCTTGTTTAATCTTCCTGCCTTGTAAGTCATCAGGGAGGGTCTATTCAACCCCATATACGATCTAATAAAATTTGTGGGGGTGTTGTCCTTCTTTCTTAAAAAAATATTCGAACCTTGCTTTGTTCATATTGATGTAATTTTTTCTTTTGTTACGTTCGTATCCCATATTCGTGCTTCTTCGCACCTATTAATGGGGAGATGGACTTTGCTTCGTAAAAGTGTAGAAGTTGAATTCTCTCTGCTTTATAGTCTATGTAGTATGACATTACCTAATGCATGCATAATTAGTATTAGATTTTATGCTTATTCTTGCCACGATCAAACTCTAATAATATGGTAGCATTTCTGTATTTTTATTACATGGTATTATTTTAGATGCCATGTTACATGGGTATGAACTTATTAATTTTTTTTCAATTACTCACACTCTTCGTTCACATATTCTATTATCATCTCTAGTTGATCTTGGTCTACTGGTAAGTGGACACATCATATGCCCCTCTCTCTTCGATTCACCACTGTTTCTATGGCTAGTGTGCATTCAGATTGATCGTTCTATCGTGCTGTTGGGATTAACTCAGTGACATCTAGGCATATGTTAACTGGCTCGAGCTCAAATCATTATACCTTATCTAATGGTTCTTATTAGTATCCGATTAGTTTTTATTTCGTTACAGTTGATGTGAGAAAAATTATTCTAATAATAATAACTGATTTTAACTTATGATTAAACTCTGTATGTTCAAAATCTGGATGTTATAAAAGTTACCCATGAATTGCAGCTCTGGTTAAACTCTATTCATTTAATCCACTTGGGATACTCCTTTTCTTGACATCCTCCAAAATTTTCAAATCATCCTTTATGTACCCCTCTTTGACACTGAATATTCTTAATGGTTAAACGATGTGTGAAATATTGTCAAAATAATGAATGGAAGAACATGAAATGTTGTTATTCATGTACAAATGATTTATTCGATTAAATGGTGTAGTTAGTTACATAAATTATATTATTCGGGGACTAATGTGGTTTTGCTATATTTTGGGACACGTGTATTGTCTAAGTGAGAAAATACATGACAATAACTTCACTGTCTCGGCCATACACGAAGACATTCCTCAAAAAGAGCGAGATGCAATAGTGCAAGAATTACGATCTGGAATAATTCGCGTTTTGAAAGAGATTCATACCGAGCAAAAACCTGCACTAGAATAGCAAAATCCAAACATTCATTCTTTTCAGAATTATAGTGTTTGGGCCAGGGGGCTGGATGTTCAACAGGTAAGTCTCATTGTTTCAATTTTCCTTTTATTTTCTTTGAGATATTGTCCTATGACTAGGTTTATAATGTTTCATACCATATTACCTTGACATATAACTAGGGATCAATTGAATAAGATAATCGTGTAGTGGTAGCAATTTTGTTGATTTTTATGTACGTCGTGTCTAAGCGTGCATTCAGATTGATAGTGTAAGGTGCATTCAGATTGATCATGTAATGTGTATGAAAATGTAAAAGTTTTACTTAAAATGTTAGCTTCATAATGGAATAATTTGGGATAATTTGCAATTTAGCGTTTTATCCCTTTATAATAAAAATATTGTATACTAAATGTTGATGTAAAAAACTAGATTGCTCTAATTATTCAATCACAGATAAATAAATAAGATAAAGATTTTTAAAGTGGTTCGGCTAGGAATAAAGCCTACGTCCACTGTTATGTTATTGCTGAGTGTTTGTGGAATTCTTGATTACAAGTTCTCTCAAGAAATTTCGGTCCCCCTTGAATGAGGATGATACAAGGTATTTATTGCCTTGAGGCTGTACATGAAAGGTTCGATACATTAAATGACATACATATGAAAGGGTAATACATTTAATGCAGAGTACGTGCCAAGAATATAAGCATTCAATGAATATCTGAACTGTTGATTATCTGGCAATTAATGATACGACCGAGATGCAGCTCGGACCGCCATAGCTTGTTCGCTGATCAGGAGTTCCTCGGAACATTAGAGTACCTCGGTGTGATAGAGTTCCTCGATGTATTCTCATTGCTCGGAAAAAAGCATGGTTGGTCGGGAAATGATCTTCCTCGCTGCTATTGTGCCACGTAGATTGACACGTGTCTTCGTATTATTCGTCCACATCAGCATATTAATTTTGGTATCAACAGAAGCCCCCAATGTTTCATATTTCGAATTTTGAGGAGTATGTAACATTCTTTCTCGGTATATGACAATATTAAATGACCTTCCTGGTTTTCAGGAACCTTGTACTCAAATTTCCTTCTTATTTCGCTGTTTTCCGCCTTTTTTATAAGCGCTTCGATCTTCGTGCAATTTTTGTCCTTTTAGCCGCCGGAAGTTCAGTAGTTTCTTTTTAGTAATCATTTCTTTCACTGCTTCCCAATGCAAAGTATTTAAACTGCTTTGGTAACCATACCGTCGTTTACGTTTTCCATTTTCTGCATTCAAGCTTTCTATTCTCTTCTTCTCTCTTGTGCGTTCATCCTTATTTCCGTTCGTTGCCAACATACCTCCTTTCTTTCTGTAAGATATTCTTCCTTTCTTCTGTATCTCTTTTATTCAATATGGTTTATATTGTGGAGTCTGTTGAGAAAATCCGTTCTGATTTTTCCATTCCTTCGTGGGTAACTCTAGAGGTTCTTTCTGAGCCTTTAGATTACTTTCGATTGGCTGAGGGACATTGGTTCCCCAGTCTTTTTGTTGCTGAATGTGGTTTTTCCTTTCCACCAAACCCATTATGTCTTGAGTTTTGTCAATATTTTGATCTTGTTCCTGCAAAAATAGCCCCCAATTCATGGAGAATAATTAATGGGGTGCACAAATTAAACCTAACTCATGGGACTCGTATTGGGATCCCTGAAATTATGTTTTGTTATAAATGGGCTATTCTAGATAATATTTATTATTTAAAAACTAGGTATCTGAATAGGGCTCTTGTATTTAATCTCCCTGACTCAAATAGGGATTATTTTGAGCATGGGTTGATCATAAAAAATTGGCAACATGCGCCTTTAGCTGGGGATGAAGCGTACAACGGTCCCAGATGCCCCCCATATGGCAATGGGATAGGTTTATTTTTCATTTTATTTTACTTATAAAATTATGCTTTCATCATGTTTGATAAAATGTATGACCGATATTTCATTATGTATCTATTTGCAGTTGATAGCAAAAGAAAAACTCCAAAGGAATCAGAAGTGAATATTAAACATCTGAAACTTATCTGGGGTTTGCATAAGACGATTGCTGACGAGCATATTAGGTCTGCGTCATATTTGCTACAGTATAGGAGTTACACAACCTCTTATACTGCTCGCCCTGTTGAACCAGCTTCAACTCCAGAAGGTTCATCTTCAGATTCTCATATCCCTTTATCTCAAAGAATGGGCAAGAAAAGAGCTCCTCCTGCTCTATTTGATGAAATTTCTTCTGCTGTTGGAGCCAAGAAAGGCAAAACTGATGTCCCAGAAGGGACTAAAAAAGTAGATGCTGGGTCCTCTAAAGCTGCCGAGAAGCCCCCAGTGGCCCCGAGCAAGAAAAATGCTCCTACAGATGTAATTACAATTTCCCCGACCAAGACTTCTTCCTTGGTTGATGCTGCTGACCCTCCTTTGAAGAGATTGAGGAAATCATCCTCAGTTAATCTTGCTGGAACTGCATCTTCTCTACCAGCTGGTGGTAGTAGTGTTTCAAACATCATTCTTCCGAGTTCTTCAATGAGCTCAGTTATACCCAAGGTTCTCGGTGTGGATGAAAAAATTCCTAGGGATACACTAACATCCTTAGCTGCTCGTCATCTTTCTTCAGTAAATTTCTCATACCTTTGGTCTTTCTTTCTTTTTGAATTCTTGTATTTGTGTTGACTTTATTGTTTTTCTTATCTTTCAGCTGGTGAACTGCTTCAAACCATCGTGAAGAAAGATCAAGTTATTAAAGCTTCCAGTTCCTCGTCCGATGTTGACGATGCTTTGTTGGGTTTATCCCAATCTGTGAAGGAATCTCGCCAACAGTACATCGAGGAGAAAACTGTTTGGGAGAAAAAGCTGGCTGTGGCTGAGGCTGATAAGATGAAGATGGCTGAAACCTCCAAGAATTTGGAGGAGAAAGTTAAAGTTTTGGAGGTTAAACATCAGGACTCTGATGATAAGTTGAAGAAGGCAGAGGAAGAATTATCTACTCTGCGAGATATCAAGGTTAAGAAAGAGGAATTGGAAGTGAAACTCTCCTCGGAGAGATTGAGGAGAAAGGTCGCAATCAAGAAAAATTTCAGTGCTGGTTGGGAGAAAGGATGGGAGAGAGGGATAGCTGCAATGACATCCCAAGTCCAATATGGGAAGTTGAAATACTTCCATGAAGGCTGGGTAGCTGCTCTGCAAGAGCTAAAGGTCCAAGACGATTCTGATCTATTCCAATAACATCTCCCTGATCCTCCTCCCCCAATTGTGGAAGAAGAAGAAGATGAGCCTGCCTCAGATGAATCTTCTATGGCTATGGGTGATCAAGTTTCTGCCTCTCAACCCTCTGCCACCGAGGACGTTTCTTCCATGCCTCCTCCTCCCGAGAAGATTCCTACCGATCAAGCTGTTGTTACCTCCGAGCAACCGAGCTCCTCGTCCCAGCCTCCCGAGAAAGTCTTGGGGGACAAGGAAAAGGTGTGAAGTTGTTCGGTATCATTTCTATATTTCCTTGTAATCGAACAATGTAACTTTTTTGATGATCTAATAAAATATATCTTTGCTCATCTTTGTTGTTGATGATTTATATTTGTTGATTGTTGTCTTTTTCTCGTCCTTAGTTTGTTGCTAGAATGGAATTGATCTCTTCACATGATACTGAGCTGATGCAGCAATGTCACCAATATTATAAGGCTGGTCATACAATCCTTAGTACATCAGAAATTGTCGACATCCTTGGTCATGGTGCCTCAGAATAAGCAGTTGAGGCTTACCGGTATCTGAAGGATTTGCTTGATAGATCTGTGGCCAATAATGTGGCGTATTACGAACTGATCGAGGAACTTCATGGTTCCATAGAGGATCTCCAAGGTCAGCACAATGAATCAATGGCTTTGTTACACAAAGATTATGAAAATAGATACCAACAACTTTCTTCTGAAACAGGCCATAAGAAGATCATTGCTGCATATGATATTAGGGAAAGGACCCTAAAAGGTGAAGTTGAAGCCTGCAGACAAATTGCTGAGATCCTGGAACAAGAAAATAATAATTTGCAGAAAAAATTGGCTCAATATGAATCTGCTGCTTCATCTTCTACTGCATTAATACCAGTTACTGATGAAGGCTTCTCGTTCTTAGAGGTCGAAAACACCAAACTAAGGCAAGAGCTGGAGGACTTAAGAAGATCTGCCATTTCTGGAACTGCTCGGGGACGAGGAAGAGGTTCTCGGGGGCGAGGAAGAGTCCTCAGCTAAAATGTTGAAGAGGCTCGCACTCAGTCTACTCTGGAAACTCAAGCATTCCAGTTGAAAGTAAAAGACCGTGCTCTGACTGAAATGTCCAATAAAAATCTGTCTCTGGAAGATCAGCTTACATCGGCGAAGTCTGCCTTGCATAATAAGGATCTTTTTGCCAAAAGCCTTCATGAACAATTGGATAGATTAACCTTCCAATTCCATAAACAGCCAAGGGAATTCTGGATGGCAGGATACAATGAAGCCCTTGTTCACCTGGATGCTCGTATAGAACACGCCAACAATGAAGGTTACAAGCAAGGATGGTTAAACGCACTGGGTGTGTTAAAATTGGAGCAAGGGCATTTTTTATGGGACTATCATGCTCCATCATTATTAGACCTGCCTGTACCACCTTTCAAATTGGACATGGCATGGATCCCAGCTCGTTCTATTCCTCGGAGCCTAATTTCAAAATACTTTGGTGATTATAGCCTTCATTCCCAAGTTGAATTATCTCGTCCTGAGCATCTCTTGGATACACCTTCTGTTATGAACGTCAGAATGCTCAGAGATGTTAATTTCATCAATTCTCCCCTTTGCCTAGAAGACCCTCCTGCCGGCGAGGAGCCTGCTTCACAAAATAAAGGAAAGAAACCAATAGAATAGGTTTTCAATGTAACAGTTAGTACATTTATGTAACTTGTAATTTAGATTAATGAAAAGATTTTCATTTTCTGTTTGCCAATTTTGCTATTGTCTTGTGTTTATAAAACACCTTTATATTTGCACATATGTATCTGTTAAAAAGATAACAATAATATTGTTCATTAAGCAACTTAATAAAAAGTTACAAGTATCAGTAATGTTTCTCGATCACTTAATAATAAAGTAATGAGTAAAAATGTTCAAACTGTTTCCAACCAACCAAGGTGGGTGAATAATGTTTGTCGACCAATTACAGTTGATGGGTTTTTATCCCCGACCAGCTATACTTGGTTCAATTATAAAAATGCGTCCGACCAACTAAGATCAATAATTTGTCCTCGCCGACCAACTACAGTTATTGGGTTTTTATCCCCGACCAACTACAGTTGATGGGTTTTTGAATATTTTGTTCTTCAAAGAACTCTTTGTAATAATATTACCTCCCGACCAACATAAGTTGTAATACGAGAGTATATTTTTATCTTACCAACCGTAATTGATCACGCTGGTGTAGCTGGTGTATACCTTTTAACCAAAGGAATATTTTTGGCTCCTTAGAGCTGTCCTCCTAATCAAAGAAGGTTGGCTACTTATAGCACTTTTGCTCCGTAGAGCTGTCCTCCTAACCAAAGGAGGTTGGCTACTTATAGCACTTTTGCTCCGTAGAGCTGTCCTCCTAACCAAAGGAGGTTGGCTACTTATAGCACTTTTGCTCCGTAGAGCTGTCCTCCTAACCAAAGGAGGTTGGCTACTTATAGCACTTTTGCTCCGTAGAGCTGTCCTCCTAACCAAAGGAGGTTGGCTCCTTAGAGCACTTTTGCTCCGTAGAGCTGTCCGCCTAACCAAAGGAGGTTGGCTCCTTAGAGCACTTTTGTTGTGTAGTGTATTACACTAGTATTCCCCGAAAAACTTTCAACCATAAAGAAAATGGCGAAACATCCTCATTTTATTCATAATGAAAGAAATGCTTTACATTTGACATCACTGATAATACTTGCGCAGGTGTTCAGCATTCCATGCGTTCTTAAATTCCTCTCCTTCTAGAGTTGCTATTCTGTAAGTTCCTGGTCAAACAACCTCTGTAACTCGGTAAGGTCCATGCCAGTTTGCTTCCAGTTTATTCTGCTTCTGAATGACCTTCTTTAGCACATAATCCCCCTCTTTTAGATCACATTTCTTTACCCTTTTGTTGTAAAACAGAGCTGTTCGTTGTTGATAAGCAGCATTCCTAATAGCTGCCTCTTCTCTGACTTCCTCGAGCATATCCAAATCCAGTCTTCTCATCAAATCACTGATCGGAGAATTGAAATTTAACACCCTGTGTGTTGGTAGGCCCAACTCGGCAGGTATCACAGCCTCACTTCCAAATGCTAGCATATATGGTGATTCTCCTGTTGCTGCTCGGGGAGTTGTTCGGTAAGCCCACAAAACTGACTGTAGCTCATTAATCCAATTTGCTTTAGCTTCACTTAACCTCTTCTTCAACCCATTTAGTAATGTTCTGTTCGTCACCTCAGTCTGTCCATTGCTTTGGGGATGGCCTGGTGCTGAATGAAACTTCAAGACGTTCGACTGATGACAATAGGCAGCAAATTCTTCATTATCAAATTGCGTTCCATGGTCTGTGATGAAAGCGTGGGGGAGACCATATCGACAAATGATATTCTTCCATATGAACTGATACACCTTCTCGTACGTCATATCAATTAGTGGTTCAGCTTCCACCCACTTAGTAAAATAGTCTACTGCCACGACGAGATACTTGAACCTTCCTCGGGTTGTCGGCAGTGGTCCAACCAGATCAATTCCCCACATGGCAAATGGCCAAGGTGATGTTATGGGTGTCAACAATGCCTGTGGAGTTCTTCGGATGGAGGAAAAACGTTGGCACTTGTCACACTTCTTAGCATAGGCTATACAATCAGCCCTCATCGTCGGCCAGTAGTATCCCTGTGTCATTACCCTTTGCAAAAGTGTCCGACCTGCTACATGAGCACCACAAGATCCTTCATGAATTTCTTCAATCAATTCTTTGACTTCTGATGGATGCACACATCTCTGCAAACCTGCCATAATTCCTCGTCTATACAAAACACCATTAGTTAACACAGACCGAGCAACTTTATACTTCAATTTCTTGGCAGCTAGTTTGTCCTCCGGCAATTCTCCTTCTTCAATGTATGCTCTGATAGGATCCATCCAAGATGGTCCTAAATCAAGGGTAATAATCTTCACCGTCAGATCTTCTTCTATGCTCCGACTTTCTAATACTTCAATTGGTATTATTCTTCGCAGCTCGGTGCGCGTAGCTGACGCTAGTCGGGCCAATGCGTCTGCTCTAGCATTCTCCATTCTCGGTATCCTCACCAATTGAATAGCATCAAATTCTGTCAATAACTCCATCACTTTTGCATGGTACTTCCCCATTAACTCTCCCGTCACTGCATATATTCCCATCATTTGATTCACAATTAATTGAGAATCACTAAAAACAATTACTTGTCGTGCCTCCATAATTTTCGCCAAATGAAAACCTGCTATCATAGCCTCATATTCAGCCTTATTATTGGAAGCTTTGAATTGGAATCTCAAGGCATACTCCATGTCAATATCATCTGGAGAGTTTAAAACAATCCCTGCTCCACAACCAGCCGTGGAAGATGATCCATCTACATATAATTTCTATGTATGTAACTCGTCTTCAAATTTCTTATCTGTTAGAGTTCCTCGGTGAAATATCATCTGTTTTCTTTCATCATCCCCGGGTATCCTTCGTTCCTCGTTGGTCATTTGTTCGCGCCCTTCTACCAACCGGAGTTGGTCGGGGTTTGAATATGATGATTTTTCTACATCCACAAGTCCTTTTACCAACCTTGATTGGTCTGGATCTGTGTCTGTTGATCCTGTATCGTCCACAGGTAGGTCAGCAAGCACCTTTTGCTCCTCGGGGGTATCCGGGTATGTGAAATCTGCTATAAAATCTGCCACGGCTTGCCCCTTCAACGATGATCTGGGTTCATACACAATATCATATTCACCGAGCTCTATTGCCCAGTACATCAATCTTCCTGATTTTTCAGGCTTGTGAAGGGCTTGTCTTAACAGCATGTCGGTATACACAATGATGGTATGGGCCTGGAAGTATGGCCTCATTCTTCTACTTGCTTCAATTAATGCTAGTGCCAATTTTTCCAGCTTTGGGTATCTGATTTCCGCACCTCGGAAGGCCTTGCTTGTGTAATAAATTGGCTTCTGGACTCCATTCTCCAGTCTGATCAACGCCGAACTAACTGCATTTTCTGATACTGCCAAATACAAGTACAGCTTCTCTCCAGTTATTGGCCTAGATAACAATGGTGGGGCTCCCAAATACTTCTTCAAATCTTGAAAGGCTTTCTCACATTCATCAGTCCACTCAAAACTTTTTCACAGTGTTTTGAAGAATGGGAGGCATTTATCAGTTGCTCTGGATACAAATCTGTTGAGGGCTGCAACTCGTCCGATAAAACTATGTACTTCTTTCCTCGTCGTTGGGGATCGCAGCCCTAAAAGAGCTTTGATCTTTTCTGGATTTGCCTCAATACCTCGTTGGTTGACGATGTATCCGAGGAACATTCCTTCTCGTACTCCAAAGGTACACTTCGTCGGGTTAAGCTTCATCTGGTATTTATCCAGTTGATCAAAAGTTTGACTCAAGTCAACCAAATGATCTGCAGCTCTCTTGCTTTTGGTGAGCATGTCGTCGACATAGACCTCCATATTGCGGCTGATTTGTTCGGTAAAAACCTTGTTCATCAACCGCTGATATGTTGCACCTGCATTTTTTAAACCAAAAGGCATAACATTATAACAATAAGTTCCCCTTGGGGTAATAAAAGAAGTACTTTCCCTGTCTTCAGGTTTCATTTTGATCTGGTTGTAGCCAGAATAAGCATCCATGAAGCTGAGTAACTCGTGTCCCGAGGTAGCATCCACTAGTTGATCAATTCTGGGCAATGGAAAATGATCTTTTGGACATGCCTTGTTGAGATCAGTAAAGTCAACGCACATTCTCCATTTGTTGTTCTTCTTCTTTACCATCACCACATTTGCCAACCAATCTGGATATTTCACATCTTCAATGAATTGGGCTTTCTGGAGTTTCTCGACCTCCTCTTGTATGGCCTGGTTCTTCTCGGGACTAAACACTCTTCTTCTTTGCTTCACAGGTTTGATCTCCTTATTCACGTTGAGCTCATGACATAAAAAGTTTGGATCTATACCTGTCATGTCTTCAAGACTCCAAGCAAAAGTATTCTTCCTGTTTCTCAAGAAAGTTATCAACTCCTGTTTTATTGAAACATCCAACGACGATCCTATCTGAGTTACTCGTTCAGGATGCTCGTCGTCCAGGATAATAATTTCTGTAGATTCCACAACCTGCCCTTTTACGAGTTGAGATTCATCCCTAGGGTCAAGAGTTTCAATTTCTATGCCTTCCTCCACTTGGTAAGTAGTAGTCTTTTTCTTTGACTCTTCAAGTTCCTCTTGCTCGGCAGATGAATAATAGCATTCCCGAGCTACTTTTTGATCACCTTTCATAATTCCTACTCCAAAATTCGTTGGGAATTTCAAACACTGATGTACTGTTGATGGAACTGCTTCGAACTTCTTCAATCCAACTCTTCCCATGATGATGTTGTAGGCGGACTGCACATTCTTATCCATCACAAAAAAGCGTATTCTTTCTGTTCGACAAGCAGGCCAAGTTCCAATGAGTATATCCAACTTGATCGTCCCAAGTGGAAAAACTTTATCGCCAGCAAAACCCAGAAGAGGTCTGTGATAAGGTTCTAATTGAGATAATTTTAAATTCAAGCTATCAAAGCATGAATAGTACATGATGTCTGCCGAGCTACCATTGTCTACTAATACCCTTGAAATGACCACATCCTTCATCCTCATTTTGATCACCAAAGGATCATCATGAGGGTAAAGAACACCTGCCAGGTCGTTTTTTGAAAAACCAATCACTAGCTTCTCTTTGTTTACCTTCCTCGGACGATCATCCTCGGCCAGGTTTATTCGCTGAATGTACGAACAAGCTTGAGCCTCTCCGAGGTAAGCTTTTCTTTCTGCAGTAAGGTCTCCTCCTCCTGCATCTCCTCCTGTAATAACATTACAATCAAATGACCCAAAACGTATGGAAAATACCTCTCGTTCAGGTTTCCTTGGCTTCTTGGGAAGATCGGGGTCATCATCTGGATCCTCTTCATGGTCCCTCCTCTTTTTCTCCTCTGCATGACGAGGAGATCTAGATCTCTCTCTAGTTCTATCATCATTCTTCCTTTCGCCTCTGCGATCTACATACTTTGATAATTTTCCTCTTCGGATGAGTGTTTCAATCTCGTTCTGAAGGGCTATACAATTTTTGGTCATATGGCCGTGATCTTTGTGAAACTCGCAATATTTGGCCTTATTCCTCAGGTCGGGATTTGTCTTCAGTTTCTCTGGCCACTTGATTTCCTCGTTATTCCTGATTTCTTCCAAAACATGATTAATACCCATTTTCAATGGAGTATAATTATCATACTTCTTTAGGACTTCCAACTTTATCCTGTTATTCCTGGAATGTTTGTCACCACCATTACCTTTCTGATCTTTCTTCTTAGAGTTGTCGACCTCCACTTTAACTTCTTTATCCATATTCTTCTTCGCAGCCATAGCCTCCTCGGCATTCATGATTTTGGCCGCCTTTGCCATCAACTCCGACATATTTTTAGGTGGATCTTTGGCCAAAGTGTAGTACAGCTTGTTAGGCAGCAAACCACTCATCAGAGCAGTGATTGCTGTCTTTTCTTCATAATCTATGACTTCCAACTTCTCATTATTGAAACGAGTTATGTAATCTCTAGTACTTTCACCTGATTTTTGTCTAACACTTAGCAAGTGTGCTACTCGCTTTACCGGCTTTGCTCCAAAACAAAAATTGCCAATAAACAACTCGGCTAACTGAACAAAAGTTGAAATCTTACCCCGAGGAAGATTATTGTACCATATCTGTGCAGATCCGGTAAGAGTTCCCGAGAATGCTCTACACCTCATCTCGTCGGGGACAGCGTAGATATCTGCAACAGCTTGGTATTGTTCTATATGAAGTATAGGATCTGTCTTTCCATCGTACTTAGGGGTCACTACAGGTGCTTTGAATTTCGATGGTGTAGGGAAATCCACAATGGCTTGCACAAAAGGTGTTCCTTGAACAAAAGTTCTCTGTAAGGGGTTCCTCGCTTTATCCATTTCTCCCAATCTATCCTCCAACCGTTGAATAGAACCTTTACATGCTTCATTTCCTTCCTCAGGCCGCCTAGTACGAGCAACTGATCGCTCCGACGTAGCTTCCTGAGATTTATCTCGACGAGTGGCTGGTCGAGATTGTGCAGATCCTTCTCTTAAACCTGGTGGTAGCCGAAAACTCTTTGATGGAGCTCTAGGTGGACTCATGTTTCTCCTTGGTCCTAATCGACTGAAAGGAGACGCCCTGCTTAATCTTTCCAAAGCACTGGTTCTTTCTGGAGAGAGTGTGACACGTTGATCTGTATCCGTAGCTCGTATCGATGACGTTCGCCCAGGTTGATACGTAGAATCAGTAGACTCCCCATTGCGATATGACCCAGTACGTCTGGATTGTGATTGCCCACGATCACTCCTATACCCTGAATAGGTAGGTGCACCGCCTTGAAGAGTTTGAATGAGTTGCCTCACAGATTCTTGCATGGCGGTTTGTCCTTGAGCCAGATTTGTCATAATTCCAGCCAGATCTGGAGATGCAGATGGATTTGGAAGATTTCCAGTATTTCCAGCATTTCGATTACTGGATTCGGGATTATCTGCCATTGATAACAAATGATTTTTGGTGAAAAACGATTGCAACAGTCGTTTCCCACAGACGGCGCCAATCTGTTGATGTAAAAAACTAGATTGCTCTAATTATTCAATCACAGATAAATAAATAAGATAAAGATTTTTAAAGTGGTTCGGCTAGGAATAAAGCCTACGTCCACTGTTATGTTATTGCTGAGTGTTTGTGGAATTCTTGATTACAAGTTCTCTCAAGAAATTCCGGTCCCCCTTGAATGAGGATGATACAAGGTATTTATAGCCTTGAGGTTGTACATGAAAGGTTCGATACATTAAATGACATACATATGAAAGGGTAATACATTTAATGCAGAGTACGTGCCAAGAATATAAGCATTCAATGAATATCTGAACTGTTGATTATCTGGCAATTAATGATACGACCGAGATGCAGCTCGGACCGCCATAGCTTGTTCGCTGATCAGGAGTTCCTCGGAACATTAGAGTACCTCGGTGTGATAGAGTTCCTCGGTGTGATAGAGTTCCTCGGTGTATTCTCGTTGCTCGGAAAGAAGCATGGTTGGTCGGGAAATGATCTTCCTCGCTGCTATTGTGCCACGTAGATTGACACGTGTCTTCGTATTATTCGTCCACATCAGCATATTAATTTTGGTATCAACACTAAACATGATATCAAAAAGGATTTTTAAGATATCGTTGATTATCGAGATACAATTTTTTTTTTATATAATGCGATATTTGGATGGTGATGCTATATGAGTTGTCCATCACAATAAATACTATTTAGATAGTGATGCTATATAAGTTGTCTATCACAATAATATTCCAGTACCAAAAATAAAATATGCAAGAGGTTTGATATTGCAGATACCCCACTTTCTTTAGTGTAACTAACATAGTTACATTTTATTGTTTGTAAAAATACACATGGCATACCCGACATATGTAGTATTCAAAGGATACCATGGCAAGCAGTGTAAGCATAAGTTAATGGATACCGAGGCACCACATATAAACAATTTGAGTCCATTAAACTTGCTCAGTAGGCATACTCCGAATACACGAGGGAGGATGTAATTACATCAATACCCTCACGGTTGATATACATGTACTTCACAAAGTGTATCCATCGCGTGGTGACCCTTGGTCCAGGTTTTGAAAGATTTGTTAAATGTTCATGACATTTCATGTCATCGAAGTATTCTGTCATTTTATTTTTTACTTTATTTTTTTCATATGTTCATTTTATACTTGGTGCCCAAGAAGGAGTTATTTGATGTTAAATTAAGTTTAAACAAGTTTTATGTGTACCAGATATTTGGAATATCACAAATATAAATGAAATATTGTCAATTTTTTTAGACTTGTTAAATGTTCATGATATTTATTCTACTCTCATCATTTCATCTTTTTGTGAAAATATAAAGATAATTTGTAACAACTCTTACCACATTTAACAAATTCAAATTTTGTAACTGCTAATAACAGTCACAAACTTGTCACTATGTCATTTTTGTAACTGTTGTGAGAAGTTAAAAATATTAGATTCGTAAATTCTGATAACAGTTATAAATATTAGATTCGTAACTGCTGGCAACAATTATAAATTTTAAATTCATAACTGCTGACAACAGTTACAAACCACGATTACAAATTGGAGTCACTAGTCATAACCATAAAGGTTTTAAAAAAATTGTGATTGCTATTAAGAGTGACAAATATTATTATATGACCCCTTAAATCGTGACGAAAAAGAAAAGTTATAAAAATCAATTGTAATTGCTAATAGAAGTTACAAATCTCCTTTTTTAGTGTAGTGGAAAGAGAAATTATTTCCATTCTGTATATAGTGTTCAATAATCTTTATCTCTTTCTAATGTTATATCCAATGCTTGTTATGAAAATCATATTCCAATTTTGAAATTGCCCACATTATTCCATTATTCTTAGTGTTTCATCCCCAAACACTTTTGAATCCGTACATATTTTCTTCATTTCATAACCTTAAACCCAAACCTACATTACAACCCTATAAGAGTCATGTGTGATCCTAAGGTAAATGTAATTTAAAAGTTTAAATAACTGCGATAATCTGTGAAAATGCATTTCACCTCATTTAATGATGATATCATTTCATTGAGATTGCAATATTTTTCATTTTATATAGAGAGTTTTTCATTGATGACATGTGTGCAACCTAGTTTTTATTTACAATTACTCTTTATACCCGCATGTATTGTGTGTGTTACACCCTATTTCATAATGATTTAATTTGTTGAGTGTAAACACTAGAGAGGATTAACATCTATACTACGCTTTAATTCTTATCCAAACTATAATTTTTTTTCCAAATTATACTTTGCATGTGCTCACTTTTCCTCCCACGTTTAAGCTTTTAATTCGATGAAGTTCATTATATAATGTTAATAACTAAATACTTTTGTGTGAATTCATTTATTGTGCTAATAACATGTTGAAATCCTTTTCGTTATTATTGAGCTTGTCTTGTATTGTTGATTGGGCATATTTTAAGGAAACTTGATGTTTGTGGGTTTTATTCCTTAAAACCCTCATGAAATGACACTCGTCCCCTAAGGTAACCTAGGATTTTAACGGCTTATTACACATGCTAAATGCAATCATTCGCCAACAAAAGTGGCATTTCTATCTTTTATGATTTTATACTTTTTATTTTCGCTCTCTGTTGGACTGGTTTTATTTTGTTTCATAATTAGGGACTGGCAATGTCTAAGTTAGGGGGTGTGATACGTTACGAATATTGTATATTTACGTCTATTTTTCTTATGCATTCTATCATTTTTGTGTTTCTTAATTCCTATTTTAAGCTTGTTAACCAGACAACCTCTTTTAAGTATGTTTATATGCTTTGCGAGGTATAATTGAGACTTTGTAGGTATTAAAGTGCTAAGCGGGATGATTGGTAGCATTTTGAGGAAGTTCCATCATTTGATATAACTTCAAGGGAATTTTCATAATTTCATACTTCATGGTCCGGCCAGTGGATTTCCGTGGAATGTAGTTCGTTAAGTTAGCTTCGCGTAGCCGCAAACGACGCATCGTTTCGAGTCCAGATGATGAAGTTAGAGCCATTTTCGTAATGCAAGTTTTCCCCCTTTTGAAGAACCAAATTTCCCTAGAAAACAAAGCCCCGGTCGACTGTCTTGTCATTATATGCCTACAAAGGAGGACAGTGGGCTTCACTCAAATCCTTCAATCGACCTGGTAAAGGGCCTCAGTCAATTGCGCCCATCAGATATTAGGTGGTTTTGTTCCTTTTCTTTTCTTTTTCCTTTTCATTTATTTAAACTTACTATATATATATGTAAGATGGTTTTTATTAGATGCATCACCTATTATATATCATATTTTAGGTTAAATTAGGTTATTTTGGGGAGTTTTCCTTCTCTCCTTCTCTCGTAGGGTTTATTCCTTTTTTTATGTAAGTTACACTCTTCATCTTCTTCCTCATCTATTTAATTTTTGATATCTTGTTTTCTTGCTTTGTTAACTTAGATTATTTCTTTGTTACTGGCTTTATTTACTTCCTTTCCATTAATTCATGTCATTTATAATGCTTTGTAGCTAATTTAGTTTAGGTTGAGATGATTGAACTTGCCTTGGATTAGTGGATTGTTTTACTTTGTTGATGGATTATATGAGCTTAAATGGGTTAGGTTGTTCTTGATTTTCGGCCTAGGAGATTTAACAGTATATATCATGTATGCGCAATATTTATGATTATACGTGCGTAGTTTTTGAGATATCTGTTGACACCAAAATCACAGTAAGCTTTTATGAGAATTTAGGAGGTGACAACTCTAGATTTAATTAGTTGATGAAATGAGATTCAATCTTACTAAACTTGTCTTCCCATGTAACCATTTATACTAATTAACCCGAGTTGAGGGATGTCATTCTCAATCTATAGTTTTTACTAGTTTTGTTGATCTTAGTTTCAATACATGCCTAGATTAATCTTTTGTTAACTTGATCATCTTTTACACTTTTATTCGAGAAATATTACACTAATAGAATTCAAACAACTATTCCCTGTGGATTTGATCCCTACTTGCCACTACACTTTAGCACGCTAAGTCTTGGTATTTATTTGTATAGGGCGTAAACACCCAGCGACATATTTTATATACACACGCAGTTTACACCAACTATCCGATTCCTCCTCCGAAGACCTCATTATTGACATAGTCATTCGTCTCGACTCCTGGTCTGAGAGGATACAAACGACCACAATTTTGAGCGACAAATAAAACTTAAATTACTTCCAGAAAAATTAATGTTGATGTGGCAAAAAGGCTACAATTATAACAAGTTGATTTACATAAAGACCTCTCCAACACAAGGTTGCTTATGCATGCATACTGGAAGAACAACATATAATCATCATGGTAGAATGGTCAAAGCTTGGAAGATGGTGGTGACAAGACACCAAAAATATTCTGAGCAAAGTGGAACTGAGTTCCACGATGACCCATATTAAGTTTTTCACTTAAGTTTTTCACTTAAGTTGTAATGTATTTTATATTTAATGAAATTTATTTAATTTCGGTATGAGCTTTTGTGTAGATACTTTTTAACAATGGCAATGCTGGATTATAGAATAAAAACGGAGCTTGAAAGATTTTAAAATATAATTAAGAGGCATGCGAATACATCAAGCGATTGATGGATCTGGTTGGCGACATGCGTTTCATCGCTAAAAGGGCCATGTAGGAATACCCATTACCCACTTTTTCTTTTCTTTTCAAAATGGATTTATTTTTTAATTTGAAAATAAGTTTCATCTATTTTGCCTTGTCACGTGGATTTAATTTTTTCAAATGCTTGATGATAATCTTACAAAGTATCAATGAATCCCAAAATACAAATAACACTTTTAGTAAGGGGTTAGGGGTGGCAATTTAAGGTTAATCGTATCATTTTCGAGTCACATTGAATTTTATTTGAGTATAAGTTTTGGGTACTATTAAATCTATACAAGCTAATTGTGTCAGGTTCGGATCATTTTGAGTTATTACCATAAACGGATTATCAAGTAAAAAATTACAACCCTAAAGGGGATTGCGCACAATTAACAATAATATCTCAAAGTGAAATTCTAGAAACATACGGGCACAAACAAAATCATGAGAGTTACATGAATGCTTTATTACACCTCAAAAAATGTTACAATGGAAATAAGAAATTTAATGTGTCACCATATTAAAACAACAAAGACCTTGTCACAAGGTGACCCTGTTATTTCTCATCAGACCTCGATTGTCCATACCAGAAATTGCCATCAAACCCGTAAAAACTGCATGGTAACATTTGTCAGCCTGCAATCTGTCCCTCAATTGCTCCCCTATTTATACATCCCCCCTTCGCTGCCCAGACAATCATGCACAGATATTGAGCACTGAGAGAACAGAAAGAAGAGATGGGAAAGGGAGAGTGTTTATTGGTGTTGCTGCTAGTGATGTGTTATGCACTGGTGGCCACAGCTACGGGTTATGAAAATGAAAGGAGAGAAAGAGTAGAAGAGGAAGAAGAAGAAGGAATGCAAAGTCACAGTCACCGTCACAGAGGAGATTGGTTCTTGTTGAAGAAGTCAAAACATGTTATTAAAACTCATGCAGGGGAGATGAAGGTGGTAAGGGGTGTTGGTGGCAAATTTGTCAACAATCCCATGCATATTGGTTTCATCACAATGGAACCTAGGAGTTTCTTCATCCCACAGTACCTTGATTCCAGTTTGGTACTCTTTATTCGCTCAGGTATAAACATATCCAAAATTAACGTATAGATTATACATTTTATTTTCATAAATATCCTCGTTGCGGAAACACATGTTAATATTGACAATGTGTATATAATATATTTGTGACCCCAAACATCTTAAGTAGATTTTCAAAATAATAAAACACGTTTGATTGAATTAGATTTATTTTTTACTTACAAAATTTACTTTTACATAACTGCATATTAGTATAGTTAAACCCAAAAAGTTTGTTAGTCCATTCGGCAACCATTCCTTCTAATTTAACAACCAAGTTTTTTCGGCTTACATAACAACCAGATATAAATTTCTGATTTGAATATATATAAAAGAGTTATTCCATATATATGGGGGTATGTTTGGTTGCAGGGGAAGTGTGGATTGGATCTATCTATAAAGATGAACTAGTGGAGCAGCAATTGAGGAGCGGAGATGTGTATAGAATCGAAGCAGGATCCGCATTTTACTTGCTTAATACAGCCGAGAGCCAGAAACTTCATATCATTTGCAGCATTGACACTTCTGAGAGCTTGAATTGGCATGCCTTCCAGGTACATAACTTCATTTCTTTTTTCTTTGTAGGGTTGTAACTAATCTTGTAACTCTATTGCCAATAACATGTTTTTGTCAAAAAAAAAATCACCTTTATAAAATTTTCCAAATTGATCCACCAATTCTATTTTATTGAAAAATGCTACATATTCTCGTTCACATGTATCTAGTGAGTACCACTTGTAGGAATGAGTGTGAGAATTTTCAAACAATCCTATTTTGTGAATCAATTTGGTAAATCTTTTGATATACGATATCGATTTGGGAAATTTTTCAATTTTTTTTTCAAAACGTGCTAGAATATGATGTTTTTGACATGTCCTTATATTTTAATATATTATTTACTAATTTATTATCAAATTTGGTAGAGATGATGTTCATAGTGAGAAGATCATATATGGAAAAAGGGTAAAATACAAAATTAACCCCTAAAGTTTGAGATAATTTTAAAATATAGACCCTATATCTTAAAAGTTGCGATGGTAACTCTTATTTGCACTTCTATCCCTCAAAGAGACTTAAAATGAATGAATGGACGTTTTATTCTCATATGTAGTTCATTTTGTTAAGTGTCTTAACAAAATGTGATGTAACGCTAAAATTGAACGAATTTTGAAACATTTAGATTAACATTGACTTTTAAATATCGGCTACAAAATTGAAAATGAGTCAAAATTTCAGGGTTATTTTCACCTAGTTTTGGATTTTTTTTAAAGATCATCCTAGTTTGGTTATTTTCCTATTTTGAATATTTAAAAAAATAGGCTATTTGTCATTTCTTCCATTAAATATGTGGCGCTATTATGTTGTGTGTCTGTGCAGTCTTTCTTCATCAGTGGAGGAATCAATCCAACATCTATCCTTGCTGGGTTCGATCCCCATACAATGTCATCGGCATTTAACGTAAGCACTTTACTAGCAAACCATCCCTTTGAAAATACAGCAGTTAGACTAAGCCCTTGTATGTATAATAGGTATCAAGAAAGGAACTAAAGAAGATCATGACAAGGCACCAATCCGGGGCAATCATATCCTTATCACCGGATTCTCATCCATCCGATGAATGGACCCGATTTTTGGAACTGGAACAGCACGAGAGACTTGCCCACCTTAAAAGAATTGTGCATTTCGAAAAAGGATCAATCCCAGAAAAAGAAGGGAGGCCCAGATGGTCTTTGAGGAAGCTGTTGATATCTTTGTTTGGAAATGAAGAAAAGAACAAGGATCTCTCCTATAACTTGTATGACAGGACACCCGACTTCAGTAACCAATACGGATGGACCCTCGCCATTGATGGGTCCGAATATTCCCAATTGATCCGTTCCGGAATTGGTGTTTATCTAGTGAATATCACTGCGGTAAAATTGTCTAAATTCTTTACTCTCATAAACCATTTCTAGCTATATTTCTAAAAAGTGAGTCTTTCCATTTTTATTTTGCATTTTTCATTTTAGGGAAAAATAATATGTTTGCTCATTTCCTAACCTATATATGTTACAATACATTAATAACCTGTTTATTAGGGAATTTTTTTTTTATATCTTTATAACATTGAAATTTTGATGATTTAAAAACGCGATTGGTTAGTTCGCTGGTACGAACCCATTAAATGATTAGGTTCACACCCGCAACACTAAACAATCACCAATCTAAAAAGACATAAAAACTCTTCCGTTTGTTAGCTCATGCTAGATTTATTAGTACTCAAAATCTTCACTCAAATTCAAAGAAACACAAGCCGAATATGACACCATAAATTATCACATCTAGCAAAGAATGTTGGGTAAGACTGGTAAAAGAGAGAATTTTCAGACATTATTAAGTATCAGAACAAGTCAATGATATGTTTAAAAAAAGTTTAAAAAATTTATTATCAAAAGAATAGTTATCGTTTGCAAAAAAAGAAATATCACGTAGATAAAAAGACCAGCGTATTTAATTTTAATTTATTTATGATTGGTCATTGAAAGAATATAACAAAACAATTTAATTATACTCAATCGGTTCCAAATTAATAGGTATTTTTCTTTTTTGGATGTAATTCCGGGACCAAATTCCATGATAATGATGATCTTGGCCATTGGATCATTGAATCCATAAAATTCACCTTTCTTTTCCTTTTTCTTTTTGGTCAACAAGAGTAGATAATTCATTACTCCATCTTTTTTTTTTACCTGCTTCCACTATTTTTTAATCTTGACAACATTTTGTTGATATGGAGCAATTTTCTAAGGAGAATATGGTACAAATTATTTTGGTGACCTTTATTATTTACAGTGTAGTGACATGACATGTATACAGGGATCCATGGTGGCACCACACATCAACCCAACAGCAACTGAATACGGAATTGTGTTAAAAGGAAGCGGCCACATCCAGATTGTGTATCCAAATGGGACACTAGCCATGAACGCAAAGGTCCACGAAGGTGACGTTTTCTGGGTTCCCCGCTACTTCGCCTTCTGCCAAATCGCCTCACGAGACGAACATTTGGAGTTCTTTGGGTTCACCACCTCAGCCCGCCCCAACCACCCACAATTCCTGGTGGGAGCTGACTCGTTGCTGCACACACTCAGTTCACGGCCAGAGTTTGCAGCCTGGTTTGGGGTGAGTGAGAAGAGGTTTAACAGGATTATTAATGCTCAGAGTGAACAGGTTATTTTGCCCACCGTGGGTTTGGAGGTGCCCCAGGATACTGTCCCTGATGAGGAGGATGAGGAAATGATACCAGTGTTGGCTAACAACTTTGGGAGATTTATGGCTATGGGTTTTGATCAGCTCGAATAGAGGATGTGTCACAGTTTTAGTGGGAACCTGGCCGTTTTTGAGGACTTTAGTTTTCCTGTTTTATTTTGTAATAAGGGTTCGGAGTGTTTAAACTTTATTTCCTTTTTTTGAGTAATGCTAGTGGGTCCATCATGGAAGCACGAGCCACAAATTTTTGTTGGATGGAACCAAAAAATTCAGAAAATGGGCTTTTAAACATAAGTCATGGCTAAATTTAAAGCTTGATTAAATATTGTCGAGCTTAGTTCAAAGATTTAAAGTACAATTTTTAAATAAAAAAAATTAAGACTCTTAACATACTAATGAATGTTTGGAAAAAGTATGCAGTTGTTTTTTGAATGCTTAATTAATTAAAAATGGCTATAATGATATAGTATGTAAGGTATCACCCACAAAAAAAAATTATTGCATGTATGTTGAGTTGCTACTAAATTATCATTACAATATATAAGAGTTACAGTTGATTATTGAAAATTTAAATGGGGCACTATAACTAATTTTTAAAACATTTAAGAGTGAAAGTTTACTTTTCAAAATTTTGGGTGGGGCACTTGCCCACCCTAACTTCCACATACCTCCGCCTAGGCATGGAAATGTTGTGTTTTGTAATTATAGTATACTTTATAATATTTATTGCAAGAAGGTATCATTGGAAATGCTTTGAAAGCTAATTTGGGACTTTTATCATTTTTATTTATACGTTCTTTTAACTTCAACTACTATTTTGTTACTCCTTTTTAAAATTTCCAAGAAACTTTTCCACTAAGTGACTCTTATCGTAACAATTATGTAATGTAGAGTACCAATTTCGCAAATGCCCTAAGTTTAGGGTGAAAACTTCCAAAAAGAGGTTTTAATTGACAAATCTATTTTAACAAAATTGGTATTTTTGAAACTTACCCATCGAGGTCTATCAAACATGGTTCGTAACCAATATGAAATTTTGAAGAATAACAAAATATGAACAAATTAAATGCTTACTACGTTTATAGTGTATGCAGAGGAGCAATGTAATGGTTTCAAAGCAGATATGCCTCAGATCTCTTAACAAAATTAAGGATGTAACTGGGATGCACTTGAAGGCTGATCTTATCAAGTATCTGGGATGCCCTATATATAGTGGAAGGAAGAGGATTATCTATTTTGTTGATATGGTGCAGAATATTAAAAACAGAATTCAAGGGTGGAAGGCAAAATGTTTGAGTCTTGGAGGTAAGATTGTTCTTATTAATTCAGTGCTATCCTCAATGCCCTTATACATATTGTCTCCTTTAAATCCCCCTAAAGCTATTCTCAATATAATATCTTCTCTTCAAGAAAATTTCTTTTGGAGTAATAGCTTTGGGGAGTATAGGCATCATTGGTGTGGTTGGGATAAAATTGCAAAGCCTATAAATGAAGGGGGTTTGGGTATCAGGCATATAATTGATGTGAATTCTGCTCTGAGTATGAAGTTATGGTGGAAGTTTAGACAACAATCTTCTCTTTGGGCTAAATATATGATGGCAACTTTTTGTAGGAATGTCCATCCTTGTTTAGCTCCGATTAGAGCTTTTGCTCCAACTTGGAATCGAATGTGTTCTATCAGGGACATAACTGAAGATCATATGCTTTGGTCTATTGGGGAGGGGAATATCAATATTGTAAAGAACAATTGGGGAGTGCCTGAATGTAAGTCAGGTGCTCAGGTAGTTGCAGGGCAGGTGAAGGATTTTTGGAATCAAGACTAAATTTGGAGTAGGGAGAAGCTTGAGCAGGTTTTCAGTTCTTCTTTGACAAATAAAGTTATGCAATTCACGGAGATTATGCCTAACTCTCCTGAAACTCTTATTTGGAAACCTCTAAGCACATGTAAATTTAATATCTCTTCAGCTTGGAGTATTTGTAGACAGATGAGTTCTGCTCGGTTTAGTGCTAAATTTATATGACACAAACATCTTCCCATTAAGATGTCTATGTTCATGTGGAAGCTGTTGAACAATATACTTCCCACAGATGATAAGATAAAATCTATTGGGTTTAGGGGCCCTTCTAAATGTTGTTGCTGTTTACAGTCCAAAGAAGAAGATCCAAATCATATATTTTAGGGTGGATATATTCCTTCTTCAATTTGGGATAAAATTACTATGGAATACGGGATTAAAAGATCAAAAGGAGAGGGGGTGAGAAGTCAAATTTTTCAGTGGTGGATTCATGGGGCTAAGGCGGACAGCTTTGTTAACAGAGTAATGTCAGCAATTGTCTGTTGGTATTTATGGAGCTATAGGAATAAATTTAGATTTGATGATGGCTCTCTAAGTGTGCTTTCAATTTTGATCCACATTAAGGATGAAGTTTCCCTTAAAATTGGTACGACTATATCGCATGGGCCAAAAGAAATAATGTATATAAAGTGGTACCCTCCTATAAGTGGCACTCTGAAGTTAAATGTTGATGGTATTTTGTTAGGGAACCCTGGAAAGGGAGGCAGAGGTGGAATGCTTAGAAATCATTCCGGAGAAATGGTATGGGCTTTTCACTCTCATTTTGGAATGGTGTCTAATATGGAAGCTGAAGCTTTGGCTCTTCTAAAAGGGATAGACTTATTCATGGACTTAATTGGATATGACCCGCTAATTGAAACCGATTCAAAAACTCTAGTGGACATAATCACCCACAACAGAAAGCCTCCTTAGAAAATTAATTGGACTATCTTCAGAATAAGGAGTTTAATGAAGATGATGAAGATAAAAAAATTTCATGTGTATAGAGAGGAAAATCAGGTGGCTAACTTCCTTGCCAAGATCGGTGCTTCTGAGGATAAGGAATGATATTCTCTTTCATTAAATGACTTCCCAAAGCAGCTAAAAGGTCTCATAACGGTGGATAAATGGAGTCTTCCTTCTATCAGGCAAGTCTAGTGTTTTTGTGTCCTTGGGATGTCGAAACTCTCTTTTCCTTGCTCTATAGTTTTTGCTTTTGTAAGGGGTCTAAAGACCCTCATTTTTCCTGGTTTTGTAAGCCATTCAGAAGAGGCTAGGTCTTCTCTTTTTTTGTTATAAAGCTTCATTTAAAAAAAAATAGTGTATGCAGAGTAAATATGTACTATGTTAAATAGAATCAAGATAAAATACTCATCACATTTATAATGAAATAAAATATTTACTAAGAGAGTTAATATGTTAAGACATGACGACGACAACAACAACGACAATAACGAAGAATAAGAAGAACCTCTATTTTTCTTCAAGACAAAGTAGAGCAACACGTCATTAGGTAAAAGAATTGAAGGCCCAAAATACTTAATAAACTCCTATTATCGCAATCACTAACAATGTGACACCCTCGGTAGGCAAAAAAATGAAATGCGGTAAAAAAAGGGAAGCTATGTGCGAGAGAAAAAATGAAAGTTGTGAGGGTGAATAAAGACATCTGGAGAAGTTGATAGCAAGGTAAAATGAAAAGGATGAAATATGGTTAAAAAGGATGAAAAACAAAGAGCGGAAGGGAATTTTAGTCGAAGTGATGTCACAGTTTATAAATAAGAGTTATACTAGTATATTAAAACCTTAATGGGAGTTAAAAGGGGGATGAATAGTCAAAGGGACTTACTTCATAATCAATCCTATTAAAGTTGAATGCACTTTATTGATACAAGAAATCGGACACAAGTCGTTCCCATATCAGAAAGTCAAGTATAGAATAGATATAAAGCAAGTAAAGAGACAAAACACAAGATATAGAGTGGTTCGGCTATTAAAATGAGCCTACGTCCACTTTGTTGTCCTACTCTCATTATATATGCATTGTTGTACAAGTTTACAATGATGTAATAGACGTACAAGATAGAGAAGAGAGGAGAATGCGTGTTTGTAGTGGTTCTGGGTGAGCCGAAGAGATGACTATAAAGTAGATGAGCAGCCCCAAGCTGTATAGAAAGTTTGACAGGGATTCTCTTAGTGTAGTAGTCTCGGATATCGAGATCAGAACTCGGAGTTGGAACCCCCTATCTCGAGGTGCGGACCTCTATTTATAGGTAATATGTGAGTCGCATCACGTGCCGTGAGCACGTGACATATAGCAAGTCTGGATGGCAATCGCTGCAATGGCAACAACTATGAGTGATGAAGATGTGGCCTGTCAGGGAAGCCATAGCTGTGGGTGTCGCACTTGTATTGTGCAAGGCTGCGACCTGAACATGAGGAACCCATCAGATGTCGCGGCCTATAAGCTTCAGCGCATGCCTTTTATTAAGTCCGCGGCAGGGTACTATATTTGTCATATGACTCTTAAATAAATTTGAAAAAACATACAAATATGCGTGGTTTAACAAGTCTTCTTTGCCTATGTCCACTAGAGAAAAGGGGATGGATGATTTTATTAGTAAATGATCTTGGACACTAAGTTTCTAGTTGGGAGCCAAACCATATAGGGTTACAAAAGTGAGTTTGATGACCCCCTCCCGCCCCCTAATAAATGTGTGTGTGTGTGTTTTCTTTTTTTCTTTTTCTTTTTTTTTTTTGGGGGGGGGGGGGGGGAGGGGGTAGTTATATATGTAAAAAAAATTCCATAGTGATTAAGAATAGTATCGATGCTATATTTTCCTTCGTTATGGTTGAATTGTCGTGTTGGTGCTTAGTTTGATTGAGGATTAGTCTATTATAACTCACTTTTTTCACCTACTCATCCCTAGGAACTTTCGAATAACCCAAGGTATCATCATTGATCTAGTGAAGGTTAGTAACTTTACATAGTTACGACATAATCACTAACTCGATGGTTGATCAACCCATGGATACAAAATTCAGTGCAACATACCATGTCTTGATTGATTGAAAAAATTATCCCCTTTCATATGCACCCATTACTAGGTTGATTCGTCCTTCCTTAGTATTATCGATTTTGTTTCTCCCCCGAGGATGACGTGACCAGCTGAGTGTCTATGATGACTAAGACATGTCCCCCATTGCATATTGTGAAAACAAATTTGGGAAAATATGTGTACATAATCCCTAGTACATGAGGTTATGTGCACCATCACTTTGCTCCCTAGGCCATTGTAACATTATTGATTTTTCCATGTATAAGGTGATCAGTTTTATATGTTAAGAATAGGGAACTTGAAATAATTTATATCGTTCTAAACATTAATGAATAACTTATATGTTGACAACTACAACAAAAGTGATAATAAAACGAGAAAATATAATAAATTTGAATGTGCAACTGAATGTAACACCCCGCCTAATTAAATACCGGGTGGCCAGTCCCATACCAAATTGAAACAGAATATACAGTTGGCTCATTCTTAGCATCACTGTCGAAAACATTTACAACGCACCCAATACGCAATTAAGCTGGTGTTAAAAACTTTCCAAATTTTAATTTAACAAAATCCATTTCCAGTTTAAGAATAACACAACACATTCTATTCTACAACACTGATAACCAAATAGATAACACAAAAGAATTTAGATGCAATTGAAATAAACATTCCCAAATAATATTAATCCATTACAGTAATCCAAACAATAACAACTGTATTAAAAGACACGAATACAATAGTATTTGACCTTGATAGAAAAGATAACTGAATCCTTTGGGCGACAAGCCCCAACTAAGAGAATACCGTGAATCAAATGAAGATAAGTGCCTAAGCAATAATACATAGCCCCATATCTCATCATAATTCACTAAGGTTGGCATCCCTGCTGTTGGACACCTGATATAGGAGTACAATAGAAAAGAAAATATGCAAGGAAACGGGTCAGAGCCCGAATGTGTAAATAATTTTTAAAACAACAAGTATTTAACAAGTGCAATAAATCTTTTATTATGTACATGTTAGACCCGACTCTCACTTGTCATTCTCACCTCTCAACTAGAGTGCACACTTAACGTCTCCTATTAACCTTCGAGTTAATGGTTCCTCCTTACTAGTTCCATAGTATAATTCCATTCCCATTTCATAAATCCCCGTATGTCCCATACCATACGTTATATAATTCTTCTTATACATCTTTCATTTATGATTTGTTTCTCATTAACATGAAACAAGCTTTTCAATTCTTTAAGAATAAACATTCATTAACTTACTTCAGTTCTTTATCTCAATTTGCCATTTTCTACATTTATCACACAGTAGATGACTTAACCACAATAAATCCATTCATTTATTTAATTCATTATATATATATATATATATATATAATACAGCACCCCGAGTCACAGCTGTGGTGCAATGCATTACTCTGCTATCATGTCCCATCATCGCTGGTCGCCGAATAGTGGACAAAAGGTTCGGTACGGATACCTCGAACCATAAATAGCAACACAATCATTGGAGGCGAACATAGTTCTCATACCCATGGGTCACGCACATACCTACGTACCCACAGTCAACGGACTTATCAACTTCCCGATAAGTCTTTCATAGACCTATGTTCTCGAGCGATAAATCAAAGATCCCATGAATTCATCAGGATATGATTGCCCTCACGCGCAAATCTACCACCGATAGCAAGTAAGCTAGGTATGTCATACACATAAATCATCAATCAATCAAATAGGCATTATCATACCTATAATATAATATCAATAAGGTAATATCACTACCCTAAGATAATTCCCATACGTATCATTATATCTCTTTAAATTTCACGTATTAAAATATCATATCTTTACTTCATAATTTAATTATCCTCGCATCCTATAACATATCTCCACTCCCGACATCGTTAAGGTTCATGCGCGGAGCGTCTCGCAAAGCGAAATCCAAACAAGGAACCCCTCCAATACACTACTACTTAACTTTGTCGAACGTGGAGGTAAGTCAACTTCAAATACGCGATCGGGATAACCTCATACCCTCTTTCATCCAAATGTGTTATAAAATCCCGTCTCTATCCAGGAGCCATACCACTACGCTCTTGTATTACACTTCGTCCTTGCGAAATCAATAATGAGCTTAAACTCAGTCCTTGATACCATCAAGAATCCCACACGATCTCTGACGCCCCTCTCACAAACCCCTCCAAAATTGGAATAACAACGTTTGAGACAAAAACCCACAAACCCGATCTTAATCGCCGCCTCTCTCTCTCTCTCTCTGTCAGGTACATTCTCTCTCTCTCTCTCTCTCTCTCTCTATATATATATATATATATATATATATATATATATATATATATATATATATATATATATTCACTGGAACTGCGTTTTCTCTTTGTATTGTTCTCTTTCTCCCACATATTGAGACTTGCATTTTCTTTCTGTATTGGGTATTAAAATGAGTCGCCAATGACCGGTTGATGTAAATGTTGTTGTAATATAGTGACTGATTCCTAATAAAAACAATCATTATTGTTTGATTCCTAATACAAACAACCGTTTATTCGAAAATTGAAATAAACTCAATTTTCTCTCTTGTGGTATTTAAGATGTAAAACCGGAATCGCGTTTTACATCAAGAAAGATTTGCGTCTTGGCCAACAGGGATGTACAATGAAAGTTTTGTGTTTTCTCTCTGTATATATTTTTTCCCCATTTTTAAATAATCAAGAAAGTTAAAAAATAGTTAGCAAATAATGAAAAAGTTAAAACGCTATGCCATCAAATTTCTATATATTTCAGTTCTGGAATATGTTTATTCATAGCCACATCTTCATTCTTCTCTATATTCATCAAATTTCTATATATTTCAGTCTTAGAATCTTTGTTCACCGACAGGGGCGCTCTGCCATGTCTTGCGTTTTACATCAAGAAAGTTTTAATAGGACGGGTAAATACATTTAAAAGAAATCGTGGTTGTGGTCGTATTTAAGGTGATAGTTAATTAGATTCCTATCAGATTATTAACACATCAGAATGGAATCATTAATTTTTTTTTATAGTACTAAACCATTGTTAGGACCTATTTTATAACAACAATATGTAATTTATTTGTTCCAATGACTTGTACCCTTTGAATTGTGGATTATAATTTCAAGATATTTACTACGACTTCGTTTAGTATATTACTAGATCCGACTTGTTTTAACTATTTTTTTTCTACTTCTTAACTTGCTACGCCCCGCATATGTAGCGTACCTGCCCAATAGGTAGTATATATATGTAGGAAAGAATTAGTAAGATTGACGAAACCCCCGGTTTAATTGTTAATGTCGTGTGTTACTTTTTCGTTGATTAGGGGACTTAGGTCTATATAGTGGGAACCTAATTAGAAATATTGTGTTTTGACTTGAGGGCTTCCCTATATCCTCTAGTTTTATGGATATTGATTAGTGGTTATGAATAAACATATTTTGTCTTATACTCTGGAATCTTAGACAACAAAAATATTATATGAAACAATAAACTAACATTTTAATGTCTTTGAGTTTTCATGTGAACTAGATGGATAAGAGTTGGATGCAAGAAACAAATAGATTTTGTGAAAAGTATGTCTTGGGTGTTATATCATTCATTCGATTAGCAAAGGATCATAGGAGACCCGACAGTTACATTAGGTGCCCATGTTGCAATTGTCTTAACATTGATCTCAGAAATATTGATGAAGTAGAAGATCATCTTTTCTTAAAAGGTATTTGTACCACCTATACACAATGGACATATCACGGGGAATGTTGTAATGATATAGTTCAAGATGATGCCAATGATGATAATGGTGATGTCGATGATTGGATTGATAATGAAAATGAATAATGGGATGAGATGCAAGAAGTGTTACAACGATGGTTTATGTGGAGAAAAATGGCTAATGATATGAAGCGGCAAAAGAAAAATGTGTCAAAGATAATGTATTGAGACATCCTGCAGATTCTAGTGCATGGAAGGATTTTGATGCGGAGCACTAGTGGTTTTCTCAAGTCCCTCGTAATGTAAGGCTTGGCTTAGCAAGTGATGATTTTAACCACTTTGCTAACATGCATAACTCATATAGCATGTGGCCAGTCATGAAAGAGGCTCCCCCGACACCCCCTAAATTTTTTAAATTACTTTAATGTGTGATTTGACGTTCTTTTTTAGTATGGCCCTAGGAAGACGTCTTCTGTCACATTTCAAGAAGGAGGCTCCCCCGGCACCCCCAACTCTCACGGCTCCCCCAGCACCCATGGCTCCAATAGCTTCTATGGCACCCACGACTGGACACGTAATGGATATAAAATCTACAAATATCGCGCCATCAACACAACAGACCAGTCCCAGAACCTCCACAAGCCATGTAGGTACAAAAGCTAATTTTCAAATGTTTCTTAGTATTGTTCATTTGCTGCTAATATTATTTATTTGCTTTTAAAGTTTCGAATACAGATTCTACCATAACGAAAAAAGTCCATGGACCTACACGTGGCAAGGGGCTTCATAAGATGATCAAAGCTACTGGGAAAAAGATGCGCATTAAGATATCGAAGGAGAAAAATAGGCCACTTGACGAAGACCAGCCTGCTAAATTATCAAATGAGCTCGGGATTATCATTCGTAACCTAATTTGGGTCCCAACCAAATGGAAAGACCTCACTTAAGATGATAAGACAATAGCGTTCAACAAACTCAATGTAAGTAATTTCTTATTGGAAATGGCATTATTACTACCATAGGTCTGTAAAATTAAATGACAACATTCTTATCATTACAAACACCTAAGCATTGGCCACTTCGAGCTGCTTAGTGAGCACATAGCTTCTATGGTTAAATCCGTAGGTAGTCATGCATTTACCCATCGACCGAATTGTTCCGTCTGTGTGGAACGTCCATTCTTGCCTACTTTGTTTTCCACAAGACCACAACTGGATGGGATTCCCATCGTTGTCGTGCCCCTTCCTCACGTCCACACGCAATCCGTCCCGACCATTGGCATAGTTCTGTAAATCAGTACCTCTCCGACACAAATTAGAATAATTCACAACCATAGCCTCTTATACATTGATGTCATAATGCTTAAGCTATATGCGTATTGATAATTTCATGGGGCACAACCTTAAGATTGGGATTTAGTGAGAGACTAAGCTACAACTTTAGTAATTCTCCTGAACAGGGACCTTGTATGACCTTCTTAGAAACTGTCTCAGTCTGCTTTAATAGACTAACACTTGTTGATACATGCCTTTTATTTTCTCTCTCCTTGTACCTTTTATATTTGTTAATCTTCTTATCAAGAGCATCAGTAAAAAATCCTGATGCTTTGCATAGTTTTGTAAATCAGTACCTCTCGAACACAAATTAGAATAATCCAAAACCATAGCCTCTTCTACATTGATGTCATAATGCTCAACACTAGTATTTTCTTCTTCATTAGATGAGGGCATCAGATTACTATAGATAACGTCTTGCCAAAATCCACCATCCCCATAACGTATTCAGGTTAAGCATCAAAACAGCTGTATACAAACCCAAATGGGAATTTTTACATGTGGCTAAAGAGAAGCCACGATACAGATCTTAAATGCCTATTGTGTTGTATCTAGAGAGTAGTAGAACAAATAGCCTATTCACACACTTCATTATTGGGATTTGGGCAGCGATGTCTTTTTTGAGTTCCTTTGTTACTTAATATTACTTTTATGGGAACATGGATAAAGAAATCGGTAGATAATTTTGTATACGTCTCACGTACATGAGTTGCACCCTGATATTTGTAGTTCAAAATATGGTTTTGTAGTAGGGTAATGCACTGAGGTAATTGGATCACATAGAGGTCGGAGGTGTTACATAGTTTGGAGATTATGTGCTCAAAGGAACAAGATAATTTTACGGAGTCAATGCCAGTTTATTATTCTTCACGCTGGTATCTAATAATTTTTTTCTTAATTATTTTTTCATATGGACCACCTATCACTAAATTTTTATACTGGTCCGATTGTCCACATAGAGGACATTTTATTTTCTTTCCTTATTTGTATCTAGTGTGTAAAAGCGTATAAACACCAGGCTTATAGTATGTGGATGGTAGACTTTGACAGTGAACTTGTGTATTGAATATTATTCCAAGAGTTTGGAATATTTCATTTTTTGTTTCTTTTTTTCTTACATTTTCTTATTAGAATGTTGGTATGCTCTTCGACCACAGTTCTTCATCAATCCTATTTTCTAAATCAAATTGGCGTTGGGACATATTTCTTGATAGCTGTTTTGCATTAAGAGCTGTGGAAGTGTGTGAATAGGTTGTTTGTACATTAAAAGAGTTTGAAAAAGATTGGATAGAACTTTTGTCAATTCAGCTTGTCTCTATATATCCCTATTTTTAGTTTTGGTCACTTAAATATGGCGAATTAAGATCATACCCCTCTCGTTATTTATTCGAGTCAATGTTCTGAAACTACGCTACTAAGAAAAGTGCGACGGTGTGATAATTGATTAAATTTATTCGCAAGATTCCAATCAACCCTTATTTAATTCAACCCCTAAACAAGCATCTAAAGTGCGTGTGTCAACCCATAAATAAATATAAATCACGCGACACAATAAATATGATGAGACACATATATCAGAAAAAATCCCCGCAGGGCAAAACCTTTTATTTCATTATAATAAGTAAATCGCAACTTACACGTATTATAATGAAATATATAGTGACACACGAATACCCGCAAGCGTCGATCAGTGTCGTCAGCAATGAATCCACATGCAGCGAACCCACATGAACCTCATTCCAATCAACAAAGGAAGAACCGTATCACTCCTCAATTACATGCAGCCATAAAACTTTGTAGAGACTCCCTCGGCAATAACACGCAGTCCTCGGTTGCAAAGATCTCCCCACAAAGATGAACATAAACAAAACTGTGTTCTTAGGTTTCAAAAAGGATTCACAAAGATATGACAATGATATGTGAATCAAAACATGAGTTTGGTAACTCAAAAATATGAAGACTTGAGGTGATAGGACTCTCAAATTCGTCTATGCAAGTCTTGAAAAACAATTCCCCCGAAGTTGGTTTATATAGGGAAACCACAAAAGAGTTTTAAAAATCTTGAACTCTATCCAGCGTTAGGTACCCCGAACCGATTTGAGTGTACTGCAAATCGGTTCGCCCCCGAACCGGTTTGGCCCACGGTTCGCAGAAATTCGCTGGTTTGGGGACTTAAACACTTAGCATTTTTGCCAAGTCTTTTTCTTGGCATTCTCTCCATTTTAAACGGGCCATAACTTGTTCACCATAGCTTGGATTGAGGTTTCGTTTCTTCCAGTATCTTTATTTAGGCAATCTCTTAAACTTTCCAGTTGACAGGTCCTCCGAACGGTGGCTGTACAATTACCAAAATGCCCTTGAACTTCCATATCGTGCCTTATTTCACTGTTTTGACTTCTCTTGCATACCACTAGAATATAGTCCCTAAAATCATGGAACGTGAAGTCATTGAGGCCGATGAGGGACACATGATGGAGATGTTGAATGCTTGATTCCTGGAATTCGAATAGAGGTCGTCATGTGAGATCGTGAGGTGACGTACCAAATGTAGCGGCGTACGACATACACAAATGTAACATGTTGGACATGAGAAAAATGTCCTTACAAATCTCCCCTATGTCTATGCCGGTACATACATAAAAAATCCAAATTATCAGATACAAAATTGCCTATACAAATCTACCCTTATGTGAACCCAAAACTGGAAAGATACAAATGAATACATCTTCATCGTTTGTTTTCCAAATCTTCAGGAATCTCAAAACTTTTCTCATGAGGGTGTGCAATCCAATGATCATCAATGTAGTACCTACACACATGAGATAAAGAAAAATACCAAGTGAGGTATCGAGTTTGAAATGAGATAAATACAAATACCAATGTATGATAAAAGCATAAGTCACATCTCAAAAACTCCCCCATAAAATGATAATTCTTTCTCCCCCTTTTTATGATGTCCCCAAATAGAAAAATGAGAAGAATAAATCAAACAAGAAAAGTCGAGGTGTAACGGTATTCAAAACAAGGCATCAATCAGATGGAAAATGCGCTCTTGCAAAGAGATACCCAAAAACATTCACAAACTATTTTTGATTTTTCAAATTTTTTCATAGAAAAATAAGATACCAATTTGAAAAATATGATATAAAAAAATCACACCATGGATTTAAACTCAACCAACCAAGTCATGGAAATGGAATGAATGGTTATGAACACATTCGATAGGTAAATAAACTCAATCAATCATATGTGCACGATGCATACATGTACCCCTAACGAATGAACATCAAAGGAATCCTTAGGTGTAAAAATTTGTTGAATTTAAATGAAATCGTCTTATACAAATCAATGTCAAATGATTTCCACTCTAATAACGTCCAAAACTATGTAGCGCATTTTCAAGAATTCCAAGGACGTGCAAACCAGTTTTAAAATCTCCAACCAAACTCCCTCATATATATTTTCTTTTAGAGGTGTTAAACTAAATTCTCAAACTTTGGAGAATTGGTGCAAAAACCTAAATGACCCATAGTTTGGCATGAATTTCTTTTTATTGCCTTTAAATTTTTTCAGGGCTCTTTTAAACCTTGTTGGACCCCGGATAATAAAATTCCTCCATTTTTTAGGTCCAATTCAAACGGTGGCTTAGTATTCGCAAAGGCAAAATGAACCTTTCGCAGCCCTTCCTCGTTTTTCAAACAAAGCACACAAACTCACAAAACGGTTCTTATATGCACAATTTCCTTATCAAAATTTATCGCGCTTGGTTCGTTTTAAGGACATGATTGAAGTGAAAACGCCCAACCAACATGTGATAAGATAAGCACAATAATCAAACAAATCCGTACATATGTGCAATAAAGGAAATCATGAGTCAAACATGTAGGTAGTAACACTTAATTACATCTTAATGACTCCAAACATTATAAAGCACAAGAATGAATTGACCTATTATCTCAAAACACAATCAATTAGTCACATGAAAATAATGGAATGATGTAGTGACTCGATCATCCTAAGTCTTCATCCATAAACGGTGCAAACAAAATACCAAAATCTTTTTGGATTTTTCTAAAAAAAATTTGAGAAAAAAACATACACAAATATGATACATACTAGCAATAGGCAAATATTATCATCATGAAAAACATCATATGCTAGTAAACCAGTTAACCCTCAATCATTAGGTGCGGGGTTTTTTTCCAAAGGTGGTGACAACTTATGAAAAACCTCCATCAATTCTTGTGAAGTTTTGACTAAAAACTTAACTTGCTCAACTAGATGTGCAAACTCTCTCATGTAGTCTCCGGGATCATGTAAAGTATCATGTGTGGGTGCATGTGTACCAGAAACACGTGTAGAAGCAAAACGTGACACATAACCCAACTTAAAACAAAATTCCTTAAGGTGACCTCTCCTCTTGCAATGTGAGCAAACATAAATAGGCCTAGGAACACCTCTCTCAAAAACTCTAGGACGCGCTCTCCTAATAGGAATGGGATGCCTAGGTGGATTAGGGTGAGTCACACATGAATCTAACACTAAAGTGGGAACCGGCTCGAGTGCTAATAGGGAAGTAAAAGCACCGTCATGACTTATTCCCAACTTCTCACCTTTACCCTTAAGAACCACATTTTCAACCTTCTTAGGTGCATTCTCAAAATTGACTTTGACCTCCATGGCACGTTCGAGATTACTCTCGAGTTGGGATACACGTGTCGTCAGACTAGACACCATGTCGGTCAAATCACACTTCTCCTTTCTCAAAACCTCCTTCTCTCTCTCCAAATCTAAAACTCGAGTGCCTAAATCTCGATTATACTTCTTTGTTTTCAAGGTCTCGGTGTACAAATCTCTAAAATATTTTTGGAGCTCACTTTCATCTCCACTCTCCTCCTCGCTTTCTATCTCACTTGAAGAACACAAATCACTATCATCACTCTCGTGTGCACTCGTATGAGACAAAATGGGTGTGCTCACACGACTAGAAAAAGTGACAACCATCCCATGTCCTAAACCTTTATCGGACTCATCTCCCTCATCACCCTCACTATCACTAAGTGTGGCAGGCATGGATACTTTCTTTCCTTTCTTTCTAAGACACGTGGGACACTCAAACGACTTATGCCCCTTACCCCCCACATTCAAAACAAGCGACGTTCTCAAAATCTTCCTCACACTCCTCATCGGAGTCATTCTCTTTTTCTCTCTCACCACTGTCCTTGGCCTTTCCTTTCTTTTTATTTTTCTCAAAAAAATTCTTTTTATTGGAAGAATTATTTTTGTTCATGTTGAGAAATTTTTTAAATTTTTTTGCAAACAAGGCCATATCATTAAAATCAAAATCTCCCTCAGAATCGGACTCACAAACTTTTTCTTTCTTTTTCTTAAATTGATTCTTTAAAGCAATGCCATTATCCTTAGTCTTAATGGTTTTGGGAAACATGTCAATCTCATAGGTTTGAAGATCTCCTACAAGTTCTTCCAACTTAAGTGATTTCAAATTTCCCAAAGAGTTCAAAACAGTGACTTTAGGAATAAAGCGTTTTGGGAGAGATCTTAAAATCTTTTTAACGACACGCATGTTATCAATCACCTCACCCAAATTAAAACATGTGTTAATAATGTCTGACAAACGAGCATAAAAATCATCAAAGCATTCAGACTCAGACATGGTCAAATTTTGTAATTTAGATTCTTTAACTCATTCGTACCCTCATGTGTCAGTTTCAAAACATCCCAAGCCACTTTAGACGTGGTGCATGTCGTAATTCGGCGAAACTCATCAGGAGATACAGCTCCAAAAATGGCACTTAGACAACGGGAATTAAAATTGGACAATTTATAATCATCTTCAATCCAGGCTGACACGGGTTTTAAAGTGGTGATGTTATTAACAGTGACCGTGGGAGGAGTCCAACCATTTTCGCAAAGCAACCAAACACTCTCGCCAATAGATTTTAAAATAGATTTCATACGAGCTTTCCAGTAGGCATAATTAGACCCGTCAAAAATAGGCATCTGATTATATAAGTGCTCCATAAGAAAAATTGTGAATATCACAAACTTGATTTTTTTTTAAAATCAATATCACCCAAATTTTTGCGGAAAACAAAGATCACGCGATAAGTTAGCATAACCCGCTCCGATACCAATTTGAAAAGTGCGACGGTGTGATTATTGATTAAATTTATTCGCAAGATTCCAATCAAACCTTATTTAATTCAGCCCCTAAACAAGCATATAAAGTGCGTGTGTCAACCCATAAATAAATATAAAGCATGCGACACAATAAATATACTGAGACACATATATCAGGAAAAATCCCCGCAGGGCAAAACCTTTTATTTCATTATAATAAGTAAATCGCAACTTACACGGATTACAATGAAATACAGTGACACACGAATACCCGCAGGCGTCGGTCAGTGTCGTCAGCAATGAATCCACGCGTATAGAACCCACATGAACCTCAGTCCAATCAACAAAGGAAGAACCACAACAGTCCTCAATGACACGCAGCCATAAAACTTTGTAGAGATTCCCTCAGCAATAACACGCAGTCCTCGGTTGCAAAGATCTCCCCACAAAGATGAACAAAAACAAAATTGTGTTCTTGGGTTTCAAAAAGGATTCACAAAGATATGACAATGATATGTTAATTAAAACATGAGTTTGGGAACTAAAAAATATGAAGACTTGAGGTGATAGGACTCTCAAATTCGTTTATGCAAGTCTACAAAAACAACTCCCCCGAAGTTGGTTTATATAGGGAAACCACAAAAGAGTTTTAAAAATCTTGAACTCTATCCAGCGTTAGGTACCCCAAACCGGTTCGAGTGTACCGCGAACTGGTTCGTCCCCCGAACCGGTTTGGTCCTCGGTTCGCAGAAATTCGCTGGTTTGGGGACTTAAACACTTAGCATTTTTCCCAAGTCTTTTTCTTGGAATTCTCTCCATTTTCAACGGGCCGTAACTTGTTCACCATAGCTTGGATTGAGGTTTCGTTTCTTCCAGTATCTTTGTTGAGGCAATTTCTTCAACTTTCCATTTTACCGGTCCTCCGGACGGTGGCTGTACAATTACCAAAATGCCCTTAAACTTCCATATCATGCCTTATTTCACTGTTTTGACTTCTCTTGCGTACCACTAGCATATAGTCCCTAAAATCATGGAACGTGAAGTCATTGAGGCCGATAAGGGACACATGATAGAGATGTTGAATGCTTGATTCCCAGAATTCAGATAGAGGCCATCATGTGAGATCGTGAGGTGATGTGCCAAATGTAGCGGCGTACGACATACACAAATATAACGTGTTGGACATGAGAAAAATGTCCTTACATGTTATGTAGCTCGAATATTTAAAATAAGGCAGAAATAGATACGCCACTCTGATACTAAATTGCTAATTTTGACTTTTGTACTTGAAATGGATGCGACCCGACATGCTTTGGATACTTCCAGAATGTGGCAGATGTAGATGTTTTTACTAAAAAAGAATGGATTAGGATTGTGATTGTGTAAAGTTTAGCTAATTAACAAAACATATATACACAACATGTTCGATGAAAACAATACTTAAGTTCTTAATTCATTAATTAGTTATCTAGTTTTCCTGGTTCAAAAAATGTTTTTGAACTGTGTCTTCTTATTAATTATTAAGTTACGTATGGATTTATCAAATAGCAACAAATTGTGTATGCTAATGATATAAATATATACGTATAATAATATAGATATTATTATGTTTCCCTATCCAAACTCTATTACTAAGTTCCGTATCAAATGTTTGATATTTGTGTTTGTGAAGCATAAGAATGTCATGGTAATTGTTCAGATGACCAAAAATTACTTAGTATAAAAAATTTACTGAGTTTCAAAAAGTATTTGGTAAAAAAGTATCAACAAGTATTTGATCATTTAGTAAGCAAATCAAAAATTTGTTTGTTGTGGATGAGAGAGCCCATTGCCAGATTGAGACTATGACCAAGTATGATTCACACTCTTTGCTTGGCTCAAACGCCAAAGATAAGGAATTGAAATTCATGGAGATTAAAGTGTACATTTCTAATGAAGAGTATAAATTGATTGGAAAGGAAAAAGCTGCGGTGAAATACATTTTTTAATGCTTAGCCGTTAGTAAGACACGAGACGATTATCTCCAGATCTTTCCTATATTGTTATATTTCGATTTTTGTTTGGTGTTGATTCCTGTTATGGCTGGCCCAGGTCAGGCATTGATCCTTGGGTTCATTTGGATCAACCTAAAATAGTTCCATGTACAGATTGCAACTATAATATGGTACACAGATGTAATGAGATGTAATCTGTGTTATAGGTGAAGAAAACAGATGTACAGATGTAATCTTTTGCTCTACACAGCTGAATTTCTATGGCGTCATATTGGATTCAAAGCAGTTGTAATACTTCTGTATTTATATGCTGGATTCATCCACTGTTTGTACATATATGCATATGATTTCTGTGTTTATTTATAGTTCTTTCAGTTACTGATTGAGTGTAAAATTTCAGGAGAAATTCGATATTGATTTGGATGATCGTGCAAAGGAGTGTTTGGAAGAGCTAATGAAAGCGAGAAGTATGAGTCAACGGATCAAGATTCGTGAAGTATATAAAAAATATGGATCAGCAGAGGAGGCTTGAGAAAATGTCCTTACTGGTGTGACCAAGGATAATTGGCTTAGTCTATGCGATCTTTATGGAAGTCCAAGATATCAGGTTTGAACTATTGTTGATGTTGTAACTTGCAAATATTTTTTTATTAAAATATGCATACTTATGATGTTTGAAAAATTATTGCAAAGACAATGCATTGTAAATCAGAATAACAAGTCTAAACAAATTGTAAAGCATAGTCAAGGGTCAAAAGTATTTGTGGTGGTTCATCATGAATTGGTAATATATCTACTTATTCTGGTGTTTCAATTGAGAATTTTATTTTACAAGTATAATTATTAATTATTTGTTGTTTAATAGCGGAGTAAAGAGGTGGACAGTCAAGAGCCGAATAGGATCAAATTTTATAAATAAACACATTGTAAAGATGAAAATTGGACATCTTTCGAAGCCGAAACTCTCTATGTAAGTCGTATCAATTTTATTTTGAATTTACTCTGTTGTTGTTGAATTACAAACCAACAAACACTACTGGATTGTAATTCCTTTGGTACTATTATCTTCGGTATAAAACTTACAGATACTACATTATGCTTTACTATTTTAAAATTATTTTGTCTTTAAATGGCATAAAAATTGTAGACATCTTTACAGTTTGACCAAACTTGTAATCCTTTTTCTTCTATTTTATTTGCAACATGAGATGAAACACTAGATGTTATTCTAGTTCGATAAGCGGAGTCCGATAAGTTGATTCAGCCATTGATCGCATCACGTTCCTCATCTTCCGAACGATGGTAATCTAGACATCCTTTAGTTTTGTTACTCGTATGCTTTTAAAATGTTCACATTCATAATCGATTATTATCTCTTTAATTATCAACTTTCGCTCATCATTATAACTTTTTCATGATAATGACGAATCAAATCCTACTTTAGCTTAGCTAATGATATTGTATTCTCTTAATTGCAGATTTTACGTGACGAGAAGTTATTTTTGGGGAGCCATTAACTTTTGACATTTGTAAATGGAATCAGAGACTTCTAAGTTCTTTAACTACTTTAAGTTATTTTTTTGCATCATGGATATTTGTCATTTGTAAGGGGGTGAAATGTGGGACTTCTACGTCCTTTAACTAGTGTTTAGTTGACTTGATAATGTATGTGTACGTGGCTTAATGTGGATTTTATTTATGATAATTTAATTATTTTGTGGATTTTAACGAATGTGTTTTTTTAGATGGTAATTTGTTTAAATTCGTTGGTATACACTAATTTATCAAATTCAAAATAAAAAATATACATTTGAAAACATTCCGTTACCAAAATAAATGTTTTAGTAGTTAAATATGTAATTGATAAATAAAAAACGGGCCTTAAGATTTGATAGTTTATTATTTGAAAATTAATGATTAAGAATCATTCTTCAACAATTCAAATTCGTAGCCAATAGATCTCGAGGGAAGGTACAAATTTTGTAGCTAAAGTTTCTAACAACTAGTTTATTGATAAAATTGGCAACGAAATGTAAACATTTAGCAATGAAATGTTGAACAATTAGTTACAAAGCAAATTGTAAATTTCTTAGCTAAAAGCTTTAAACACACTAGTTTACATATAGAATTAGCAACGAAATGAAGACATTTAGCAACGAAATGTTGGACAATTAGCTACGAAAAATATTGTAGCCTAAATATGATAATTTTCGACGAAAAAATGTAGTGGGAATTGACCTAAACAATTGGCACCGAAAGTTAATTTCATGGCCAGATACATTTAGCAACGGGCCTTTGGCCACGAAGTTGCTACGAAATAATTGTCGTTGCCAAAAACTATCAGCAACGAAATATGAACTTTTGGCTACGAAACATTTCGCAGTAAAATATAAGAATTGTTGTAGTGACTTTTTGATACAGTTCAAAACCTTGCCGAAATTTGATACACTTTTGCCACGATTTTGAACTGTGCCAAATTTTTGGAAGAAAATTCACAAATCGCGAATCTCGAATCTCCAACGTTGTTGATAAACTAATGTACATACAAACTTCAAAATATTACAAGTCTTAATAGTTCATAAACCAAAAAAAGGGGCAGAGTTTCCTCAATTTTCTGGACATTCTGAAACCTGCTAATATAAAACTTGCATAATGTAAAGCCCCTACTGCCATAAAATATAATAATAAAATTACAAAAGACCGCACGGCCATAAAAGTTAACAATAAAACTACAAAATCCTGCACTACCATAATACAAAAAAGAATATAATCCTGAATATTAACAACACTAAATAAAGAATCCCCTTTTTGTAAACCATTGACATCTTCATGTGTTCCACATGGATAAAAGATAACGATAAAATGTTATCCTACAAAAAAAGGATACAAAAAAGAGATGATATTAGTAACCAAGTAATTTTTAAAAAAATCTTATTCAAGCTAAAAAAACTGCATATGTGAGTTACAATTATTATTATATTCTCAAACTGAAAGTCTTGTGACTACGTGGTCAGCTCCTACAAGTAACAATAGTCTCATGTGAGGTGTTAGTGCATCTTACGGGGAAGTTTAAGGACTGGTTTGAGTTTTCACCCTCAAACGTCATGTTTTTAAGAATAATCTAAATATTTACAAATTATCGTCATACTCTCAATCCGAGAAACCCGTGACTATGCAATCAGTTCCTGGAAGTTACATTATTCCCATGCAAGGTGTTCATGCCTTTTTCGGGGACGTTTGGGGGATAATTTGGCTTTTCACCCTTTAACGGCTTGTTTTTAAGCCTAATCTAGATATTTTCAAATTATCTTCATATTCTCAAATCGGGAGTACCTTGACTATGCGGTTAGTTCGTACGAGTTACATTAGTCCCGTTGGAGGTGTTAGTGCCTCTTACAGGACCGTTTGAGGGCTCGTTTAGGTTTTCAGCCTCTAACGGCAAATTTTTAAACTGAATCTAGATATTTTTAAATTTTTGTCATATTCACAAATCGAGAGACCCATGACTATGCAGTCAGTTCCTACAACTTACATTGATCCTGTGAGAGGTTTCATGCCTCTAACAGGGTTGTTTACGAGTTGGTTTGGGTTTTCACCCTTTTAACGGCTTGTTTTTAAGCTTAATCTAAATATTTTCCAATTATCATCATATTCTCAAATTGGGAGATCCATGACAATGCGATCAGTTCCTACAGGTTACATTGGTCCCATACGAGGTGTTAGTGCTTTCTACGGGGCCATTTGGGGGTAGTTTTGGGTTTTCACCCTTTGACGACATGTTTTTAAGCCAAATTCTTTATATTTTTAAATTATCATCATATTATCAAATAGGAAGTTGCGTGACTACATGGTCAGCTCCTACGAGTTATATTAATCCCGTGCGAGGTGTTCGTACCCCTTACGGGCCGTTTGAGGGTTGTTTTGAGTTTTCACCCTTTAATGGCATATTTTTAAGCTTGCTCCATATATTTTCAAATTGTCGTCATATTCTCAAACCAGAAGTCCTGTCCCTATGCGATTACATCCTAACAGCTATATTGGTCCCGTGCAAGGTGTCACTACCTCTTACGATGCCGTTTGGGGGCTGGTTTGGATTTTCAACCTTTAAGGGCTTATTTTTAAGCCTAATCTATATATTTTCAAATAATCGTCATATTCTCAAACCGAGAGTACCATGACTATGCGATTAGTTCCTATGAGTTACATTAGTCCCATGGGAGGTGTGCCTCTTACAAGACCATTTGAGGGTTGGTTTAGGTTTTCACCCTCTAACGGTAAGTTTTTAAGCTTAATCTAGATATTTTCAAATTATCGTCATATTCACAAATCAAGAGACCCGTAACTATGTGGTCAGTTCCTATAACTTACATTGATCTGTGAGAGGTGTGCATGCCTCTTACGGGGCTGTTTGAGAGCTTGTTTGGGTTTTCATTGATATGCCCAAGTATAACCTCGGCCAGACCTACCTCGGCCGAGATGATGGCCGAAACATTGATCGACCCTAGGAAGGCCAGGGGAGCGCGATACCATCCCTCGGCCAGACCTACCTCGGCTCAGGTCGACACTACCATCTACACAGCCAAGGGGCACTGCGCGCATCAAAGGCATCAACAGCACTCTGGGTATGGCAACCTCGGCCAAAGGTGGGCCGAGGTGACAGGGAGCCGACCCTCAACTTGGAACCGGTTCAACCTCGGCTTGGGATGAGGTCACAAGAGGCCTTAGTAATCACCAGAATGGGACTATCCCTACCTCGACTGGGGCCGACCTAGCATAATGTCTCGGCTGAGATCAGGCCGAGACTCCTTATGACACTTCTCGGATTGAACGGACATCAAGCCTTTACAGCTCGGCCTCTCCCAGGCCGAGGTCATTCACCAACATGACTGCCGAGCATCTGTTGACATTTGGATAAGGACACCTGGGCACAAATCAGTTGTAACAAGATTATTCTCCACATGTGGGAGAATATTTCATCATCATTGCTTACATGTGACAGTGACAGATGGCATTCCCACATTGGTGAGGATACCACACACATGCTCATTGCATGCATGGGGGGTACATTACGCCCCCTAGGCACTATATATAGGGGTCATCCCCTACCTTGCAAAAGGATCCAGTTATAAAAGCCCTAGCTAAAACTCTGTCTAAATATACAGTAGTGAGAGAGAGAGCTTGAGAGGTTGTATCCATGGCCATTAGTGCCTTCTTTCAGTGATATTACTCACACACACTCACAGTGGACGTAGGCCAGATTGGCTGAACCACTTATATTCCGGTGTGTTACCCTCTTCTCCTCACCACCTTCTATTATCTTCTTTATATAGATGTGCTACCATTGTTATACTTCTATTGAGCTTGGAAACACCATACCTGGTGGTGCTAATTCTTAGCATCATCATTTTGGCGCCGTCTGTTGGAAGCGAGAGGCTATCTCTCCCTCTTTTTCTGCTTTACCTCACTGGAGACTCTGGTGGTGAACCAGGAACCACCCCTTGTGTGGAGCTGTTTCACCATTGAAAGAGGTCCTTTAAGGTATTAAGCTCACTTGCTGTTCAAGCTCTTTATGGATAATACATGGCACCAGAATTAACACCGCCTCTTCCGCCGCCTGGAGGTGGAGGGGCTAGTTCCAGTCAGGCTCCTCCCCAGTCCGAAATGGTGGAGGTGGCAACAGTTTTGAAATTTTTAGTTGCAACACAACAAGCCATGAAGGAGAAGTTTACCCAGCTCAGCCAAACCATGATGATGAGGCCACCTGGAGTCTCCCTGGACATGATAACTCTGACGGTAGTTCAGCCTCATCCTGACGCCAGGGGACCACCCCAGGCGCCCATGAAGGACCAACCTGCACCCCAGCGGAGGAGGGACGTTGCTGACCCTAGGCGCTTGTGCCTGGGGAGGCAAGGAAATCCTTGCCCAGAGGACAGGTATGATGACCTAGAAGCTGAAGAGGCCCCGGAGGACTGCTGGGAGACGTATGAGGTGTCAGATAACACCATACGACCTCTTAGGCAGAGTCAAGGATGTGTCAGCCGAAGAGGAGATGAGGCCCAGCAGAGAGGGTCGGCCTTTAACAGGTTGAGCAGAGGGTCGGCCTTCGAGAGGCTGGGCCCAATCAATGACCTGAGGCAGAGGCTATCGAGGTCAAGGAGCGCGGAAGGCTCTCAAAGAGGGAATAGGCAGGCTCGGCCAGATCAAGGCCGACCCTTGGAGAGAAGAGCTAGGGAGCAGGAAGAGGTTAATAGTCAATGGGTCATGGCTGGGGAACCCTCTGTCCATCGCAGAGAAGTGGCAGGGGATAACCTCGACCAAGTTGATGAGAGAAGACCCTGGAATGACTCAATCCAACGTCTCGAGGAGAAGATAGAGGACCTTATAAAGAGCAGGGACCCATTACAGAGGGGCTACTCGGAGGGCACCATGTTTGTAGCTAGGATAATGGGGTTCCCAACCCCAGCTAAGTTCAAGCCTCCTACAATGACTCCTAAGTACGATGGCAGCACTAACCCAGTGCACCATATCGAGATGTATCAGTCGGTGGCATATATTTACTCGATACCCGATGAGATGAAGTGCAGGGCCTTCTCAGGAACCTTGACAGGGGCAGCGCATAACTGGTTCACCTCTCTTCCGAAGAACTCGATAGAAAACTTCAAAGGCCTAGCTGAGCAGTTCATCCACAACTTCTGCTTTGGGGTGAGACCTCAAAAGAAGACTACCCACCTCCTATATGTCAAACAGGCTAAGGGTGAAAGCCTAAGAGACTACATAGCAAGATTCAACAAGGAGAAGTTGGAGGTGGAGGATTACGAAGAGAGCATAGCCATGACCGCCCTGATAGGAGGCCTCCAGAAGGGGAAGCTATTGTGGAAGATGGCGGAAGAACCCCCCAAGTCTATGGCAGAGCTGCTGTCCACCGCAGGGAAAGTGATGAATGCAGAAGAGGCAATGGCCTCCAAATATGAGGAGGAGAACCGTGGTAGCACTGGGAGGTCCCAGGGAAAGAAAGAGGGGAAGAAGAGGTCAGTAGATGACAAGTTCGCTCATTACACTCCTCTGACTGTGAGCTGTGAGCACATCCTTAATGAGATCAAGACTGACCGGGCTCTGAGGTGGCCAGAAAAATTGAAGGCCCCACCACATAAGAGGAATAAAAACCTCTGGTGTGAGTTCCATCAGGATCACGACCATATCACAGATAGATGCTACGCTCTGAAGGATGAGATTGAGAAGATGCTGAAATTCGAGAAACTGAGAAAGTATGTGGATGGCAAGGCCCCAAAGGGTGGAAGAGAAGACCCTAGGAAGAGAAGAGATGACAGGTGCCGTGGCGATGTCCCGGCTAGAAGGAATGATGATTCAGAGGGTGATGATGGAGATGACCCAGATCTCCAACCTAAGGATGACAACACCCCAGTGAAGAGGGTAGGAATGATCTCGTTTGGTGTTAGCACCATATGTGGGGGATTCGCAGGAGGTGGCTCTGAGGTAGCCGATAGGAAGGCTCATGTAGCGGAGGCCAAGTCAGTGGTCAAGCCTGAGGTTGTGAATCTAACGTCTTCTGACGCAGTGCAGAAGAGGAAGAAGGTGGACATGGAAACCCTCGTAGTGGGGTTCTCCAGACTCGACTTCAAGGGCATCTTAGCCCCCCATGATGACCCTTTTGTCATAACAACAAGGGTGCATGGGTGCGATGTAGGGAGAATCCTCATAGATGGGGAAGCTCAGCAGATGTGATGTTCTGGCCTTGTTTCAAGAGCTTGGGTCTTCGCAGGGCAAGGCTGGTGCCCTACCATCACCCATTGATAGGCTTCAGTGGTGAGAAGGTACACCCATTGGGCATGTATGAAATGGATGTACGGATGGGAGATGAATGGCCTAAGAGGCTGACCAAGAAGATAAACTTTTTTGTTATGGACGAAAATGTCTTCTCGGCCTACAACCTCATCATCGGAAGAGTGGCCCTCAAAGAGTTTGAAGTCGTGCCGTCGACGGTCCACCAGATGCTAAAATTCCCGACTCCTTATGGGGTAGGGGAAGTGCAAGGGGACCAGACCACAACGCGGGAATGTTATTTCAACTCGGCCGAAGAGAGAGGCCCATAAAATAGCAACCGCCACTTACAGCATTGACACTCTTGATCCCAGAGACGAAACAAAATTGAAGAAGGGAGAAGCTGCGGAAGAGGTAGAATCCATCATCCTCAATGAAGAGGAGCCGAAAAAAACCGTCCAGGTCGGCAAGGCCTTGGAGCAAGGGATCAAGGAAGAGATGATAAACTTCCTCAGGAGGAGGCAGAGTGTCTTCGCATGGAGTCACGCAGACATGCCTGGTATCGACCCTGAGATCATGACCCACAAGCTCAACGTGGACAGCGATGCCAGGCCTATAAAGCAGAGGCGAAGAGTCTACTCCAGGGATAAGTATGAGGTCATCCGGGAAGAGGTGAAGAAGTTGGAAGAGGCCGAGTTCATAAGAGAGGTTACTTATCCAGGGTGGCTCTCAAATGCAGTCATCGTGCCAAAGGCCAATGGAAAGTGGCGAATGTGTGTAGATTTCACAGACTTGAACAGGTCTTGCCCGAAAGACAGCTATCCCTTACCTAGGATAGACCAGATGGTGGATGCAACGGCAGGGCACGAGCTCATGAGTTTCATGGATGCTTATTCAGGTTATAACCGAATCTTCATGGATGCCGAAGACTCTGAGAAGACACCCTTCATTACTGACAAGGGGACGTACTGTTACAAGGTGATTCCCTTTGGTTTGAAAAATGCGGGTGCGACCTATCAACGTCTTGTCAATAAGATTTTCGAGGAGAAGATAGGTAAGACCATGGAGGTGTATGTGGACGATATGCTAACGAAGAGCCTGAAAGCATGTACTCACGTAGCAGACCTTGAGAAGACCTTCAACGTCATGGACTCGTACAGAATGAAGATCAACCCGGCGAAGTGTGTCTTTGGGGTAGGAGTCGGGAAATTCCTGGGGTTCATCGTTAATCAGAGGGGTATTGAACCAAACCCTGAGAAAATCAAGGCCTTGCTCGACATGAAGACTCCTAGGAGTATCAAGGATGTCCAGAGACTCACGGGAAGAGTGGAAGCCCTTAACAGGTTTGTTTTTAGGGCAACGAACAAGTGTCTTCCGTTCTTTAAAGTTCTGAGAAAGGCCTTCCAGTGGGACGAAGAGTGTGAAAAAGCCTTTGACCAACTCAAGTCCTACTTGGGGTCTCCCTTGTTGTTGTCTCGGCCCATCACGGGGGAGAGGTTCTTTGTATATCTAGCAATCTCTGAGTCAGCCATCAGCGCAGCTATCGTACGGGAAGAGGATGGAATCCAGAGGCCTGTGTATTTCAACAGTAAGGCCCTTCAAGGGTCTGAACAAAACTATCCCCGGATGGAGAAATTGGCTTATGCCCTGATACATGCCTCAAGGAAGATGAAGCCTTACTTCCAAGATCATTCCATGATAATCATCACTGACTCCCCACTAAGGAAGGTTCTGCACAAGCTTGAAAAGTTCGGAAGACTGATGACCTGGGCCATCGAGCTAGGAGAGTATGATCTTACCTACCAGCCCAGGACAGCCATCAAAGGGCAGGCCCTCGTAGACTTTGTTGCAGAGTTCACTTGGGAAGAGGTCGAGACAGAGAAAGGTTTAGATAACGGCGAAGAGACGAACCGAAGTGTCTTTCGAGATTCGGAAGAGACCGCCCCGCACCTCTTCCGAGGCTGAGAAGAGGTTGTCCCGGGAAAACTCGAAGCAGAGTAGAAGGGAATGAAGAGGATCGATACCTATTCGAAAAGGGGGTTATGAGAGAAGGGGTCTTCTCATCAGATGCAGACGTATGGAGCCTCTTCGTTGATGGCTCTTCCTGTGACAATGGAAGCGGTGCGGGGCTAATACTCTCGGCTCCAGATGGAGCCAACATTGAGTACGCCTTGAGATTCAACTTCTAGGGCTCCAACAACGAGTCTGGGTATAAGGCCATGATAGCAGGTCTCTTATTGGCAACAAATCTTCGAGTAAAGCGACTCCTACTCCATAGCGACTCAAGGTTGGTTGTCAATCAAGTGTTGGGGGCATACGAGGCCAAAGATGAAAGGATGGCCAAATACCTAAAGAAGGTAGGAGGGTTGCTATAGTATTTTGAAGAAGTAAAACTGAAGAGAGTACCCCGGCTGAGTAATAACCACGCTGATGCATTGGCAAGACTGGCCTCGGCAATGAAGACAGATTTGGGAAGGATCATTCCAATCGAGGTCTTAGGAAAAGCAAGCATCGAGGAAGATGAGGTATGTAGCCCTTGTCACAATGTGAACCTAGGAGACTCGTGGATTGACCCTCTTGTCAGATACCTAAGAGAGGGGGAGCTACCCGAGTCCAAGATGGAAAAAAGAAAGTTGAGATACAGGGCTGCAAAGTTCTCATTGGTAGGAGACGTCTTGTACAAAAAGGGGTTTCTACTGCCTCTCCTCAGATATGTGCACCCTGCAAAAGTACCCCAGATCTTAAGGGAGGTTTATGAGGGTTCTTGCTCTAGCCACCTTGGGGGAAGACCCTTAGCCAAGAGGATCATCACTCAGGGATACTGGTGGCCTACCCTGTCTAAGGATGCAACAGACTATGTGAAGAGGTGCGACAAATGTCAAAGGATCGCCACCATCCCTCACCAACCTCATCATCCTATGACGTCGATCTCTTCTCCATGGCCATTTGCGGTATGGGGAATTGACTTAGTAGGACCTTTTCTAAGAGCTGTCAACAACTATAGATTCTTGATAGTTGCCATTGACTACTTTTCAAAATGGGTAGAGGCAGAGCCGATGATAACCATTACAGAGAAGAAGACCTTCCAGTTCATCTGGAAGAACATCATATGTAGATATGGCCTCCCGAACCCGTTCATCTCGGACAATGGGACCCAGTTAAAGAATGCCTCCTTGGAGAAGTATTGCCAAAGTGTGGGGATCAGACTGTTCTTCTCATCTACTGGTCGACCTCAGGCAAATGGCCAGACCGAGGTCACGAACAGAACCATCTTGGATGGAATCAAGAAGAGTTTAGAACACGTGAAGGGGAGATGGATAGAAGAGGTCTACGCTGTGCTATGGGCTTACAGAACTACGGTAAGGACACCCACAGGAGAAACCCCATTCATGCTAGCACAAGGCTCAGAGGCAGTCATACCAACGGAGGTAGGACTGCTAACTCATCGGATTCAGACCTACGACCCTGACAGTAATGGGGAGAAGATAAGTCTAGACCTGGATCTCATCGAAGAAAGAAGGGAAGACACAGAGGTCAGAAAAGCAGCCTACTAGCGAGGGAAGCAAAATTCTACAACCAGAGGGTGAAGTCAAGACCCATTGCAGTGGGAGACCTAGTTCTAAAGAAGACACTACAGAAGGCAAACAAGCTACACCCAAACTAGCATGGCCCCTACAAGGTGATGGAAGAGGTTGTGCCTGGCACTTACAGGCTAGAAAACCTAGAAGGAGAACCTTTCACTAACCCGTGGAATGCTGACCATATCAAGAGATATTACATATGATGTATAGAATTTTATGAAATGTATTATCTTACTAAGAGGAGGTTATTAATAAAGATCAGTGTCCATATCAAGTTCTTGTTTCATTCTTTAGACCAGAAGTTTATTATGAGGCTAACCTCTTAGGTGATGACCTCAGACCCTCATAACATCACTCGGTGGTGACGAGGTCTGAGCTCAGACACCTGGGTTAGATGACCTCAGACCCTTAACATCATTAATTTGGTGACTATTATAAGGCTAACCTCTTACGTGATGACCTCAGACCCTCATAACATCACTCGGTGGTGATGAGGTCTGAGCTCAGACACCTGGGTTAGATGACCTCAGACCCTTAACATCATTAATTTAGTGACTATTATGAGGCTAACCTCTTAGGTGATGACCTCAGACCTTCATAACATCACTCGGTGGTGACGAGGTCTGAGCTCAGACACCTGGGTTAGATGACCTCAGACCCTTAACATCATTAATGTGGTGATATTTATTATGAGGATAACCTCTTAGGTGATGACCTCAGACCCTCATAACATCACTTGGTGGTGACGAGGTCTGAGTTCAGACACCTGGGTTAGATGACCTCAGACCCTTGACCATTAATTTGGTGGTATTTATTATGAGGCTAACCTCTTAGCATTCAGAGGTCATATAGCATTCAGAGATCATATAGCATTCAGAGACATTCAGAGGTCAAAATAAAGGAAGAGATTGACATTCAGTAAAAATAAGAGATTACAAATATTCATTACAAAGTACTGATGTTACAAATTACAAGCTTTGTTACAAGTCAAAAATAACAAAATTACAACTTAAAGGTCTGAGGGGGGAGCATTGACAGTATCGGCTGGGTTGACCTGATCAGCATTGGTCACCTCAGCCACATCATCAGTAGGGTCAGTCCCTCCGAGATCAGTCCCTTCCAGAGTAGCAGTCTGACCAGGGGCAGCAGCCTCATCTTCTACTTCTTGCAGTGCCTGGGCAAACTGAGGGTCGGCAAATCCGAGGCCCACAAAGTCGGAGGCCTTTATAGTGCCAACCTCCTTCTCTCTAACCTCGTCCCATTTGGTAGTGGCTTTGATACCTCTTTCGAGGTATTCAAAACCAAAACCTATGAACTCCTTAGAGACTTTGTAGTCGAAAATTATTCTCTCTGAGGCATCTGCAAGGGCAGCCTTCACAGCTGCGTTGACCTTCCGCTGCAGAACATCATCCTTATCCTTCAGGGCCTTGGCGTGGCTTTGGACGAGCGCAGAGATATCTTTTTCCAAACCCTGGGCCTTATTTTCAGAGTTTTAGGCCTTATTCTCGGCATTCTGTAACTCTGACCTCAGACGGTCAATCTCGGCCTTCAGGGCGCTCTCGACCTTCTCAGCCTCCTGCCCCTTCTGAATAAGAGGCAATTTCCTCATGGCCCAGTTAGATAGCTAGTACATGGCAGTCATACCCTGCACAGAAAATGAAGAGGTTAGAGGGGAGTAAAATTAGACATTGCACTTGTAAAATTATTGGCAAAAGGAACAAGTCATACTTGGACGGCTCTGTGGAGGTCGAACTCAACCATCATGGAGGTGTACATGGCCCTATAAAAATGCTTGTCGGCCTCGGTCATCATGTTGGCAAGTGCTTCCATGGCCTGTCTGCTGTGGCCGACCACGCTATCGGTAAGTTTCAGCTGGTCCAGACGAGCCGACAGGGTGTCGGCTGAGATAGGGATCGCAGCGTCTGAGGTCTTCTTTTGCCTTGAGGTCGGCCTCTGATCCTCAGAGGCCGGGACCTTAGGGGCCCTCTTCTTGGATTTGGATGTTGAGGGAGTTGGAGGAGGAGCGTTCAAACCAGTCTTCTTTGCAAGTCTGGCCAAACTCGGAGCCGCCATCTCCCACAATTCGTCTGGTACACCTGGTGGTCTCTCTACAAAAGTGAAAAGATAAGAGTTAGAAATTAAACATGAATGATCAGGGGTTAGACTCGAAACAAATAGGAAAATCATTACCAAAGTCAACAAGGGGACCTCCACCTAGGTTCGTCCCCGAGAGATACTGGGGGGTCAGCAGATGTTCGAATTTGACAAACAGACCATGTGCCCCTTGGACTTGCAGGGCCTTCACCTTTTTGATATTTTGAAGACTTAGGCCAGGATCGGCCCTGGCAGACATGGTGACTTTACCCCATCTGAGGGGTATCCTTGGCTCAAAAGTGGAAGAGGGAACAGATGAGCCAAATTCCCATGGCCCTGAGGCGAAAAAATACCGGGGCTTCCAGTTGTGATTCGAGGTCTGAGTTACCTGAAGCATCTTCTTCTCAGGCCTCCGAGCCATGAAGTGATAGTAGCTCGGATGGTTTTTGGCCGAGGTAGGGATGTAACAACTAGCAAAGACCTGAACTGGGAGGTCAGAGTGGTGGACTGCCCTCCACAAGATGATGGATCCAATAATAACTCTCCAAGCATTGGGAGAGAGCTACGAGGGGGCCAAGTTGATAAAGGAAAGAATGGACCTGATGACGGGATGAATGGGTAGACGAAACCCTAACTTAAACATCTGCTCATACAAGCAGATTTCTCCATCTCGGCCGTGGTAGGCCCTCTCTTCCCTCAGAGGTCTCCTTAATTTGATTGAGGGACTGATGGAGTATAAGTATCTGAAGTGCAACAGATCCACCTCAGTTACTGTGCTCTCGTACTCGTCCGCCTCAGAGACATCAACATCACTTTCAGCATCCTCATCATCGTCGTCAAGCTCAACGTCGGCTGGAGCAGATGTAGACGGGTGACCAGGGAACCTCTGAGCAAATTCGGCCCCAGTAACGGCCGACAGAGGGATGGCATCTAGAATGGGTGGCATAGCCACACTTGGCACAACAAGTTCGACCTCTAAAGAAGAATTTGAGGTGCTTGAGCCATTCTGAGACGAGGCTCGGCTGGAGACCTCGGCCTAGTCAGGGGCCTAACCAGGCCGAGGTGTAAAATCCATGGCTTCCTGGAAAGAGTCCACAGACATGGGGTCTGAGGTGGAAGACTCAGACTCAGACATCGGTAATAGGTTGGCAGAGACGTCTGTCTGATAGAAGTTCTCAGGAGGATCAGGATATACCACCTTGAGAGGTGGGGGAAAGAGAGGTCTAATAGGGAACTCCTGAGACCTACGAGCCTCTTCCTGAGCTCTCTCTATTTGCCTAATTTTTTCTAAGGTCTTCTCTCTAAGAGAATGGAAGTCCTCAAGAAGCTGGTACAGGGGTCTGAGCATCAGAGGACGACCCAAAACTTAGAACGACCCTAAACTTAAGGAAAACTCTTAAACCTACAAACATGATTGACTTATAAAATCAAGGGGTTTGAAGATCAAACTAAGGAACTTTAAGAAAACACAGGTCGCCTGAATCAATGAAGCTCGCCGGAAAACTCAAATGAACCACCGAAAAACTTAAAAGTTCATCGGAAAATGCAAACCGAATGTCAAAAACAAAGGAAATGGAAAAGGAGGAGTACCTGGAAGTGAATCGACGAATGAAACCAAGAGAATCCACAAGAAACCTACAGGAAACCTTATGCAGAAAGAGCGCTGGATTGAAGAGGCTTTAGAGAGAGGAAATTTGCAGGAAACAGCGTGCGCGGGAAAGAAAAGAGGAAGAAGAAAGAGGAAGAAAGGGTTTAACCCCTTAAATAGTTGGGCACGCTTCCCAAGGCCCATCATTGCCTTGGAAAACCCAAGGGACAACTACTGACAGCACATGCCAAGTTAGCACGCCCTAGATTGGGACAGGTGTCATGCAGGTGTTAGCCTTGGGACGAACAGGCCTCGAAGGTGAAGCAATCCCCTAGCCACTTGCTCTCGCATGTGACTAAGGGCTAGGGGGTGATTGATATGCCCAAGTATAACCTCGGCCAGACCTACCTCGGTCGAGATGATGGCTGAAACATTGATCGACCCTGGGAAGGCCAGGGGCGCGCGATACCATCCCTCGGCCAGACCTACCTCGGCTCAGGCCGACACTACCATCTACACAGCCAAGGGGCATTGCGCGCATCACAGGCATCAACAGCACTCTGGGTATGGAAACCTCGGCCAAGTGTGGGCCGAGGTGACAGGGAGCCGACCCTCAACTTGGAACCGGTTCAACCTCGGCTTGGGATGAGGTAACAAGAGGCCTTAGTAATCACCAGCATGGGACTATCCCTACCTTGGCTGGGGCCGACCTAGCATAATGTCTCGGCTGAGATCAGGCCGATACTCCTTATGACACTTCTCGGATTGAACGGACATCAAGCCTTTACAGCTCGGCCTCTCCCAGGTCGAGGTCATTCACCAACATGACTGCCAAGCATCTGTTGACATTTGGATAAGGACACCTGGGCACAAATCAGTTGTAACAAGATTATTCTCCACATGTGGGAGAATATTTCATCATCATTGCTTACATGTGACAGTGACAGATGGCATTCCCACATTGGTGAGGATACCACACACATGCTCATTGCATGCATGGGGGGTACATTACGCCCCCTAGGCACTATATATAGGGGTCATCCCCTACCTTGCAAAAGGATCCAGTTATAAAAGCCCTAGCTAAAACTCTGTCTAAATACAGTAGTGAGAGAGAGAGCTTGAGAGGTTGTATCCATGGCCATTAGTGCCTTCTTTCAGTGATATTACTCACACACACTCATAGTGAACGTAGGCCAGATTGGCTGAACCACTTATATTCCGGTGTGTTACCCTCTTCTCCTCACCACCTTCTATTATCTTCTTTATATAATTGTGCTGCCATTGTTATACTTCTATTGAGCTTGGAAACACCATACCTGGTGGTGCTAATTCTTCGCATCATCATTCATCCTTTTAACGGCTTGTTTTTAAGCTTAATCTAGTTGTTTTTCAATTATCATCATATACTCAAATCGGGTGACCCGTGACAACGCGATCAGTTCCTACAAGTTACATTGGCCCCGTGCGAGGTGTTAGTGCTTCCTACGGGGCCGTTTGGGGGTTGTTTTGGATTTTCACCCTTTGACTGCATATTTTTAAGCCAAATTATTTATATTTTCGAATTATCATCATATTATCAAATCAGAAGTTTCGTGACTACACGTCAGTTCCTACGAGTTAAATTAGTCACGTGCGAGGTGTTTGTGCCCCTTACGGGACCATTTTAGGGTTGTTTTGAGTTTTCACCCTCTAATGGCATGTTTTTAAGCTTACTCCAAATATTTTCAAATTATCGTCAAATTCTCAAATCGAGAGTCCCGTCACTATGCGGTCAGTTCCTACGAGTTATATTGGTCCCGTGTAAGGTGTTCCTACCTCTTAACGGACATGTTTTTAAGACTAATCTATATATTTTAAAATTATCATCGTATTCCGAAATCGGGAGTCCTGTGACTATGTGGTCAGTTCCTATGAGTTACATTGGTCCCGTGCGAGGTGTTTGTTCCTCTTATGGGACCGTTTGGGAGTTATTTTGGGTTATAACCCTCTAACGACATGTTTTTAAACCAAAGTACACATATTTTCAAATTATCATCACAATCTCAAACCCAGAGTCTCGTGACTACATGGTCGGTTACTAGGAGTTACATTAGTCCCGTGTGAGGTGTTTGTGCCTTTTACGAGGCCATTTGGGGGTTAGTGTGGATTTTCACCCTCTAACGACATGTTTAAATTTTAAATTTTAAATTTTCAAATTTTCGTATATCAATATTTTATATTGTTCAAAAGATAGCATACTTTAAATAGGAAACTATTATAATAATGAGGACACAAATAACATTGCATAGTTAGAAATTTGAACTATCTAAGTGGTTCAAACAAAGGGGAAATTTCCAATGAAGTGAAAAATCAAACTAACATATGAAAAAATAAAACTACTACTTGGTTTTATAAGGTCCTTTATACCTGTTCCCCAAATTCTAGTTCAACAACTTTGCTTGTATATGCCTTGTGTTATGCTGTCATCCTCCATCTTGTAATTTTATCTTCAGCAGCAACAATGTCCATCATCATCCCTTCAAGCTAATACATAAGCATGAGCAATAAAGCATGTGAGAAATAATTAAATCAACGAGTAGTTATAACTTTAAAGTACTTCTAAATCTGAAACAAGCTGGAAGCTCCTGCCTCGCAGCATATTTGTAATCACGAATTCATAAGTTCATTTTACAAAATCACAATGTTGTATTTTATTAATGTAACATCATTAGTAGTGCACCATGGAATTGTCTCTATTACTGCATAATTTTATCAATTGAGACTCCATTTATTACCTTATGTTAGAGGATATTCTATTAAGTACTCAACATTCCATATTATCATTTTTCAAGTTGTAGATAACTTTAAAAGATACCCATGTTAATTTTTTTGGAAATTAAACATCATGTTATAAATTAATACACTAATGAAATCCGAAAAGTAAGAACTTGTATGTGTTAGCTTGACACAAACTAACAAATATATTTAGAGAAATATTTGTGAATGTAGGTGTCTACCTACTACTAATATATATATCACTGTTCTAAAAAAACCGCCTAGGCTTAAGGTTTGGGAGAATCACCCCGCCTTAAGATTTTTATGCCTTATTCTTGGTAAAAACCCTTAAGGCGCACTTTTTTCTAAAAACAACAATGCTTTAGTGAAACGATATCCCCTTTTAAATATTTTTTTTTACAAACCGAACCATTATCTCATCCAAAATAATCAAATAGTATTTTAATTTGCATATATTCAGACATATTTTTATTATATGTTCAATTTTAGTATTTTAATAGCCTTGTTATGGTTGAAAATATATTAAGAAGGCCTAAACGCCTTTTCACGCTTTTTACGCCTAAGGCTCGCCTAGGCTTCTAAGGCTTAAGGCTTGGCCTCCACGCCTCGATCACGTCCTGCGTTTTTTAGAACCTTGATATATATATATATATATATATATATATATATATATATATATATATATATATGTGTGTGTGTGTGTGTGTGTGTGTGTGTGTGTGTGTGTGTGTGTGTGATGTATCTCGAGCACCAGCAGCATGCTAACGAACACTGCACTCATTAATTCAAGATCTGTGTTTGATTTGTTTCTCCAATTTAAGGTCTTCTTTTAATGATCGATTGTTTATGTTTATTATAATAAGGAATTTTTTTATTATATATCTACTCATTTGTTTTATTGGAGAGTAATCAAAATTGAATATGCGTTTTAACATAAATGAAACATGAGTAGAAATGAACATAAACCAGAAATCTACACACATAAACATAAGTCATAAAGTTGAAAATGTATTTGAATAGAAATCATATACAAATAAAATTGATTTCATATGTGATTCTGAAGGTGAATATAACAAAACTGAACATATATTTGAATATAAACTAAGAGGTTAATCATAAATTTATATCCGATCAAAAACAAAATATCAATAGATTGTTTACATGCCTTGGCATATATACAAATTAATAGTTAAAGACGAAGTTTGGTTATATATGTGACACATATATGGAACCTTTCATATTGAGAGATATGAGGCATTGTTAGATGAGAGTTGGGCACATTAAAATTCTTAGGAAGATACATAGATGCCGGCTAGTATGGTTTTAATCCTTTTTGTCCTTTTCCCACGTTGTTGGCTAAAGCACAGGTATTGATGTTCCTTCATTTGAATCACAGACCAAACTAATTTGACTTCATCAACTTGTTTTCCTCACAATCGTAGATACAAGTAGAGAGTACAAGTGAGAAGCAATTTAATTTTCAACTTGCATCAATACTTTTGAACTTATCTTACCACTACTAATCCCAAAGGGAGAAGTTCAGTATTTGATTTGTAATCACCAAAATTATGGTGCATTTCCATGTAAAGTTTTGCAATCACACTTACTAGAGCTATCGTATAAATAAAGAAAAAGAGAAAAACAAAATATGTAGTGTAAAGCTAGAATGGACTTTGAGATATCACTCCAAGTTCGTAACACACACACACACGCATGTGCACACACACAAAGATATATATATATATATATATATATATATATATATATAGAGAGAGAGAGAGAGAGAGAGAGACTAATTTATACGATCGTTACCATTTTCCATCTGAAAGCACACACTTATCTCCATATTATGCTTTGACATACTTATCAACATAGCCTTGCACAATAACTTTGCAAGTCAATGATAAGATTCACTATAATGATCAAGACTCCAATGAATTTTAAGAACCTATTTAACATATTTAATGTCACTTTTATATACTCATTGACACAATAAGAAGCCAATAAGATTCATCGTACCTCGGTGATTCGATATTAATATTACAGTCGTGGAGTTATAATTGAGCATGACCGCATCCCAAAATGCCACTGTCGGTTGTGAGTTTCCTTATATGACAATAAACAAGTCTGTAGTAAAAAAAATAAGTATGTGGGAAAGGCCTACTGGCCTGCTCAGAAATCCCATAAATGCCTAAGTACGACTCTTGCTCAATTGGCAATTGAGAGAGAGTGTTCATTTAGGGAAATACAGAATTGTCCAAATCATGCATCTGAGCAGTGGCCACTAGGAGCTGCTTAGAGAACACACCAATACCCAAACCCAATTTCTTATTATGATGCAAAGGGATTAATTGAGAGTGATCCGTATCGAATACCTCAAATTCTATATCACTTATTAGAGCAGTTGACATGAGCGGCTGCACAGAGATCAAAACTTTCATTACAAGGGCAGTTATAAGCCATTTTTCTTATTTGAGCCATTATTCTTAATATTGGGTCCCACCCCTTTGAAAATCTTAATGAGTGAGAATCAATTAACATGTTAATGTAAGACCCAAATAAAACCTTAAAATATTAATAAATACATAATGTTCAAGGAAAAAAGACAAGGAAATTAGAACATAAACTGATCAACATAAATCGAAGCTGAGAAACATAAATTGATCAATATAAATTGATCAACATAAACTGATCTAGGTACTAATGAAGCTAAGAAACAAAAATTGATCGATTGGACTATAAAACCAATGCATGCCTTAACAATTTAAAGAATACTGTAAAAAATAATATTGAAGATACCTCAAAGTAGGAATAAAGAGGACTATCAACTAAGCAGTGCAAGTAGGAATAAAGTCATACCTTTCCTTAAAGTTAAGATACCTTATCGTACCAATAATTTCCCAGTTTCATCCTTGGATGGATCTCCATATTAAATATCGGCTAAACTCTTGTCGCTGAAGTAATTCTGATGGATATATTACCTAAACCGATGAGTTTTTGTATTGTAAAATCAAACAAATGATTAAAACAAAATACCAATCTCAATCCAAACCAAAAGGTTGCTAATAAAATAAATTGCAAATATCAATTCAATTAAGTTCGATGTCACAACACTTGTTGTAGTTGCTGATTGGTATGGTTGAGAGATGATCAGGTTGCACTGTGAGGCTAAACTGTTTGAGGATGCTTCCATCAAAATAACCACAATAACATGTCATAAACGTATGGAGTCAATACTCACACAATTGAACAGGGTTGTTCGATACAAGGTGAATATATACAAAGGAATGAAATAGTAGTACACCTTCAATTAAACACGTGGCAGAATGTATGGTACAATGAAATAGCAGGACAGTCACCATTTATGCCACAAGTGCAATAGTTTTTTCATAAGAATCCAATGTATGGTACAATGAATATCAAGATTACAAAATGTCATAAACGTATGGAGTAAAACAACTAAATTGCAAAACTCAAAACAATTGAGTTACTATATATATATATCCGAAAGCAGTAAACAAATATGTACCATAAATGAAATCTCTATAATAAAAAGCATAACAGATAAGTAGATTTGCAAATTAAAGTCAAGAAATAACATAGACATTAATAACAATAACGAAAATTTAAATAAAACGCTGGAACTCTACCAATTTCAAGCAGATAAAAACTTAATAACCTTGATTTAGGGGTTAACAAACATAACGTCGCAGTCCTGCACGCCTGTACGACATTTGCAACAGAGATAAAGTATGTCGCGTAGGAATCTGACAAAGACCAACCAAAACATGAGCTCTTCAAGGTCATGTTCAATGTTGATTCCACATTTAACAATATCTTGGGAGGGGTGTAATAAAAACACATATAATTTCAAATTCAGGGGTTTATCTCAAATTTTATAATATTTTGAATATAACCTAGATTTTATCATATGTATTAACTTAAACCCAAAATTTTAATATTATTGCAAAACACCGCCAAAAGTAATATAAAATTCACAAAGTATAAAAAATATCCTCCTAAAGTGTCACTTGAATATATTGTCAAACATCTACGGGACAATACAGAAAATACAAATTTTTAAAATCCCTCAACTTAGCTAAGACATCCGAATGAAAATCAAGAAAATAGAATACCAAATGTCTAAATCAATACAAAATATGAAATTCAGGCCAGAAAATAGACACACAGTCTAAGAGAGAGATTTAACATTGACGATTGAATGCAAAAATAAAAAAATCGAGAGCAAATAGTGGTAGTATAAAATTGTGAAAATAGCATTTTAAACAACAAAATAAACCTTTGTCATTGAAGAGCAAATATTGATAGTATAAAATTAATACATCTTCTCATGACTAATCATCTTTAATTCAATATAAAAGAACAAAGATAGTACATTCAATACACAAAAGAGGCGTAAAAATAACTTACTTTTCAATATATATAGGAGAAATAAGCCCCCAATTTTGATGTGAGAATAGAATACCCGATTTTTCAACCTACAAACAAAAGAAAGATAAATTACCAAATGTACACATTAAACATATATAAGGGAATAAACATAGTTTGAAACCAAAATGAGTTTCTTTAATTTGTAGGTTACAAATCGAAACCCCAACATTTACATAAAACACAAAACACAAAGCAGGACATACATCAATCTAGTATGCACCCAATCTAGTATGGTCGGAGAGAGAGATGACACGAGAAAAAGCAAAGCAGAGAGAGGGTGAGAGGGTGAGAATGAATGAGAGACCTGGCCAAAAAATTAGTATAATGATTTTATAGGGTATTTTATATTGTAGTCAAGTGTACTCAATTTTGGCACACTTTAAAACAGTGCCAAATTTTGGCACTCTTTTAAAGTGTGCTATATTGTCATTAAACCGTGCCAGAATTTGGCATAGTTTTAAACTGTGCTAGATTTTTAATATCAGGGTGTGCCAAATTATTATTTTTGGTGTAGTGTTAATATTACTCTTCAAATTATTCATTATCAAATTGAGTGCCACGGTCGGTGATGAAGGCATAAGACATGCCATACCTACAAATGATCTACTTCCATATGAACTAGAAAATCCTCTAATAGGGCATATTAATCAAAGGCTCGGCCTCCACCCATTTGGTTATGTAATCAACTGCTATAACTAGATATTCGAACCTTCCCTTAGTGGTTGGTAGTCGTCCGACCAAGTCAATTCTCCAAATAGCGAAAGGCCATGGAGAAGTGATGGGTGAAAAGTTGCTCCTCGTTTTCTATGGATGGTGGCAAACTTTTGGCATTTATCACACTTGTTACTGAAAGCAACATAGTCTTCTTTCATCATTGGCCAATAGTAACCTTGCATTACTATCCTTTGTCTTAGAGATCTCCCAACCGTGTGAGCTCCACATGAGCCTTCATGCATCTCTTTTATCAAATCATTTACTTTATTTGTATGAAAACAGCGAAGTAGGGAAACAATGTATCCTCGCTTGTACAGGGCACATTTTCCTAACAAAAAAATGGTTGTTTTGTACCTCATCTTCTTGGTTTCCTTCTAGTCGGACGGTAGTGTTCCTATCTTGATATAGTCTCTAATTGGGTTCATCCATGAGGGACCTAAGTCCATAGAGATGATGCTGACTTCCATCCCATTAATTCTTTTATGGGCAAGAATTTCCATTGGGATTGTTTGTTGAAGTTCTGTTTGAGTTGTTGAAGTAATCCGAGCAAGAGCGTCTGCTTGGGCATTCTCTAATCTAGGAATCCTTACCATCCTGATTGAAGTGAACAAAGAAATAACCTACATAGATTTTTTATTATATCTCATCACAGTTTCCCCTTTGATGCCATAAATTTACTGCATTTGATTGACGATTAGCTGAGAGTCACTATGCACCAACATCTGGTCGACATTTAATGAAGAAGCCAATTCCAATCCTATGATCAATGCTTCATATTTAGCCTCATTGTAGGAAGCCTTGAATTGGAATCTCAGATCATATTCCACGTCCAAGTTATCCAGAGTATTAATGATAATGCCTGCTCGACTTTCAGTAGCACTTGAGGATCCATCTATAAATAATTACTAAATTGGATTGTCATAAGAGAAATATTCTTTTCCCAGCCTTCAATGTTTGAACATATTCTTGCTCTATAGAGTTCTTTCTTGAACAACGGAAGAGTCGAGTTGATTGGCCACAATCATTGTTTACTTTTGAGGTAAGCTCTCTTTCAAAGAAGTTTGCTCGGCAAATAAACTTGGAATGTGTTACACTTCTATATATGTGAATTCGGCTATGAAGTCGAACATTGCTTGAATTTTTATTTCAACTTTGGGTTCATAAATAATTCCATGTTCTCCCAATCAAGTGCCCAAGACATTAACCTTCCAGACTTTTCCAGTTTATTTAGTGCCTGTCGCAGAAGAAAATTCATGTAGACGATAATGGTGTGATCTTGAATATATGGTCTCATTCTCTTGGAAGCTTCAATGAGAGATAACATTAACTTCTCCAGGCATGGATATCTGATTTATTCTCCTTGGAATGACTTGCTAGTATAATATAATCGCCTTTGAATTCGTCCATCTATTCGGATAAAACTTAAACTAACAGCTGATTCTGAAACAACCGAGTATAAATATAGTTTTTCTCCCGAAAGATCGGGAAAGGAGTGGGGGAAAGCCCAAGTACTTATTGAAATCCAAGAAGGCTTTCTCACATTTTCCATTCCACTTAAAGGTCTTTCTAATCACCTTAAAGAACATAAGACATTTATCATTTTCTCGGGAGACAATATGGTTCGATGCAGTTACTCTTCCTTTCGGCTTTTGAACATGTTTCTTGTTGGTCGGTGACTGAATTTCAAGCAAGGCTTTAATTTTAGCGGGGTTTGATTCTATTCCCATTTGATTGATAATGTACCCTATAAACATTCCTTCTTTAACTCCGAAGATACATTTGGTTGGGTTGAGCTTCATATGATTTTTTTAAGTTGGTTAAAGGTTTGAGCCAAGTTTGCAATGTGGTCGGTAACAAAAATTGATCTTGGTGAGCATATCATCCACATACACTTCCATGTTTTTTCCAATCTAATATTTGAAAACCTTATTTAATAACCTCTGTTAAGTTGCTCCAACATTCTTCAACCTAAAAGACATGGCATTGTAAACATAAGTTCCTCGGCTAGTAATAAAGGAAGTGATTTCCTTATCTTCAGGTTTTATCTTAATCTGATTATAACTAGAATACGCGTCCATAAAACTGAGTAATTTATGACATGTTGTAGCATTGAATAATTGATCAATCTTTGTAAAAGGAAACTGATCTTTTGGACATGCCTTATTAAGGTCAGTGAAGCCAACACACATATGCCATTTGTTATTCTTTTTCTTAACCATTACCACATTATCCAACCAACTTGGATACTTGACATCTTCAATGACTCATGCTCGCTGTAAATTTTTTACCTCCTCATGGATTGCCATATTCTTCTTAGGGATGAAAACTCTTCTCTTTTGTTGGATCGGCTTAGAATCTAGATAAATATTAAGTTCATGGCAAATGAAGTTAGGATCAATTCATGGCATGTCTTCTTAGCTCTAAGTAAACACATTTTCCTCTTTCTAAGGAATGTAGTTAATTACTGTTTGAGAGAGGGATACAATCTCGAACCAATATGGGTAGTTCCTTCTAGCTTCTCGTTGTCCAGTACACTAGCTTATTTTTCTTCCATAACTTTCCTCCTCACCAGCTTATCTTCTTCCTAAGATTCAGAGTGTCGATGTCGAAAGTGGTTGTGCCCTCCATTTAAGTTTCTTATAGGTTGATTGGAGTATAATAACATTCCATGGATTCTTTTCGATTGCTATTTACTATGCCGACTCCATAATTTGTTGGAAATTTCATGAATTAATGCACTATGGATGTAACAACCTCTAACTTCTTTATTCCCAGTCTTCCTAGGATGATATTATAAGCTGATGGGATATTTTATCTAACACCAAGAAACGAATTCTTTCTTTCCTGCTCGTCGGCCAGGTGTCAACTAAGACTTCCAGCTTAATTGTTCCCAATGGGTATATTTTCTCTCCCGCAAATCTAATGAGGGGTCTATGGTATGGTTATACCTCATTATTCTTCAGCCCTAAGCTTTGAAAACAATTGTAGAACATTTCATCAGCTTAACTCCCATTATCAACCAGTATTTGTACAACTCTACCCAGATGAACTCTGTATGTGATAATTAACGGATCTTCATGAGGGTAAAGGACCCCACTCAAATCATTTTTAGAGAATCCAATTACTATCCTATCTCTGTTGACTTTCCTTGGTAGAATATCACTAGATTCATCCATATCAATTTGTCTTACAGTTGATCAGGAATTAGCTTCATTCAAGTAAGTTTTCCTTTCTGCAATCACGTTTCCTCCACCAGTATCTCCTCCTACAATGAAGTAACATCCAAAGGATATCATGATAACCTCCACCTCTAGTTTATCAGGTTTCTTCAGCAAGTTTGGATCTTCTTTAAAATCATTATTTATTGCCCTTTTATCTTCCCTTGCTCGGGCAGGTGATTCAAACCTTTTCTTATCATCTCAGTTTCCATTACGATCAACAAAGTTGCTCAGTTTTCCACGCTGAATAAGATTTTCAATATCATTCTTAATTGCAATACAGTTATTGGTGGTGTGCACATGATCCCTAGGAAATTCACAATACTTAAACTTATCCCTCTTGTTGGGAGTGTCTTCAACTTTCCAAGCCAATTCAATTCTGGATTACGCTTGATTTCCTCTAGGATATGGTGTTACCCTTTATTAAGGGGAGTATATTCATCATAGTTATTGATCCGATCAATCTTTTTGTCTTTTTTATCCTTTTTGAAAGAGTTAGAATTATTTTTTTTATTTTCACCCCTAGTCTTAGAAGTTTCCTTAGCTGTCATAGCTTCATCGTCATTCATTATCTTTCCAACTTTAGCCATTAATTATGTCATGGTTTTGGGTGGATTCTTCGTTAAAGCGTAGTAGAGATCTTTAGTGAGCAACCCATTCATAAGTGCTGCAGTGGCTGTCGTTTCCTCATAGTTCACCATCTCTATCTTTTCATTGTTATAGGGAAGTAAAGACTTGATAGCTCAAGAGATTGAGCGAGGAAGACCCAAGGAAGGGGTCCTCACCCCAAGATCCTCAAAGCTCACATAATTAGAACTTGGGTGAGGAGGGCCCCAGTAAGGGCACCTCGCCCCAACTTCCTCAAGAACAACATAAATAAACAATGGGCGAGGAGGGCCCCCAGAAAGGGCTCCTCACCCCCAAATGTCCTAAAGCTCACAAAAATAGATCTTGGGCGAGGGGGGTCCCAAGAACGGCTCCTCGACCCAAGTTCCTCAAGAACCACAGAAATGAACAATGGGCAAGGAGGGCCCCAGAAAGGGCTCCTCGCCCCCAAATGTCCTAAAGCTCATAGAATTGAAAGATATACGAGGAGAGACCCAGGAAGGGCTCCTCGCCTCCGCTTGTCCAAACTCAATAGAAATAGGAGTTGGGAGAGGAGTCTCACAAGAGGATCTCCTCGTCCCAAGTTACTTAAACTCCATAGAAATAGGAGTTGGGTCAGGAGGCTCGCCATGAGGAGCTCCTCGTCCCAAATTGCTCAAAAGTTCACAAGAATGGAATTTGGGCGAGGAGGCCCACCACAAGTGGTTCCTCTTCCCAAAACAACTTAAATTACACAAAAAATATAATTTGGGTGAGGAGGCCCACCATGATGGGCTCCTCGTCCCAAAATAGCCAAAAACTCAAAAATATAGAATTTGGGGGCGAGGAGGCCCATCATGAGGAGCTCATCGCCCCCAGAAATCTGAATGATCTATTAAAAAAGAACCAGTGGGCTAGAAGGTCCACCTAGAGTGACCCCCCCCTCCAAGATTTATTACTCACAGATGTATTAGAGTACTGACATGTTACTTTCTTGTACAGGTAGCCTAGTTGAGCAGGCAGGGCTCAACTAGGCAAGATGGGATCTCTTGGGAGTTTTGTCTGAGTGGATGAGGAACAAGGTTTGTTGAACGACTTCAACCACTTAGCACTTTAATATTGAGATAACACTAGTAAATAGAACCTAGAAGTCACCCAATACTCATAAAGTTCACACTTAATCACAATTTAAGTGATCAGCTAAGGGGTTGCTCCCAAGAAAAGAACAGTTTGAAAAATGATTTTAGAGGAGATGGTCCTTGAGACCTATACTCAAGTTTATAAATATTTGATAGGAGGTGGTCCTTGATACCCCCTTCCTCAAGGTTATAAAGATTTTAGAGGAGGTGGTCCTTGAGACCTCCCTCCTCAAGTTTACAAAGATTTTAGAGGATGTGGTCCTTGAGGCCCCTCCTCAAGTTTACAAAATTTGTACAATAAGTTGCCGTTTTAAAATGATATTCACAAAATCAGATAATTTTTCCTCAAGCACAGACACATTTGCTTTTTGACTTTGGTTTGCACCAAGTGGCACCTGTCAGAGGATACAGGCGGCTGCACAAAGGTAGGGATAAAAGGTACATTGAAGATCTTGTCCCTCACCAAACCCCACAGTTTTGGTACCCAAAAACTATGTACTCTACCCTAGTGCCCAAGTATAAATAGGACCCCTGGGCAAGGTCAAGTCGAAATCATAACTCAAGTCATATCATTACTATGTCAAAATACCCCATACCACTAGTGTTCTCTCCCTACTCTTTCTCTCTAAGTTTTAAGTTCTTGTTTCCTTTACTCCACCCTGACAGACATCACTCTCAGGAATTTCTTTTCGAGGAAAATTACTGTTATTATGGTCAAGGTCATCTCCTTGCAGGGAGTGGGCTATAGTTTGAGTTCCATTGTTATCAGATAAGGAAGGTTTTACCAAAGGTTATTCTAAAAGTGCCCGAGAACCTTGAAGGCAGTGTCCATTGTAGTGGGTCATGCCTCACCCTTTCCAGTTATTCATAGACCCCAGTCTCACTACCCTCCTACATTTGGCGACTTTGCTGGGGAGATATTCTCTCTTTCATGGAAAAATAAGGTTTGAACATTTCTGAACAACTAGTTTTTTATGACATTTAACTTGGGAATGGGACTCAGAGTGACCAGACCACTCATGAAGACGTGGTGGTGATCGGTGCAAGGGAATTTGCCCCTCAGGCAGGGCAGACCAGATCACCGACGGCAACTCCGATGACAGGTATGAGCCTTGTGAGCATGTTCTTTAATTTATTAAAATAGAACAATGTAGACCTATCAAGTATGGATCAATGATTCATAACACTGGCAGCAGCCCTCTTTAGAGGGGGAGACACTCTGATGGCCTCTTAGGCAAAAACAAATCCACCTCAAAAAGTGGCATCGGAGTAAGTCCCAACAGTGTCAAGCTCACCAGCAACAAAGGGTGTGGGTTTAGAGGAATCCCCCTCTAAGGCTATTACTATAGAGGAGGTGAGGAATCTGCTCTCCTTCTCTCAAAAGGAGGTCTCTCACTTGTATGAGGAGTTGCAAGACCCCTACCTATAGGAAGTGAACGAGAAACCATACCCAGAAGGGTATGTCCCACCAATATTTATCAAGTTCAGCGGTAAAGAGGAGAATCCAAGAGAGCACGTGAAAAGGTTTGTTTAATAATTGGGAGTGCATGTGAATGAAAAAAACTTGAGGTTCGGGGAGTTATCCAAGACCCTCACAAGGAAGGCCAACATGTGGGACTTCCATTTGGCACCCAACAACATCTCTACCTGGGAAGAGATGTACAAATATTATAACGAACGATGAGTTCACGTTGAAACACTTAGCATAATAGGTGCAAAAGCCTGGGGAGGAGTTGATGCAATATATTAAGCGCTTTCGTAAGAGTTCACTTGATGTCCATAAGGAGGTGGCAGAGGCAGGACTGCTTCAAATATGTGTTGAAGGGATCCTGTAGGAATACAAACTCCATCTGGTCAACTAGAGATGGAACCTTTAAAAAGTTCACCAAGGCTACGAGCAACATAGCCATGATAATCAAACCAAGGACCTCAGGTTGGAGGACACAGGTACCACTCACTTCTGGAAGATTTCACGTCTCAAGGAGACAGGTAGTTAACTATGTGGATGGAAATCCCAAAGGCAAGAAGGGAGGTTCCGGATCCAAGAACAATAGCCATGGAAAGAATAAAATGTTTGGAGAAGATGCACCACCACCGTTACCTTGTAGTGAAAAGGAAGATATGGATTGTTATTTTACATTGGTATGGGAGGGAGTGGAGGTCCCCCTCACCTGAATGGAGAAACTCCAACAGTAGTGGACAAAGCCAACCCTAAGTATTACAAGTTACACCAGCGGACGCAACACTCTACTCAGGATTATTATTAGTTGAGAAGGATCATTGGCGAGCAGGTGGCCAATGGTACCTTGCAGATACCCCCAGTGGATGTTAATAAAAACCCACTTCCAGCACATCACTTTAGCACTGCTAACATGGTAGTGGCATATGATGATGAAGCAATTCAAAATGGAGTGGGAAAATGGTGACGAGATATCCAAAGAGTTAGAGAACCTGACTTTGAGCAGCAAGCACCAGATTGAGCTAGAAAGAAAGCGTGAGGAATGATTTTTCACCCCAGGACAGGAAGACAATGAAGTCAAGGAATTCGGGCAGGTCGACCTCTTAGAGCGCCAGGTGGATGTCATTCTTGCCCTAGATGAGGGGGGGGGGGGGACATCCAAGGCACAATATGTTTATAATGCCCAGACATACGAAGTAGACTTAGACTCTGAGTGCGAAGCCATAACGAGGAGCCCCAAGTTCAAGCGATTATTTGATCAAATAGAAGTGAAATATCACACAAGGGTTCGTATAACAAGGAAAGTTTTAGAGGTGGTACAATAGCTAGGATACCCCTCATTAAATTGGCAAAGGCCAATTGGAAGGATGATTAAGAGATATACTTCTGAAGTAGTGTTTTCAGAGGCAGATAGGCAAGTGACTTATTTTTATAACCGCCCCTTATATATTACAGCGGTGATCAATGGGATGTCATTTCCCAGGGCTTTAATGGATGGAGGATCATTTATTAACATTATGCCAATTAATACATTGTATGAGACAGGAATTGACCAAGAGAAGGTAGTTCCAATGCCACTAGTGATCTCCAAATTTGATAGTGCCGGAATGCAATACATTTGATACGTGAATGTGGGAATTATGTTGGGGAATTTCACTTCCCACGTCAAATTCCATGTTATCAAAGCCATTACTAGTTTCCAGCTGATCATCGGGAGGGTATGGATGCATATCCATGGCATAGTTCCTTCTACCTACCACCAGTGTGCAAAGGCTAACATTAGAGGCATGGAGATATTCATCAAGGAGACTAAGAAGCCTTTCTCCGTCGAGGAGGCCCATCTAGTAGATGCAGCTTTTTATACCAAAATGGAAGAGGAAAGAAGAAATTCTATAAAAAAAAAAGCTAGAAGGAAAGCAAGTGGTAGGGGGAGTTGATTAACCAAAGAATTTTTTTCATGATCGCTTGGGGGAAAGGATAATTCCCCATATGGAAAAAGGAAAGAGGAGGGTGGAGGAAGTAGTTAAACCTCCCCGAACTTGTAAAAAAGTGGTTTTTCCTGATGAAAAGGTTATTTACAGCTTATAACGATCTATACAGGTAGTGTTCGTGGATGAGAGCATCGACCTGGCACCAGAATGTTTTATTATTGATGAGTCACATATTATTGAGCATGTTGAGGAGACAGAGGAAGATACATAATGCATGCAAGATGGACCCAAAGAGAAACTATAAGAGTTAGAGGAGATCAATCTAGGGAAAGAAGGAGGTGAAAGTATACCCATCCTAATCTCCAAGAGTCTGAGACCAACACAAAAAGAAGAGCCCATTGGCTTGCTAAGGGAGTTCACCTATGTCTTCGTTTGGAAGTATAAAGAGATGCCTAGAATAGAGCCAGCAATGAGATCCCATAAATTCAACTCGACTTGAAGATAAAAGATGAGGTGGAAAATTTATTGGTAGCAGGATTCATCAAGCCTATTCAGCATCCCATATGGCTTTCCAGCATAGTGCCAGTGGCAAAAAAAGACAAGAGCCAAATCAAATTTTTTGTAGATTTTCATGACTTGAACAGGGCATGCCCCAAAGATGAATTTCCTCTGTCGAGCATAGATAGCTTAGTCGACGCTATCGCGGGACATGAGATGTATAGTTTCATGGATGGGTACGTTGGCTACAATCATATTAAGATGGATCCGACAGACGCTGAGAAGACTACCTTCTGCACACCCCTAGGAAACTTCCACTATACGATTATGCCATTTAAATTGAAGAATGCTGCGGCCACATACCAGAGAACCATGATGGCAATTTTTCATGACATACTAAAGTTTTATGTGGATGACCTACTGGTGAAATACAAAAAAGAAATCAAACACATAAAAGACCTCAGGAGGATGTTCGAGAGGTGCAACAGGTATAAGATGCGAATAAACCCTTCCAAGTGTGCCTTTAGGATCACCGCAGGAAAGTTTCTAGGTTTTGTGGTGAATAGGTATGGGGTGGAAGTAGACGCAGAAAAAATAAAATCCATAATGATGATGACACCCCCAAGAGTTAGAAATAGCTTAAGATCTTCCTGGGAAAGGTATCTTACTTGAGGAGGTTCATACCCGCACTAGCAGAAGTGAATCACCCATTCACACCCCTTCTGAATGACAAAGCCAAATGGATTTGGGGAGACGAGCAGAAGAAGTCCTTTGAGAAAATAAAGGAGATTATATCCTCCCCATCCACAATGATTCCACCAGAAGCGGGGGCAACGGTGCTTCTCTACCTTTACTTTAACAGAGAGGTCCATAGGAGCATTATTGGCCCAAGAAAAGAAAGGAGAAGCAAAGCCTATGTACTACCTCTCAAAGGCGATCTCAAGTACAGAGTCTAGATACACTAATGTAGAGAGGCATTGTCTGGCCTTAGTTTTTGTTGCTCAGAAGTTGAGACAATATTTTTTTATCTTTTACAGTTCACATAGTCACTAAATGTGACCCTATCAAGTACCTCCTCACATGGACAGTACTTATAGGATGAGCAGCAAGGTGGTTTTTGGTTTTACCAAAGTATATTTGAAATGCATACTGCCCAAGGCCATTAAAAGACAAGAAGTAGCAGATTTGCTTGCTCATTTTCCAAATGGGAATTTTGAGCCACCTAATGAAGAGCTACTTGGGGAGAATTTTCAAGCATGCATAGTGGAAGAAATGGAAAAATGGGCATTGGAGTTTGATGCCTCTAGTGCTCAAGGAATAGGGGGTGTTGGTATTATATTGTCAAACAGGTCAATGGGGAGTTCGCCCTCAAGCATGTCAATTTAGTACCCTACATTTAAATCATCCAGAGGTTGATGGAACAGTTGTTAGAAGTAATCGTGGAGAGACATGCAAGAATAATGAACATGCACTAGCCACAATAGCACAGAAGTTAGACATGGATGAGTCGGAAGCAAAAATCACAGTACGGCGAAGAACAATGCCCACTGTAGTAAAATCCTTATTCCTAGGAAATGAGCCAGACGATTGGAGGCACCTAGTTATGAATTTCCTCGAAACCAGAGAAGGGAAAATGAAGATGTTGGAGTTCGCTAACTACCACATACTGCATGGAACACTCTATTTCAAGAGTCTCAGAGGGTTTTTGGAAAGGTGTGTCAGAGAGCAAGAATCTAAAGAAAGGTTAGCATAAATTCACCAAAAACATTATGGAGACACTGATATTCCCCTCTATCGATGGTTGCAATGGGGTAGATACTAGTGGCCCACCATGAGCACGAAAGTTTCACGCCTATAATAAATAAGTCTAAAATGCCGAGCCAATTTTGACCAGCCAGCGAAAGCCAACTTTGTGGAAGCCTTCGAAGAATGGAGGAAACCATATATGGCATACCTAAGAGACGGAGAGTTGCCCTCCGAGAGGGCGAATGAAATTTATCTGCTAAAAAGGATAGCCCATTTTTATTTGGTGAAAGGAGAGCTTTGTAGAAAAGGGTACAACGATATGGCCTTGAGATGCATAGCTAAATAATACATAGAGAGGGTGATGAAAGAATCTCATGATCCCTCCCATATGGTGGGTGCCAAACTGTATAATCAGTTGATGACGTTGGGGTAACTGGCCGACCATGAAGGCTGACTCCATTAGATATGTGAAGAAGTGAAAATGCTGTTAAGTACATGGTAAAATGATACATACTTCTTCAATAATCTTACAAATTCTAGTATCTCCATATCCTTTCCGCACATATGCATTTGACCTAGTTAGAAAAATCAGCCTAGCTTCTCATGGAAAATCTTTTATCATTGTGGTTACAGAATTATACACCAAGTGGGCAGAAGACATTCCTCTAAGAAGGGTGACTGCCCAAGTGGTAACCCAGTTTATAAAGGAGTATATCATATGCAAGCTTGGTATACCCAAGGTAATTTTAACAGATAATGGTAAGCAGTTTGTATGCAAGGAGATGGCCCTCCTCACAAACAAGTACAAAATTGTGCACAATAACTCAACCATCTCCGACCCTAAGGGTAATGGCCAAGCGGAAGCTGCCAATAAGACCCTACCGCTGCCAATAAGACCCTAATAAATATCTTGAAGAAAATGATGGAGAAAATGCCAGGGGAATGGGATGAGAAGTTATCCATGGTACTATGGGATTATTGTACTTAAAAAAGAAAATCGATGAGGTTCACCCAGTTCTCTTTAGTATACGGGATCGAAGTTATCCTACCAATGGAGTTGGCAGTACCTTCAGCTAGAGTTTCTCTCGGTAACGGGATCATCCCTAACCCAAGGTATGTGTAGCTGGAGGCACTGGATGAGCATAGAGACAAGTCAATGGATAACTTCAAATCTACACCCAGCAACTGTCCAAAGCCAACGAAAACTTGGTCAAGCCTAGGGAGTTCTAGGTGGGAGACTTAGTCTTGTGAGCATCCACTGACCATATTCGCAACGTGTAGGCATCAAAATTCAAACCCAACTGGGAAGGCCCCTTTGTCGTCAGAAGGGTAGGCAACTCGGGTTATTGCCATATTTCAGAGCTAGAGAGTGATTGCCTACAGTCCATCAACTGGAAGTGGCTAAATAGGTATTATGTTTAATATTATTAAAGGAAAATTTTAATTTCTATTGAAAGATTTGAATAACTTGCTCTAAATGATAAACAAGTTCTTTTATGTAAACTGATAAGAGCAATACAGTTTTATAAATGATATAGGCAATGAATAGCAACTATTTTTAGCATTGCATGATGATTCCCATTTTTTTTTGCTTATGGCATAAGAAAGATAAACCACTATATATATATATATATATATATATATATATATATATATATATATAACTCTCTCTGATAGACTAAATAAGAGTCCCAGATAAAGAGAACTTTGCTCACTACACTTGGGGGGTACATCCATCCCGATAGAAAAGTATACTAAGCAAAGTATCTCCAAGCATATTAGACAAATGATTTTAATTTTTTCACTAGACTAACAGGAGGTCGTCCTTCAAGTCATGATAATAAAAAATACATAGAAAACTATTTTTAGAGCAAGCCTTAGCTTTTGTTCTCAAAGAGAGATCCTTATATCCCAGCTTATTCCCTAAGAAATGATTACTTGCCCAAATAAAATGCAAGTACACCACAGTTAGAGGGCACGGTTCTAAAAAAATGTTACTTGCCTAGATAAAATGCAAGTACCCCACGGTTAGAGGGGATAGTTCTAAAAATGTTACTTGCACAGATAGCATGCAAGTACCCCACAGTTAGAGGGGACAGTTCTAAAAAAAATGTTACTTGCCCAAATAAAATGTAAGTACCCCACAGTTAGAGGGAAAATTATAAAAATGTTGACTTACACGGATATAATGCAAGTAACCCACAGTTAGAGGGGACAGTTCTAAAAATGTTACTTGCCCAGATAAAATGCAAGTACCCCACCATCAGAGGGGACAGTTCTAAAAATGTTAGTTGCTCATGTAAAAAAAGTATATACCACATAGCTAGAGGAGATATTAGCACAAACCATAGTAAGAAGATACCAAGGTTGAGATAAAAGCAAATGAGCATAGTGATAGAAATCAGAAAAATACTTTTTCATTAATAATGGCGAAGTCCTTTACATGTGAAAAAAAGTATACAAAAATAAATCTAAACAACCAAACTATTTATCCACTAGATAACATGAAAAATAGATTCTGGTTGGAGCATAAGTCTGTGTAAGAGGAACTAGCCTCCTCAACGAGCTGCTCCTCTAAGCTAGCTATTCTAGCCTCATCCTCTGTAGCACCCGCCTCCAGCTTGGCCAGCTTAGCCTGTAGAAACTGAATCTGAACGGCCTCAGCCTGACGCTTCTACTCCCTAGTCTGCTAGGAAGTATTAAGCTTCATCTTCTTCCTAAAGGTGGTGTAGATAAAATGATGAACTAAAGCTTCAAGACAATCCAGCTAGAAATGATAGAAACGCTGAAGAGCCTGGAGAAACAGTGAAACCCTTTGAGTAGTCATATTAGTGGGAGGGGTGATGAAAACTCATGGAGATGGCTAGCTAAGGCCTTCAAATTGAAGACTGTAAGGCTGTCAATGTTAAGGACGCTCAAGGTGGTGAAAGTCTTAGGATGGTGCTCCAGAAATAGCTCTAACACTTCCCGTTCCTGAGCACAGAATCGGGAGGGAAACTCTAAACGCCACAGTGCACTTATAAAAGTACCATGAGCCTCTACTTCTATGTCATCATAACATGTATTGTAAGACTCAAACTCTGAGAGAGGCACAGAAGAATCCTCGTCGGAGCCAGTATCACCAGTCGCCACAAAACTTTGGTCTGCATCACTAGTGGCCTCAACAAGCTCATCGACTAGATCCTGCAGAATGAAAAGTAAAAAGGGATAAGTCATAGAGAAGAAAAATAGCAGGAGGTGGTTATTCACATTCGAATTGAAACAAAGGTCATTGAAGGCTTATCCCAAAACCTAGGGGGGTTAATATGTTGTCACCAAAGTGAGGGGGCACCACATAGCCTTGAGTACCAGCCTAATAGAGAATAGGCAAATGTTAGTATCCTCTTTTGCTAAAAAATAAAAAGAAGAGAAAGGTTCTAACTTAAACAGACAGAAAGAACTCGGGTATGATAGTTTAATACCTAGGGAGTGCACAGTATAACACTCATAGTAGGTCCCGTAAAACTAGGGACGACCGCCTCGCTGACTTGAAAACAAGGAAATAGGAATGTGAAGGTGATCCCACTTGCGTAGTAAAATAAATAAGAAAGGGCGGAATAGAGACTGAGTAAGGTATAATAATATAATACTTGACTCACAGTAGCTCCCCCTAGTTGTTCCACAATTAAAGGAACAATCACTGCGCTAACCTGAAAACAGGGAAATAGGTAAATTCCACCAAGTATTTACATAGAGAACGTAAGCTCAAAGATCCAACTAGATTAAGTATTTACCTGGGAGCTCTCCACTGAGATCCCTACCAGAGACTCCTCAGTAGTCGGAACAAGAGTGGTACTAACCGGAGGGGTGACCAAAGTCTCCTCAAGCATAGAAATTGGTGGACTACTCACCTGAGAGTCCAAATATAGGTCTCACAAGTAAAGGGACCACATCTACAGATATGTTAAAAAGAAAATACAGCATGCACATATGTGTAATCAAGATAGCAAGTAGAGTTTTAAAGGATTGAGCATACCGCTGAGACTGGTCTCGTGGGACTAGGGACAAGCCCCTCAGATAAAGGGATGTAATACCCCGTATTTTTATGCTATATTAATTTGGGGATTTATTAAATTTAATGTGAGTGAATTATTTAATAAAAATCCGGAAATTAATTATGTTATAATTATTAACGTGATGAGAGTTAGTAATTATGGGAAATTTGTTGAATATTACTAATGAGCAAAGTAATATATGATATTGATTATATTGAATGTCACAAGTGAATAAAATGACAATTTTGGAAATTTGAATCGGGACGCGCCCGTGTCGCGTCGGGACTAAATTTTGTTAAATAAAAAGTGAATATTTTATAAGTTGTTCATATGGTCATTTTGAGTGCGCCAACGCGTCCGGAAGGGTCGATATAGTCAGAAAAGTGTACCCGGGGGTGTAGTTTGGGTCTCGGGGCATTTTTAGGCCTAATTAGTACCCCGGGAGGGCATTTTGGTCATTTTACATATTTGGGTAATTAAACCCACGAAATTCAGCAACCTATATCAGCCTTTTAGGTTAGTCATTTAGGGTTAGAATATTCAGAACCCTAGAACGGCCATTGGAGAAGAGAGGAGAGAGCTCTCAAGGCAATTCAAGGCCAAAAAGTCACCGGTTTGCACCGCCGCCACCACCAACGCGTAGATCGCGAGAAGGGGAACGCAACCACACCAAAATCAGCCGCAATCCAGACTTCTGAAAATCCCAGGCAAGTGTTTATCTTGCTATTTTCATTGGTGCAATTTCCATATTAGTTTAGGAATGATTAGGGATGAAAAATATGGAAGAAAACCCAAATTGTGATAGGAATTTGCATGTAGTAAAGACTTAATCCTTATTCTGGAAGTCTCTTGTGATGTAGAAAGATAACCCACGAAATTTTGGTGTAAATAAGAAGGAAATTCTGGGATTAAACAGATTTGAATCATGAGTTAGAGATTTTTAGGGTTCTTGAGTTTTAAATGAATTATGGCATGATAAATCCATGTTTAGTGATGTAAATTGATATGTTTTACGTTGAATATACCTGTTATGATGATATAAGGTTAGTAGTATTAATTCTGGGACGATTGGAACTTGAAAATATGGATTTGGTGTAAATTTGGAGATGAAACCCGTAACTGCAATTCTGCAGATTTTCGCAGACCAGCTTGATCGATCGATCGAGCCTAGAGCTTCGATCGATCGAGCCTAGAGCTTCGATCGATCGAAGGTTCGATCGATCGACCCCTCCTGGCAGACTCCTATTTCCCTTTGTAAATGATTTAAAAATCGAATTGTCGTAATATAATTCTTGGGCATTCTTAGTATAATGATTTGGGAGACATGGAGGACCAGTAGGGCGTATGAATAAATGTTGGGATCATTAATATTCGATGAGAATGGTATTTATGGGATGTTTACTTTAGGATTAGTAAATTGATATATTAAAGGGTGAGGCGCGTAAGAGAGTTACGATGAAACGTAAATGTGACACCTACTGAATTTTCTACTTGGAAGAATAGAGTCCACGAGCGTCACGAAATAAGTGAGAAAACCCTTCGAGTTAAGGTTAGAGATGACACCTTATACTTAATACTAATAATGTGAATTTAAGGATAAATGTTGTAATTATGGGTGACGAGAGGAACCTATATTAATATGATAAAAGTGGTATATTTATATGATTGTGTGTACATATATTATATACATGTGAAAAACATACCGCGCTACTTGTTATCCTTGAGGTTACCGCGTTGGGACAGTCCTATCTCGATGGGACCTTTATGGGGGATATTGACTTGTACCCTAAAAGATAGATATCCTTGGTACAGGCTATCGAATCGATAGTTCAGACGGTCCTAAGAGACGCGAGTATGTGCCATCCTCTTAGAGACTTGGAATCTATGCGTCGCCTCGATATTATTTGTGTATGTGTTAATACAGTTCGAGAGTGATTCTGAACTTGTATTCCCCTTGATATGAGTGGTATGGGGTTTGGATAGTAGAAGTATGCACGCCCCATAGTTTTATTTGGGGTGCTGTTATTATATATATATATATTATACGAGTAGTTAATATATATATATATGAGATTTGGAAACTTGAAACTGCCTACTGTGATTTGATAAGTAGGACATGGTTGATGACTCAAATAGTAAATACTTGTTTTGTGAAAGTATAATATGACACTGGAAAACTTTTTAAATTAATAAAGCTAAAATGAGAGTTGTGTTGCTAATTGGAAGTATCTTTTTAACAATGATATTGTTCGGTTTTGAAATCTTATGAGTAAGTTAAGATAAGCTAAATTATTGGGAAGGTTAGTATGATAAAATGATAAGATAACCCGTTGGGAAGGTTAGTATGGTAGGCGTGCACATTAGAAGAGAGGTGAGAATATCTCAAGAGAGTGTCGCTCTAATATGTTGTTGCATTGGCCTGTATCAATTTAAATACTTGCTAAACGTATTTTAAATCAAACACACTTTCGGGCTCTGACCCGTTTCTCTCTCTCTCTCTCACTCTCTCTCTCTCTCTCTCTCTCTCTCTCTCTTGTATATATATGTATGTATTACAGGTACCCAGCCACAGGGGCGTCTTGCTTAGGATCTCTTGGAAGGAACGCGCTGCAGCTTAAGTGGGAGTTGCAGGTCTCTTGATTAGACGACTTCGTTCATTCAAATCCACTCTTAGTACTTTCATTTAGTTGAGCATGTGTAGCTCTTTCCATTATTCTGTTGTTATTGGACATTTGTATTTCAGTTATTTCCAGTATTGTTACTATGGGTTTTATTCAGTTTGATTGTGTCACTTTATATTTCGCATGTTGACATTCGATTGACGAATGTTTTAAATTAATTGGACTATGTTGGAGACATTTAATGTGGTGTGATTCTTACTTATTGAATGTTGTTAATAAAATAAATGTTTTTTCTTTAAATAAAATTTGGAAAGTTATGTATGAAAATGGTTTTGACACTTAGCTTAATTATTTAGGGTGTTAAATTGGAAAATTTATTTTTTTTATCTACAGTGATGCAGAGAATGAACCAACTGTTTACCTTGATTTAATTTAATAAAGGAGTGATCGCCCGGTATTTAATTAGGCGGGGTGTCACAGGTGGTATCAGAGCATCAGGTTCTAGTGTCCATAGGATCTGTACGGCTTATTTCGCTTTCAGCTTACCGTTATTGCTATAGAGCCCTATTTTTAGGATTGTTGTACTCTTGTTTTACGTTTAAGTCTTCAGCTATTTGAGATTTGATAATAACTGTAGACTAATAAACTTATTCACATTTCAGATGCCTCCGAGACGTGCTCTGAAGGATAGGCCTGCCCAGGCCGAATAGCCAGCAGTTCCGGCACAAGGCACGATGAATGCAAATTAAGTGGACGACATTGTTGCTCAGGCGGTGAATGTCGCACTAGCGGTGGTTCAGCAGGCTCCACCCCAGGTTCAGGCAGTGGCGCCAGTACCTGCACAACTTCCATCTGCATGGGAGAGGGTTCGGGAAGCTTTTCAGAAAGCGCATCGCCCTGAGGTCTCTGGTAGCTCCGATATTGTCACAGTTAGCCAATGGAAGAAAGACATCCAGCGGCACCTCCGTATGTATGAGTGCACTCATGTGCAAAAGCAGTTATTAGCTTCCTTTAAGTTGGTGGGAGCCGCATTGCAGTGGTGGGAATCCACTACCACTTTGGAGGAGAGGGACACGATCTCTATTCAGTTGTTCTGGGAGCGGTTTGACCGCAAGTATTTTCCACCCGTAGTGCAGACTGAGATGAGGCAAAGATTACTGAATCTGAAGTAGGAGAGTCTTACCTTAGCAGAGTATGAGGAGGAGTTCACAAGACTTCTCACCATTGTGCCAGATTAGGCACCTACTGAGAGTAAGAGGATTATGTTGTTTGTCGACGGGTTAGCTTGGAGGATCCGTCAGCACCTTATTGGGAATTCATCCCTGAGTACTTTCACTGATGTACTCAATGACGAGTTGTTACATTTCCAGGATCACCGCTTCCATCTGCAGGGAAGCAAGAGAGCAGGAGAGTCCAGCCAGTAGGGCAGGGCCGGGGGCAATAGTGCCAGTGGGGCACCATCTCAAGGACAGACTCATCAGGACGAGCAGAGTTCCCATCAGGGGACCCTGCTAAGCGATTCCGTTCAGGTGATTCTAGGCAGGGATTCGGTGGTTTTAGGCAGAGTCATCAGGGCCAGCCTAATCAGCAGGGCCAACACCGACATCAGCAGGGTCAGCAGCGTGCTAATCAGGGCCAACAGGGCCAATGGCGGGGAGGTAACGGCCAGCAGGGCCGTGGTCAGCAGGGACAGAGGGGAGGAAACTTCAAAGGCTAATGTTTTGGGTGCGGTAAACATGGCCATAGGCATCAGGATTTTCCAGAGGGAGATAGGGCCCCACAGCAGCAGGGAGCCCGTAATGAGCCACAGAGACCACTTTTTCCACCTGCCCTCCCGCTCCAGCCCAGGTGCCAGCCCTACCAGCCATTCCAGCAGCTCCAGTGCAGCAGGGACAATTACAGTATGGACGTGTCTATAACGTCCACCAGGCAGCAGCTCCACAGGCACCACCCGCGATTAAGGGTATGTTTCCTATCCATGGTACTATGGGTCGGGTTTTGTTTGATACGGGGGAAACACATTATTTTAGAGCTATGCATTTTGCGAAGGCCTTAGGGTTGTTAGCCACAGCTGATAGCACAGTGACGTGTGTGGACTCACCACTGGGGAGTGGGTCACTTATTTTCTTTATATGCCGAGGAGTGGGGGTAGAGATTGGTAGCTTGGTATTACCTGCAGACATGTTAGTCTTAGACATTCACGAGCATGATGTGATTATTGGTATGTATTGGCTCGCAGCTTATAGAGACATGATTGATTGCTTCGGTGGGAGCATTGTTTTTGCCATTCCGGGGCAAGAGATGTTTGTAGTGGCGATGCCTCGCCCAGAGGGAGGCTCGACCGCTCATTTGTATTACATAGAGGAGGATACCTCTAAGGAGGTTGTGATTCCCTTAGATTCGATCCCAGTTGTCAGGGAGTATTCTAATGTGTTTCAGGAAATACCAGGCCTACCCCCCAGTCGAGAGATAGACTTTGTTATAGATTTATTGCCAGATACGAGACCTATAGCACGCGCACCGTACTGTATGGCTCCGGCAGAGATGCGAGAGCTACGATATCAGATAGAGCAGCTGTTAGGTCAGGGCTTCATTCGCAGGAGTACCTCACCTTAGGGCGCTCCAGTTTTGTTTGTAAAGAAGAGAGATGGTTCACTGAGATTGTGTGTGGACTACCGGGAGCTGAACAAGGTCACGATACGGAATAAATATCCGTTGCCTCGAATCGATGATCTGTTCGACCAACTGAGGGGTGCAACTTTCTTTTCGAAGATAGATCTGAGGTCGGGGTACCATGAGCTACGTATTAGGGAGCAGGATGTTTCGAAGACTGCTTTCTTGACGAGATATGGGTCTTATGAGTTCCGGGTGATGCCGTTCGGACTCACAAATGCTCCAGCCGTTTTCATGGACTTGATGAACCGAGTATTCAGAGAGTTCTTGGATCAGTTTGTCATCATTTTCATAGATGACATTTTGATATATTCACACTCCGAGGAGGAGCATGCCTAGCACTTGAGGCAGGTTCTTCAGACTCTACGAGAGCATCAGTTGTATGCTAAGTACGAGAAGTGCGGATTCTGGTTGCGAGAGGTACAGTTCTTGGACCATGTTGTTTCTGAGCAGGGGATAGTAGTTGACCCGAGTAAAGTATCAGCGGTGAGGGAGTGGGGATAGCCCACGATACCGACGGAAGTGCGTAGTTTCTTGGGGTTAGCTGGTTACTACAGGAGATTCATTCGGGGATTCTCCAAAATAGCGGGTCCATTGACCAATCTGACTCGCAATGACGCTTGCCAGTTGGCTTTCTATGAGCTAAAAGACAAGCTTACTTCAGCGACAGTCCTTGCGTTACCGCAGCCGGGTATGGAGTACCTGGTTTACACCGATGTGTCCTTACGGGGACTTGGGGGAGTACTTCAGCAGGAAGAGAAGGCTATAGCTTTTGCCTCCCACAAACTTAAGTCGCATGAGAAGAATTACCCCACCCACGACCTGGAGTTAGCAGCGGTCGTCTTTGCATTGAGGATATGGAGACACTATTTGTTGGGAGAGAAATTCCGTTTGTTCACAGACCACAAGTCGTTGCAGTACCTGTTCACTCAGCGAGAGCTGAATATGCGTCAGTGCAGATGGCTAGAGTTTGTGAAGGACTACCAGTTCAAAATACAGTATCATTAGGGAAAGGCCAACATAGTTGCTAATGTGTTGAGTCGTAGACCGGTAGACGAAGTAGCAGACGTTTGGAAAGCAAAGTGGAAGGAGTTAGGCCACCAGGACGCCGTAGCCCGTTCTTTCATATCCGTGATGTCAGTCACGCCCAAGATTGTTACGAGGGTGATACAGGCACAGACCACAGACCCATTTTGCCAGGATCAGATTGTACGACTTCTAGCCGAGGGTGCTGAGTCCTATTCTGTTAGTTCTGATGGAGGTTTGCGATTTAATGGGAGATTGGTGGTTCCAGAAAAAGCAGAATTACGTCATGCAGTAATGACTCATTCTCATGGGTCCCGATTTGTAGTACATTCGGGAGGCAATAAGATGTACCAGGATATGAGGAGGCAATACTGGTGGAGTGGGATGAAGAAGGACATTGCTGAGTTCGTGTCCAAGTGTTCTACCTGCCAGCTGGTGAAGGTGGACCATAAGAAACCGTTGGGATTGCTTCAGCCATTGGAAGTACCCGCGTGGAAGTGGGAGAGTATTTCCATGAATTTTATTACAGGGTTGCCTACATCACAACAGGGCCACAATTCTATATGGGTGATTGTAGACCGTTTGATCAAGGAAGCCCATTTTCTGCCGGTGTGGACAGATTATACCACGGGGCAGTATGCTCAGTTATTCATCGTTGAGATTATCAGATTACACGGGGTGCCCCTGAATATTATGTCAGATAGAGACAAGATTTTCATGTCACGTTTTTGGGAAAGCTTTCAGGAGGCTATGGGTACTGAGTTGAGGTTGAGTTCAGCTTACCACCCACAGACAGATGGACAGACAGAGCGTACTAATCAGATGTTAGAGGATATGTTATGCATGTGTGTTCTCGATTTTGGAGGAGGTTGGGAGCCACATCTTCCACTGGTAGAGTTTGCTTATAATAACTCTTATCAGTTCACGATTGGCATGGCTCCATTTGAGGCTTTGTATGGCAGGCCTTGTCGTTCCCCAGCTTGTTAGCTCGAAATGGGGGATAACAAGTTGCTAGGACCAGAGGTGATTCAGGAGACCTCCGCGAGGATTGAGATGATCAGGAGTCGCATTCAGATAGCCCAGGACAGGCAAAAGAGCTACGCCGATGCTAAACGGTTCTTTCGGGAGTTTAGTGTGGGGGACCAAGTGTTATTGCGTGTATCTCCTATGAAGGGAGTGATGAGGTTCGGAAAGAAGGGGAAGTTGGCTCCGAGGTACGTGGGACCATTTCCCATCATCGAGAGGATTGGACCGGTTGCATACAGGTTGGGACTGCCAGACCATTTACATCGCATTCACGATGTATTCCACATCTCGTCGTTGAGATGATACCTTCGGGATGATATGGCCCATAGTCACATTGCGATAGATGAGATCGACTTACAGCCTGATAGCTCTTACGAGGAGAGACCGGTGGCTATCCAAGACTATAGTGAGAGGAGATTGAGGTCGAACAAAGTTCCACTTGTGCGGGTCCAGTGGGAGCATCATAATGTGGAGGAATCCACTTGGGAGCACGAAGCAGATATACGCGAGAGATATCCAGAGTTGTTTTTACCAGGTATGCCTTATTTTCCGAATTTCGGGATGAAATTCCGTTATTAGGGGGGAAGTATGTAATACCCCGTATTTTTATGCTATATTAATTTGGGGATTTATTAAATTTAATGTGAGTGAATTATTTAATAAAAATCTGGAAATTAATTATGTTATAATTATTAACGTGATGAGAGTTAGTAATTATGGGAAATTTGTTGAATATTACTAATGAGCAAAGTAATATATGATATTGATTATATTGAATGTCACAAGTGAATAAAATGATAATTTTGGAAATTTGAATCGGGACGCGCCCGTGTCGCGTCGGGACTAAATTTTGTTAAATAAAAAGTGAATATTTTATAAGTTGTTCGTATGGTCGTTTTGAATGCGCCAACGCGTCCGGAAGGGTCGAGATAGTCAGAAAAGTGTACCCGGAGGTGTAGTTTGGGTCTCGGGGCGTTTTTAGGCCTAATTAGTACCCCGGGAGGGCATTTTGGTCATTTTACATATTTGGGTAATTAAACCCACGAAATTCAGCAACCTATATCAGCCGTTTAGGTTAGTCATTTAGGGTTAGAATATTCAGAACCCTAGAACGGTCATTGGAGAAGAGAGGAGAGAGCTCTCAAGGCAATTCAAAGCTGAAAAGTCACCAGTTTGCATCGCCGCCAGATCGCGAGAAGGGGAACGCAACCACACCAAAATTAGCCGCAATCCAGACTTCTGAAAATCCCAGGCAAGTGTTTATCTTGCTATTTTCGTTGGTGCAATTTCCATGTTAGTTTAGGAATGATTAGGGATGAAAAATATGGAAGAAAACCCAAATTGTGATAGGAATTTGCATGTAGTAAAGACTTAATCCTTATTCTGGAAGTCTCTTGTGATGTAGAAAGATAACCCACGAAATTTTGGTGTAAATAAGAAGGAAATTCTGGGATTAAACAGATTTGAATCATGAGTTAGATATTTTTAGGGTTCTTGAGTTTTAAATGAATTATGGCATGATAAATCCATGTTTAGTGATGTAAATTGATATGTTTTACGTTGAATATACCTGTTATGATGATATAAGGTTAGTAGTATTAATTCTGGGACGATTGGAACTTGAAAATATGGATTTGGTGTAAATTTGGAGATAAAACCCGTAACTGCAATTCTGCAGATTTTCGCAGACCTGCTTGATCGATCGATCGAGCCTAGAGCTTCGATCGATTGAAGGTTCGATCGATCGAGCCCCAAACCTCGATCGATCGACCCCTCCTGGCAGACTCCTATTTCCCTTTGTAAATGATTTAAAAATCGAATTGTCGTAATATAATTCTTGGGCATTCTTAGTATAATGATTTGGGAGACATGGAGGACCAGTAGGGCGTATGAATAAATGTTGGGATCATTAATATTCGACGAGAATGGTATTTATGGGATGTTTACTTTAGGATTAGTAAATTGATGTATTAAAGGGTGAGGCGCGTAAGAGAGTTACGATGAAATGTAAATGTGACACCTACTAAATTTTCTTCTTGAAAGAATAGAGTCCACGAGCGTCACGAAATAAGTGAGAAAACCCTTCGAGTTAAGGTTAGAGATGAAACCTTATACGTAATACTAATAATGTGAATTTAAGGATAAATGTTGTAATTATGGGTGACGAGAGGAACCTATATTAATATGATAAAAGTGGTATATTTATATGATTGTGTGTACATATATTATATACATGTGAAAAACATACCGCGCTACTTGTTATCCTTGAGGTTACCGCGCTGGGACAGTCATATCTCGATGGGACCTTTATGGGGGATATTGACTTGTACCCTAGAAGATAGATATCCTTGGTACAGGCAATCGAATCGATAGTTCAGACGGTCCTAAGAGACGCGAGTATGTGCCATCCTCTTAGAGACTTGGAATCTATGCTTCGCCTCGATATTGTTTGTGTATGTGTTAATACAGTTCGAGAGTGATTCCGAACTTGTATTCCCCTTGATATGAGTGGTATGGGGTTTGGATAGTAGAAGTATGCACGCACCATAGTTTTATTTGGGGTGCTGTTATTATATATATATTATACGAGTAGTTAATATATATATATGAGATTTGGAAACTTGAAACTGCCTACTGTGATTTGATAAGTAGGACATGGTTGATGACTCAAATAGTAAATACTTGTTTTGTGAAAGTATAATATGACACTGGGAAACTTTTTTAATTAATAAAGCTAAAATGAGAGTTGTGTTGCTAATTGGAAGTTTCTTTTTAACAATGATATTGTTCGGTTTTGAAATCTTATGAGTAAGTTAAGATAAGCTAAATTATTGGGAAGGTTAGTACGGTAGGCGTGCACATTAGAAGAGAGGTGAGAATATCTCAAGAGAGTGTCGCTCTAATATGTTGTTGCATTGGCCTGTATCAATTTAAATACTTGCTAAACGTATTTTAAATCAAACACACTTTCGGGCTCTGACCCATTTCTCTCTCTCTCTCTCTATCTCTCTCTCTCTTGTATATATATGTATGTATTACAGGTGCCCAGCCACAGAGGCGTCTTGCTTAGGATCTCTTGGAAGGAACGCGCTGCAGCTTAAGTGGGAGTTGCAGGTCTCTTGATTAGACGACTTCGTTCATTCGGATCCACTCTTAGTACTTTCATTTAGTATAGCATGTGTAGCTCTTTCCATTATTCCGTTGTTATTGGACATTTGTATTTCAGTTATTTCCAGTATTGTTACTATGGGTTTTATTCAGTTTGATTGTGTCACTTTATATTTCGCATGTTGACATTCGATTGACGAATGTTTTAAATTAATTGGACTATGTTGCAGACATTTAATGTGGTGTGATTCTTACTTATTGAATGTTGTTAATAAAATAAATGTTTTTCTTTAATTAAAATTTGGAAAGTTATGTATGAAAATGGTTTTGACACTTAGCTTAATTATTTAGGGTGTTAAATTGGAAATTTTATTTTTTTTATCGACAGTGATGCTGAGAATGAACCAACTGTTTACCTTGATTTAATTTAATAAAGGAGTGATCGCCCGGTATTTAATTAGGCGGGGTGTCACAAGGGACTCCGGCCAGATTGGATGAAGCAGGTGTAACCTCAGGGGGCTTCCCTAAAAGTAGGAAGGACTACTAAATGGGGAATCGGAGAAACAGGTGGGAGTGGTGTCACCAACTAACTGGAATATAAAATAAAATGAACCGAAAACATAATATGAAAATGAAATACCAATACTTCAAGGTCATGAATTGAAGACAATGAAAGACTCAATAAAGCGCACCTGAAGCCCCTCCAAAGAGGAAGGAGGGAAGATGATCGATAGGACAGTAGCGTCGGGTGCAACGGCCTGGTTATAGCAAAAAATACTCAGGAAAATAAACATAAGTATGCCCGCTAACCTGTATGATATGCCCGCTAGACGCAATGGTAAAAATGCTCCCATAAGGTATAGGCAGGACATGAAGCCTATGGTCCATGGGCATAAAACCTGGGAGATAGGAATCCTCCATAAAGGCAATATATCGGGAGTAGTGCCTCCTGAGGATGGTGCTACTCCCTTAGTAGAATATGGGACACTCATAGAAGGTCCCTACATAAATAAGCAAACAAATATAACATAGCCATGGGTATAGAGAATGTGATGAAACAGACAAGGTCAATGAAGAAGACAAGTTAAGAGTACCTCAGGCAACCGGGCAGAGAAACCTCTCACCACAGAGGAAGGGGAGGTCAGGAAAAGTGACTACGAGAAACAGTTACCTACATACATAAGACAAGTTGACTTCAAAAGATATATTTCAAAATATGACAAGTAAAAGATAAAAGACTCAAGGAAGTTAATGCTTACCTGAACCGAAGAAGAAGACATAGAAGATGTCCTCATCGACGTCGGGAACACAGTAGAGAGCTGCTAGAGTTAAAAAGAGCAGAGAAAATATTAGTAAAAAAATAAAAATAATACAAGAAGTAATGAATGGGTAAATGGAAGTGACAAACCTCCTGTGATAGGCCCAAAGATGATGCCAGCATAGAATTCCTAGCCTTAGCAAAAGGCTCCCGAGCAATAGGTGAAGGTGTCGGATCACTCGCTCCGACAAAAACACCCTGCAAATACCACAAAGACAGAGGCAAGTCATAGCTAAATTATGTATATGAAAATAGACAGTAAAACAGTAATATAGAAGTTAATAAAAATTCTTACAACGGTAAAGCGGGCGATCTGCCCGTACGACGGTAGCCCAGTAGTAGGACTGGAAGAAGAAGGGGACCCTATCAAGGCACCCACATGAGAAGACTCCTCCAAAATTGGTAACAAAGAAGAAGCATCAAAGTGATGATCATCATAAGGGTCAGTGACTGTCGTCTTATTTGAAGAAGAACTGTCTTCATCATAGGAGGGAGTGATTCTATAATTGACTAGTTCCTCTTCAAATGATAGAGAAGGGGAACAAGCAAGTGAAACCCCGTAGAAGTCATCTTCACAAAGTAAAAGGGAATGATTTATAGTATGTTCACATATAGGAATTGAAGTAACAGAAGATCCCTCAATAGACAACCTGAGGGCCTCATAATCTTGATCTTGTATAGTCATATACGTCTCATCTACTCTAAGGTCATCAGTGTCAAACCTCTGGTCTGGTACATGAGAAGGAGTAGAAGTCCCATTACTTGTCTTCTTCTTCTTGCTACTCGCTCGGGTTCTTACTGGCGAGGGGGGAGAGTAGGAGCAACAGCAGAAATAATGGAAATAACAGTGGTTGCAGGGGTAATGGTAGTTGGAATGAAACTAGAAACATCCAGGTCGGGAGGCTTCCTCTTTAATGCAGTAACGACTCTCGACTTACTCCTCGACTTGGGCCTAGTAGGTTGAGGCTCGGGTTACTTAGAATAGATAGACTCATTGAGTAGAGGCCTTACTAAGATTGGAGTGAGCTTATCGAGAGGAGTCTTAGGGATGGTACTCCGCTGTCACACTAACCTTTGGGTCCTCTTACCCAAATACCTATCATTGTTAAGAATCTTTATATAAATAGTTTCATTGGAGACATCCCTCACGCAATTCTGAGAACCTGCTTCTACCAAAGGGTGAACCATGAACAAGTGAAGGAGGGCTCGTAATCTCGCTAAGGTATAAATAAATTATCCAGATGACTAACCCTATTAACTACCCCCTCAAATGTGAGGTTGGAAAAAGACTTCAGGCACAACTCGTAAGGGGTGGTGCTCGAAGGATAAACAGGAGTATAAACCCCTTGGTCATAACCAAACTTCCTCATCACTCTCATAGAGTGGCATAAATCCACACCTTGACCCAAGTTAGTGAGGGAAGGCAAAGTGCAAGGAAAAAGCATAATGACCATAAAAATATGAGGGCAGGTAGGAACAGACTCTGCATCAACATGGCAATAGAAAGTGCCCCCAGTAGATGAGAAGGAATGCCAAGAAAAAATACCTCCAATAGTCTTGCAGTAGGTCTTGAAAGAAAATTCATCGATGTTATCTACTAAAGACCCTAGAGAAGACTTAAAAGTCTTTTTCTGCCATCTTGCTGCACAAGGAGCTCCGATGTGGCAAGACCTAGCCTCTAGGGCAAAGTTGGGAAATCTCTCAAACAAGAATGACATAATGATAAAAGGGTTAGCGAAATTGACAGCATCCTAATGACCATAAGAGCGCTCAACATCCACATAATCCCTATCTAACCAAGTGTACAAAGACCCCAGAGTCAAAGCTGTGAGGGGGGTTGCCCTCCCTCGAGCAAGCCTAACATAAAAACTTGAACAAAAGCTCACGGAGAGAGTCACCTGGCCCTTCACGAAGAAGAAATCTACTGAGAAAAGTGACAAAAAATGCTACCAAGTGTGAGGGGGAGTTAATTTTTTGGGCCTTCCTGACTCTTGAAGGCCCTACTCAATCTCTCCCTCTTGGGCAGCTGCTCGAAATCCCTAAACCAATACTGTTGCCATTTAGTGAAAGAGTGTTTGGTGGTCCCAGTCAAATTAACAGCTACATACTTTGAGCACTCACCCAAAGCGGAGTGGATCTTTCCCACCATATGTTCCTCAACCTCATACTCAAAGCCATCAGTTAGGATATGATCGACTAAGTAGGGTAGAGTGAGTAGCTCGCAAATATCTTCCAAAGTAATTGTAAACTCACCCTAACCAATAACAAAGGTGTGAGAATCCTTGCTCCAACAAGATGTCATCAAAGTAAAAGCTCACTCTTATTTATCAATTGAGAAATCTTTGAGACTGTTAATAGTGGTCAGAAGACCAAGGCATTTAACAACAGCTCTATGTGCAGGCATGGACAAGATATGATCCACCCAGAGACCCCAATCAGGAAGAATAATGGGAAGGTCAAAGGACTCACCTAGACCCACTTGGGATCGTTCGTTTATCTTGGCCACAAACTCCTGCTCAAAATTTCCAAGAAAATTCATAAAGGTGTCCTCCTCACCAAAATAGGGCGCCAGGCGATAAAGCCCAAAATCTCTCTATTGGTGAGAAGCAAGATATTCCCTTTGAGACTTAGAATAAACAATAGGTGAGGAGGACAAAGTGATCCTGGTGGTGAGGAGGCCCCAACGGTTGCAGACACCCTAGCATGCGAGGAGGTCCCTGTGGAGAGGGTTCCTCTAGACGAGGAAGCCCCTGTGACTTTGGAAGACGAGGAACCCCTCCCTACAAAAACCCTCATGGTTGAGGAAGACCCAATGGTTGCATAAATACCCATAGGCGAGGACACCACTATCGCCAACACAACAGTAGATGAGGAGACCCTTAGAGGAGACCCCAATAGGCGAAGCTTGAAAAGCCTCAAGCATAGAATGCAAAACCTTCGATGTCATGAAGGTGGCTCCGGTGGCCAAAACAATTAAAATGGTGACAGAAATGGGCACTGTGCCCACTAATACCTCGTTACTAATAGCGGCGATGGTGGAGGTGGGGTTTTGTCAAGAGGAAGAAGCCATTTGAGTGAGTATAGGAAGGAAAATCACGAAAATGGCTGTGGAAGATTTTTAATCTATTTTCTCTCTCTCTCTCTCTCTCTAAAGAACTTGATTTTGAAAACAAATGACAAGGTAAAAAAAGAAGGAGAGTTAAAAGGTGCCTTTTTATACCTATTATGACATGCATAGACTGCCAGTCAAAAAGGGGGTTGAATATTTTCCAATGATGAGATGTGTGTTCCCCAAGAGACACCTGCCATCTTGAGACCCTAAAAGTAAGCTGAAGCGAAAGGCCTAATTAATGCAATAGTGATGTTTCATATTCCAAGACACAAATAAAACATTAAGTATCAAAATTTTTGGTATGACCAACACGCAAATTTTTGTATGAGGGGACTAATGTAGAGGGGTACACATTTGATAGCTCAAGTGCTTGGGCAAGGAGGTCCCCAGGAAGGGCTCTTCGCCCCAAGTTCCTCAAGAACCACATAAATGAACAATGAGCTAGAAGGCCCCCAGAAAGGTCTCCTCGCCCCCAAATATCTTAAAGCTCACAAAAATAGAGCTTGGGCTATGGGGATCCAGAAGGGTTCCTCGCCCCAAGTTCCTCAAGAACCACAGAAATGAACAATCGGTGAGGAGGGACCCAGAAAGGGCTCCTCGCCCCCAAATGTCCCAAATCTCATATAATTAAAAGATAGACGAGGAGGGACCAAGGAAGGATTCCTCGCCTCAACTTGTCCAAAATCCACAGAAATAGGAGTTGGGAAAGGAGGCTCGCACAAAGATCTCCTCGTCCCAAGCTGATCAAACTCTATAGAAATACGAGTTGGGCGAGGAGGCTCACCATGAGGAGCTCCTCATCCAAAATTGCTCAAAAGTTCACAAGAATGGAATTTGGGCGAGGAGGCCCACCCTGAGTGGCTCCTCATCTCAAAATAACTCAAATTACATAAAAAAAAAATAGAATTTGGGTGAGGAGTCCCACCATGATGGGCTCCTCGTCCCAAAAGAGCCAAAAACTCAAAAATATAGAATTTGGGGCGAGGAGGCCCATCATGAGGAGCTCATCGCCCCCAGAAATCTGAATGATCTATTGAAAAAGAACCAGTGGGCTAGGAGGTCCACCTAGAGTGACCTCCCCCTCCAAGATTTATTACTCACAGATGTATTAGAGTACTGACATGTTACTTTCTTGTACAAGTAGCCTAGTTGAGCAGGAAGGGCTCAACTAGGCAAGATGGGATCTCTTGGGAGTTTTGGCTGAGTGGATGAGGAACAAGGTTTGTTGAACGACCTCAACCACTTAGCACTTAAATATTGAGATAACACTAGTAAACAGACCCTAGAAGTCACCCGGTCCTCACACAGTTCACACTTAATCACAATTAAAGTGAGCAGCTAAGGGGTTGCTCACAAGTAATGAACAGTTTGAAAAATGATTTTAGAGGAGAGGGTCCTTGAGACCTCTACTCAAGTTTACAAAGATTTTAGAGGAGGTGGTCCTTGAGACCTCCCTTCTCAAGTTTGCAAAGATTTTAGAGGAGGTGGTCCTAGAGGCCCCTCCTCAAGTTTACAAAGTTTGTACAAGAAGTTACCATTTTAAAATGATATTCACTAAATCAGCTATTTTCTCCTCAAGCATAGACACATTTGATTTTTTACTTTCGTTTTCACAAGGTGGCACCTGTCAGAGGAGACAGGTGGCTGCACACAGGTATGGACAAAAGGTACATTGAAAACCTTATCCCTTACTAACTCCCTCAATTTTGGTGCCCAAAAAGTGCCAACTCAATCCTAGTCCCCAAGTATAAATATCTCTCCTAGGCAAGGTCAAGTCATAATCATAACTCAAGTCATATCGTTACTCTATCAAAATCACCCTAGACCACTAGTGTTCTCTCCTTGCACTTTCTCTCTAAGTCTTAAGTGCTTTGTTCCTTCACTCCACCCTGACAGCCATCACTCTCAGGAGTTTCTCTGGGGAAAAAGTTACTATTATTGTGGTGAAAGTCATCTCCTTGCAGGGAGTGGGTTATAGTTTGAGTTCCATTGTTACCATATAAAGAAAGTTTTACCAGAGGCTATTCTAGAAGTGCCTGAGAACCTTGAACGCAATATCCATTGGAGTGGATCACGCCTCACCCTTTCCAGTACTGCATAAACCCCAGTCTCACTACCCTCCTACAACTATTAAAATGTGTAATATATTCTCAAGTACTTTCTCCCGACTTTTGTCGAACACTCAAGATATGAGTGATACTTTTGATCGGCTTAGCCCCAAAGAAAAAAATTATCTCTAAATAATTTAGCTAATTGGTGAAAACTAGAGATTTTACCTCTGGGGAGATTGTTATACCATATTTGGGTTGCTCATATGATGGAACTAGATAAATATCTACACTTCATCTCATCAGACACTAAGTAAATATCGACAGCATCTTGATATTTCTCTATGTGAAGGACTGGATCAGTTTTCCCATCATACTTGGGAGTGACCACTGGTGGCTTTAACTTGGAAGGTGTGGGATATTCCAAAATATCCTGGATAAAAGTCGAACCTTTAACAAATCTCATTTGCAATGAATTCTTGGTTTTGACCATTTTGCTTGGCTGATCTTCCAACCGCTGCATGGATCCTTTCCAGACCTGTTCTTCTAGCTTGCATTTGGCCAAGGTAGATTTAGCAACTTTACAATGTCTATGTGTTGAACTCTCATCCTGAGAGGTCAACTCGGCATGCACAAAGCCCCTTATACTAGCCCTAGATCTTATGGACCCTTCTCTGTATTCACGATCGTGATTATGTTCCCCATTATGTCCTCTAGTTGCTTGAGGGCTCAGATGAACAAAAGAAAACTCCCTACTTAGCTTCTCCTTGACACTTGATCTTTCTTTAGAAAAGGTCATCCATCATAGCAATCCAGTTATCGAAATGAATAAGTTGAGCTGGGATGGTATAACCTATCTTGAGAATATTGATAATGATAACTCATTTTATTTCTGGCTGGTAGAGGTGGCATATCTCTTCTAGAATTGGAAGACTTAGCTTGCATAGTGTGGGATAATTGCTTAATAAATTCTTGGATGGCTTATTTCCCTTTAGGAAGGTTGAGCGAAATTCTCTGCAGATATGTTGCACTAGGAGGAGCAGATGGAGTGATGGCATTTCCTTCATTTCTAACGTTATTTTTTAGGTCATTTAAAGACAAAGGAATTAAACAAATGGTAAAAAATGATGATAGACAAATGTTCCCGTAAACGGCACCAATATGTTGATGTCTAAAAATGGACTAAATCTAGTTTTATAATCATAGATTATAATACAGTAATGTAATCAAATCTCACACACAAGAGAAGAGATTTTTAGAGTGGTTCAGGCATAAAATAGCTTGTGTCCACTGTTGGTATTATCAGTAGGATTTATAATAACTCGGTATAGTGTGCATATGAGTGATTCGAGTTGTTCCTTCCAACTGAGGGAGGATTTCGTATTTATAATGGTGTTGAACCCTAGATATGGAACTCCTTTCTATTTCCAGGCATTTACATCTATGTACAAAAAATGAAACTCTTAGAATTCAGTGATGGTTAGCATCCGATCCGAGTAACTTCTAGTAATCATAATGATTGGCATTCTAGAGTTGGTCGGCTATCCAACCAATTAAGTATCCCTGATGCCGATCAAGGAAACAAGTCGACCATGTATGAGGATTGGTGTACATTTATAGTTGGTCCACATAGGAGAGTAATTTTTACATACAACACCATTGATTCACGTCATATTTAGTACTTATGATATAACAAAATCTCCATAGACTTCATGCATGATTATAAAAAGTAGTAGTTTCTCTAGAGTATTAGATCCTTAGAATGAATCGGGGTATGGAATCAATGGATTAAGTGTTAAATAGTTCTAAATTGGTAGGTTGAGAAGAGTTTTGGTCAATTGCATCCTTCTTCTTGTGAATAGGTCAACAGAGATGCTTGGTCGATTGCCAACCTTTAATAGTTGGCAAACCTAGATTCTTATTTCTTCAAGTTCAGTGGTAATTTTGTAAAAAATGATAAATTTGGGTAAGCAAAGCGCACCGGGGGTACATTGGTAATAAACCACTTTTGGCGGTTATTTACAATCAAAATGAAAGTGTAGGATACATTTAATCATCATTAGGCTTTGGAAATTATGAATATGTCGTCCAGGATTATAAACATCAGTTCTCGCCTTTTGCTCATTTCACCTTTTATCAAAAACCTTCCTTCATCTCTAAGCACTTCAACCATTTGTGAGAGCTTTCCATATTTCACTTTAGTCATTTGTGAGAGCTTTTCATATTTCACTGTATGGATCTTTTTATCCCTCTTTAATTTTCTTTGTACGGCTTTCTTGTTCTTTTGGAAGCATGGTTTACACTGTCATTGAAAGTTCACTAGAGGCTTTTAGGCCTACTTATGGGATACCCCAGTGGGTAGCCACTAATATAGTGAATGGGGCTTGTGATGTTTGTGCCTTACCTAAGGGGCACTGGTTACCTTCTATTGTCATTACTAAATGGGGGTTACTTTTTTTCCCCAACCATCTTTTTTTGGAATTCTACCAATATTTTATGTGGTCCCTGACTAAGTGGCCCCAAATACTTGGAGAATCGCCAATGGGGTCCACAACATTAACGAGCAATATGGGACCCATATTGGGATTCCAGAGTTAACGTATTATTACCATTGGGGAGCCACTAATCAAAACATATATTATATGAAGATAAGGCAATCCAACAGGGCCTTGGTTATGAATTTACTTGATTCCAATAAGGATTATTGGTATTATAATTGATTATGAAGAATTGGCAATTTGCCCCTCTTCCTGAGGGTAAAACGTATAAGGGGCCATGGTGCTCTCAAGAAGGCAGGATAATAGTTTAGGACACACATTTAAAATACTTATATTTGACTTATTTTTATTTTTGATTTTATATTCCTATTTTTTATTTTGCAGCAAAGAGTAAGAAGAAAATTCCTCGTGACTCCGAGGTTAAATTTACTGATTTGTAAACGATTTAGTCTATGGCACTGGGGATCATCCTAGGTCGGCCTCTCGTCTACTCGGATATAGGAGTATAATCACCTATTTTACAGCTAGACATACCAAATAAATACCTCTCGCACCTATCTCTTTAGACGACTCGACAATCTATACTTTTGATTCCTAAGAGTTTGATTATGAATTTTCTCGTAGAGAAGAGGATAATGTTTTTTTGCTGAAAGCACTTCCTCCTCCTTTGAGCTTCTAGACATTGTGCTAGTACTAACCAATATCTCTTCAAATGAGATAGTGAAATGTAAAATTACCAATTTGATCGCCATCTATGTTGGGGCCAGGTCACCTCCTCTTACTCGTCCAGCGAGTAAGAAAACATCCACTGGAGTCCTAAGTCATATCCAAATCTTAGACACTTCCCCTGGAGATTATGATCCACTATCTAAGAGGATAATAAAGGATCTGCCCTCCCCTACTGATATTGTGGAGATGAAGACCACCGAGAAAGGAAAGAGTACCACCTAATTGGTAGCTGCTAGTTAAAACTTTCTCATAACTTGATCAGCACCGACGTCCTTTCTATTGGCCGAGCATCTATCTCTTTTGTCCATCGTACTTGTCCACTAAAATGATCCAATCACAACATGGCCCTTATAAGTGGGTCGTTTATATGTATATTCTTCAAATGTATTCCTTTATCTCACTAATATCTTTTTCTTCTCTTTAACTTTGTAAATCTTGGTGGATTATGAACAGTTGTTGGTGAGAAGTGATAAGATAATGGATTTATTTTCTGATGCAGAGATCGGTTTTGATGAACTATGAAAATCATTGGAGGTTGCTCCTTGGCTCAACAAGGCTCAAATGGGGGAAAGAGAAGCTAGAGAAGAGGTTTTGTGACTTGGAAGGGGAGAAGTTAGTGTTGGAAAATGTCGTTACTACCGTTGAAAAGTCCAAGAAGGAGTCTGAGGATGATCGAGTTGTTGCTGAGAAAGCAAGGTTTAAGGTTGAACAAGCCCTGGTGTCTACTTCCAAGGCCAAGGAAGAGTACTTTACCAAAGGCTAGGATAAGGCTTTCGCCAATTACTCTATGAAAATTGACTACTTGAATAAGGTGTTCTCTAAGAATGGATGGGATGAGGCACACATGAAGTTGGGTACTACTAAAGGGTCTAAACTCTTCCAACTGCATCTTCTTAGAACTCCTCCCCAAATAGATATGGAAATCGATGTTGCTGAGGAGGATGTTGGTGTGACGGGGAGCAACGAGCAGCAGGTGGTCGTTGAGCCAATTGAGGAGCAAGTTACAGCAGATAAGGAGAAGGTGGGGAGTAGTTTTATAGATATTTGGTTCTGTCTTTTTTTACTTTACTTCATTGTATAGAGCTTAACCAAATGTACTTCCTTTAGATATTGAAATAAATTTATCCCATTTCATAGACTACTGCTTCACTTTAATTTTAAGTAAGATATTTCTTTTCGGAAAATACTTATACTTGACCACATACTCTTCAGTTTAATGCCAAGTTAGAAACTTTGATCACCACTCGGAATGTCTTTTAAAAAAGGCATAATTAGTCTTTTGGCATCGATTATAGTGAACTTAATGAGGAGGATTTTGAAAAGTTACTTGGTCGGGACGCTTTTCCTTTGGCCACACAGTCATACGTAAATTTGCATCGTCTTTTTCATCAGGCGATCACAGATAATGTTTCCTACCACAATATGATCTTCACTATACAACGAAACCATAAAGTGTCAATGGCAATCCTTCAAGTCAACTATGAAAGAAAGTTAGCCGAAAGAAAAGTCGTTGGGTTTATAATAAGTTATTTTCTTTATCATCATCATATTCCAGAAAGGAGTTTGTCCTCAATGCTGAGTTGACTAGTGCGACGTAAGTTGCTTATATGCTTGAATTGAGAAAAAAAGTCTTCGGGTTAAGATTGGAAGTTTGAAGAAGTCTAGGCTTGTCAACCAAAATGAAGGTACCTTATTTATGGATGAGGAAAATGCTTGTCTAAGAGAAGATTTAGATAAAATGAGGAAAATAAAAGGCCAACCTTCTCAGGAGCAATTGAGGTTTTCATGATCAAGTGAAGAGAAAAAATACTAAAAATACCATATTAGACCAAGCAGAGACTATTAAAAACTAGTTCTCCACCATAAAGGGGTTGAGTGAGAAAGTAGATTGCCTGATAACAATTCCATAAGCAACCTTGCACTATTTAGATGGAATGATATGATGAGGCTTTTATACATATGGGGGAAGAACTTGATCAGACAAATAAAATCGGCTACAAGTACGATTGGGCCAATGCTCTAGCAATTTTGAAGGTTCCAAAAGAGAATGAACTATAGTACTAGCATGACCCAGGATGTTTGGCCCAAAATATCCTTTCAAGCATGATGTCTTATAAATTCTCTAGAATGTTATTCTAGTGAGTTTAATGAGAAATATCTTGGGGACTATGTCCTTGCTAAAGATGAAGATCTAATTCGACTTATACATTTGGTAAATAGGGTCCATTCTTGTAGATAACCTATGATTAGAGATATGCGGATGACTATTACCCCTTATGCCTTAGACATTTCTCCTGCTAGTTTTAAGGGTTCAACAACAAAGCAAACCTCTTCTCGTGGCTATATATTCAGTTGATGTCTTATAAGAATATGGCAATCTTGTAATGATATTCAAGTTATAATTTAATACTCTATTCATACCTTCCATCATTTGTTTCCCTTTACTTGTTTGTCTTTATTATAAGTACGTGTAACCAAACTTGTAGTTCTAAGTCATGTCAGCTTGATGACTTTTGTATGCTGAAAAATGCTTCTACTAGTAGTTTAGTCTTGTGATCACGTGGTTGGTTATTGTCTAAATGATCCGCCTTACTAGTTACCAAGGTTTGATGAACCTGGGTTGTCCAATCTTAGGCTTTACTAACGCCCATTTTACTAGTCATATATATGGATTTTATCGTTTTAACCAAATACTGGTGTTAGTTTTTTGAGATGCCAAATATGTTAAGAACTATCCTTGTGTTTAACCAGTTAAGGTTTGATCTTTTCATCCATATGACTTCACTGGATTTCCTAAATTTCGTAAACTTTTTGTTTTTGGTCTTCCCTAAAGGTGAGATCATACATGAGATGAAATAAAACTTCTACTTCGTGACCTCTTAATCGGGTCATACATGAAGTTGGAAGTTGTCAGTAAAACTTTATATGAAAACTTCTTATTCGTTACCTCTTGTTGGGGACATATATAAAGTTATGTGGTTATGTTGTTGGAGAAATGTTTTTGTTTTAGTAGATATCCCTATACTGGAAAAAAAATCTTATAAACAAATAACAATATTGACTTAAAATATTTTTATTCATCACACTAGACATAGGTTATCTGAAATAAAATAGCATTACATGTTCTTCATTACTAGTAGTGTGGACATCCCCGATCCTCATGGCGAGAGAGGATCCCTTTGGTCCCGCGCATCCCTCTCGAGAGCGCTTCGGCCCACGTCGTTGATGAGGTGAAAAATGTAGAGAGATGGAGTCGCCAGTCTATTTTACTCAAAACAGACAAAAGAAATGAGAGTTGTCCCGAAGGACAGCATCCAAAGACATACTGATACATACGAGACCAAAATGATTCGAAAAGGGTCTGGAGGCTAAGTCACGAAATGGGAACCCATTCCGCCCTTACGGTCTCTCATGAGTTGTTACTATTTTCCTTTATTTCCCCCTGATGTGTGTGTATGTGTATATATAGCGGAGATAGGAACCATCAACTTGTATCATGGAAGAGATAAAGCGAGTCTTCCATAGGAATGCTCCTAAAAAATAATATTAGAAAATAGGATTTATGCGATTATCCGAGCGTCGATCATTATAAGGGAATGATAACACATGTGGAATAATACGCCACTAAGAACAAATATATGTATATATAGGATTTAATAGAATTTAGTTTAAAGAATATAGAGAAAATATAAAATGGGAGAAAAGTAGGAATAAGACTCGACTCATGGGTTTTACCCCGATACGTCTACGTAGCCTATCGAGGCATCAAAGTCCACGTAGTTTGCACGCAAAATTAGGGGTGGGATTTATCCCATGAATCCAACTGGGAACTTATTTTATTTGTGTGTGTGTGTGTAAGAAAGTGTTTTAGTTGTGTTAAAAGTGTGAGAACAGTGTGAGAATTCCCGTTTGGAATTTATGAGCAAATCCTTTTTTTCTTATTTTTTGGGTTTTATTTATATGAAAATAAGAGATGTGAAATAATACAAGATAAAAAGTATATTAAGATATGTGAGATGAGAGAATAAAAGTTCTAAGTAATAAAACAAGTTATGCGAATTTAGGGAAATTTAAAGAGAGAGTTGAAAGAGTTAGACCTTCTTGGAGATCTTGAGCTTGATCTTGGATGTTGAAGAGCAGCCCTTGCACTTGGATGATGATGGAAGGTACTTAACTCACCAATTTTGATGAAAAAGGTGATTAAAGGTGAAGGATGGAAAGGGATTTGTTTGTGGAAATCAAGCTGACTTCGAGAGGGGTTTTCTGAGCTTGCTGAGAGTAATGGATCTCTCATTTTTCCTCCTAGAAGGAGGTTAGGCCCTCCTATTTATAGGCCCAGGTCATTGTCGATCGGCATAGCCCTGGTCCTACCAATCGACATGTGTGTTTAAGCACACTACCGATAGGCAGGGTTTGGAACCTATCGTTTAGTAGTGTCTTTTAGGTTCCTTTAAAAAATCGATCGTAGAGCGCGAACTGTTGATCCGAATCGTGCACGGGGCAAATCGTTGAAAATTTCTTTCAGAGACCGTTGAAAGTTCTTTGGACTGATACCAGGTCCGGGAGTTAACTCTGGGTGAAATCTGGCTCGAAAGCGTTCGTCGGTCCTTTGGACGGCGAATTGTCGGACACTAATGGATCGTTCATCCGCATGGTAAGTCAGAATCGGGCACGGGGCAAACCGTTAGAAAGGTTAGGAGATGTACTTCGACATTCAAAAGAGTTTGACCCGGTTCGGGGAGTTCAATTTGGTCAACCAGGGCCTGGAAGTATTCGGTGACCTTTCAAAGTAAAAGGGGTCGTTCGTCCGTACCGTAAGTAAAGAGTGCCCAATATGTGTGTTTTAAACAAAACCAATTTTTCTCCGAAAAAGATCCAACTTTTAATTATGCACCAAACCAAGTTGTGAAAAACCCAATTCTTACTTTAAACCAGTTTTATCTTGATTAATCCGAAACATGCATCTAGTGATTAAAGCAAGTAAAGTAAAGTAAAGAATACTCACAATGCCCGATATACGAGGAAAAAACCCAAAAACGGGAAAACAACCTCGGACAGCCCAAGCCATTCAATCACTGTGAATAATGGTTTTACAAAGACAGATTAGCCTTACACTAAGATTCGATCCCCATGGGTCTTGACGCTCCTTCTGATCTTCAACCATTCTTCAATAGTGACCACGCAAAAATTCCGTCTTCCACGATACCTGTCCACAACACACGCGTTCATGTATGTCTCAGTGTCCACCGATATGGCTTTGATTCGTCTACGATGTCGAACACGATGTCCATCGCTTCTTCACTACAAAACCCTTTGATGTTCATTGTGTAGAACAAATAACTTTGGTGTCGCAAGATCACGTAAGCATATAAGAGTGATAACTCGGATCTTTGCAAACTCTAAGGATGTGTTTAAGACTTTTAAACCTTAGAAAACATGTGCAAACAATGTTCTGGTTCGTAAAACCGTTTTCCAGAAAGCACCCCTTCGATATTATGATGCACACACTGTTTAAATAGGATTTAAATGTCGCCTCGAAAAACATGTGATTCGAATGACTTGCGGAACTCATTCGAGCGACATCCCATCTCATTCGAACGAGATTTAATGTCGTTTGAACGACAGTGCAAAAGTTTGACTTTTTGACTTTTTGTTTAAAATGTCTCTTCCAATGAGAGATCCAAAAATGTCAAACTCTTTTACGAGCTTATCATCATAAAACGTAGGGTAAACCTTTAAAACACTTTTAAAACGTTTAAAAACATTTTTCTTTATAAAAATTACATCCTTATCTTTTATAAAATAATTTCGAGCACCATTAATTATACGCATTCACACCTGAGTGATCTCGGAATGCAATTAACTTTGAAGACGAATAAACTTGCACCAATTTAAACTATGGCATGATTAAATCTTTGAAGCTTTGCCGCAACATCTTCAATTTCTTCAATACGTAATAGACCGAGTGGGATCGTGATAAAATGAAATTCTCCCTGTGACATATTACAAACACAGTTTTGTTCACGGAATTAAGTCAAAACAATATAGGGACTCAATTGGAAACTTATGTCCTTACAAATCTCCACCTTTGACTATTCCGGGACAAAACAAAACTAGTGAAATGCCTAATCGGGACGTCAAGCCGTATGACGCCTAAATCCCATCCCATAAACCTAAAATAAAAAATTACAGGACACAGACTGGAATATGTAGCACCGGAAAGCATGAAATGTCTGAATGTGATGTAGACTTGAAATCTCGAATCGTTAAAGCATACCTACACACATGAAATAGAAAAATAACTACCCAGTGAATTATGGACGAACAAATGATACCAATTTATATTTCTAATAAGAACAAATCATTTGAAACATGTGAGCAATTATTTGATACCAATTTGAAACAAATATAATCAAACAATAATATGCAAATCCAAATATCAATAGCAGCGCTCAACAAATCTCCCCCTACATCACATACATATCTCCCCCTTTTTGTCTCGAATAGAAAATCCAGTGAAAAGAGAAACCAATTTGAAATATCTATCATGAGAATATGATACCAAATTGAATCAAGTTGATACCAATTTTTTTAAAAAAATGAAAAACGCTAGATAAACATGAAACAACCAGCTAAATAAGATCATGTAATGACAAATCAGTAGCTAGTAAACCAAGGAATCACACAAAGAATATCGCAAATTAATCAGGTGTGATAAACGGACTCATATGCAAAATACCAATTTGGAACATAAAAGAACCCGCATATAAACCATTCAATCCAAAAAATGCTTCCTGCAGTACCAAAATTATATCAAATTAAACTAGAGGACTGCAAATCAATCAGAAGACATTTTTTCATCTTGTCGTTCGAACGAGCCAGGGACTTTGCTCAAACGAGATGAGGAAGTGGCTCAAACGAAGTACATATGTCGTTTGCACGGGATGAGTTGTCGTATGAACGACTTCGCGCGACTTGCCAAAATTTCCCAGATTCCCAGAAATAATGTAAACTATTTCCCAGTGAAAAATTTTCCACAAAAAAATTCCAGGAAGGACTTGACAGATGCAAAACAGTAGGCTTTTCGCACAAAATGCAAAAACTCATAAAAACTAAAAATGCGAGTTACATGCAAACATAGTACTGATGTGCTCAAACATGGACATTGAATGAATGGGCGTGAAACTACAACAAGTGAGTCACAATTCCAACACATCGAAACTATTAAGAAGCTCTAATTTATAGCGATTAATCATCAAAGTTTATCATAGCCACATGACAATTAAATAATGAGCTTAATGAACTAAGTATACTACATGCACACAAATCCAGAATTTTGACGATTCTACAAATAATAGCGTCAAATTGCAATGTTTTAACATTAGGATTAGTTGTGCAAACCTGTTTTAATTTTTAATCCATCCAAAGTCCCTGAATAATATCATATTTTCTTTGGAATGAACTAAACAGATTTGGCCCTTTTTGTAACATATTGCATTTTCTTTTGGGCTCTTTTAAACGGTGGCTTTCACGACGAGCTAATTTTGAACTCTCGAAGCCCTTTGCCGTGAATCACTCATCATTTTTTCAATTAGATCAATTCAAATTCTCATGGTAAACGTTTATTGCATGCACACTTCACCTTAAGTTTACTTACACATAGATGACTAGATTGAGATAAGAACGCCTCACCAAATTCAAATATACAAGAGAAGTCAAACATCCATATAAACTCGTGCATGTGTGCAATGTTGGCATATATACAAAGTCAAATCAAAATGCATATCAACTTCGAAACAATCCCATATAAACAATGGTTAAGATCATTCTAAGCATCGATAATAATGACCAAATGTCCTAGCCACATGGATAATGAAACGATGGGGGGGATCCATGCACACCAATATGCCACTTCAAACATGTAAACTAAAAAACAAAAAACAAAAATCTTTTTGACTTTTCAAACATATTTTGACTCAAAGAAAAACAAAATCTTTTTGTACTTTCAAAAGTTTTCTCAAAAATAAAATATTTTTGTATTTTCAAATAGGAATCAAACAAATGAAAACTATAATACAAAATGATACACATGTCATAATACTATCAATGAATATATCATGCAGCATACAAGCATATGACAAACATGGAAACACTATCATCCTTTAGATTTAGCATGAGAAGAATCAAGTGCACCCAAAGGAGAATTATGAAGTTTAATTCCTAAAGCCACTAAATTCCATTTCCTAACCCAAGTAGGTGTACAACAACGCATGGGGGTTTGGGGAACTGGGGCAACTTTATTCCTAAACTTCTTAGGAGCTTGTCTAAGGTCGTAACAATAACGCCTAAGGTGACCTTTCCTACCACAAAACGTGAAAGTGTAGCGGTGGTGGGAATGATTTCCTATATGTGGACCTTTTCTAACCTCCCTAGTGTTTCTCACACGTGCAGGGGGAATGGGAACAACTCTCTCATCAAAACCTATACCTCCCCTATCTTCCTTAATTTGGATGGTGCCTAAGATCTTATCTAACTTCCCCAACCTATCCTCCAAATCAAACTTGACTCTAGACGGGTCTATCAATCTCTCCTCCAACTCGTGAATCCTAGACTCGAGCAAACGCCTAGACTCCTCAAATTCTAAAATTTCCATTTTCAAGGACTCCATCAAACCACGGAGATTATCTCTCTCTTTCTCCAAAAACTCTAATTTGTCCCTAAACTTCTTTTCTCGTGCCCTAAGATCCTCAATCAAACTATCATTATTTTTTGTGGCACGCTCATTCAACTTAGATTATAATTTTGAGTTAGCCTTTTTCACCTTCACCGTTTTGGCATACAATTCATTAAACGCATTTTGCAACTCTTTCACATCTACCACCTCCTCGTCACTCTCTTCACCCTCACTAACATGGTATCCCCTCAAAACTTCCTCGGAAGTGTCATGCACATGAGAATCATCGTCGCTCACATAACATGCCATAAACGCAACAAAGTTACAATCAATGGGGGAACTCTCTCCCTCTTTAGGATCACTATCACTTAAGGTGGCATTATAGACAATGGGTTGCTTGCCCTCTTTCTTAAGTCTAGTGGTACACTCCTTAACTTTGTGACCGTACCCCTCACACCCAAAACACTTATCCGACTCATCTCTCTTAGGCTTCCCAAACTTATCCTTAGATGTGGGATCTACTTTGTTGTTCTTGAATTTTTCAAATTTCTTGGCATCTTTCGATTTCTTTTGAAACTTAATAAAATTTTTAAATTTCTTTGCCAACAAAGCAACATCTTCAAAATCAAAATCGGAATCGGAATCGAAATCCGAAACTTTAATTTCCTACTTTCGGGTTTTCAAAGCAATACCCTTTTCTTTCTTAGGCACCTGCTTGGAGGTAATCATGTCGATTTCATAGGTTTGTAAGTCACCTACAATCTATTCTAGTTTCGTTGACTCTAACCTACCCAAGGAGTTTAAAATGGTCACTTTCGCATCAAACCTACTAGACACGGTTGTCAAGAATTTTCTCACCTAGGTTAAACGACGAGTTGACAATATTGGACAACCTAGCATAAAACTCATCAAAGGTCTCACTCTCTAACATCCTAATGGTCTCAAACTGTGTAGTAAGATTTTGAAGTTTTGACGCCCTAACCGTGCTAGTACCCTCGTGAGTGAGTGCCAAAATATCCCAAGCCTCTTTTGATTTTCACAAGTCATAATTCTATTCTATTCTTCATGCGTGACATGTGAAGCAATAACATGCAGATACTTAGAATTATATTGTGCAAGTCTTTGTACAGTTTTGGTCCATGACTCAACAGGCTTTAAACTAGTGACCTCACCTACAATAGTGACAGGGGGTGTCCAACCTTTCTCAACTGCAAGCCAAACACGCTCATCAATAGATTTTAAAGCACATCTCATTCTCATCTTCCAATAGGTGTAATTAGTGCCATCAAAAACAGGAGTTCGAGAAAATTCCTTATATCCAGAATTCATCTTTGAAAACACACGGGATCACAAAACAAATAAAAATGTTTTCTAGCTATGATACCAATCTGAAGAGTGCCCAATATGTGTGTTTTAAACAAAACCAATTTTTCTTCGAAAAAGATCCGACTTTTAATTATGCAGCAACCCAAGTTGTGAAAAACCCAATTCTTACTTTAAACCAGTTTTATCTTGATTAATCCTAAACATGCATCTAGTGATTAAAGCAAGTAAAGTAAAGTAAAGAATACTCACAACGCCGGATGTACGAGGAAAAACCCAAAAATGGGAAAATAACCTCGGACAGACCAAGCCAGACAATCACTATGAACAATGATTTTACAAAGACAGATTAGCCTTACACTAAGATTCGATCCCCACGGGTCTTGACGCTCCTTCTGATCTTCAACCGTTCTTCAATAGTGACCACGCAGAAATTCTTTCTTCCACGATACCTGTCCACAACACACGCATCCATGTATGTCTCGGTGTCCACCGATATGGCTTTGATTCGTCTACGATGTCGAACACGATGTCCGTCGCTTCTTCACCACAAAACCCTTTGATGTTCATTGTGTAGAACAAACAACTTTGGTGCCTCAAGATCACGTAAGCATATAAGAATGAAAACTCAGATCTTTACAAACTCTAAGGATGTGTTTAAGACTTTTAAACCTTAGAAAACATGTGCAAACGATGTTCTGGTTCGTAAAACTATTTTCCAGAAAGCACCCCTTCGAAATTATGATGCACACACTGTTTAAATAGGATTTAAACACCGCCTCGAAAAATGTATCATTCGAATGACTTGAGGAACTCGTTCGAGCAACATCCCATCTCGTTCGAATGAGATTGAATGTCGTTTGAACAACAGCGCTAAAGTTTGACTTTTTGTTTAAAACGTCTCTTCCAATGAGAGATCCAAAAATGTCAAACTCTTTTACGAGCTTATCATCATAAAACGTAGTGTAAACCTTTAAAACATTTAAAAACATTTTTCTTTATAAAAATTACATCCTTATCTTTAATAAAATAATTCCAAGCACCATTAATTATACGCATTCATACCTGAGTGATCTCGAAATGCAATTAACTTTGAAGACGAATAAACTTGCACCAATTTAAACTATGGTATGATTAAATATTTGAGTCTTTACCGCAACGTCTTCAATTTCTTTAATACATCATAGACCGAATGGGATAGTAATAAAATGAAATTCACCCTGTGACATATTACAAACATAGTTTTGTTCACGGAATTAAGTCAAAATAATAACGGGACTCAATTGGAAATTTATGTCCTTACAGTAAGTCAGAATCGCGCACGGGGAGGACCGTTGGAAATAGGTTTCAGTGCCCTTCGAAGATTCATTTAGTCTCAGTCGATCTGAAGAGTTGACTTTGGTCAAATGGATCCTGAGAGCGTCCGGTGACCCCTGATCAAGTTTCAGGGGGAAACGGGTTGTTCGTCCGCATCGTAAGTCGGAATTGTGCACGGGATGGACCATTGGAAAGGGAATTCAGTCCCCTTCGAAGATTCATTATGTCTTATTCGAGCTGAAGAGTTTAACTTTTGCTCAAATGGAGTCTGGGAGTGCTCGATGGCCATTAGGTCAGTACCCGGGGTATGACTTGGGTTTGTAATGGTAAAGGGAGGTGCTAGGGACCTAAGGAGAGGTTAGGGGGTATTTAAATGGGATGTCGACAGGTAGTACTTTCTTAAGTGTTCGGTATTTCAAGCATTCTTAAATTTTCCCCTTTCGATGCTTTGGTCGGATAACTACAGTTACTTTATATGGACCATTTCAATTTCGCTCTAATTTGTTCCCTTCTGATTGACTGTTTTTAGCAAGTAGTCCCCCTCCTTCAGTGTGTTCACTTTTACTCTTTTATTGTAAAAATGAGCAATTCATTGTTGGTAAATTGCTACTTAAAATGCTGCATGTTCTCTGACTTCTTCTACTAGATCCATATCCAGTCTTCTCATTAGGTCGCTTTATGGCAAGTCAAAATTGAGAGCATGGTGACTGGGTAGACCAATTTGTGTTAGGACTACCGCATCTGATCCAAAGGCCAAAGTGTAAGGGGTATTTCCTGTTTTTGTCCTCAATATCGTCCTATACGCCCATAAAACACTTTGGACTTTATTAATCCAAATTCCTTTAGCATCAACAACCCGTTTCCTTATTTTTTTCGATAAAATTTTTGTCCGTCACTTTTGTTTGCCTATTACATTAAGGATGGCCAGGAATAGAATGCAATTTTAGGATTTTATATCGCACACAATAGTCTTTGAACTCTTTATTATCTAATTGCTTCCTATAATTAGCGATGAAAGCATACGACATTACATAATAATAAATGGTATTCTAATAAATGAAGTGAATGATTTTTTCATACGAAATCTCCACAAAGGGTTTAGTTTCCACCCATTTATTGAAGTAATCTACTATAATAATCAAGTATTTAAATTTACCTTTGGTCTTGGGTAAAGGTCTGACCAAATATATTCCCCACATAAAAAATAACCAGGGAAATGTAATCGACATAATAGAAGCCCCAGAACTCTTGTGTATGTTAGCGTACACCTAGAACTTATCTTCATATACTTGGCATAATTTGCCTTCATGGTTAGCTAATATTATCCCTAGGTATAAACTCGTTTGACCAGTGATCTGCAGACTGAATGTGCTCCACAAGGGCCCTCATGCAATTATTTTATTAGGTGGTTGACTTCGTTTACGTAAACCACCTTGAGCAATGATATGCTGAAGCCTCTTCAGTACAGAATTACTCCTTTCTAGGATATATGTTTCTATTTTATATTAGAGCCTTCTTTCCTCTTTATGATCTACTGGTATTGTGCTAGGTCCAGATATGCTCGTATGAGATCTATTCAGGACAGTCCTAATTTTAGCTCTATGAAGCTAGTAATATCTTTATTGGTGCTCCTATACATGAGGATCTCTATAGGCATTATTCTTCTTAGTTTTATCCTTGTTAATGACGCAAGATGAGCAAGTGCGCCTGCTCGGGAATTCTCTGCCCTTAAAATTCTCACCATCCTAATAGTTGGGAACTTTGCCAATAAAATATTGGATTTAGCTAGGAATTTTATCATGGATTCTTCCCTTACTTTATCGATTCCAAACATTTGATTAACTATCAACTGAAATTCACTGTGTTCATGTATTTTATCGGCACGCAGTAATGATGCCCGACCAAAATCTGCTACAAATGCTTCGTATTCGATTTTATTATTTGAGGCTTCAAATTGGAATCTGAGGGCATATTCCACATCAATGTTATCCAACATTATGATTAATAATCTTTCTCAACCGCTGGTGGAGCGAGATGGTCCATCAATAAACTTCTGCCAGATAGGTATATCCTTTATGAAGTTGTCATTAACCAGAAAACTATGCCTGAATAGCATCTTCATGTGGTCCAAATTTCAAAAAAAATCTCCATATCTTGATGATGACTCTGGCACATCAATGTTTTGGTCGGTTAGATTAATGTCAAAGCTATCTCCCTAGGTGTTTGTTTTGGGGGTGCGCTCTCTTTCGTAGAAGTGTGCCTTGCCACTTTTACTTTCGATCTCTCTCTCGTAAAAGTCTTCCTGGGTATTTTTTCTTCATAAGTGAATTCAGTAATAAAATCTTCTATTGCTTGGCCCTTAATGGTTGCTCTAGGTTCATACTAAATATCATACTCTTCTAGTTTTATGGTTCAAGCCATCAGTCTGCTCGATTTCTCAGGCTTATAAATAGCTTAGCGTAGAGGTAGGTTTCTATAAATAATGATAGTATGGGACTGAAAGTATGTCTTTATCCTTCGAGAAGCCTCAATTAAGACCAGCGCCAATTTTTCAATCCTTTGGTGTCAGATCTTCGCTCATCAATATGCATTACTTGTATAGTATATTGATTTTTGTACTCCATTTTCTTGTCGAACCAACGTTGAGTTGACCACTAATTTAGATACGGCCAAGTATAGGTAAATTTTATCCCTCACGACAGGCCTTGAAAGCAAAGGTGGAGATCCCAGATACTTTGTCAACTCCAAGAATGTATCTTTACATTCATCATTCCATTCAAATGACTTTCGCATTACTTAAAAGAGTGGTAGGAACTTATCGATAGCTCAAAAATAAACTGATTTAATGCAGCCATACACCCTGTTAACCTTAGCACTTCTTTTTGTTCATTGTAGACTTCATGTTGATTAGTGCCTGAATTTTATCTGGGTTGGTCTCATTGATTCTTTAATTGATGATGTTTTGATTCTTTAATTGATGATGAATATCGAGAACATTCCTTCTCGTCCTCCAAAGACACATTTTGTTAGGTTGAGATTCATTCTATGTTTTTTAGTTGGTTGAATGTCTACTCCAGATCTCTGATGTGATTACAAACTATCTTAATTTGGATGAGCATGTCACTAATATATACCTCATTTCTGATCAACAAATTTTCTCACCTTTCCTCAATGAACGGGGGATTTAATTTCATTCGTCAAAGTAATATAATTATCGATCGTGTGTCCATGATCCTTGTCAAATTCATAATATTTTGATTTATCTCTCCTGTTGGGGATGCCCTCAGCTTCCCATGCCACTTTAAATCTTTATTGTGCCTAATTTCCTTAAAGATATGGTAGATACTTACCGTTAGTGGAGTGTATGCTTCATACTTTTTGGGCTTATTCTCTTTCTTCTGTTTTCGTTCCTTCTTTTCAGACTTGGTGGCATGGATTTTCTTTATAGCCATTGCTTCCTCGGCATTCATGATTTTTCCAACCTTAGCCATGACCTCTGTCATGGTTTAGGAAGGATATTTTGTCAATGCGCAATATAACTTTTTTAGAAGTAACCCACTCATTAAAGTGGTAATGGATGTTTTTTCTTTATAATCAACCACTTCCAGGTTCTCGTTATTAAAATGAGTGATGTATTCTGTGGTGGTCTCTCACGCTCGATGCCTAACACTTAGAAGATGAGATACTCTCTTAACTGTATTGGACCCAAAATAGAAGTTGCTGATGAACAGCTCGAAAAGTTGATTAAAATTGGAAATTTTTCCTCGGGTAAATTATTATGTCATATATCTGGGTGGAACCAGTGATGGTGCTTGAAAAATCTCTACATCTCATTTCATCAGGAATAGAATATATATCAGTGGTAGCCTGATATTGCTCGATGTGCAAAATGGGGTCAGTCTTTCCATCATATTTAGGGGTAACCATTGGTGTCTTAAACTTATATGGGTAGGAAAATCAACCACCACTTGGATGAAAGGTGGCCCTTTGACAAGATTGCGCTGTAATGGATTCTTCTCCTTAGCCATCTCCCCTAACCCCTTCCATGCATATGTGCTAAGCTCTCTTCTTTAAAAGTTTGCTCAGCATGCACGGATCCTCTGGCACTTATTCTAGATCTAATTGATCTTTTATGGTGTTCGATATGTTGTTCTCTTGATCGGGATGGTTCTTGTTGATGCCTTCTATTTAGTCTAGGTCCCATCCTAGACGATTAAAAGTTGATGCCCTTCTTAATCACTCTAAGGCACTTGAACGTTCAGGAGTAAGAGAAAAACCATTATAGTAATTCATTATTATGATTGAAGAAATGGCCTCAGGTGATAAGACCTAACACGTGAGGATCTAGAACTGAAATAGCGTTGCCAAAGCCGTTTATGAAAATAAACTATTTAAGCAACTCCGAAAGTTTGTTGAAGAAACTCTTTACTTAAATCAAAACTATTTTGAACACAAGATGTGTTAACAAAATTATGTACGAGATATGGACAAGATTTGATAACAAGTTTTAGTAAACAGTTTAAAATGTTTTAAACTCAGCACACTATTAGAAAGGGATGAGAAGATGTAGAAATATTGATACTCAGATTTTTAACGTGGTAAAACCTCAACCTTGAGGAAACATCCACGACTCCCTCTACGGAGTAAAACAAAAAAAAATCACTAAAACAAATATATGAGTTACAACCTATTTAACTAACATGCACACAAAAACAAATCTATACAAGTTCAGGATTGTACCCTCTGGCGTCCTTAACTTTTCTGCAGATCTTGTTTGTTGATGTAGTTGTCTCAGTTTGTCAACTCTTCTTTGTTTCAGCACTTTACGTCGACTTATTGTTCACCAAATCTTATAGCCAACACTTTGAGTGTTTGTAGTGTGACAATGTTTGTGAATGGTGTTCTAAAACACATGCATGCACACACACACACTTATTAGTTACAGACGATCCTAATAAATCACATATAAAGTCTATATGCAGTGTATTTGTTATTTTTCTTTCTTACAAAACCAAGAACCTTTTCGACCTTTCAAAATAACCCAGATTCCACGGAGATCTTGCTTAAGAAATCGGTCAAGACCTTTCTCAATCAGTTTTGAAAATATTATGAAGATTGAGAACCCTCCAAGTGCGAATCCCACTAGGTCAGGTTAGGTTTTGTAAAAACAGAAATAGAAAAACATCTATTGTTGATCTTTGAAGAAGAAAAATGTTTTAACAGAAAATAATCAACAACGAAATTCTCAAGATGAGAAAAAAATGCAGCTAAGTGTTCTGTGACATGAAAAACTTCAGATCTATGATTTCTATTGAAAAAGAAACAAGATCTGAGTCTATGTCTAAGTTGGAAATAAGATTTATGAACACAAGGATTTCAGCAACCCAAGAACTCTTAACCAGAACTCTCATAAACCTAAAAAAACACTAAGGATGGTGTTTTTGGTTTTGGTGGTTTTTCTGGAGAGGTAAGTAGTTTGGGCTTGAGAAGTGTTTGGACGAAGTTAGGGTTTCTAACTAGGGTTTGGTTTCTCTCTCTAACTTCTCTCTTCTCTCTTCTCTCTCTTCTCTCTCTCTCTCTCTATTCTCTGAGACTTTGCAAAATGGCAAAAGCTTTCGAAGGCTGAGATGAAGGGTCTTTAAATAGGGAGAGGAGAAGATTCCAGAGCCTCGTTCAAAAACAATGGCTGAGATTGAGTCAAGCTCCATTGACTGCAATCCAAGGGCTCACAACAGGCGGTGGATTAAACAGCCTATGATTGGCTTAAGGTATTACACGGGGATTCACTCAAAAGACATGCAGGCCATCGATAAGGATAGATCCAAGGGCTGTAAGCGTGCGATGGTTTGTCTCAGTAAAGAAACACAGTTTGGTCCAATCAGAAGACAGCAGGTGTTGGCCTGTGAACGAAGGTAAACGCGCGTCACAAAATAATTACAAAGCCAACCCTAAAGTCTCTAGCGCTTTCGGTTTCTACCCAGAGTAACTTTAGGCCAATAAACACAACAATCCATATTTATATAATAACCCCAAGACTTTTTAAATCAAATTTTAATTAAATAAAACCTTGTTTAAAATATGTTTTAAATTCCCAAAAAATTATTAAAAATCAAATTGAGGGATTTAAACACACTCACAACATTAAAACACATAGGGGTGCAATATGATATGCAAGAATCAAATTCTAAGTGTGTGAGTGATGGCTATAGTCTTAGGATCATTACATGATAGATAGAAGAAGAAGCAACCCAATCTCTGAAGCTCTTTGGTTTCTAGGATAGACTCTATTTTGTCACAATTTCCAAACTAGATGAGCTCTTATACAGTCTAGACTCAAATGAGTCAAAAGTATAAGGGCTTCAATCTCCCCCTTTGGAAATATGAGACAAAATCTCCTTTGAGTCATCTCAACTCGTAGGGCGACAACAAAAAAAACTTATACCTATAAAGGTTCTATCTACCCAAATCCTAGAAAGCAAAAATTACATAACTCAACTATATACAGTTTAACATCCTATTATTACAATGAAGAATGACTGTACAAGAAGAATACCTGCAAAAAATTACTAAGATCAAGCTTTTTAGTATATGCAGTAGACTCAAATTTCTCCCCCATTTTGTCTCAAATGGACAAAGGGAAGAAACTTGGCAAACATAACACGTATTTACTCAGCACAAATCATACCAATAGATTTACGTAAAGAAATGAATCTACTATAATCAAGAGGTTTGGTAAATAAATCTGCAAGTTGTAGATCAGTAGAAAGATAATTGATTTCTAATTCCTTGGTTTCAACTAATTCACGAATAAAATGATGTCTTATTTTAATGTGCTTAGTTCGCGAGTGTTGAACTGGGTTCTTAGAAATGTTAATCGCACTTTGATTATCACAATAGAGATGAAGTGTGGGTTCTAGAATACCATAATCACTTAGCATTTGTTTAAGCCATAACAATTGGGCACAACAGCTACCGGCGGCTATGTATTCAGATTCAGCAGTCGAGAGAGATGTGCAGTTCTGTTTTTTACTACTCCATCCTACCAAGTTATTACCAATATAACAACATGCGCCTGAAGTGCTTTTACTATCATCAGTACACCCAGCCCAATCAGCATCAGTGTACCCAATAATAGTGCTAGGTGTGTCATTCGTGTACCAAATTCCTAAATTTAGAGTGCCTTTAACATATTTAATTATGCGTTTTACAGCGTTTAAATGGCTCTCCTTGGGGTTGTTTTGATAACGCGCACAAACACAAACAGCATACATGATATCAGGACGCGAGGCAGTCAGATAGAGTAATGTGCCAATCATACTACGATATAAGGTAGAGTCTACAGATTTTCCATTTTCATCTTTAGATAATTTCTCTGTAGTACTCATAGGCGTTTTAGCACTCTTAGCACTCTCGAGGCCAAATTTCTTAACTATCTCTAATGCGTACTTAGTCTGCGAAAGAAACAAACCATCTGGTTGTTGTTTGACTTGGAGACCTAGGAAGAACTGTAACTCCCCCATAAGGGACATCTGAAATTCTTTACTCATAATTTCAGCAAAAGATTTTACTTCTGAGGTAGAAGTGGATCCAAATATGATATCGTCTACATAGACTTGAGCGATAGTAATGTGTTTGCCAAATTGTTTGACAAATAAGGTTTGGTCATTTCCACCTCTTTTGAAACCTTTGTCCAGCAGAAAACTGGAGAGTCGCTCATACCAAGCTCTAGGAGCTTGCTTAAGACCATATAAAGCCTTTTTTAACCGAAATACATGAGTAGGATAATTAGGGTCAATGAACCCTTTAGGTTGTTCTACATAGGTTTCCTCGGCAAGTATACCATTAAGGAACGCAGATTTAACATCCATTTGATATAATGTAAAATGCATGTGACAAGCTATAGCAAGAAGCAGACGAACTGATTCTAAACGAGTAACAGGAGCAAACGTCTCATTAAAATCCAGTCCTTCTATTTGGGAGTAACCTTGAGCAACTAGTCTAGCTTTATTTCTAATTATCATCCCATTTTCATCAGTTTTATTTTTGAAAATCCAACGAGTACCAATAACCTTTTTGTGATCAGGACGTGGAACAAGAAACCAAACATCATGAATGACAAATTGTAAAAGTTCATCCTGCATAGCAGAAATCCAGTGAGAGTCATTCAATGCCTCATTTACATTCTTTGGTTCCAAGAGAGAAACAAAGCAAGCATAGAGAGCATAATTTCTAAGTTGGGATCTTGTACGTACTGGTTCACCAGGGTTACCAACTATGTTGTTTATGGGATGATCTTTAGAAACCCAGTTAGGTACTTCAGGTGACTCAATAGGTAATGAATTATCTATTTCAGAAGAGTCATTTTCTAAAATATTTGACGATTCTTCTTCTATAGTTAATTCACTAGTCTTGCTTTCTACAGTAGTGTCACTAACAATTACATTTATGGATTCCATTAAGGTCTTAGTGCGAAGATTATACACTCGATAAGCTCTACTGTTAGGTGAATAACCTAAGAATATGGCTTTATCTCCTCTACTCTCAAATTTAGATAAGTGTTCCCTATCTTTGCAAACATAGCAGGTACTACCAAAGGTTCTAAGGTACTTAAGATTAGGCTTTTTATTGTACCAAAGTTCATAAGAGGTTTGTTTCGAATTCTTTCTAAGATAGACCCTATTAATAAGATGGCAGGCTGTACGAATAGATTCTACCCAAAAATACTTAGGTAAGTTCTTAGCATGGAGCATGACACGTGCCATCTCTTGAAGAGTTCGATTCTTTCTCTCAGCTATACCATTTTGTTGAGGGGTCTTAGGAGCACTGAACTCATGTTTGTAACCATTATAGTCACAATATTCTACAATACCAGTGTCTTTGAATTCACCACCTCTATCACTTCTGATTCTATTCACTTGAGTGTCTTTTTCATTCTCAATCCGTAAGAGAATCTTTAAAAAGGTTTGAAAGGTATCGGATTTTTGTTTTAAGAAAGCTACCCAAGTGAATCTGGTGAAGTCATCAACCATAACAAGAATATAACTGTGTCCACAAAGACTAACAGTTTGAGAAGGACCCATTAGGTCCATATGGATGAGTTCTAAGGGATTAGAGGTAAGGATATCTTTAACCCTTTTATGAGGTGCTTTAACAATTTTTCCTTCTTGACAGGGACCACAGACAATGTTATGAATAGGTTTAATTTTTGGTATTCCTCTAACTATCTGTTGAGAAGACAATTTACTCAAATTTTCGTAATTAATGTGACCCATTCTGTTATGCCATATCTCGTTGTCATCCATTCTGGCAACACTACAGATTTCAGAACTAGACATGACAGTATAACAATTGTCAGGGGTCCTGAATCCTGTAATTAAGCAATCTCCATTTTCATTTAAAATCTTGCAATTGTTCTTTGAAAAGGTAACAGTGTAGTTTGAGTCACAGAATTGTGAAATGCTAAGTAAATTAGCCTTAAGACCTTTAACTAAGAGAACATTTTCAAGAAGAGGAAGTCCTTTTTCTTTAAGGGTTCCTTTGCCTATGATCTGGGATGATATACCATCACCAAAAACAACTTTTCCACCATCAAAATGGGTTTTATTTAAAAGTTTTGTATCATCACCTGTCATATGCTTGGAACATCCAGAATCCAAGTACCAACCAGAAGATGTAAGTTCAGCTTTTAGAGCAGAAACAACAATGTTACATTTCATCTGGGGTGCTAGATCATCTTTTCTAACCCAAATTGCCCTTGTTTTTAGTTTGCGCTTGTTTGCTCTTATTTGATAAAATTTGCGAGCATTAGATTTTTGTTGAAAAACATTTTGCGCATGATTTTGAATAAATTTGAATTCTTGAGCATTTGATTTAGAAAAGGTTCTGGTAATTCTTCTAGTAAATGTCCTTTTAGGTTTAGTCCTTCTATTCCTATAGTTAGAGTTTTTGTCTGGTGGCCTGGGAAGGACATAATTGTTACGACTCCTCCTAGAATAGTTAAAGTTATGATACATAGGAGTGTTGTAGATAGGTTTAATCAGTCTCCTAGCATAGCAATTATCGAAAGAGTGACCATATATATCACAATAGGAGCAATAAAGATTGCTCAGAATAGGGTTTTCCTTAGGAAAGTCTCTAAACAAAGGTTTTGAGAAATTTTGAGGCTGAATTTTATTCCTAGGTAGCACAGATTTGAAAGCAGGTTCACTTTTCCTAATAGGGGGGCAGACATATTTTCCCTTTGATAAACTTTCAAGCTTAGAGCAACTTGCATCTTCAGTGTTGGTGTTTTGATGGTCAAACTTAGTTTTTAGAGAATGAAAGTCTGGACATGTTTCAATAGGTCTTTTGCCTCCTGACACAAACTTGATAGGTTCAACATGTTTAGTTTGTGTCTTCAAATTGGGGCAAAACCCTATTCCAGTTCTATCATCAGAATTGGTTTTAGATTCAGCAACGAATTCCTCAAAACATTTAGAGTTGTTTTCAAATTTGGTAAATTTTTTGAAAACAGTTGCTGTCTTTTCTTTTGTTTGTTCCAATTCTAATAATGTCCCTTTGTATTTTTTCTCCAGAATTTCATTAGCTTCAGTCAAAGTTTTCAGTTTTTCATCAAACACTTTAACTTCACTGTCATGAGACATGCATTGTGTAGTATACTCTTCAGCATTCAGTTTTACCATTAGGCTTAGATCCTCTAGCTTTTTGGTAAGATCTTTAACAATCTTTTCTAGTCTAGTACTTTTCTTAAGAGTTTTAGTATATAGAATGTGAATGTCTGGGAGATCATCATTATCTGAGTCACTAAGTGAGGTGTGTGAAGTGACCCCTAAGGTTTCATTTCTTAAACTCACGCACCCATTGACATCAGCAGTATCGATTTCCCTTTGACTCACACACCCCGAGGAAGAGGTATTAATGTTCTCAGTAAGTAAAGCATCTAAACCAGTTAAAGTATGATTCAAAGCAACAGAACTAGAATTACTAAACTCATCCTCACTATCAAGCATAGGAATGTCATCATTGTATATGATTTTGGCAAAGAAGGCTAAACAAGGATCAAAACCATCAGATGTCTCAAGTTCCTCATTTTCAGAATCACTTGAGTCATCCCAGGTTTTGCAGATATTGGCTCTAGAGTGTTTGTTTTGGGCATTTAAATTAACTCTACAGTCTTGAGCAATGTGTCCTAGTTTACCACATCTATAGCATTCAGTCTTCTTGAGGTCTCTGTGAGGTCTTGTGTTGTCCTTGTTCTGTTTGTCATGAGGTTTCTCATGAGGTTTGTGATTTGAAGGAGTGGTATAATTAGACTTGCCCTGTCTATTTGCAACACTGTTTCTAAATTTAACAATTTTCTTAAATTGTTTTGTCATTAGGGCAATCTGATTATCTAGACTTTCTAAGTCACAGTCCTCATCAGAATCATTACTAGAGGTGTTTAACTCAGGCTTAATCATCTTAGAGGTAAAGCTAAGATTGGAATTGGTATGTTTCCTATTAGTGTGGGTCAATTGTTTCTTAAACTCCAATTCCATTTCCACAGTTCTTAATTTACTACTGAGTAATTCAGGAGTGAGATTTACATCACACATCTCCTCAATAGCATATCTTTTATTGTCAAATTTCTGTGGCAATGATCTCAGAATTTTAGAGACAATTTCCTGTCTATCATAAGTTATACCATTGGCATGAAGTTTAGTGACAATATCAGTAAGGTTCATATAGAAATCATCGAAAGACTCAGATTCAGACATGATTAAGGTATTATACTGTTGGATTAACATCTGAGTCTTAGCAGCTTTTACCCTAGAGTCTCCTTCATGTGCAGTAATCAGTGTATCCCATGCTTCCTTGGAAGTGGTACAAGATGAGATTCTCTTGAACTCATATTCGTTAATAGACATAAATATAGCGTTCTTGCCTTTGTTATTATTTCGAGAAACCTGTTTCTCTTCTTGAGTAAACTCACTCAATATTTTCTTAATCCTTTCATTGCTTCCATCAGTGGCTGGTTTAGTTGGATAAGAGTATCCGTTTTCAATGATATCCCAGACATCATCTCCCAGAGTGCCTTGAATGAAAGCAATCATTCTTACTTTCCAGTAAGAAAAATTGGTTCCATCAAAGACTGGAGGTCTGGTCAAGTTACCATATCTTTCGTTTTTCTCGTCCATAATGATTTTGAGAAAACAGTTTCAGAAACTCAGGATCTTTTTGAAAAAAGTTCACCAAAAGCTCTGATACCAATTGAAATAGCGTTGCCAAAGCCGTTTATGAAAATAAACTATTTAAGCAACTCCGAAAGTTTGTTGAAGAAACTCTTTACTTAAATCAAAACTATTTTGAACACAAGATGTGTTAACAAAATTATGTACGAGATATGGACAAGATTTGATAACAAGTTTTAGTAAACAGTTTAAAATGTTTTAAACTCAGCACACTATTAGAAAGGGATGAGAAGATGTAGAAATATTGATACTCAGATTTTTAACGTGGTAAAACCTCAACCTTGAGGAAACATCCACGACTCCCTCTACGGAGTAAAACAAAAAAAAATCACTAAAACAAATATATGAGTTACAACCTATTTAACTAACATGCACACAAAAACAAATCTATACAAGTTCAGGATTGTACCCTCTGGCGTCCTTAACTTTTCTGCAGATCTTGTTTGTTGATGTAGTTGTCTCAGTTTGTCAACTCTTCTTTGTTTCAGCACTTTACGTCGACTTATTGTTCACCAAATCTTATAGCCAACACTTTGAGTGTTTGTAGTGTGACAATGTTTGTGAATGGTGTTCTAAAACACATGCATGCACACACACACACTTATTAGTTACAGACGATCCTAATAAATCACATATAAAGTCTATATGCAGTGTATTTGTTATTTTTCTTTCTTACAAAACCAAGAACCTTTTCGACCTTTCAAAATAACCCAGATTCCACGGAGATCTTGCTTAAGAAATCGGTCAAGACCTTTCTCAATCAGTTTTGAAAATATTATGAAGATTGAGAACCCTCCAAGTGCGAATCCCACTAGGTCAGGTTAGGTTTTGTAAAAACAGAAATAGAAAAACATCTATTGTTGATCTTTGAAGAAGAAAAATGTTTTAACAGAAAATAATCAACAACGAAATTCTCAAGATGAGAAAAAAATGCAGCTAAGTGTTCTGTGACATGAAAAACTTCAGATCTATGATTTCTATTGAAAAAGAAACAAGATCTGAGTCTATGTCTAAGTTGGAAATAAGATTTATGAACACAAGGATTTCAGCAACCCAAGAACTCTTAACCAGAACTCTCATAAACCTAAAAAAACACTAAGGATGGTGTTTTTGGTTTTGGTGGTTTTTCTGGAGAGGTAAGTAGTTTGGGCTTGAGAAGTGTTTGGACGAAGTTAGGGTTTCTAACTAGGGTTTGGTTTCTCTCTCTAACTTCTCTCTTCTCTCTTCTCTCTCTTCTCTCTCTCTCTCTCTATTCTCTGAGACTTTGCAAAATGGCAAAAGCTTTCGAAGGCTGAGATGAAGGGTCTTTAAATAGGGAGAGGAGAAGATTCCAGAGCCTCGTTCAAAAACAATGGCTGAGATTGAGTCAAGCTCCATTGACTGCAATCCAAGGGCTCACAACAGGCGGTGGATTAAACAGCCTATGATTGGCTTAAGGTATTACACGGGGATTCACTCAAAAGACATGCAGGCCATCGATAAGGATAGATCCAAGGGCTGTAAGCGTGCGATGGTTTGTCTCAGTAAAGAAACACAGTTTGGTCCAATCAGAAGACAGCAGGTGTTGGCCTGTGAACGAAGGTAAACGCGCGTCACAAAATAATTACAAAGCCAACCCTAAAGTCTCTAGCGCTTTCGGTTTCTACCCAGAGTAACTTTAGGCCAATAAACACAACAATCCATATTTATATAATAACCCCAAGACTTTTTAAATCAAATTTTAATTAAATAAAACCTTGTTTAAAATATGTTTTAAATTCCCAAAAAATTATTAAAAATCAAATTGAGGGATTTAAACACACTCACAACATTAAAACACATAGGGGTGCAATATGATATGCAAGAATCAAATTCTAAGTGTGTGAGTGATGGCTATAGTCTTAGGATCATTACATGATAGATAGAAGAAGAAGCAACCCAATCTCTGAAGCTCTTTGGTTTCTAGGATAGACTCTATTTTGTCACAATTTCCAAACTAGATGAGCTCTTATACAGTCTAGACTCAAATGAGTCAAAAGTATAAGGGCTTCAAGAACAACTATTATGATTCCTCCTAGGAGGAGAATGTGACATTTCCCTTCTGAAAGACAGATCATTAGTATGTTGAAATGGAGCCATTGGTTTAGCTTGCAAGGATTGAGTCAATTTCCTCATAGTTTCATGTATCACTTCTTGCCCTTTGACAAGATTTAGTATAACTCCATTGAAGTCAGTCATAGTAAGAGGAACGTTGCCTCCTGCAGCATTACTGCTTTCAGGAATGTCATTCATCCTGTAGAATCTTTCAAGCAAGTCAAATGAATGTTTTTTAGTAGAGAACGATGATAGGTAAAATATTTACCATAGACGACGCTAATTTGTTGATGTTTAAACTGGGTAGTGATTTATATAATGACAATTTTATAATCACAGATAAAATAATGAGAGAAATATAAATGAGACGCGAGAATTTTTAAGTGGTTCGGCTATAAGAAAAGCTTACGTCCAGTGTGATTGTATCTGACGTTGTTAATTACAGAAAATTAGGTATTCTTATTAGAAGAATGACCATGTACTTTTTTCTCTTGCCTTTTTTGAAAGAAATATATTGTATTTATAGTAACTCGAAGATCAAGGATTGGAATGCCTTTATAAATTTAAGCATTTACACCCATACATAATGAATGTGACTATTGATAGCCTTAGGCACGTGTAAAATGACTCTTGGCTGCTTTCGATGTGATGACTGTTTATCTACAATGAAGGTTTGTATTCTTCGAGTTGGTCGGACTGCTGGCCGATCACCTATCTCCTGAGGCCACCAAGTAATTGATGATTATGATTGTTTCCACGTAATGGGATAGGCGTTCATTTCTAATTCGTCCACATAGATGGATAATTTTTGGCATCAACATTAACAATCAACTTTTATACTTTTATTCCTGAAGTATTACATCAATATAATTCTAACAACTAGTCTATGTGGATTCTGATAGCCGGGCTGGCCGTTGTACTCCCTCAAAAGAGTTTAGTTAATAGTCTAGATTTTTACATAGTGGTGGGAGTCGAAAACAGCGACAGGCGCAGGTAACACGAGCACAACAGTTTTCTCCTACTATCAAGATCATTATACTCGAACCCTATACTAAAGTCACTTATTGTAATTATCTAGTTTAAAACTCATATTAAGCTATAAGTTATATGTATAAAATTCCCACGAATGACCTATACCACCAAAACTCAAAAAAATAAACTTATAACTCAAATTTCTATTGTCAGCCAAAGTCATTTAAATGACTTCCAAGCTCGCTCTAACGAAACCACCCATATCGTTCGAACGTAAAAACAATCTCATTCTAACGATAATGACTTTGTCCATCTCATTTGTCCCAAACAATGTGCTTTTGAACCCAAACCTCCATTAATGAGTTTCAAGCTCCAATCTGGTGACCTAACCATCACCGTAATAAAAAACTAAGTACGGGCTCATGATCCTAAATTTCCTTCCAATTCTGTAATATCTATAACATCAATTAGAGTATAATTTATTCAAAGTTCGCAAATTTAAGCCAAATTTATCATCAACGTGAATGGAGCCTAATTATTTCTATAATTTTTTATCCAATTGTCAAAATAACATGGTGATTCAACTTTTAAATGAAATTAAATCCTAAAACATGAGTTATATTCACAGAATCATATATCAAAACCATTTAATTCACATTTCTCTTAAAACGTACAAGTCTTTGAAGTGGAGATAATTAAAGTTAATCCCAATTAACCTAATAAACAAACATGATTAAGATAATTATATTTAATCCTAAACATGTTCCAAATCCCATAATTTAACACATAACATGGAACTATAAACAAATTACAGATTAAAATGTGATATAGCAAGACATTTCTTGGATGAAATAATGAACAATGATATCCCTATTTCAGACACGATATGAACCAAGAATTGTACCTCCCTCAACTAAAATAACAATTCTTAAACTTAGCATTATGGATGTCATCAATGAGCATAATGACAAACTGATCAAAGAACTCCCCGAACACCCTGTTCATCAACTCCATAAACATTATTGGTTAATTGGTTAGTCCAAATGGCATAACCACAGACTCATATCATCCATATCTTGTCAAAAATGTCATCTTCGAAACATCCTACTCCCGAATCCTCAAACGATAGTAATTCAACCTCAAATCAATCTTCGAGAAGTATTAATCACCCCTCAACTTGTTCTGTATGGTGACTTTGTTAAAATCCTGGTAATAAATACACAATATCAATGATTTATCATTCTTCTTCATGAATAGGAATAGATCTCCCAAGGATAAGTACTCCCCCAAATAAATCTATGTCCCCAAATCTACGGAATATGGTTTCTATCTCTCTCATCCCCAAAGGATCCATACGATAAGTTGCTCAGGCTAAATTTTTATATGTGGAATACCTAAAATCTTATTCCCTTAAAGGTGTCCTCCTTAAATTAATACAAATGGGTGACCAATCCTCCCTCCAGGCATGACATCTCTACAAAGTAAATCTCCTTCCCTGGACTGGAAAAGGTAATGGGACTCCCAAAAAAAGCAACATAAACATAAAAAATATATAATTAATCCATCCTTCGTATGACATTATACTTAGACATATCTAAAACCAAAAAGTCGATTATGAAACAAAGTATGTCAATATCAACACTCATCCCTCTACCAACAAAATGAATCAGCATGCAATAATATATCCAACGCTAATTATACCATCATCAAATATTGAGCAAAAGTAATATTAAAAAAATGACATGTGCTAGTACAAACAAAACGCATCTTATATGTCCAAATATGTAAAGCTTACTCTCAATCTCCTGGAATGGTGCAAGTGACTCCCTAGGAAAGATATGATACGGACCTCCGTATTGAACTTATAATTGCTTCTGAGGCTGGGCTGGTGGTGTTGGTATCATTTCCACTATAGTAGCTGGTGGGGATGGAACATTTCTAATAGTGTGTTGGATACCCACGATGTCATCCCTACTCTTATTCCCCTTGATTTCCTAGAGGGAACCTCTTATCTATATGTCAAGCCTACCTGAGGTGAAATAATGTTCATGAAATAAGCGCCTAGCCTATTGTTGTCCTTTTTAGCCATGCTGGTCAAAACTCTACCGCCATTGGCCCTGATGGCCTCAAGTCTGTTTTCCCTAGACTTGATGTCTATTCTGATGCTACTGTACGTAGACTTTGTGGACCTACATGTCACGGTCATCATAACCCTTGTGCTTCTTATGGTGTTGATCTCCTGACTAATACCCCTTCGACTCCAAGTCCCCTTAAGTACCACCTTTGCTTGTCTTACCCTACTAGCTGGACGAACTACATTGGGCCTCTTCTCGATCTTGCTCTTTTGAAACTCTTTGTGATCCTCGAAATGAAGTATATTGAAACTCACCACATGTCTATACGTGATAAAAGTCGGGTTCCCCCAAATGGCCTACCTGATGCGCCATGTTTTCTTGAAGATGAATTGCTCTATCTTCCTCTCCTTTATATCCTCGTCCTATGGTGAAAGTAAGGAAAAAGTGGTAAACTCTTTCTCATACTTTGCTACAGTACAACGCTCCTACTTGAGGCCCAAAAAATGCCTATTCTTCTCACCCCTAACTATTAATGGAATGTACTTATCATCAAACTTAACCTAGAACTCAGTTATGTTCATTGTGTCCCTTTCCTCTATCATGATGACAAACTCCCATCATTACAATGCCTCTCCAATCACTTTGAATGTGTCTAACACATACTTATAGACATTCGAGCAATTCACTATCCTCAATTATCTCTAAATGTCCTTCCTTCACTGACACGCCACGATGATATATGTACTCCCACTAAACTCTGGTGGGTTTACCTTAGAAAAGGCCCCACGTTATCTCTCTCAAACTGTCTGAGAGTGCACGTGCTCGAAACTAAGATGAATGAAAGATACCCAATTAAAATCACTTATCAAGTTGTGATAAGGTTTTCTTCACAAGTTCAAGTTTGAATATCAAATACAAGCCCTAAGGTCTATATGTCAAATTATTTATCAAATAGATTACACCAAATTTAACTTTAAGATTTAGTTAACTTAATCTAAGTGCATAAATATATCTAATATAGCACAATACCAAGGCATAGGAGGAAAAACCAACAACATGAAAAACTCCAGGCTGATCGAATAAAAAATGTAGTATGGTAGAATTTTATAACTAGAAGATATAGACTTATAACCATCGGGGCGTTATTGTAGACACCATGTTCTAGGACCCTCCTAAGTATCTCCTTAGGTCCCTAGCACTTCCTTTTTCACCATTAACCCTAGGTCATATATCGAGTATCGATTCAGAAGCCATCGGGCGCTCTCGATCCCTATTTTGACCCCAATTAACTTCCTCACGTGAGAAAAACCTATAAATCTTTAAAGGGATCTAAATCCCCTTTCCAACGGTCCACCTCGTGTACGAATCAGCCTTATGGTTCAAACGAATGGTCCATTTTACCTCAAAAACTGATACGAAACCACCAGGCACTCCCGGGCTCCATTTAACTCCCATCAACTCCTCAGCTCTAACAAGACTGTATAAATCTTTGAAGGTATCGGAATACCATTTACAACAGTTCACCCCATGCACGAATCATCCTTATGGTATGAACGAACAATTTATTTTATTTTGAAGGGTAATCGGGCACTCTCGATTGACCTATGTTAACTCTTCGAACCAAACGACATTGAATGAATATTCCAAGGTCTCTGAATCCCATTTCCAATAGTCCATCATGTGCGCAAATGAACCTTACGATTTGGACTAATGATTCTTTTTCCTCTGGGAATCCCTTGTCCAAAAGATCGCCAGGGGATTCTAAGACCCGTTTGGCCACAGTCAACTCCCAAACCTGGGAGCATCCCAAAAGATTCTTAAAGGGATCTGAATACCCTTTTCAAAGGTACATCTCATGCGCGATTCGGACTTACGAATTGTGTTTTATGATGATTTTTTTGAAAAATTTGTATGAGACTGCCGAATCAAACCCATTTCCTAGCCTATTGGTAATGTGTCTGGGGTTTCCTGCCGAGAGGCATGTCAAGAACAATGTCGATCTGCACCCCTTTTGACCCTATATATATATGGATCATGATCTCACTTCGAAAGGCACCTTAGAAACATCCCTATCAGTGATCTCAGCAATATTCTCTCAAATTCAGCGTGGTTTTCATATTGAAACATCTTCATCGCTTTCCATTTCTATCCCTTTCTTACCCAATTTAGAAAATACCATTCCCTCTCCTCCAACCACCTCCATCCACTTGAGAGAGCATCCCTTCAACAATCAAGGTCAACCTTAACCCTTTCGAAGAAGGTTCCAACCTCTCACTCTCTCTTTAAATTCTCTTATTTTCGCATTAGTTATTTAATTCTTATTGTAGCATTTCATCTTTGTTAGTTCACGCAAATTAATATCCCACTTTTTATTATTAGTATTGCACACACTATATTTTCTTTAAAAAACAAAAATAAAACAAAAAGTGGGCTTGCTTGTCAATTCTAAACAGGAATTTCTAACTACCTTTTCTCAAACTAGAAAGTCCTTTTTCTACACACACATATAAAATGAAGTCCCAAGTTATATTTATGGGATAAACCACCCCGTGTTGCATGCAAACTACTTGAACTTTGATGCCTTTTTACGCTACGTAGGCATCTCGAGTGAAACCCGAGATTCAAGTCCTCCTTCTCTATTTTTGTTCATATATTTTCATATATTATATTTGTAATTCATGCTCGCATTTTGTCCAACATATACCATTGTCTTTCTATAAAATATTGGTGTCCCAACAAACACACACATTATATATTTAATTATTTTTTGGGGAACACTCCTACAGATGATCTCACTCCACCTTTTTCCGTGACGTGAGTCGAGTAAATCCATTCTTCATTTATATATACATGCACACACACTTCACGGAGTTATTTAGGAGAAGAATAACACATACCCATGAGAGACCAAAAGAGCAGGAAGGGTTCTTAACACCTTCCTATTCTGTAACTTATCCCCTAAATCCTTGAATTAATTGGCTTCTCAAGCATCAGTATGTATTTGATGTCGTTATTTCGAGGTGGAAACATTTATTTTACCCGTTTTGTACAAAATAGGCTAGCGACTCTATCTTTATATATCACCCCACATTTGACCACTGTCGAAGTGCCCTCAGAAAGGGACCGAACTCCACCACCATGCGCGAGCGCACACACTAACTCAGGAGACGGTATGGACACAATGGAAACTCCATTGGGGATGTGCTTGCCATAAGAGGGCTAGACTCTATTTTTACATGGGTGTTATCATTTTTCGCATGTGTGCATATGCACCTACATGTATGTTCCCTTTTTACTTTATTACTTCTTGTATATATCTACCTCATGTATATCACTTTTCACCTTCACACACTTGTAAATACCCTCCATGTACACTTCACATTACTTACACTTATATGATCACTTATACCCACATGTTTCACACACTACTTAGAATATCCATGCTTAGGTTTCACTAGAAAACACCCACACTTATTACACTTGTATATATCCATGCTCACTTGCACACATCACATGCCACTTGTAGTTGATCCATGCTTAGGCTCACTACCACACACTAACATATAAATATTCACATATCACTTACTCACATGTATCAATTCTTAGTGTAGTCTTCATGATTCATGCTAGATTTACTTTTCATGATACTTGTACATTCTTCCCTATTAGTATAGTGCTCCTTTTACTCATCATGCTAAATAAATGACTCTCGATACAGCATACTTATCAAGAATCATGTATTTTGCACATTACATCACCAAGAGCATGGTTATTGGCTAAAAAAATTTCTTGTACAGGAAGTCATTTTATGATATGCATTGGTACGGCATGTCACAGTTAGCCTAAGCAATATGACTCTCACCTTCCATTGGCCTAGTTCCTTCGGCGTATATATAATGGTTCCCCCCGCATCATACCGTTTGATCGAACTCATGATGAGAGGTATATAGTAGGGAAATCATTCGCGTGCGTCGAGTCTATTGAATTCTCTCTCACACATATTGTCCCCATGACGTATATAATGAGGCAATTCATGTACACTCTGGTTTATCAAATGGCTTGTCCACATATATCAATTGCCCTCAAAAGTAAAAAGTATATCGTGGAAGTCATGACAAAGCGGGGAACCCTTCCACTAACCTAGCAACTGCATAAACTTCATATAGGCATCAAACCTACGGCACTCATATTTAGTTTCCCGGTTGCCACACAAAACTCTTTCGAAATACCGGGTCTGCATGCAGCCCAAATTTTCATGCGATTTCATCATTTTTTTCACAACAGGACCCTGTCCAGAGCTTAGAAACAAGTCAAACCATATCTTACTTATTTTTCAAGCCCAATTTTCCCATGTTGATTCATGTCCGGTATTTCTTTTACGTTGAGGTAAAACTAATACAAGTCAAAACAAAATAATAATAATAATAATAATAATAATAATAATAATAATAATAATAATAATAATAATAATAATAATAATAATAATAATAATAATAATAATAATAATAATAATAATAATAATAATAATAATAATAATAATCATGTTAAGACTCTTCTCTCATTTTTCCTCTTCTTTCTCAAAAACCGAAATACCAAAATACTTTTCCTCCTTTTTACCAAAGTGTCAAAAATATCTTTCCTCTTTTCTCAAAAATACCAAAAAAAAACAATCCTTTCTTCCCTTTTCAAAAATAAATTTGAATCATTTTCCTTCTCAGGTCGATCGCATACTCGATTCTTGACCTGGCTCCCAATTGAATTAGGTCTTCCGTCGAACTGCCCTGAAGCTTTACTAGTTATCGTGCTACTTCATTCGAGTCCATAATATACCTTCACCGGTCCTTCATGGAAAACCCCGATCAAGCACCGAAGATGCAACCTGATCTGATGGTAGCCCTAGTTTAATCTAGTGCCAAGATTAAAAACCTTTAAATAGAGGTTCATGAGATGCAACAAATTCGGATCCAAATTCTTAAAGAACCCGAAGTCCTCTTTCCTCAGTCCATGGGCCCACCCGTTCCTGAGCCTGTTTGGGTCCCAGAAGAATATCAGCATGCTTCGCGTGCCCCTCCTGCCAATGCTTCGTGTGCCCCTTCGCGTGCCCCTCCGTTGAAGAATTAGAGGTTACACGCCATGATCTAGAGCTTATTAAGCAGAATCTTATAGAAAATGTCAGCAACTTCGTAGGAAGGTGGAGAGAGAAAGCTTCCACCATGAGCAACTGACCCTCCAAAGAAGAACAAGTCAGCATCATAAAGAAGAATTTCCTGCCCCATATCCAAACAACTATAGGAGGTCAGTATTATCCACATTTTTTAGCTCTCCGAGAAGCGGGAGTAAAATTGAAGAAAGTTTTATCAATATAGAATCCAAGCTAAAGAAGATGACCAGACAGTTTATTTCCAAAAATACGAGAAGCTTGACAATACTACAGAATCAACCATCAAGAATATATCTCAGCCTGCTACCTTTTGGGAACTAGAAAACTGCCATAATCCCGCCAGAAAGGAATACACCTAGCTCCATGCTCCTTTATCCAAAGTCTATTAAGCCTTATTAAGACAAAACCTCATTAAACCCTTAGACCTCGGTCCATTATTAAACCCACTTCCCAAGAATTTTAAGACCAATACCCGTTGTGATTTACACCAGTCTGTGGGCCATACTACTGACCAGTGATTTCATCTCTGAAATGAAGTCCAAGGTTTAATTCATCGGTGCATCATTACCCCACCAGCTTATAATACCACGTAATTTTACTGATTTTATTTAATGGGATTAATTAAATTAAATGAGAATTAATTGGAAATTAATCCGGATTTAAATACTAGCGAGACGTGAGTTCGTATTTGATTATGATGATAATATTGAGTATTACTGAGTATATATGGTAATATATGATTATGGAAATTATTAAAATTGGCACGAGTCATAAATACGACAATCTGGGAAATTAAGTTGGGACACGCGTGTCAGTCGCGTCAGGAATTAATTTAATTAGATTAAAAAGTAAATTATAATTATATCGATCGTATGGTTATTTTGAGTGCGCCAACGTGTCTGGAGGGGTCGAGATAGTCAGAAAACACTAGCCGGGGGTTTAGCTTGGGTTCCGGGGCATTTTTAGGCCAAACAGACAACCCGAGAGGGTATTTTGGTCATTTTAAAATTTATGGAAATAATACCCACGAATTTTAGGGTTTATTTATTTGTTATTGGGAATGCCATTAGGGCCATTATTAGCCAAAAATAAAGAGTGGGATACGTGAGTTAGAGGAGAAGTTGCAAGAGGTTTCCAAACCTTAGCCACCACCCACCACCACCACTTTGACGAAATTGTGACCCGAAAGAAGGGAAGAATCAGCCCTCAGACACCACCAACGAATTTGAAAAACAATATTAAGGAAACTAATTTGATTCAATTAGTTTCAGCGAATATTTCTTCCATGATTAGTGTAGAGATCGTTATTTACCTTGAAAGATGATGAAAACTCATGACATTTGGTGGTGAACTCTAAATCTTGGATAGGAATTGCATGTAGATTAGTTATGGACGAAATTCAGTAACCAAAACTTGACCCTTGATGGATTTAAAAACGAATTAAAGAAGAGAAATATCATGGTTCTTGAAGAAAATAGAAAACTAGGTTTTTTATGAAGATTTGATCCATATAAGGTTAATTGTTGATGATTTAATGGTTTCAGAATGTTAAAAATAATGGATTTAAGTTGTACAATGATCTCATATCCTTAGTTTATAATTTCATACCTTGTAATGGAGTTTTGGGACAAATCTGGGACTGAAAAACGAAGCAGTTTTTAGCCTCATTAGGTGCGATTGATCGATCGACATTCATAGGTCGATCGATCGACCACCATTGATCGATCGACATTCATAGGTCGGTCGATCGACCTTCCCAGAAATTGTGAAATTTTTCCCTTATTGAATTTTAGTAATTTCGACCCCAGAAATTTATTGGTGGGAACCTTGTGAACACTTTTAGATTTAAGGAAGACCAGTAGGCGTGTATATGAGACCCGGATTATTATTAAAATTAAATTTGGGAGTTATGTTAGACCTAACCAAGTTAGACGAGTGAGGTACTATTAAAGACTGCGATAAAATGAGTAAAATCTATATAGTTGGTAATATAAGGTTAGTAGCAGAAATATGGACCTTAAGAGTATTGGATTAAAGTGTGGGAATAATAGGAGACTTAGTAACCTTTATGAGTTAGGTTTTAAGTACTTGAAACTACGACGTGAGATGTGTCGGTGGACTATAATATATAACGGTCCGGAAGTATAAAAATGTACTAATTGGATTAATGGTATAGGGGTTGAGAACATATAATACCCCGTAATTTTACTGATTTTATTTAATGGGATTAATTAAATTAAATGAGAATTAATTGGAAATTAATCCGGATTTAAATACTAGCGAGACGTGAGTTGGTATTTGATTATGATGACAATATTGAGTATTACTTAGTATATATGATAATATATGATTATGGAAATTATTAAAATTGGCGCGAGTCATAAATACGACAATTTGGGAAATTAAGTTGGGACGCGCGTGTCAGTCGTGTCAAGAATTAATTTAATTAGATTAAAAAGTAAATTATAATTCTATCGATCGTATGGCCATTTTGAGTGCGCCAATGTATCCAGAGGGATCGAGATAGTCAGAAAACACTAGTCGGGGGTTTAGCTTGGGTTCTGGGACATTTTTAGGCCAAACCAACAACCTAGGAGGGTATTTTGGTCATTTTAAAATTTAAGGAAATAAGACCCACGAATTTTAGGGTTTATTTATTTTTTATTGGGAAGGCCATTAGGTCCATTATCAGCCGAAAACAAAGAGTGGGCTACGTGAGTTAGAGGAGAAGTTGCAGGAGGTTTCCAAACCTTAGCCACCACCCACCACCACCACTTTCGACGGAATTGTGACCGGAAAGAAGAGAAAAATCAGCCCTCGAACACCGCCAACGAATCTGAACAACAATCTTAAGGCAAGTGATTTGATTCCATTAGTTTCAGCGAATATTTCTTCCATGATTAGTGTAGAAACTATTATTTACCTTGAAAGATGATGAAAACTCATGAAATTTGGTGGAGAACTCTAAATCTTGGATAGTAATTGCATGCAGATTAGTTATGGATGAAATTCAGTAACCAAAACTTGACCCTTGATAGATTTAAAAACGAATTAAAGAAGAGAAATATCATGGTTCTTGAAGAAAATAGAAAACTAGGGTTTTTATGAAGATTTGATCCATATAAGGTTAATTGTTGATGATTTAATGGTTTCAAAACGTTAAAAATAATGGATTTAAGTTGTACAGTGATCCCATATCTTTAGTTTATAATTTCATACCTTGTAATGGAGTTTTGGGACAAATCAAGGATTGAAAAATGAAGCAGTCCGTGGCCTCATCTGGTGCGATCGATCGATCGACATTCATAGGTTGATCGATCGACCACCATTGATCGATCGACATTCATAGGTCGATCGATCGACCTTCCCAGAAATTGTGATATTTTTCCCTTATTGAATTTTAGTAATTTCGACCCGAGAAAATTATTGGTGGGAACCTTGTGAACACTTTTAGATTTAACGAAGACCAGTAGGCATGTATATGAGACCCGGATTATTATTAGAATTAAATTTGGGAGTTATGTTAGACCTAATCCGGTTCGACGAGTGGGGTACTATTAAAGACTGCAGTTAAATGAGTTAAATCTATATAGTTGTTAATGTAAGGTTAGTGGCAGAAATATGGACCTTAAGAGTATTGGATTAAAGTGTGGGAATAATAGGAGACTCAGTAACCTTTATGAGTTAGGTTTTAAGTACTTGAAACTACGACGTGAGATGTGTCGGTGGACTATATTATATAACGGTCCATAAGTATAAAAATGTACTAATTGGATTAATGGTATAGGGATTAAGAACATACCTTTAATAATATTATAAAGTATCTAAGTTGTGTGAATGTTTAGTAAATGGATTTATATGTGTATGACATACCTACCATATTTGCTATCATGGGAGGTCGACTTTCGGAACAGGGCCATCTAATATTTGTGCGCCTACGGGGGGATTTAGATTGCTACCTTAAGGACATAGGGTTGTGAATGACTTATTTGTGAGTTAATAAGTCAGCTGACCATGGGAGCGTAGGTATGTGCGTGACCCATGGGTATGTGAACTATGTTTGCCTCCAATATGTGTGATTTTGCTTATTAAAATGGCTCCTGAGAGATTCGGAATACGTAGTCCTTATGTACGTGATGTACCGGGATTCGATAGCAGAGTATGTGTGCACCGCAGCTTAGCCTAGGGGTGCGCCAATTGTATAATTATGTTGAAATTAATATATTGGTGATGACAACAGACTCCTTATTAATGTATGTAAATATTTGCCACACTTTGAGTAAAGTTAGAGGTGAGAATTTCCTGTATGATTTAATATAAATTAATTTGAGAAATGAAAAGGTCGATTCACATAAGTTAGATTGGAATGTCTTGAAGAAACCCCTATATTATCATGTGAGGGCAGGTTGCAGTATAGACTAGTAGTTAGCGGCATAACTAGGATGGGTTATGGATAGACGTTAAGCGTGTACATTAGTTGAGAGGTGAGAAACTCATGTGAGAGCACGGAACTAACATCTGCTTAATATTCATTGTTTAATGCAATTAAACACTTGCTACATTTTAAACTATTTTCACATCGGCCTCTGACCCATTTTCTTTCAAATCTATTTTCTTGAAAAACCTTTTAGGTGCCCAGTCACAGGGACGCCAAACTTAGGAGTTCCATTTCAATGACATGCTGTAGATGTTGTGGAAGTTACGGGATTTTGATGATAGACGCATCCACATTCTATATTGATTCCATTTTTGGCTTATTCAGTTGTTAGGGCATGTCTCCCCATTTCTTTAAGAGACAGTTTTATCATACTCAGATTCATTGCAGTTTTGGAGTTAATTGATTTATTATTCAGACTTTGTATTTGTTTTTATTCAGTATTTGGGATTATTCATAGGTGTGTTACTTCAGACTCATTTATTATTACATTATTATTTTGATGTGACTGTGATGTGATGGTGGTATCATTTAGCTAATAATTTTAATTGGTTGCATGTTAATTTAATTTAATAAAATTTAACAACTCACTTTTTAAATATTAGGTGGTGTTAATGCAAAAATTCTCCATCTACGAGGACCAATCAGAAAAGGACACGTGTCATCCTACGTGGCAATATTCAACACCCGAGGAGAGTTGGTCGGCACCCGAGGAGTGTTAGTCGGCACCCGAGGAGTATTAGTTGGCACCCGAGGAGAGTTAGTCGGCATACCAACCAGGAATATCAAAGGATAACTACGCATTTAATGATCATTAATGTACATTTATATTGTAGATGACAACACATAGCATACCAAGCAATTAGATTCGTTGAATGTAGACATAATGTATAAATGTCTACATACAATGAATCTCTTTATCTCCCATTACTATAAATACATGTATTCCCTTGGCCAAAAGAAAGAACTAAAAAAGAGAGATCCAAGAACCGAGAGACACCATACACAAGATCCATACCTTTTTCTCTCTCTACACCACATTGTGCTATTGTAAACCCCTGGGAATAAAATAACAGTGGACGTAGGCTTTTCCTTATAGCCGAACCACTTTAAAAATCTTTGTCTCTCATGTGCTTGATTGGATTGCTTTTATCTATTTATCTGTGATCATAAAAATGGGATTCGGTCCAGTTTTTTTCATCAACAGATTGGCGCCGTCTGTGGGAACGTGTTACAACCATTGTTCTCCATCAAAAGCTAAGTTTTTATTTTCTCTACGTATAATCAATTATACATACGTCTTCTGATTCAATCATGATTTTTATGTTTGTATACATAAATTAATTGTTCAATTTTTATCTGCAAAATGTTGCATATCATGATTTTTAAATCATAACTATTAGATTAATTCTTATTTAGAAATCTGAAAAATAATGGATTTCATAAATCATAAATTTTTGCTTGATTCTCAAGTTTCAATTTTATATCATGGAATAAATATTTTAAATGATTACATATGCCAATATATATGACGGTGGTAAAATTTGATAATTTTCATTATAAATTTTGTAAGATCTTTGATGTCTATTCAAATTCCCATCATATTTTTAATAAAAGAATGGGAAAAGGTTAAAGACAATAAAAAGTCTTTTCATGGAAATCATGACCCAAATCTACTTTCTCTCTCTTCAAGTTTGAGTCTCTTTGCATTCACTTTTATGAACTATATACTTAATTTGGTTCATCTTCCATCTATCTCAATAAAGTCAAATTGATTGATTTTTTATATAAATTTGGTAATAACTTTAATCATTCACCATATTTTTATCTCTCCAAATTGGGAATAGGAAGGGATCAATATAAAAAATAATTTTCTCTCACCTGAAAAATCATTACCCACCTCTTGTAAAAAAGGATCAGTAAAATAATCATGACCATATCAAGACTCTGGGCATAAATTTGATATTTTGGCCCCTCGTTCATCACATCACAAGGTTTCTTTGTCGAAATCACACGATCTAGTGGGTTATATATTTATTCATTTAATTAACATTCTTAAGGCTTAAATTTTACATTGAATGTTATTTTTTGATCTAAAGATTCGAGATATTCTGGTCATCCAACCATATATTCTATAATTTAAGATATCCTTAAATGTTGGTCGGCAACATCCATGTTGTTTGTCGGCAGCAGTAGAATCTTGGGGTATTAAAAAATGCTAAGCACCCCTGATATTTTGAAATTAATATTTTTATTTCTCAAGCATATACATATCATATATTGATTGGATGAGTAAATTATTCTCATGACTAATCAATTCAGCCTACACAAATGGTAGAGCAAGATATTAATTTTTACAGGTACAAGATTCAACTCCGACGAATGCTCGGAAATAATCTTACTCTTCTGAAAAATATTATCATAGCTCGGCAGTATGAAATTTCACCTCAGCGAGGAACTATTGATTTTATTATTGCTATGATATCTGCTCAAGCACAAATCATTCTCAATATCCATTCGGATGCATATTATATATTCATCTCATCATGGAGCTCAACGAGATACTTATTCAGTTCTGAAGGAAAAGCTACAACATTTATTATATTTCACCCCCAACGGATAGTTGGTCGGGGTAATTCTTATTTATATTCACGCCCATATATATTGGCTCAAGCACAAATTATTCTATATATCCCTTGGGATTCATATTCTATATTCATCTCAATATGGAGCTCGGCGAGATACTTATTATCATATTCAGCTCTGAGGAGAACTATAACATTTATTATATTTCACCCCCAACGGATAGTTGGTCGGGGTAATTCTTATTTATATTCACGCTCATATATATTGGCCCAAGCACAAATTATTCTATATATCCCTTGGGATTCATATTCTATATTCATCTCAATATGGAGCTCGGCGAGATACTTATTATCATATTCAGCTCTGAGGAGAACTATAACATTTATTATATTTCACCCCCAACGGATAGTTGGTCGGGGTAATTCTTATTTATATGCAGGCCCAACAAAGTTCTCGGCCATATTCTTATGTTCTGGAAAATATTATTCTTATTCGGCATTCTGCAATTATGCCTCGACAAGATACTTATTCATCTTTAAGGAGAATTACAACATTCGTTCGGATAATTCTTATTTATATTCAGGCCTGACAACGTTCTCGGCCATATTCTTATGTTCTGAAATATCTTATTCTTGTTCGGCATTATATGATTCTACCTCGAATGATCGGTGAGGCACTTTATTATTTTTAATTATTCTTTATATCTATTTGGATGCATATTCTATTCTCATTTCAGCATGGAGCTCGACAAATATTTATTATATCTTATTCAGCTCCAAGGATGTCTCCAACATTTATTATATCTTATTCAGCTCCAAGGATGTCTCCAGCATTTATTATATCTTATTCCCAACAATCTGTTGTTCATCGTAGAGGAGGTATCCTACATTTATATTATATCTTATTCCCAACAATCTGTTGGTCATCGCCGAGGAGGTATCCTGCATTTATTATATCTTATTCCCAACAATCTGTTGGTCATCGCCGAGGAGGTATCCTGCATTTATATTATCTTATTCCCAACAAATCTGTTGGTCATCGCCGAGGAGGTATCCTGCATTTATATTATCTTATTCCCAACAAATCTGTTGGTCAGCGCCGAGGAGGTCTTTAGCATTTATATTATCTTATTAACAACAAATCTGTTGGTCAGCGCCGAGGAGGTCTCCAGCATTTATATTATCTTATTCCCAACAATCTGTTGGTCAGCTCCGAGGAAGTCTTCATCATTTATTATCAATTACCACCAATTCCGATTGGTAGATAAAATCCAACTCCAGTTGGTAGACAAAATCCAACTCCGGTTGGTAGATAAAATCCAACTCCGGTTGGTATTGGTCGATAAATCTCATTCAAAGTTCACATTCCACAGTTAGGGGCTTCTATTATAGATATATTTGTTCATTTGGTGGCACATTCTTATAACATCATCAAATTCAACTCCACAAACTCACACGGCCAGGGCCCCGACTAATCATCATTCAGAAGTTGTTTTTTTTACTCAGGAATTACTTTTGATATTGAAGTTCAGGAGGTGTATTCAGAAGTATCAGGACATGATGAAAGAAAGCGACAAGTATTCCACCGAGGAACTCTGTCAGACCAGAAATTAGAAGACGAGTTGCCTATATGGAGGCTATATGTAGATGGCTCATCTTGCACTACAGGCTGTGGGGCAGGGATCGTTTTGAACAGCCCAGATGAGGTCGACATGGAATACGCCCTACGTTTCTAATTCAAAGCTTCTAATAATTAGGTTGAGTATGAGGCCATGATTGCAGGTCTTAATTTGTCAAATACTATGGAGGCACAGCAGGTTATTGTCTTCAGTGATTCTCAATTGATTGTAAACCAAATGTTGGGAATATAATGAGCCAAAGGAGAATTGATGATCAAGTATCAGGCAAAGGTGATGGAGTTAATATCAGAGTTTGTTGCTGTTCAACTGGTAAGAATATCAAGAATGGAGAATGTGAGAGCATAAGCCTTGACCCGATTAGCATCAGCTACTCGTACCGAGCTGCGAAGAACGATACCAATTGAAGTATTAGAAAGTCGGAGCATAGATGAATACCTGACGATGAATATTATTACCCTTGATTTAGGACCATCATGGATGGATCCCATCGGAGCATACATTGAGGAGGAACAATTACCGGAGGATAAGCTCGCTGCCAAGAAATGGAAGTTTAAAGCTGCTCGGTATGTACTAATTAATGGTATTTTGTATAGACGAGGAATTATGGCAGGTTTGCAAAGATGTGTACATCCCTCCGAGGTGAAAGAATTGATTAAAGAGATCCATGAAGGGTCCTGTGGAGCCCATGTAGCAGGTCGGACACTTTTGCAAAAGGTGATGACGCAGAGATACTACTGGCCGACGATGAGAGCTGATTGTATAGCCTATGCCAAGAAATGTGACAAGTGCCAACGCTTTTCCTCCATCCGAAGAACTCCACAAGCGTTGTTGACACCCATAACTTCCCCTTGGCCATTTTCCATGTGGGGGATTGATTCGGTTGAACCATTGTCGACGACTCGAGGAAGATTCAAATACCTCGTCATCGCAGTAGATTATTTTATTAAGTAGATAGAAGCTGAGCCACTTATTGACATGACATACGAGAAGGAAAATGTACCAGTTTGTTTGGAAGAACATCATCTGCCGATATGGTCTCCCTCATGCCTTCATCACAGACCATGGAACACAATTTGATAACGAGGAGTTTGCTGCCTATTATCATCAGTCAAACATTTTGAAGGTTCATTCAGCGCCAGGATATCCTCAGAGCTAATGGACCAGATAGTTCGAAAGAAAAAAAAATACTCCTTTGGTTAGGAGGTGACACTAGTGTGACCAACTACGGTTGGTAAGATATCTAGTGGACAGTTCGAAAGAACCAAAAAAAAATACTCCTTTGGTTAGGAGGTGACACTAGTGTGACCAACTACGATTGGTAAGATATCTAGTGGACAGTTCGAAAGAACCAAAAAAAATACTCCTTTGGTTAGGAGGTGACACTAGTGTGACCAACTACGGTTGGTAAGATATCTAGTGGACAGTTCGAAAGAACCAAAAAAATACTCCTTTTGTTAGGAGGCGTACACTAGTGTGACCAACTACGGTTGGTAAGATATCTAGTGGACATATAGTTCGAAAGAACCACTACTACTCCTTTGGTTAAGAGGTGTACACTAGCATGATCAATTACGGTTGGTAAGATAAAAATATACTCTCACATTACAACTTATGTTGGTCGGGAGGTAAGATTATTACAAAAAGTTCTTTGAAGAACAAAATATTCCAAAATACACCAAGTATGGTTGGTCGGGAATAAAAACCCACTAACTGTAATTGGTCGACAAGAAGAATTTATTGACCTTGGTTGGTCGGATACATTTTATAAAGACAAAAATTTACCAAGTATGGTTAGTCGGGGATAAACTCTCACTAACTATAATTGGTCGACGAGCACAATTTAACAACCTTGGTTGGTTGGCAAAATTTTAAACATTTTTATACTCATTACTTTATTATTAAGTGAACGAACAACATTTCTAGTACTTGTAAACTTTTTACTAAGTTGGTCGATGAACAACACAATATTGTTATCTTTTTAACTTATACATATGCACAGATGTAAAGTATTTTACAAGACAGTAGCAATTAAGATTGAGAACAAAAATGAAAGTCTTTCATTAAATCCAAAAAACAAAATACATTGAGAATGAAAATGTATACTAAGTATTATATTGAGATTCCTACTCTATTGGTTTCTTTCCCTCTTCTTTTGGAACAGGTTCCTCGCCAGCAGGAGGATCATCCAAAACATAAGGGGAGTTTATGAAGTTAAGATCTTTTAGCATTCTGATGTTCATCACAGATGGTCTGTCCGAGCAGCTCTTGCTCGTCCCCGAGCAGAGGTAGAAGTCAAAATCAGCATCTGCAGCACTAAGATCTTTTGCTACTACTGTCTCGACGAATAATGAAGAAGAAGTTATGTGAAAAAATTTCAAAGTCCACCACCTGCTTGGTACTAATCAGATTGAAGAGTTGGGTTCAAAAGCTAGTATGTTACTCGATAAAGTATTCAGAGGATCATAAATCAGAAAAATCAAGCACGTAAAGTTAGCATTCAGTTGCTCGGCACAAGAGGCAGTTGGTCAGCTAGTAAACCGATCAACATACTTGAAGATTATGACAAGCTACAAGCTGCATACTATGGCATGGCTGCATCCAAATTCCCAGGGGTGATACATAGCACACGGAGTTCCTCAAAAGAAAGATTAGCAACCATCGATCAGCCTGCATCATATGTCGTCCAGGAGATAATGCACTTTATGTTGAACAAATCAAGAAGGTAGATCAAGAATTTCACGAGCACCGAGAAACACTGCAGAATAAATACTCCATCCTTTCAAGTAAACCATCAAGCATGGAGCATTGGGGGCTTCTGTTAACGCAAAAATTCTCCATCTACGAGGACCAATCAGAAAAGGACACCTGTCATCCTACGTGGCAATATTCAACACCCGAGGAGAGTTGGTCGGCACCCGAGGAGTGTTAGTCGGCACCCGAGGAGAGTTGGTCGGCACCTGAGGAGTATTAGTTGGCACCCGAGGAGAGTTGGTCGGCATACCAACCAGAAATATCAAAGGATAACTACGCATTTAATGATCATTAATGTACATTTATATTGTAGATGACAACACATAGCATACCAAGCAATTAGATTCGTTGAATGTAGACATAATGTATAAATGTCTACATACAATGAATCTCTTTATCTCCCATTACTATAAATACATGTATTCTCTTGGCCAAAAGAAAGAACTAAAAAAGAGAGATCCAAGAACCGAGAGACACCATACACAAGATCCATACCTTTTTCTCTCTCTACACCACATTGTGCTATTGTAAACCCCTGGGAATAAAATAACAGTGGACGTAGGCTTTTCCTTATAGCCGAACCACTTTAAAAATCTTTGTCTCTCATGTGCTTGATTGGATTGCTTTTATCTATTTATCTGTGATCATAAAAATGGGATTCGGTCCAGTTTTTTGCATCAACAGGTGGCTAGTAATTTTTTAAATAAATGTTTTCGACAGTGATGCTATGAACAGAACCAACTTGACATTTTGTATTAATTTGAATAAAGGAGGAGCTACCCGATATTTAATTAGTCGGGGTGTCACAGGTGGTATCAGAGCATCAGGTTTGTGACACCCCGCCTAATTAAATACTGGGTAATCAGTCCTTTATTAAATTATAATCAAGGTGAACGGTTGGTTCATTCTTAGCATCACTGTCGTAAAAATAACTTTTCCAATTAAACACCCTAATTAATTAAGCTAAGTGACAAAAACCATTTTTAAGACATTAATTCCAATTTCAATTAAAACCAATATTTTAAAACTTTACATAATTCATAATTTAAGAACCATCCAACATATATACTGGAACAAACAATCCAATTAATTAAGCATCCAACTAATAGCTTCCAACATTAAAACTTAAAGGAAAAACATCCTGACAGTAATAAATCCCAAAGTGTAAATACTGGAAATAAACGAATCACAATATCCGATAAAACAACTGAATAATGGTAAAGGGCGACACATGCCCAACTGGATAATATAATGCTAGGAGTGGAATCAAGAACGAAGTCGTCTAAGCAAGAGGCCTGCAACTCCCACCTAAGCTGCAACGCGTTCCTTCCAAATGATCCTATGCAAGATGCCCCTGTGGCTGGGCACCTGTAATATATATACATATATACAAGAGAGAAGAAAATGAAAAGACGGGTCAGAGCCCGATTGTAAAAACAGTTTAAAATTAGTTTAGCAAGTATTTAAAATGTTTACTGGCTAATGCAACAACATATTAGTGCGGCGCTCCCTTGAGAAATTCTCACCTCTCTTCTAATGTGCACACCTATCGCACTAATCTTCTCAATAGCTTAACTTATCTTATCTTAAGTTACTCATAAGGTCTCATGCCGACAATTTCAAATGTTAAGGAGGTAAATTTTATTTAACAGCACAATTCTCACATAAGCCTTATTTGATAATAAAATTCCTCAGTAATATATCATACTTTTCAAACACTTATTCCCAAGTTGAAATAATTAACCTTTTCTCTCATACCGTAGTCAGAGCAGGTAGTTTCCAAATTCCAGATTTAAATATATATACTAAATACTCATTTAATATATATTCTCACAGCACCCCACATAAAATCTATGGTGCGGGCATACTCTGCTATCTAGTACCCGTATCACTCGTACTAAGGGAAATACTAGTTTGAAAGTACTGTCGAACTGTATTAACACAAAACACATACAAAATGAGGCGAAGCATAGTTCCAAGTCACTAAGAGGTCAGCACATACCCTCACGTCTCTTAGGACCGTCTGACTATAGATCCGATAGCCTGTACTAAGGATTCCTATGTTCTAGGGTACAAGTCAATATCCCCCATAAAGGTCCCATCGAGATAAGACGGTCCCAGCGCGGTAATCTCAGGGATAGCAAGTAGCGCGGGCATGATTTTTACACGTATATAATTTATGCATAAACACAATCATATATGTATACTACTATTTCCATATCAAATTTAGGTACACCCTCACGACCCATAATTATGATATTTATCCTTATTACTCATTATTTAGTTATCACGTATAACGTTTGTCTCTTATCTTAATTTGTGGGATTATCCCAACTTATTAAGTGACACTCGTGGATTCCTATCCTCCCAAGTGTAATTTTAGTAGGTACTCATTTATTTTACAACGTAACTACCTTACGAGTCTCCCCCTTTAATACATATTTCCATTGTCCCTTATGTGTAAAACATCCCCGTGAAATGTTAATCTTACATTAAAGGTTCCGTATTTTTAATAAGTCCTACTGGTCTTCTTTATCTACCAAAATATTTTAATAAGGATGTCCAAAGATTATTACTCATTTAAATTGAATTCAACTATTTTGAAGGGGAAAATGAGTCTGCCAGGAGGGGTCGATTGATCGATGGCAGGAGCTCGATCGATCGATACTCCTGGTTCGATCGATCGATCAAACAGGTATGGCGAATCTGTAGAATACCAGTTACGGGAATTATCATCCAAAATCATCCAAATCCAAGTTTTTAACTCCCAAACTCCCATAAATATATATACCACAATCATTATAAACCCAAATGAACAATATTCTACGTAAGACATGCGAGTTTTCATCAAGTATCATGGATTAAGAGGGCCAAAATCTATACAATTCTCATGAACCCTAAAAATTTCTTTAACTTAATTTTTCTCATTCTTTTTACAGAATTTCTACTTCTAATCCAATGTAAATTCATGGTTCAACCTCTACATGTGAAGGGGATTTCCAGAATGATGTTTATATCTCTACAACATGCGATTTGTAACCTCCAACATAGGTTTTCTTTCATAAAAACTCATCATAATCAACCCTAAACTAATATGAATGAATCATTAACTAAATTAAGCAAGATAAATACTTGCCTGGGAATTTTTGTTTCTGATTTGTGGCTGAAATCAGTGTGGTTGTGATCCTCGTGGCGTGATCTAACGTTTGGCGGTGACGGCGGTGCAAACGGAGGAGTTCTTGGCCTAGAACTCCTTGGTAAGCTTTTCCTTTCCCTCTACAATGGCCGTCTTTTGTTTTTGCTTGTGTTAACCCTAGAAAACAACCCTAATCATCTGATATAACCTTAGAATTTTCGTGGGTTTTTAGGTCCAAAAATGTAAAATGTCCAAAACACGCTCTCGGGGTATTAATTAGGCCTAAAAACGCCCCGAGACCCAAACTAAACCCCCGGGTACATTATTTTGACTATCTCGACCCTTCCGGACAGTTTGACGCACTCAAAATGACCATACGGGAGACTTATCATTTATTCACTTTTCCTAATCAACATTTTGTCCCGACACGACACAGGCGCGTCCCGACTTAAATTTCCAAAATTGTCATTTTATTCACTCGTGACATTTAATAGAACCAATATTATATATTACTTTGCTCATTAGTAATATTCAACAAGTTTCTAATAATTACTAACTCCCGTCACGTTAGGAATTATAAAAATAATTAATTTCCGAATTTATATTAAATTAATAACACATTAAATTTAATAAATCCCCAAAATTTAGAAAGCATAAAAAATACGGGGTATTACAAGGTTCTAGTGTCCTTAGGATCTGTATGGATTCTTATGTTTCCGCATAGCATCATTTGATATAGAGCCCTATATTTTAGGATTGTTGTAATCTTTTGTTTACCTTACGCTCTTCAGCTATTTTGAGATATTAACTGTGGACTTATAAGACTTATCTATCATTTGAGATGCCTACACGCCGTGCAAAGAAAGTTCCTAGAGGTGCCCAGCCCAAGCCACAGTCTGCACCAGTTCAGGGTTCTATGAGCGCTGCAGAAGTTGCCGCCATTATAGCCCAGGCGGTAAATGTCGCTTTAGCAGTTGTGCAGCAAGCGCCACCTCAGGCACTTGTGGTTGCCCCAGTTCAGGCTCATGCATTCCCGTCAGCTTGGGAATGGGTCCGAGATGCCTTTCAGAATGCGCACCCTCCGGAGTTTGCAGGTAGCTCCGACGTCGTTGTGTTCAGTCAGTGGAAGAAGGACATCCAAAGACACTTGAGGATGAATGAGTGTACCGATGTACAGAGGCAGATGCTGGTTACTTTTAAGCTGGTAGGAGACACGTTGCAGTGGTGGGAGTCTATTACCACCGCGGAGGAGAGAGATGTTCTTACCATTCAGGAGTTCAGGGTGCGGTTTGACCGCAAGTATTTTCCCTCAGCAGTTCATACCGAGATGAGGAGGAAGTTGATGAACCTCATGTAGGAGGGGAGGATAGTGGCTGAGTATGAGGCCGAGTTCACAAATCTTTTGAACATCGTTCTCGGTGAGATTCTGACTGAAGAGAAGAAGATCCAGAAGTTCATGGATGGGTTGACATGGAGGATTCGTCAGCACTTTCTAGAAAATCTCTCGATGGCCACTTATTTTGATGTGGTTAACGCAGCATTACTTCATTGCCAGGACCACCGCTTTCACTTGTCAGAGGGTAAGCGAGCAGGAGAGTCCAGCCATCAGGGCAGGACAGGGGGGAATGGTGCCAGCGGGGCACAATAAGCTCAGGGTCAGTACGGGTAGTGTGATCAAAGTTCCCAGCAGGGGGATTCTAAGATATTTAGATCTGGAGGTTTTAAAAATGGTTAGGGAGGTTTTTGGCATGGCCAGCAGGGTCAGCAGGGCCAGCATGGTCAGGGTAGGAATGGTAACGTCCATCAGGGTCGTGGACAGCAGGGTCAGAGAGGGGGAAATTTTGCGGGGAAATGTTTATTTGTGGCAAGATTGGCCACAAATGCCAGGAGTGTCCTAAAAGGGGAAAGGTCCCCCAACAGCAGCAACAGGGTGCTCGACATGAGCCCCAGAGACCTATGTTTCCCGCCGCCCTCCCAGTACCACCGCAGATGCCAGCTTTACCACCCAACCCAGTAGTCCCAGTCTAGCAGGGACAGCTTCAGTACGGGCGAGTTTATCAACTCCAGCAGGTCGCAGGCCCAAAGGATCCACCCACTATTGAAGGTATGTTTTCTATCCAGGGGACTATGGGGCGTATTTTATTTGACACGGGAGCCACATACTGTTTCATTACCACGAGATTTGCACGCACTATGGGGTTGTTAGATACCGCGGAGAGCACTGCTACTTGCGTAGATTCACCGTTGAGTAGGGGTTCTGTGATTTCCCTGATATGTAGAGGTGTGGGTGTATAGATCGGGAGGTTTACTTTACCTGCTGATATGTTAGTGTTAGATATGACTGAGTACGATGCGATCATTGGTAGGGATTAGCTAGTTACGTATCGAGCCATGATTGATTGTTTCAGTAGGAGTATTATTTTTGCCATACCCGGATAGGAGATATTCCTAGTGGCGATGCCTCGTCCTGAGGGAGGATCATCCACTCACTTGTACTATATAGAGGAGGAAACCTCTAAGAAAGTGGTAATACCACTCGATTCAATTCCAGTTGTTAGAGAGTTCGCTGATGTATTCCAAGATATTCTGAGATTACCTCCTAGTAGAGAGATAGATATTGTTATCGATTTAACGTCGGGTACTCGGCCAATTGCCCGTGCACCTTACCGTATGGCTCCAGTAAAAATGAGGGAACTACGGGATCAAATAGAGCAGCTGTTGGGTTAGAGGTTTATCCGGAGGAGTACTTCGCCGTGGGGTGCCCCTATGATGTTCGTGAAGAAGAGGGATGGATCTTTGAGGTTGTGTGTAGATTATCGAGAGTTGAATAAAGTCACGATACGGAACAAGTATCCGTTGCCCCGAATCGATGACCAATTTGACCAGTTAAGAGGAGGGGCCTTCTTCTCAAAGATTGAACCATCAGTTGTGTATCATTGAACAAGACGTCTCGAAGACCGCCTTCTTGACGAGATATGGTTCCTACGAGTTCTGGGTTATGCCTTTTGGCCTAAATAATGCCCCGGCCGTGTTTATGGACTTAATGAATAGGGTTTCGAGAGAGTTACTAGACCAGTTCGTCTTCAGCTTCATTGATGACATTCTGGTTTACTACCAGACAGAGGAGGAGCATGCCGAGCACTTGAGGCAGGTTTTGCATACGCTGCATCAAAACGAGTTATATGCAAAATAAGAGAAGTATGGGTTTTGGCTGAAGGAGATTCAGTTTTTGGGTAATATCATTTTAGACACGGGGAAATCTGTTGATCCGAGAAAGGTATCAGCGGTGAGGGAGTGGGGACAGCCCACAACACCGACTGAGATATGTAGTTTCTTGGGCCTAGCAGGATACTATAGGAGGTTTATTCAGGGGTTCTCTAAGATAGCGGGTCCTTTGACACATCTGACTCGGAAGAGTGTCCCATTTATCTGGAGCGATGCCTGTCGTTGGCATTCGATGAGTTGAAGGACAAGTTGACCTCAGCACCAGTGTTAAAATTGCCTAGACCAGGAGTTGAGTATCTAGTCTACACCGATGCATCCTTACTAGGACTTGGGGGTAAACTACAACAGGAGAGTCAGGCTATAGTGTATGCTTCTCGTAAGCTTAAGCCTCACGAGAAGAATTACCCCACCCACAACTTGGAGTTAGCAGTAGTCGTATTTGATCTTTGGATTTGGAGACATTATCTCCAGGGGGAGAAATTCCATTTATTCACGGACCACAAGTCCATACAGTACCTCTTCACGCAGAAGGAATTAAATATACGTCAACGTAGGTGGCTTGAGTTCATGAAGGATTATCAGTTCGATATCCAATACCACCCAGGAAAGGCTAACGTGGTAGCAGACGCGTTGAGCTATAGGCCAGTAGGCGAGGTGGCCGAAGTGTGGAAAGAAAAGTGGAAGGAGTTGGGACACCAGGACGCAGTGGCCCGATCATTCATGTCTGTAATGACCGTTACGCCTCAAATAGTTACGAGAGTGATACAGTCCCAGGCAAAAGACTCGTTCTGTCAAGAGAAGATAGTCTAATTACTAGTAGAGGGAGCCGAGCCGTATACCGTTATTTTAGACGAGATTTTACGCTTCAATGGGAGACTGGTCGTTCCTGACGGGGATGGCTTGCGACACGAGGTAATGACAGAGTCGCACGGTTCGCGGTTCGCGGTACATCCTGGTGGGGATAAGATGTACCAAGATATGAGGCAACAGTACTGGTGGAGCAGGATGAAGAGAGATATTACCGATTTCGTTTCTAAATATGCCACTTATTAGCTGGTAAAAGTGGACCATCAAAGACTGACATGACTTCTACATCCATTGGAGGTTCCTATGTGAAAATGGGAGAGCATTTTCATGGACTTCATCATGGGGTTACCCACATCGCAGAGGGGTCACGACTCCATATGGGTAATCGTGGATCAGTTAACCAAAGTTTCTCATTTTCTATCAGCCCGAACAGACTACACTACAGGACAGTATGCCCAGATTTTCATAGTGAAGATAGTGAAACTCCACGGAGTGCCTCTCAATATCATGTCCGACCGAGACAAAATATTTGTTTCGCTATTTTGGGAGAGTTTCCAGGAAGCCATGGGTACAGAGCTGCGCCTGAGTACAGCATATCACCCGCAGACAGATGGGCAGGTCGAGCGGACGAATCAGATGTTGGAAGATATATTGCGGATGTGCATCCTAGACTTTGGAGGTGGTTGGGAGCAATACCTTCCACTAGTGGAGTTTGCCTATAATAACTCCTATTAGTTCACTATTGGCATGGCTCCATTTGAGGCGTTATACGATAGACCTTGTTGTTCCCCAACATGTTGGCTAGAGGTGGGGGATAACAAACTCCTTGGGCCGGGGGTGATTCAGGATACTTCGACAAGGATAGAGATGATACAGAGCCGTATTCGGGTAGCTCAAGACCGACAGAAGAGTTATGTTGATGCTAAGAGATTCTTCAGATAATTCAAGGTGGAGGACCAGGTGCTACTCAGAGTGTCTTTGATGAAGCGAATTATGCATTTCGGGAAGAAGGGGAAATTGGTACCTACATACGTGGGTCCATTTCCTATCATCGAAAGAATTGGTCCAGTTGCATACAGACTTGGGTTACCGGAACACCTGCATAGGATCCATGACGTGTTCCATATTTCCTCGCTAAGGAGATATCTTAGGGATGATTTAACCCAAACCCACATTGCTTTAGACGACATCGATCAACAGCCTGATAGTTCCTATGAGGAGGGTCCAATCGTTATTCTGGACCACAACGAGAGGAAATTGAGGTCGAAGATAGTACCGTTAGTATGTGTTCAGTGGCGGCATCATAATGCAGAGGAGTCCACCAGGGAACGCGAGGATGAGATGAGAGAGCGTTATCCAGAGTTATTCTTGCCAGGTATACTTTATTTTCTAAATTTTGGGATGAAATTCTGTTATTAGGGGGGAAGTATGTAATACCCCGTAATTTTACTGATTTTATTTAATGGCATTAATTAAATTAAATGAGAATTAATTGGAAATTAATCCGGATTTAAATACTAGCGAGACGTGAGTTGGTACTTGATTATGATGATAATATTGAGAATTACTGAGTATATATGGTAATATATGATTATGGAAATTATTAAAATTATCGCAAGTCATAAATACAACAATCTGGGAAATTAAGTTGGGATGTGCGTATCAGTCGCATCAGGAATTAATTTAATTAGATTAAAAAGTAAATTATAATTTTATCGAGCGTATGGTCATTTTGAGTGGGCCAACGTGTTCGTAGGGGTCGAGATAGTCAGAAAACACTAGCCGGGGATTTAGCTTGGGTTCCGGGGCATTTTTAAGCCAAACCGACAACCCGGAAGGGTATTTTGGTCATTTTAAAATTTAAGGAAATAAGACACACGAATTTGAGGGCTTATTTATTTGTTATTGGGAAGGCCATTAGGGCTTGTATCATTCAAAAACAAAGACTGGGCTACGTGAGTTAGAGGAGAAGTTGCAGGAGGTTTCCAAACCTTAGCCGCCACCCACCACCACCACTTTCGACGGAATTGTGACCGGAAAGAAGGGAAGAATCATCCCTCGGACACCACCAACGAATCTGAACAAGAATCTTAAGGCAAGTGATTTGATTCCATTAGTTTCAGTGAATATTTCTTCCATGATTAGTGTAGAGATTGTTACTTACCTTGAAAGATGATGAAAACTCATGAAATTTGGTGGAGAACTCTAAATCTTGGATAGGAATTGCATGTAGATTAGTTATGGACGAAATTCAGTAACCAAAAATTGACCCTTGATGGAGTTAAAAACGAATTAAAGAAGAGAAATATCATGGTTCTTGAAGAAAATAGAAAACTAGGGTTTTTATGAAGATTTTAACCATATAAGGTTAATTGTTGATGATTTAATGATTTCGGAACATTAAAAATAATGGATTTAAGTTGTACAATGATCCCATATCCTTAGTTTATAATTTCATACCTTGTAATGGAGTTTTGGGACAAATCTGAGACTGAAAAACTAGGCAGTCTGTAGCCTTATCTGGTGTGATCGATCGACATTCATAGGTCGATCGATCGACCACTATTAATCGATCAACATTCATAGGTCGATCGATCGACCTTCCCAGAAATTGTGATATTTTTCCCTTATTGAATTTTAGTAATTTTGACCCCAGAAAATTATTGGTGGGAACCTTGTGAACACTTTTAAATTTACAAAAGACAAGTAGGCGTGTATATGAGACCCGGATTATTATTAGAATTAAATTTGGGAGTTATGTTAGACCTAATCAGGTTGGACGAGTGAGGTACTATTAAAAACTGCGGTTAAATGAGTTAAATCTATATAGTTGGTAATGTAAGGTTAGTGGCAGAAATATGGACCTTAAGATTATTGGATTAAAGTGTGGGAATAATAGGAGACTTAGTAACCTTTATAAGCTAGGTTTTAAGTACTTGAAACTACGACGTGAGATGTGACAGTGGACTATATTATATAACGTTTTGAAAGTTTAAAAATGTACTAATTGGATTAATGGTATAGGGATTGAGAACGTACCTTTAATAATGTTATAAAGTATGTAAGTTGTGTGAATGCTTAGTAAATGGATTTATATGTGTATGACATACTTACCATACTTGCTATCACGTGAGGTCGGCTTTCGAAACAGGGTCATCTAATATTTGTGTGCCTACGGGGGGATTTAGATTGGTACCTTAAGGACATAGGGTTGTGAATGACTTATTTGTGAGTTGATAAGTCTGCTGACCATGGGAGCGTAGGTATGTGCGTGACCCATGGGTATGTGAACTATGTTCGCCTCTAATATGTGTGATTTTGCTTATTAAAACGGTTCCTAAAAGATTCGGAATACGTAGTCCTTATCTACGTGGTGTACCGGAATTTGATAGCAGAGTATGTGTGCACCGCAGCTTAGCCTAGGGGTGCCCCAATTGTATAATTATGTTGAAATTAATATATTGGTGATGATAACAGACTCCTTGTTAATGTATGTTAATATTTGCCACACTTTGAGTAAAGTTAGAGGTGAGAATTTCCTGTATGATTTAATATAAATTAATTTGAGAAATGAAAAGCTAGATTCACTTAAGTTAGATTGGAATGTATTGAACAAATCCCTATATTATCATGTGAGGGCAGGTTGCAATATAAACTAGTAGTTAGCGGCATAACTAGGATGGTTTATGGATATACGTTAAGCGTGCACATTAGTTAAGAGGTGAGAGCACGGAACTAACATGTACTTAATATTTATTGTTTAATGAAATTAAACACTTGCTATATTTTAAACTGTTTTCACATCGGGCTCTGACCCATTTGCTTTAAAATCTATTTTCTTGAAAAACCTTTTAGGTGCCCAGCCACAGGGACGCCAAGCTTAGGAGTTCCATTTCAGTGACGTGCTGTAGCTGTTGTGGAAGTTACAGGATCTTGATGATAGATTCCTCCACAGTCTATATTGATTCCATTTCAGACTTATTCAGTTGTTAGGGCATGTCGCACCATTTTAGAGACAGTTTTATCATACTCAGTTTCATTGCCGTTTTGGAGCTAATTCATTTATTATTCGGACGTTGTATTTGGTTTTATTCAGGATTTGGGATTATTCAGAGGAGTGTTACTTCAGACTCATTTATTATTCCATTATTATTTTGATTTGACTGTGATGTGATGGTAGTATCATTTAGCTAATAATTTTAATTGGTTGCATGTTAATTTAATTTAATAAAATTTGACAACTCACTTTTTAAATATTAGGTCGCTAGTAATTGTTTAAATAAATATTTTCGACAGTGATGCTATGAACTGAACCAACTTGACATTTTGTATTAATTTGAATAAAGGAGTATCTACCTCGTATTTAATTAGTCGGGGTGTCACATAGCCAATCCTAAACCCAAAACCACTCATAATTCACTTTCAACCCACATAAATGCCATATTTCTAAAAAATGACTTGAATTCGATCCATCTACCCAAATTGTGCCCAGTGAAGCACCCATCATGTAGACACCCCATTCAGTGACCCCTTAACTCTCCTTAGGTCCCTAGTACCTCCCTTCATCACTATAAACCCAGGTCACCTCCCGAGTACTGACCTGGAAGCCATCGGGCACCCCCCGGCTCAGTTTGACCCAAAAGTCAAACTCCTCGTCTCGACCGAGACTCAATGAATCTTTGAAGGGCACTGAATACCCTTTCCAACGGTCCGCCCTGTGCGCGATTCTGACTTACCATGCGGACGAACGATCTGTTTGTGTCCCAAACCGGACCTAGAGGCCACCGAGCGCTCCCGGGTTCTTTTGACCCAATTCAACCCTTCAGCTCGACCGAGGCTGAATGAATCTTCGAAGGGCACTGAATACCCTTTCCAACGGTCCATCCCGTGTATAATTCCGACTTTCCACGCAGACGAACGACCCGTTTGATTGCGAGAAGCCACCGAGCGCTTCTCGAGCCCGGTTGACCGAAGTCAACTCTCCAAACCGGGTCAAACTCTTTGGAATGTCTAAGTACATCTCCTAACCTTTCCAACGGTATGCCCCGTGCACGATTTGGACTTACCATGCCGACGAACGATCCGTTTGCGTCCGCACGATTCCCCGTCCAATGGACCGACAAACGCTTTCGAACCATATTTGACCCAAAGCCAGCTCCCGAACTCGGGAGAGGTCCAAAGGACTTTCTAAGTTATCTGAAATACCTTTCCAATGGTATGCCCCGTGCGTAATTCTGACCAACGGTTTGCCCTCGGCGGCCAATTTTCAGCAAAAGCCTGAGGCACACTGCCAAATGGCAGGTCCCAGACCCTGCCTATCGGCACCTGCCGATAGGTAGTGCCATGGTAATTCCGATCGCTAGACCCCCTGGGCCTATAAAAGGAGGCCTTGGACTCATTTTCAAGAGGATCCCAGATCTGATAGAAATCTCTCTGAACGAATCCCAGAAACCTCTCTCGAAGGCAGTGTGATTTCAACTTCCAAATCCCTCTTTTACCTCCACTTTTCATCATCCTTTTCATCAAACTTGGTGAATTAACCACTCTCCATCATCATCCAAGCTCAAGGGTTGCTCTCTAACATTCAAGATCAAGCTCAAGATCTTCAAGAAGGTCCAATTTTCTCAAACTCTCTCTTAAATTCTCTTGAATTCCCAATAACTTGTTTTCTTACTTAGCACTTTTATTATCTCATCTCACACATCCTAATATACTTTTTATCTAGTATTATTGCACATCTCCTATTTTCATATAAATAAAACCAAAAAACAAGAAAAAGAGGGTTTGCTCATAAATTCCAAATAAGGGATTCTCATACTTTTTCCACACTTTTCTCACAACTAAAACACTTTTTCTACACACACACGCACACTTACAAATAAGAGATCCCATGTTTGGATTTAAGGGATAAACCCCACCCCTTGATTTGCATGCGAACTATGTGGACTTTGATGCCTTTATAGGCTACGTAGGTGTCTCGGGATAAAACCCGAGACTCGAGTCCTTTCTCTCACTTTTTCTCTCGTTTTCTATTTTCTCTAAATCCATTTTTCTTATATTATATATATATATATATATATATATATATATTTATTCTTAGTGACGCATTACTCCATGTGCGTTATCGTTCCCTTATAACGATCAATGTAGGGGTAACCGCGTAAATCTTATTTTTCTAAGATTACTTTTTATCTTCCTACGGATGACTCGCTTTATCTTTTCCATGATACAAGTCGAGGATTCCTACCTGCATTCCATATATATACACATGCACACATCTCACGGGGGGAAACATAAGGGAAAATAGCAAATATCCATGAGAGACCGAAAGGGCGGAATGGGTGCCTAACACCTTCCCATTTCGTAACTAAGCCTCCGAACCCTTTTCGAATCATTTTGGTTTCGCACGCACCAGTATGTCTTTGGAATCCATCCTTCGGGGTGGCTCCCTCTTTTTCTTTTGTCTGTTTTGAGTAAAATAGACTGGCAACTCTGAATCTCTCTACATTTTTACACCACATCACAAATTGACGCCGACCAAAGCGTTCTCCCGAGAGGGGACGCGCGGGACCCAAAGGATCCTTCCTCCCTCCGCGGCGGGGATCGGGGATGGCCATAGTGGCGACTCCTCTGGGGACTATGTGGGATTTTTTTGGGGTTTGACTCTATTTACATGGATGCTATATTTGTTTATGTCCCCCCCCCCCCCCCCATATTCGCGTGTTCCCCTTTTCCATGTATATCTCATTCTTATGCTTATGTTCACACACTTATAGAAAATTCTCCATGTACACTTCACACCGTGTGCACCTAGGATCACATATATTCCCATGTTGCACGCATCACCCATCCATACTTGGTGTACCTTTTGGGGTACTCGTACTGTTTGGCATAATTAAAGAAAGGCATTCTCATCATAAGATACTAATAAGAGAATCATGCATGATTCACACGATATCACCAAAGAGCATTGCTATTGACCAAATTTTACCTAGTAACTGGAAGATCACTTCGTGATGGGCGCTGGTCTGGCAAGTTGCAGTTAGCCTAAGCGATATGACTCTCACCTTCCATTGGCCAAGTACCTTCGACGTATATCGAACAGTTCCCCCGCATTGTACCGCTTGACCAAAGTCATGACGGGAGGTATATCGCAGGGAATTCGTTCACGTACGCCGAGTATATCGAATTCTCTCTCATACGTATCGTCCCCACGAGGTATATGGTGAGGCAATTTACGTACACTCAGGTATATCAAATGGCTTGTCCACACGTACCGATTGCCCGTAAGAGCAAGACGTATATCGTGGAAGTCACGCCAAAGGAAGGAACCCATGCCGATTCACCCAACCAACTGCATACCCACATATAGGTGTCAAACCTAGGACACGCACTTTAGATTGCCTATTTCGACCCGAAACTCTGTCGAAATTCTGGGTCCATCTTCCACCCAATTTTTGCGCATTTTTTAAAACGGGACCCTGTCCGTGAGCCTGGTTACAAGTCCAAACCATAGCTTTGCATATATTAAAACCCCACTTTTCCAGGCTCGGTTCTCGTCCGGCATTGCATTTAGGAGAATTAAATACAAGTGAGAACATAATAATCATAATAATCATGCTGAGTTCCGTCTCCAAAAATATTTCTCCTTTTTTTTATCAAAAATTCAAAAACATTTCTCCCTTTTTTTTATTAAAAATCCAAAAACATTTCTCCCTTTTTTTATCAAAAATCCAAAAACATTTCTCCCTTTTTATCAAAAATCCAAAAATAGTTCCTTCCCTTTTCTCAAAAATAAATCTCATCCTACGCCTTCTCAGGTTGATCGCACGCCCTTGGCCTGGCTCCCTATTGGCTTAGGTCTTCAGTCAAATCACCTCGGAGTTTCGTCTGTTCCTCTACTACTTCTTCCGAGTCCGGAATCCATCCATCTCCCATGGAGAATCCAGATCAAGCACCAGTCATACAACCGGATCTGCCGACAGTCCTAGCTCAGCTCGTGGCCAAGATTGACAACCTCCAAGCTGAGGTCCGAGAAATGCAACGAAACCAAGTTCCTATTCCTCAAGAGCCCGAGGCCCTGTTCCCTCGCGCTATGGGTCCACCCGAGCCCATCTGGGTTCCGGAAGAATATCAGCACGCTCCGTGTGCCCCTCCTGCTAATGGGTCACCGCCTGCCCAGCTTCCAATGCCAAACATTGCCCAACCTATGGCTAATTTGCCTATGGTTACTAATCTAAAGGAGGAAGAGTTGAATAAATTCAAATAAGATCTTAAGATGCTCACCAAGAAGTTTGACCAAGTCAGGATCTCTGGAAATTACATGGACTACACCCACATGTCCCCTTATCCTAAAGCGAGGTTACCCGAGAAGTTCAAAATGCCAAATATCGAGAAGTTCGGGGGGAGTGGCCCCCCAATTGTTCATCTTCGCAGTTATCATCGTTCCATGACTTTACTAGGGGATTCCGAAGAGGTGATGGCCTAATTATTTCAGCAAACTTTGAAAGACAGTGCTCTCCAATGGTTTTTATCTCTTGAGGAGTCCAGAATCCGTAGCTGGGAGGATGTAGCCCGAGAATTCATGCCGCAGTACAAATACAACGAAGAGCTTGAGGTCACCCGCCGTGATTTAGAACTGCTCAAACAAAACTCTGGAGAATCAGTCAGTAACTTCATAACTCGGTGGAGGGAGCGAGCAGCTACCATGACCAATCGGCCATCTGAAAAAGAACAGGTCAACATAGTGAAGACTAATTTCTTGCACCATGTCCGAGCAACCATGGGAGGACAGTACTACCCCCATTTTTGAGCACTCAGAGAAGCAGGAGTAGAAATCAAAGAGGGTCTTGCCAAAACAGAAGTTTAACCAAAGAAGGTGTCCGGAGAGTTCACCCCCAGAAAATATGATAAGCCTGCCAATGCTACAGCCTCAACCATCAACAACATCTCTCAACCAACCACATCATGGGCATCAGAAAGTCGCCCTGATCCCATCCGAAGGGAATACACTGAGCTTCATGCTCCCCTCTCCAAAGTTTACCAAGCCCTGTTAAGCCAAAACCTTATAAAGCCCCTGGATCCACGTCCATTTCCCAATCCACTTCCCAGAAATTTCAAGACCGATGCTTATTGCACCTTTCACCAAACAGCTGGCCATACCACCAACCAATGCTTCTACCTTCGAAACATAATCCAATATCTCATTGACCTGGGTACAATCGCCCCACCAGCCAATCCTAAACCTAACACTACTCATAACCCACTCCCAAATCACACCAATGCCATCTTCTCGGAAGAAAACTCGAATTTCGATCTGTCAACCCAAATCACACCCTTATACCCTCCTAAACCCCTTCAACTTTGCCCATATTTCCTCCTACACCCTACTAGCCCCGCTGATCAGGCACTGTCACTCCTTACCAGAGCATGCATCACTATCTGGACCTATTCTGAAAGTGGAAGTATGGAATTATCAGAGGTGTTGAACCAGCTCCTAGAGTTCGGGCTTAAATTTCCCTCACAGATGATTATCGACTGCCAGAGGTTCAGTACGTTGTTTTTAAAAGCACGAAAATGGGCCCGAGAATCAGATAGGTGGGTGGTACCAACCGACGAAGTGAGTTTAGATGATGTTGTCCAGATCATGACGAAAGTATTCAAGAAAACCGATAACATTTGCAGTATCACCGAGTTATTTGATGCTTTGAAGCTGCAAGGGCACCTGGTCCCTTCACCCTTACACATCCCCACGGAATGGGAGGACCTATATGAAGAAGTCGTTGAAGTCGTGGAATGCATTGACTTCACAAGGGAAAACAGAATTGTTGCCACCGGATGGGGGGAAGAATTTGAAGTTTCAAATGAAGAACAAGCTTCAAGAGGAAATGGCCCAGTAGCCGACATATGTGGGATGATAACATTTGAAGAACTCCTCAGAGAAATAGACAGGGCAGCGGCACAACCTGAGATTGATGAGGAAACTGGATTTAAGTTTTTCCCTTCTTCAGTAAATCACGTGACCAGATTTAGGAGACATTACCAAGTTCCAAGCTCGCTACCAACAAATGACAAGGGGAAGGGCGTTGAAGACCTTCCTATGCTAGAATTGACCCTCGAGGAGAGCAAGATCCTCGATCAACTGAAGAAAACTCAAGCTAACATCACTCTATGGGGACTTTTCTTGTCTTCCCAACTGTACAGAAATGCTTTAATCAAATTATACGCTGGACCTATAGTTCCTCCTTCTACCACACCAGAAGAAGCAGTAAACCTGGTCAGGTCCTTGACCTCTACCCGAATGCTGTCCTTTTCTGAAGAAGAAATCCCCAAGATTGGGCCAAATCACAATCATGCACTCAACATCTCCGTCGAAGTTATGGGGAAGGTTGTACCGCTCTCTATCATTGACAACGGATCCTCTTTGAATGTCTGCCCACTGAGAACCTTCAAATGTTTAGGTCTGAAAGAAAGTGACCTAGCTCCAACCTCCGCTGCCATGCTTGCCTACGATAATACCCGTCGTGAGGTGATGGGATCCATAAAACTTGTAATAGGGGATGGTTCTTATAAACCCTGTCGTCGAATTCCAAGTCATCAATATCCCGACCTATTTTAACCTATTGGTCAGACGACCCTGGCTCCACAGTATAAAGGGTGTCTCTTTCTCATTCCATCAGAAATTGAAGTTCTTCGCCGATGGGCGAGTCATCACCATCTTGGGTGACGACGATAACGCCGAGGGTGCAAGCACCAGCAGTCCAATTCTCGAGATACAGCATGGGTCAAATGATATGCTCCTATCAGGTTTTTGAGTTGAACCATCCCTACTCCTGGCAGGGGACGGTTTCAAAGAAAGGGTTTGTCCAGAATATGACCCTCATGGCAATGTCAACGTGATTAAGATGTTCAGAAACATGCACTTCATGCCCGAACTAGGGCTAGGACAAAGGCAGCAGGGGATACTTGAGCCCATCGAACTGAAGAAAGCTTTCCCTCCTTGCGGCTTAGGATATCAACCATCAGAACCAGAGCTCAGAATGATCATCCAGAGTCTATCAAAGAGAGGGTTAGACTTCGTCCGAACTATCTTGGGAGATTCTTTAAATCGACGATTCATCAAAGAGGGAGAGGATTTCCCCTTTTGCGGTTTTCTAGAACCATGGTACGACCGTACAGATAAGAAAATGAAGCCTAGAATGGAGATCTTTTTCCAAGATAGCTACCCATGGGCCGAAAGATACCAATAACAGGTGCCACCACTTATTAAAGATACTGGAGAGACTGAGGAAAGTGACTCCGAAGATTCCTTCAACCTGGAGACGTTGGGGCTGGCACTCTGCATGGTTCATTCAAGCGCTGCATCACTGGATCCCTCTCATCTGATCAAAGCTGCTGATACACCTCTCCTCAACTGGTATGCTGCGCCAGTTCTACCTCTTGAAATCTCCCTAACCCCAATGTTTACCCTATTTCTTCTACTATTTTCCATTCTTGCTCAAATGTAGTCGAGACCTCTTTTGATGAGGTTCTCAATGTTGTTTTTCCTATCAATGAAATAAACGAAGATTTTGAGTATCTTGTTGTGCCTTACATTAATTGTTTAGATTCTAATCAAACTTTTGATGATGATGATTTTGCAAATGAACAATTCTTAACTAATCTAAATAAGGTTAATAATAAACAACATAACCGCATTCAAGTTAATGAAGAAGAGACTATTGTTATTAATCTCTGTTCTAGTAGCCAACTGCGCGAGATTAGGATAGGGGCCACCCTTGACGAGCATGAGCGCGCACAACTAGAAGAATTGCTAAAGAAGTTCATGGATGTCTTCGCATGGTCCTACGACAACATGCCCGGTATTGACCCCGAAATAGCTCAGGACGAGATCCACACTCTCCCAGATTACAAGCTGGTTAAACAAAAGTTGAGAAAGCTCCGCACCGAATGGTCGCTCAAGGTCAAAGAAGAGGTGATCAAACAGTTGAACGTGGGTTTCATTCGAGTAATCGAATATCCCACATGGCTAGCCAACATTGTACCTGTACCAAAATCAGGAGGAAAAGTTTGAATGTGTGTGGATTACCGAGATTTAAACAAAGTCTCTTCGAAGGATGATTATCTACTACCCAACATCGACATGATCGTGGACAACACAGCCAGTCATGCTCTCAAGTCATTCATCGATGGGTTTTGCTGGATATAACCAGATCAAGATGCACCCCGACCATCAAGAGGAAACTGCCCTCATCACCCCATGGGGAACCTTTTGCAACACCGTTATGCCATTCGGTCTAAAGAACGCTGGGGCTACCTACCAAAGGGCCGCCACAACCATCCTGCATGATTTAATTCACAAAGAGGTCGAGGTTTATGTGGATGATATGATTATCAAGTCCAAAACTAGAGAAGGTCATATTCCTGCTCTCCGGAAGTTCTTCGAACGACTGCGACAGTATCAGATGCGACTTAATCCATAGAAGTGTGTCTTCGGCATTACGAAGGGAAAACTCTTAGGATTCATGGTCAGTGAGAAGGGGATAGAAGCAGATCCCGCCAAGATGAAGGCCATACTTAAGATGCCACCACCCCAAACAGAGAAGGAAGTCCGAGGTTTCTTGGGGAAGTTACAATATATCAGCCGATCCATCAGCCAACTAACCTCCATCTGTGAACCAATCTTCAAGCTCCTCCGAAAGGATTCAATCAAGGTTTGGAATTAGGCCTGCCAAGAAGCTTTTGATCGAATCAAACAGTACCTAACCCAACCTCCAGTTCTCATGCCACCATAACCTGGTCTCCCTTTGCTCTTATACCTAACCATAACTGACACTGCAGCCGGGGCTTTGCTAGCCCAGTACCTTGAAGACTCCCGCAAAGAAAGAGCCATCTATTACGCCAGTCGCAAATTGGCCGGATACGAGGTCAACTACACTGCTTTGGAAAAATCATGTGTCGCACTTGTCTGGGTCATCCAAAAGTTGTGAAACTACATGTTTGCCTTCTCCATCAAACTTATATCCCGAATGGATCCCATCAAATACCTGCTCGAAAAACCCGCCTTATCCAACCGAATGGCCCGATGGTTGATGCTCCTAACCGAGTTTAATAGCGTGTACGTCACACAGAAAGCGGTTAAAGGAAGAACCATCTCTGATTACCTCACTGATTACACTACAGACGAAGCAGATGTCTGGATCTCCGAATTCCCAGATGAAAATGTCCTCTGCACCACTCAAGACTACCTTCAATGGAAAATTTTCTTCGATGGCGCTGCCAACAAAAAGGGATATGGCATTGGGATACTTCTGGTCGCCCCAGAGGACTCCCACACTCCTATCGCCATTAAATTGGGTTTCCCTTGCACCAACAACATGACAGAATACGAGGCATGCACAGTGGGCCTCAAGGTCGCTCTCGAGAAAGGTATTCAATACCTTGATGTATATGGGGATTCTTCCCTCATCATCGGTCAAGTGCTCAGAAAGTGGAAGGTCAAGGACGAAAAGCTCCAACCCTTTCATGCTCAATCAGAAGAGTTAGCCTCCCAATTCCAAGATATCACCTTCCATTACCTACCCCGAGCAAAGAACAACCTAGCCGATGCACTCGCTACTTTGGCCTCCATGGTCAATATGCCCGAGGGAATAACAATGACCCCCTTCCTAGTTCAAAAGCAAGACAAACCGACCCATTGTTACCATATTGATCTTGTCTCCGCAGAAGACCCCGAACTAGTCGATTGCTGGTACTATGATATATGGTGCCTCCTCAAACATGGTAGGAATCCCGAGGGTTCTAACAAGAACGACCGAGCTACCCTCCGAAGGTTGGCCGCTCAGTACATCATCTGCCATAAAGAATTACTCAAGAAGAATTTCGATGGAACTCATTTGCACTGTATCGCAGGGGATGACATTGAAAAGATAATGCAGAAAATCCACAGCGAGGAATGCGGGCCCCACATGAACGGTCACATGCTTGCCAAGAAGATCATTCGACAAGGTTACTAATGGACCACCATGGACCAGGATTGCACCACCTATGTTCGGAGGTGCCCTAAATGCCAACAGTTCTCCAATCTTCAACACCTGCCTTCGCGAGAATTATACAATATGACCTCTCCATGGCCATTCTCCACCTGGGGTATCGACATCATAGAGAAGGTTACACCAAAGGCTTCAAACGGACATGAGTTCATCCTGGTTGCCATCGATTACTTCACCAAATGGGTCGAAGCTAAGTCATACGCAATACTAAATGCCAAGAAGGTGGCCAAATTCATCAAGAAAAATATCATCTGTCGATATGGGATCCCGCACGAGCTAGTGTCGGATAATGGTTTGCACTTCGAGGTGGAAGTCACAGAAATAGTCAACGAGTACGGGATTTAGAGACACAAATCTTCTCCCTACCAACCTCAGACCAATGGTGCAGTTGAAGCCACCAACAAAAACCTCAAAGCCATCATCAGCAAGATGATCGAAAGTTGTAGGGATTGGGCCAACCGGATCCTCTACGCCCTTTGGGGCTATCGAACCTCAATTCGAACCTCTACTGGGGCTACCCCTTACTCCCTGGTCTACGGTATGGACACAGTCCTACCTGTGGAGCTGGAAATACCCTCGCTATGCGTCATGCTCGAAAGCAAGGTTAGTGAAGAAGACTGGCGCCAAGGCCGTCTTGATGAGCTAGCCCTCCTGGATGAAAGAAGATTAAAATCTCTTTACCACATACAAGGGTATCATTGCCGAATAGCGCAATCGTTCAACAAGAAAGTCAAGGACCGCGGTGTCCGGGAGGGGGATTTAGTCTTCAAAGAGATAATCGAACCCATCCCAGAGGAAAGTTCAAACCCAATTAGAGCGGCCCTTACATTGTGAAGAAGATCTTATCTAGCGGTGCCGCCATGCTCACCGACCTGGATGGGGAAGAGATGGGTCGTTTAGTCAATCTGGACCGTCTCAAGAAATTCTACTCCTAGTTTAAAATCTCGGCGCGCTACGACTCTTCTCATCCCCCTTCTATTTTAAAAAAAAACTCTTCATTTTCCTCTACCCAAAACTACGTGGGCCTGATCCTCTGTAAAAACCATTTTCAAACAGATAAAAACTTTTCAAAAAACCCCAGAGGTACGTAGGCAGCTCATACATCTCACATGAGCACGGCCCTTTCTTTTTCATAAAATACTATTCTTTTCTTACCTCCGAGAACAGCGGTTCATTCTAAAATTATTTGAACAAAAGGATTATGTATGCCTTAGCGATCAGTATAGATAATTTAAAATGCAAAACTCATCAAAAGGCACAGCTGGATGATAACCACAGTACAGATTACATAAGAAAAAGGAACGGATAACTCCTTTCCCCCTACTACCCTAAAAAACAGATAAAATCCCCCACATCTGTTACATAAATAAACTCCCCAGGAGTCCTACCCACAGCAACCCGAAGAGCCTGCACCCTCATCGTCCACGTTTCGAGGACCCCAGGTCTCCCCTGCCTGAATAGAGTGCCGCAAACACTCCATGGACCGATGAGCCTTAACCATCTTCGAAAAAACCACAACACCCCCTTCCATGGAGTCAGATAAAACAAACCACATCTGACCAGTCTCTACTGCCAACATCTTGCTGACTACTTTCCTCCACAACCACTTCATATAATCTTTAGGGACATGGCAAACCTTCCCAACAGACTGAGAGGGACGGATCGACGGACGCCAATTTTCCCACAGAGATCCAAGCAACAGACTCAAGCGCTCAGTCAAATCTTCTATCGAAAAGAAATTTGAGGTCCGAGGGGGCACGACATGCGCCCAGCCAAATTGGCGCAAAATCCGTTAAGGGAAATAAAAAGAGAGAACTGCCTGAGACCAACCAGCCGCACATAAGAATACTCTCCTAGCTCCAGAACAGGCTGCAGTTGTCCCCACTAAGGCACTGACCAATATAGCCCATGAGACCCATACTCCACAAACCAATTCTCCCAATTCTCAGTATACAGGCCAATACGGATGAAGTAGCGTGAAAAGAAGTTGGGTACAGCCGATAAAGGATATTCTGGAGGGTCGACAAGCAGAATCTTTCAGATAACCACATGAACAGCATCACGGGGCTACCCCTTAAAAAGTCAGAACGACCTTCTCTCCAGGCATCCAGGCCATTCAAAGTCTCCACCAATATCACCGTCGCAGGATTGCGACGGTATCACATCCATGAGGTAATGGCTACAAGTTGTGAGTCCACGCGCACATCCCCAGTCACCAACAGCAATTTTGAAACCAGGACCAGAACAACGGCTCCAACATAGCCAACATCACTTACTTCCCACGAACGCACAGACTGCAACACCGTCGGGAGGGATATCATTCCTTCGGCAACCAATGACCTGGCCGCCGAAGGCGAAATATGGAGAATCCAGGCCAACAAATCCCTAGGAGAATGGGAAAATTTGGGTAAAGCTGCGGAAATACTGGGATTCATGCCCATTATGGCAGAAAATTCCTCGTAGGTAGGACAAACTTCTTCCAACCCAAAGCGAAATACATGGTCTTCGGGGTACCAAAATTATACTGTCTTTATCAGCATATTCCACTCAAAAGGTCGATTACGCCACAAGGAGACTCGACGCATGTTGAAAGCATCATAGTCAAAATTATAAGAGCACATAGCTTCCAAGGCTTCGAGGTAGTTGATAAAATCGGTGCTACCAGGGAGAGCCATCTTGTAGGGCAAAGAAATGATGGGTAGGTATGTAAGAATGCAAAAGATGTGAGGAAAACACTCCACCCTTCTCCCTTTTTATACTTAAAAATCCTCACAAGGGACATAATCCCTGCAGAAATCGGAGGGAATCCTACCCCACAAGGTACTAAAGGCTGAAAAGGGTACCATTCAAAGCTTTCAATTGATGGGACTGGACTGAACTGCAGATAGGCAGGACAGGGTCCTTGCCGATCGGCAACCCCCCATTTTTGGAAATTTCCTCCTTTCCTTCTTTGTCAAATCATAAAACTCCATAAAAATAAATTGATATTCTCAAAAGAATTTCGAGAATCATGTTCCCTCCTTATGGGATTCCCCATTTTAAATAAAATAACTTTCCTTTGAAAAATTCCAAGATACTCCTATTTTACAGTCTCAGTAGCAAATTAAAAAGTGCATGTGCATGCATTCATTCATTCATCATTTAAATAAAAGATAGTAAAAAAAACTGCATTGCATTGCATATATATGTTTTCTGTATTACATCATTTTTGCAGGAAATAAAGGAAAAAAACCAAAAATAATGGGACTCAGCCTGAACCCACATTCTCTCCCCCTCTCTCTCTCTCTCTCTCTCAAGAGTTTTCGCCCCTACGACGAGCTCTCTTCCTTCTACGGTGAGACGACACACCCCCACTACCCGAGCCAGAGTCTTCCTCGGATGACGCTGACGGCACCAAACAAGAAGGAACAGGGACAGCATCCTGAATGTGGGCGGTCGCCGAAGATATCCAGTCTCTGATGTCCCTGAGCCAAGTGGTCGACATCTGGATTTGCTGCAAAGGAAAGGCAGAATCAGTATCAAGCAAAAAAAATCAAAAAGAGAGGAAAAGAACCGAAAGGTTTACCACAGGACGAAGGACGTCCTATGTCAAGCCCATCTCCTCTGAATCCATCGCAAGAGGACGGTGTAGCATCGGCATTGTCCCTCCATCAGCCCGCCGAATGTTGTACGAAGGAGTGTGCAGCCGAACAAAAGGTACCTCCAAGGTCGTCGTCGCCGCAGGTGTCGACAGACCACCACCACTGTGGGAAGACCCCACCGCCCGACTCGAACCAGCAGGAGGGAAAGGCAAGGCATCAAGAATGCTGGGCGCCATCAACCAGCTCGTCACAAAGTCCATATAATCATACGGCGCGCCATATCAGTATACAACGCATAGGACTCGCCAATCATCACCGCGATCCTCTCATCCTCCAACAACTGTCGCTCCCGCCTCATAGACGTAGGAGGCTGCGCGGGAGGCACCACCACATCCTCCTCAGCAATTTGACGGATCACCCTCTCCCCGAAGTACCAGGAATGGCCGAACTCATGCGCCAACAAATGCCTCATCTGCGCGTTCACCCCAGTCATCCCCGTATCCTGAATGGCGGTCCCCCAAGGATAAAAGGTCACCTAAAAATCCCCAAGCAGGCATAAGTCAATACAAAATCAGAAGGTGAAAAAACACAGACTAAAAAGGAAAGGACCTTACCCGACCACTGGTCAGGTCATTTAAGACTTGACGCACCGCCTCTAGGGAGAAAGATCCCTTCGACTGCCAGTTGGACTTACGCCATCGATACAGTCGGCAGAAGTTCCCAATAGTGTCATCCTTCAGAGCAATCAGTGGGGTGTTGCACCCAATCACCTCATAGAACCACGTCTGAATTCACGAGCAAAAAGAGACACATAAGGAAAATGCGAATGCATGAAAGGAAAATGCGAATGCATGAAAGGAAAATGTACAAAGTAAAGGATACCTCCAGGAGATACGTGGCTCCAGTAAAAGTCTGCAGGCAGCACCGGCTGAATGCATCCAAAGAAGAGTAAAGGGTCGCCAAGGTCAGATTTCCCCAATCATAGAAAGGGATGTTTGAAAACATCCTCAAGTACGGTAGAAACCACAAATGGACGACGTCGCCGCTCGACGCCACTATGAAACCTCCCAGTACCAACAAGATGAACAAGAGGGCCATCTGCCTCACTTGCAACCCGTCCTCCACATCAACTACCCTGCTCAACAAAACATCCTTCAGCAAGGACAGTCGGATAGAATCCCCAGAGACTATCCTCCTCACATCACTGAGTGCCGCATACACCGCCTCTGGCCTCACCCGCAAGGAGCGATCCACCTCTATCTACTCCCCGTCATAATCTAGCCCCAGCAGTTGCTGCACATCTATGGGAGTCACCATCATCTCCCTGAAGCCAAAATGAAAAATGTGGGTAGTGTCCCACCACCTCTCCCCCAAGGCACACAAAACTACTGTCGAACAAGGCATCTCATCCAGCGCAGCCTCCAACCTACCAAAACCCGCTGATGATACCATCCAGCACACCAAGGGTGGAAGATGCACCCAAACATCCCTAAGCCCCGTCGTCCCGCGGGCACGCATGTTCTTCAAAGAAATATCCGACTGGCAAAAGGAAAAATTCAGTCAAAGGTCAAGAAAAAGGGAAAAATCACCCAAAAAGGAAAGAATGCCAAAGGTTAGGTTACTTACATAACCACCGGGAATCACTCTCGAAGAGCGATGACGCGACGGCTCCCGTAGCAAGGTCCGCTCATCCGCAACCGGCTCGAATGCACCAAAGGCATTCTCATTCCCCAAAGCAAGGGGCACCCTATCCCTCCAATCCACATTCGCCCAGTCATCAACGATCAACCACTCCCGGTGGACAGCGGTGCTCACAAAAGCGGCCATTTCTTGAAGATCAGAACATTAGAACAATTCAGAGAGAGAAATCGCAGAAAGAGAGAAGGCAAGAAGCTGTGAAAAATGAAGGGGATTCGCCCCCTTTATATAGGAGGCCAAGCGCCACGCCGATCGGCACTGACCCCAACCATACCGATCGGCGCTGTCTCCTTACCTTCCCGAGGCATCCCAAAAGTCCGTGCCACTGCCGAATGGCACCCCTCAGTCTATGCCGACCGGCACCCCCCTTAAAATTTCGTACAGAAATTCTCAGAAAATACCAGGAAGCCTCGAAAACTCCCCGGAAAATTCCTAAAAATCCCAGAAGGGATTTAGAAAGTTTTCATCAAGAAAATTTCGCACTCCTTCAGGCGACACATCTTTTCCTCCAACGGAGCCCTCAAAATCCAAGCGAATAACCTCTCGAGCAAGGCGCCCAGACCACCTAATCACCTCCTCATCAGACTTTACAAAAGGCCTCCCCAGCCATCGACTACCCGGTGCGATACATTATCATATGGTATTTTTCCCAGCAGAAATCAGAAGAACCACTCACCCCGAGCGATCTCTCCCAAAGGGAAACCCAAATTTTCCCCAGCTCATTCATCGTTCCCCAGCGGAACCTCAAATCCAATTCTTATCCCCAAACGGAGCCCCTCTTCCCCAGCCGAATCCTCAAAAGATAGGTGAAAACTCCTCCCGGCAAAGCTCCAGAAAATCCCTAAGGATCACCTGATCACTTCCCTAGCGAAATTCTCTCACAGCACCCAAAATAGGTTGTTCCCCCCTGCGAGGTCTCCTATAAAGCTTCTCCCAGCTATCAGCTCCCCAGCTCAAATCGGAATCACAAAGCTCTTTCTCCAGCAGAATCAAAATACAATCTTTATCTACTCTTGGGTCAAAATTGGCCCCGGTCTTGGATCGTCACCTTAATTAGGTCAAAATTGACCTCGGTCCTCGGTCGTCACCACTCTTGGGTCAGAATTGGCCCCGTGTCACACCCCGCAAAATTCGACAGACGGGGTGGCCAGCCACCGCCGCCGAACTATGCCGGGCGTGAACTAAATAAAATACCATTCTTAGCATGAGACAGATATGAGACATAAATAATCAGTCCATAAGATAAATAATTGAATCAATCTCAAATAATCACCAATTACTAAGCGATAAAAGATCCATCACATGCTAACTCCAAAAATCCAATCTCCAATAATGATTAAATAAAACCTGAATAATAAAGATCTGAATAATCCAATATAAATCCTTTAAACAACTTTGGAACCGAATGGCCCAATAAAACTCCAATGAAGTCTCATAATACGACTGGAAAAGAAAGTCTAACTAAACTATGCCATAAAGTAAATATCTCCAGCTGCACCTCCAATGATAACTCTGATAAACTTATGCAACTTCTCCAAATTAAATCCTAAAAAAGATTAGTCAATGCATGCGTCAGAGCCAAAGCCCCGAGCAAGAATACACACTACTCTCCTCAAATAGGATCCATAAATCCAGACAGTAGCATTATATGCAATAAATATCACAATAGAATATTTTAAATTAAACGGGATAATTAAACGCGATAATTATAATCTACTAACTACCCCAAAACTCCCCATTTAAAAAGGCACACCAATATGATTTTATATTCCCAAGTCCCACGATGTTAATTTAATTAAATTAACCAACTTTTATTATAGTGCTCACTTTTTGTTATGGCGGTCCTCCCGCCTCGAGTGATTTCTCCACCAAAAATACACATCCCCTTGTCAAAACGCTGGCTGGCCCGTTTAAACTGTCGGCCTTCGCTGATTGACAAGGTTCCACACACGACACGACATAAAAAGCCGACTGGCCCGTTTAAACTGTCGGACCTCGCTGATTATGTCACCAATATATTTTAATACCCGTCTTATTATCTTAGGTATTAGTTCTCAATTTTTCAATTCATAATTTATAATTCACCCCACCCATTTAATCGATGTGAGATCCCCAAAATACCCCTTAATCCCATACCTAAGGGTCCCCAAGTTATCAATACGTCCTAACCTATGTATAGGAGGATTTTCTAACATAAATCTTAACTTAGTCTCGTACTTAGACTACCGTAACGACGATAAAGTATCAAAAATCAGCCCACTCCCAAGATGATAAAAACGCGATAATCTACCCTCACTAGTCCCATACCTAGAAGGCGTAAATCATCAAAAGGCCTACCCACTAGTCCCATACCTAGAAGGCATCCTAAATTATAGGGAGAGCAAAAATTACTCAACAACCCGTCGTCACAATGATATTTAATAATACCAACAAGTCACACCAACAAGAAAAATTAATCAATATATAAAACAACGCATGGTAGTCCAAATCAATTAACTCTTTGATTTAATTATCACAACGTCGACAATACCCAAATAATCTCATTTAATTATTTTAAATTAAATATACCGAGTTTCCATCATATATTCATCAAAACCAAATTTTATTATCTCTACATGTATTACATGAGTTATACGCACCCAAAAATTAGTTATTTTAGAGCTAGGGTTTTTCTACATGCAACCTACACTAATAAAACCCAAAATCACTCATGAATCCTACGTACCCAAAGGGCTATGAATATTATTCAGATTAAAAGATTTTTGTAAAAACAGCCCCATAATTAGTATTCAATTTTTCTAATTAAGTTACTAATTATTTTTAAGAAAACATGTAATTAAGTGTTTAGGCGACACTTAAAGTGCATAATACTAAAGGAAAAGAATAGAGTATTCATGCCTGTAAAGATCGTGTTGAAAATCTGATTAGAAATCTGGATTCCTCTCGAAAAATTAGCAAAATAGTGTTCTTGAACGATTTTGATTAAACCCCAATTAAGGCTTCAAAAACTTGTGCCAAAACTTGTGATAAAAACTTGATTTTGTTGAAGGTTGATGATTATGAGTGAGAGGAAAAATATTTGGGAGTGTTCTCTGGAGAAAAACTGGAGAAAAAGTGATTATGAGAAGTCCCCCTACGGATTAACAAGGTTATATAGTGATTAGGAATCCTAATCCCACACAAATTCTGATTAAAAAGGACTTTCAGTGCAGGTTTTTTAGGAGGGTCGATCGATCTACCCCCCCGTCGATCGATCGATCACCCCGAAAAACTGACAGTTTGCCCAAAAAATACCATAAGGCAAAATATTGTAAAATTAATATAAAATCCGTTTTAAATCCTATTTTAATTCCGCTTGAAGTTTTATTCTTATAAAATCATAATCAACATATTTAGCCAAAAAAAATTATAAAATTCAAAATTTTATTTTTCTCGAAAATTCCAATTAATTAATTAAAATAATAAATAAAAACACGGGGTGTTACACCCCAGTCTTGGATCGTCACCTTAATTAGGTCAGAATTGACCTCGGTCCTCGGTCGTCACCACACTTGGGTCAGAATTGACCTCGGTCTTGGATCGTCACCTTAGTTAGGTCAGAATTGATCTCGGTCCTCGATCGTCACCACTCTTGGGTCAGAATTGGCCCCGGTCTTGGATCGTCACCTTAATTAGGTCAGAATTGACCTCGGTCCTCGGTCGTCACCACTCTTGGGTCAGAATTGACCCCGATCTTGGATCTTCACCTTAATTAGGTCAGAATTAACCTCGGTTCTCGGTCGTAACCACTCTTGGATCAGAATTGACCCCGGTCTTGGATCATCACCTTAATTAGGTCAGAATTGACCTCGGTCCTCGGTCGTCACCACTCTTGGGTCAGAATTGTCCCCGATCTTGGATCGTCACCTTAATTAGGTCAGAATTGACCTCGGTCCTCGGTCATCACCACTCTTGGGTCAGAATTGACCCCGGTCTTGGATCATCACCTTAATTAGGTCAGAATTGACCTCGGTCCTCGGTCGTCACCACTCTTGGGTCAGAATTGACCCCGGTCTTAGATCATCACCTTAGTTAGGTCAGAATTGACCTCGGTCCTCGATCGTCACCACTCTTGGGTCAGAATTGACCCCCGGTCTTGGATCGTCACCTTAATTAGGTCAGAATTGACCTCGATCCTCGGTCATCACCACTCTTAGGTCAGAATTGACCCCGATCTTGGATCGTCACCTTAATTAGGTCCGAATTGACCTCGGTCCTCGGTCGTCACCACTCTTGGGTCAGAATTGACCCCGATCTTGGATCTTCACCTTAATTAGGTCAGAATTAACCTCGGTTCTCGGTCGTAACCACTCTTGGATCAGAATTGACCCCAGTCTTGGATCATCACCTTAATTAGGTCAGAATTGACCTCGGTCCTCGGTCGTCACCACTCTTGGGTCAGAATTGTCCCCGATCTTGGATCGTCACCTTAATTAGGTCAGAATTGACCTCGGTCCTCGGTCGTCACCACTCTTGGGTCAGAATTGACCCCGATCTTGGATCATCACCTTAATTAGGTCAGAATTGACCTCGGTCCTCAGTCGTCACCACTCTTGGGTCAGAATTGACCCCGGTCTTAGATCATCACCTTAGTTAGGTCAGAATTGACCTCGGTCCTCGATCGTCACCACTCTTGGGTCAGAATTGACCCCCGGTCTTGGATCGTCACCTTAATTAGGTCAGAATTGACCTCGATCCTCGGTCATCACCACTCTTAGGTCAGAATTGACCCCGGTCTTGGATCGTCACCTTAGTTAGGTCCGAATTGACCTCGGTCCTCGGTCGTCACCACTCTTGGGTCAAAATTGGCCCCGGTCTTAGATCATCGTCTTAATTAGGTCAGAATTGACCTCGGTCCTCGGTCGTCACCACTCTTGGGTCAGAATTGGCCCCGGTTTTGGATCGTCACCTCAGTTAGGTTAGAATTGACCTCGGTCCTCGGTCGTCACCACTCTTGGGTCAGAATTGACCCAGGTCTTGGATCGTCACCTTAGTTAGGTCAGAATTGACCTCGGTCCTCGGTCGTCACCACTCTTGGGTAAGAATTGGCCTCGGTCTTGGATCGTCATCTCAGTTAGGTCAAAATTGACCTCGGTGCTCGGCCATCACCACTCTTGGGTCAGAATTGACCCCGGTCTTGGATCGTCACCTTAGATAGGTTAGAATTGACCTCGGGCCTCTGTCTTCACCACTCTTGGGTCAGAATTGACCCCGGTCTTGGATCGTCACCTTAGCTAGGTCAGAATTGACCTCGGTCCTCGGTCTTTACCACTCTTGGATCATCACCTAAATTAGGTCAGAATCGACCTCGGTCCTCGATCGTCACCACTCTTAGGTCAGAACTGACCTCGACCCTCTGAATTGGCCATCCTCATTTTCTTAGGTCCTCAGAACTGACCTCGATCCTCTGAATTGGTTACCCTTCCTTCCTTAAGCCCGTAGATTTGGCTTTGATCCACAGAATTGATCATCCCCCAGCACACTCCTTAGGTCCAAAGAATCGACCTTGACCCTCTGAATCGGTCATACTCCCTCAAAAGCATCATGTGGTGTCTATTCGACGGTCATCATTTGTTCTAAACTCACCCATCTAGGGCCTCTGTAGACACCCCATTTTGTGACCTCCTAACTCTCCTTAGGTCCCTAGTACCTCCCTTCATTACTATAAACCCAAGTCACGTCCCGAGTACTGACTTGGAAGCCATCGGGCACCCCCCGACTAAGTTTGACCCAAAAGTCAAACTCCTCATATCGATCGAGACACAATGAATCTTCGAAGGGCACTAAATACCCTTTCCAACGGTCCACCCCGTGAACGATTTCGACTTTTCATGCGGACGAACGATCCTTTTGCGTTCGAAATCGAACCTAGAGTCCACCGGGCTCTCCCGGGCTCTGTTGACCCAAGTTAACCCTTCAGCTCAATCGAGGCTAAATGAATCTTCGAAGGGCACTGAATACCCTTTCCAACGGTCCATCCCGTGCGCAATTCTGACTTTCCATGCGGACGAACGACCCGTTTGACTCCGGGAAGCCACCGAGAACTTCCCGAGCCCGGTTGACCAAAGTCAACTCCCCAAACCGGGTCAAACTCTTTGGAATGTCTAAGTACATCTCCTAACCTTTCCAACGGTATGCCCCGTGCATGATTCGGACTTGCCATGCGGACGAACGATCCGTTTGCGTTCGCACGATTCCCCGTCCAATGGATCGACAAACGCTTCCGAACCATATTTGACCCAAAGTCAGCTCCTGAACTCGGGAGCGGTCCCAAGGACTTTCGAAGGTCTCTAAAATACCTTTCCAATGGTATGCCCCATGCGCGACTCTAACCAACGGTTTGCCCTCGGCGGCCAATTTTCCGCAAAAGCCTGAGGCGCACTGCCAAATGGCAGGTCCCAGACCCTGCCTATCGGCATCTGCCGATAGGTAGTGCCATGGCAATGACGATTGGCAGACCCCTGGGCCTATAAAAGGAGGCCTTGGCCTCATTTGCAAGAGGAGCCCAGATCTGATAGAAATCTCTCTGAACGAATCCCAGAAACCTCTCTCGAAGGCAGCGTGATTTCAACTTCCAAATCCCTCTTTTACCTCCACTTTTCATCATCCTTTTCATCAAACTTGGTGAATTAACCACTCTCCATCATCATCCAAGCTCAAGGGCTTCTCTCCAACATTCAAGATCAAGCTCAAGATCTTCAAGAAGGTCCAATTTTCTCAAACTCTCTCTTAAATTCTCTTGAATTCCCAATAACTTGTTTTCTTACTTAGCACTTTTATTATCTCATCTCACACATCCTAATATAATTTTTATCTAGTATTATTGCAGATCTCCTATTTTCATATAAATAAACCCAAAAAACAAGAAAAAGAGGGTTTGCTCATAAATTCCAAATAAGGGATTCTCATACTTTTTCCACACTTTTCTCACAACTAAAACACTTTTTCTACACACACACACACACTTACCAATAAGAGATCCCATGTTTGGATTTATGGGATAAACCCCACCCCTTTGCTTTGCATGCGAACTGCATGGACTTTGATGCCTTTATAGGCTACGTAGGCGTCTCGGGGTAAAACCCGAGACTCGAGTCCTTTCTCTCACTTTTTCTCTCGTTTTCTATTTTCTCTAAATCCATTTTTCTTATATATATATATATATATATATATATATATATATATATATATATATATATATATATATATATATATATATATATATATATATATATATATATATATATATATTCTTAGTGACGCATTACTCCATGTGCGTTATCGTTCCCTTATAACGATCAATGTAGGGGTAACCGCGTAAATCTTATTTTTCTAATATTAGTTTTTATCTTCCTACGGATGACTCACTTTATCTTTTCCATGATACAAGTCGAGGATTCCTACCTCCATTCTATATATATACACATGCACACATCTCACGGGGGGAAACATAAAGGAAAATAGCAAATATCCATGAGAGACCGAAAGGACGAAATGGGTGCCTAACACCTTCCCATTTCGTAACTAAGCCTCCGAACCCTTTTCGAATCATTTTGGTTTCGCACGCACCAGTATGTCTTTGGAAGCCATCCTTCGGGGTGGCTTCCTCTTTTTCTTTTGTCTATTTTGAGTAAAATAGACTGGCGACTCTGAATCTCTCTACATTTTTACACCACATCACAAATCGACGTCGGCCGAAGCGCTCTCCCGAGAGGGGACCCGCGGGACCCAAAGGATCCTTCCTCCCTCCGCGGAGGGGATCGGGGATGGCCACACATCATACCTGTAATCTCACCCAAACCACTTAAAGTTTGCGCATACTTTATCTTACACCCTACTTGCTTCACTGACCAAGCTCTGTCACTCTTCATAAGTGCTTGTATTGTCATTCGTACTAGATCTGAAGGAAGAGATAAAGAATTACCAGTTCTTCTGAACCAACTCTTGGAGTTTGGAGTGAAATTGCCCACCAAAATGGCCATCGACTGTCAAAAATTCAGTGGCTTGTTCATGAAAGGCCGAAAATAGGCTCGAGAATCAGATGATTTGGTGGTAACCGTTGATGAAGTCATCTTATATGACATGGTACATATCATGACAGACATATTTTGACAAACCAATGGGATCTATAGTATTTTCGAACTACTCACTTCTTTAAAGATTCAAGGGCAGTTGGTCCCTTCACTCTTGTGCCTCCCTGTTGAGTGGGAAGATTTATATGAGGAAGTCATTGAGGTAGTGGAATGCATAGATTTCTCTTGGAAAAAAGTCAAAGTCTCCATCAGATGGCGGGAAATTTGACGATTCAGATGATGAATCGAGTCAGGGAAAAGTCAGTCAAACAATCAGCATGTGCGAAATGATATCTTTCGAAGACCTGTTGGGGGAAATCAGTAAAGTATCCATTCAGCTAGAAACAGATGAAGACATAGAGTTCTTGTTCTTCCTTACCTCCATGAACCACATGAACAGATCAGGAAGATACTACCAAGATCCAAATCCTCAGTCATCAAAAGATAAGGGAAAGGGAGTTGTCGAAGAGCTTCCCATGCCGAAAAAGACCATTGAAGAGAGAAAAATGATCGACCAAATCAAGAAGACTCAAGCTAATATCACCTTATGGGGACTCTTCTTGTCTTCTTAATTACACCAAAATTCTCTAATAAATCTTCTCATCACGTCCACAGTCCCTCCTTCCATGACTCCAGAAGAATCTGTAAACTTGTTTAGATCCTTGATCACCACTAGACTCATTTTTTTCTCCGAAGAGGAAATTCTGAAGATTAGCCCCGACCAAACTATTCCCTTAACATATCTGTTAAAGTAATGGGAAATAAATTCCCTCTCTCACTCTTCGATAATGAATCTTCCCTCAATTTTTTCCCACTAAGAACCTTCAATGGCTTGGGGTTAAAAGTAAGTGACCTTACTCCTACCTTCGTCGTAGTGTGCGCCTATGATAATACTCGTCGAGAGGTGATGGTATCCATAACACTCATAAATGGGGTTGTCCCTATCAATCCCATTACTGAGTTTCAATTATTGACATTCCCATATGCTTTAACCGGTTACTTAGTCGACCATGGATTCATAGCATCCATGGGGTATCTTCATCCCTTCATCAGAAGTTGAAATTCTTCGCCAAAAGGTAAGGCATTACAATTTTGGGGGACGATGATGGTACGAAAAATGCCAACACTATCAATTCAATACTAGAAATACAACATGAGACAAATGACATGCTTATCTCCGACTTCAGGATGGATCGAAATTCACTTCCAGCAGGGGAAAATTTTAAAGATCGAGTATGTCCAGAACACAGCCCTTGCGACAATGTCAATGTGATGTAAATGTTTAAGAATATGCATTTCATGCCCAGACTGGGGCCGAGGCGATCTCAACAAGGGATACTGGATCCCATAGTCTTAAAAGACGCCTTCCCCTATGTGGCCAGGGTTATCAGCCTTCACCAGAAGAACTCAGAACGCTCCACCAACAATGGCTAAAAAGGAGTTTAGAAGTTGCCAAAATAGTTTTGAAGGATTATTTGAACGGAAGATTCGTCAAATAGGGTGAATATTTCCCCTTCTATGTCTTTTTTGAATCGTGGTATAACCACGTCGATAAGAAGATGAAGTCTGTGATAGAAATCTTCTTTCAAGACAACTACTCTTGGGTCGAAAACTGCCAGCATAAAGTGCAACCTTTCACTCAAACATCCATAGCTATATTAAATAGGTCTTCAATGAAAGTGATTATGATGACTCCTTCAACCTACAGACACTTGGTGTGACCTTTTGTATGATCTATTCAAACACTAAACTGTCGTACCCATCCACTCTGATCAAGGTCGTTGATGAGCCTATCCTTAACTAGAATGCTATACCAGTCCCACTTGCGGAGATATAACCCAACCTTAATGTTCACCCTATCTTTTCATCTATTGTTGTTCCTCCCTTTTTCTAATAACAATGTAATAGAGCTTTTTTATGAGGTACTCAACGTTGTTTTTCTTGAAAGTGAAATAAACGAGGATTCTGAGTATCTTGTTATGTCGTACATTAATTGTGTTTATTCTAATCAAACTCTTGATGATGCTAATTTTGCAAATGAACAATTCTTTACTGATCTTAATAAGGTTAATAATAAACAACATAACCATGTTCAAATTAATTATCATGAAACTGTTGTTATCAATCTCTATTCTAGTAGCCAACAGCTTGAGATTAGGATAGGTTCCAACCTTAAGGAGCATAAGCATGCATAATTCTAAGAGCTACTGAAGGAATTTGTGGACATCTTCACATGATCCTATGACGACATACCTGACATTGATCCCAAAATAGCTCAGCACAAGATCCCAACTCTCTCAGAATGCAAATCAATAAAACAAAAGCTCCACACTGAATGCTCACTTAAGGTCAAGGAAGTGGTAATTTAGTAGTTAAACGTAGGCTTCATCCAGATGATCAAATATCCCACATGGATCGCCAATATAGTACCTGTACTAAAATTAGGGGAAAAGTCCGCATGTGCATCGACTATCGAGATTTAAAAAAAGCATCTCCAAAGGACGATTACCCATTACCTAATATTGACATGATTATGGATAACACGTCCAGTCATACCCTTAAGTCATTCGTCCATGGATTCTTCGGATACAATCAGATCAAAATGTACCCTAACCATTAGGAGAAACCTGCCTTCATCACCCTTGAGGGACCTTTTATTACACGGTTATGCCATTAGAGCTCAAGAACACTGGGACTACCTACCAAAGGGTTGCCATAACCATATTACGTGATTTGTTACACAAAGAGGTTGAAGTCTATGTAGAGGAAATGATTATTAAGTCTAAGACTCGAGAAGGTCATGTGCCCTCCCTCCGGAAGTTCTTCGAATGACTACGACGATACCAAATGCGGCTAAACCCACAAAAATGCATTATTGGTGTCACAAAAGGAAAGCTTTTGGGATTCATGGTCAGTGAAAAGGTTATTGAAGCATACCCATCCAAGAGGAAAGTCATACTCAAAATGCCACCACCCTGAATGGAGAAGGAAGTCCGAGGATTCTTGGGGAAACTCAGTACATCAGTTGGTTCATCAGCCAGCTAACTTCAATTTGCAAACTCATCTTCAAAGTCCTCCGAAAGGATTTAATTAAAGTCTAGAAGGAGTCTTGCCAATAAGCCTTTGACAGAATCACGCAATACCTCACCCGACCTCCGATACTTATGCCTCCGCAGCCAGGTCTCCCTTTATTCTCATAATTGACCGTAACAGATACTACAGTATGGGATTTGCTAGCCCAATATATTAAGAAATCCCGCAAGGAAAGGTCCATCTACTATGCCAGTTGAAAATTGGTCGAGTACAAAGTTAACTACACTGCTTTGGAAAAATCATGTATTGCTCTAGTCTGGGTCACTTAAAAATTACAGCACTATATGCTCGCTTTTCGCATAAGACTTATGTCCCGAATGGATCCTATCAAATACCTTCTTGAGAAACCCGCCATATTTAGCCAAGTGACCTGGTGGTTGATGCTACTAGCTGAGTTTGATATCATGTGTGTCACACAGAAAGCTATAAAAGGGAGAGTCATCTCCGATTACCTTGCTGACTACCCCATAGAAGAGGTTAATGTTTGGGTTTCTGAATTACCGGACGAAGATATTCTCTGCACCGCTTAGTAATACCTCCAATGGAAAATGTTCAACAATAAAGGATATGGCATAAGTATACTCTTGATCACCCTTGGTGACTCTCACACTCCCATTGCCATCAAGTTGGATTTTCCCTGCACTAATAATATGATCGAATACGAGGCATGCATTGTAGGTCTCAAAGTCACCCTCAAGAAAGGTATCAAATACCTATATGTCTATGGGGTTTTGCTCTCATCGTCGGTCAGGTCCTTAGAAGATGGAAAGTCAAAACAAAAAGCTATTACCCTTACATCCCACCTTGAAGAGCTGGCCTCCTAGTTTCGAGATATCACCTTCCACTACTTGCCCCGCATAAAATATAACTTAGCCAATGCCCTTACTACCCTAGACTCCCCGGTTGACATGCCCGAAGGAATAACAATGGCCCCTTTTTTAGTCCAAAAATAAGTTATTCCAACCCACTGCTACCACATTGAGATCATCACAGAGGAAGATTCCGATATAGCCAGGTTTTGTACCATGACATTTGGCACCTTCTAAAGCATGGTAGGTATCCCCAAGACGATAATAAGAAAGACCATGCGACCTTTTACAAATTGGATGCCCAGTACATCATCTGTGATAATGCTCTGTTTAAGAGAAACTTCAATGGAACGCAACGCAACCTGGGGCATTGACATCATAGGGAAAGTCACACCCAAAGCTTCAAATGGTCATGAGTTCATCCTAGTCTCCATTGTCTTCACCAAATGGGTCGAAGCCAAGTCATATGCAGTACTAAATGCTAAGAAGGTGGCCAAGTTTATCCCAAAGAACATCATTTATCGATACGGGGTACTCCACGAGTTAGTATCAGATAATGGGTTACATTTTGAAGACAAGGTCGCAGGGCTGGTTGAAGAATATAGGATTTATAGACATGAATCTTCTCCCTACCGACCACAAACCGATGGTTCAGTTGAAGCCGCCAATAAGAACCTCAAAGCCATCATCAGCAAAATGATCAAGAGTTATCGAGATTAGGACTGGAAAATCCCTTATGCCCTATGGGGCTACCGCACTTCAGTCAGGACATCTACTGGGGCTACCCCTTACTCTCTAGTATATGGCATAGGAGCAGTCCTACTTGTTGAGCTAGAAATACCTTCCTTACCCGTTATGATCAAGAGAAGAGTTAGCGAGAAAGACTGGTATCAGAGCCGTTTTGATGAACTATCACTCTTAGATGAAAAGAGGCAGAAGGCTCTATACCACATATAAGGGTACCATCACCAAATATCACGATCATTATATGAAAGAGTCAAGGACCGTGGTGTCCAGGAAGGATATTTGGCCCTTAAAGAGATCATAAAACCCGTTTAAGTTCCTAGAGGGAAATTCAAGCCAAACTGGAGTGGCCCCTACGTAGTGAAGAATATTCTCTCAGGAGATGTCGCTATGCTCGTAGACCTCAATGGAGAATAAATGCACGTCCAGTTAACCTGGATCATCTCAATAAGCTCTACCCTTAGTTCGAAATCTCGACGCACTATGACTCATCTCATCTCCCTTCTATTTTTAAAAAAAATCTTCATTTATCTCTTCCTAGAACTACGTGGGGCCTAATCCTCTAAAAACCCGTTTACTTTCAAAATAGAACTCAATAATTTTCAACATAGGTAGCTCATACACTTTACATGGGTATAGTCCCCTTTTTTTTACAAAATGTTATCTTTTTCTAAACTCCGAGAACGATGGTTCATTTAATCATTTACATGAACAAAAGGATTATGTAAGCCTTAACAATTAGTGTAGATAATTCAAATACAGAACTCATCAAGAGGCACAATAATATGATCAAAATCTTTTTTATTTCAAATAAGGAAGTTTGGTACCATTACATGAAGTATTAGCGAAGGGAGTCAAAATAGCCACCCATCTTCGTTGACCAAACTATTTCTAAATAGGCCTAACCAAACTTTATAAAATTATTCCCAAAACCCCAAATACAAAAAATCCTAAAACATCCCAAAGTTACCAAAAGCTTCACATAAAATAATTTCAGCTTCACAAAATCTTATCAATGGTTGCCAGAAGACCCTGCCCCATCATCACTAGTCCCTTGAGGTCCCATACTTCCCCTTCCAGGTTGATGTTCCGAATACGTTCCATAGAGTGGTGTGCCCTGACCAGCCTGGATAAGACCACTACCCCTTCCATGGTGTAAAAAAAACACATTTGGTCGGTCTCTTCCACTAGGATCTTTGCCACTACTTGCTTCTATAGTCATTTCAAACAGTCCCTGGACATATCTCAGACCCTGCCTACAGATTGAAATGGACATATCGACGATCAATAATTCTCCAATATAGAACACCCAACCTCATGCGCATGGATTCACAAGAAATAAATCTAGCGTCCGAGGAGGAATTATTTTCTCCCATCCAACTTGACGCAAAAGCCACTAAGGGAAATAAAATGAAGTCTGCCACATGATAACTAATCGAGTATATCGGTACTCTACTAGTTCCAGAATAGGCTGCAATTCCCCCCACCATGGCACCGACCAACGAAGGTACCGGACTCCGGGATCCACGGACCAATTGACCCAGTTCTCTACATATGGGATAAAACTGATAAAGTACAGTGTAAATAAATTTGGCATGCCTACCAAGGGATATTCAAGAGGAACCGCCAGCCGAAACCTCTCAGCCATGCACATGAACAACATCATCGGGCTCCCTCTCAGAAAATCATAGCGACCTTACCTCCAAGAATTAAGACCATTTAGAGTCTTCACCAGTATCACTGTCGCAAGACTATGACGGTAAGACATTAATGTTATTATCACATCTAACTGGGGAATCACCACTAAGTCCCCCATCACTAATAAAAATCCTCGAAGTAAGGCCTAAGGCAATAGCTCCGGCAAAACCAGAATCATTACAATCTATTCAACACACCAAATTAAGCACAATCCAATAAAGGCGACATGTCCCACTTTACAAACCAAGCTTTCTATCCCCTCATCCATAAGCCAACCAAGCTACCAAGACCTTCCTCTATTAAAAAAATCTAAAGAACTCTTTTTTTCTACTTTTTATCAAAATAAACCCCTTCAAAGGGAACCATTTTTTCAACCACGCCTCTGAGGCCATCTTCTACTCAAACATGCCAAAAACATATTCGAAAATTTCCAAAAACACACTTTTCCTAGTCTTTCTCAAAACAAAAACTTAGCATCAAATTAAAATACATGTAGAATAAGCCACTAAATCAAGATAATCAAACAAAATATGCATATCTTTTTGCCTTGTTAAAGTCTTTCTTCAGGTTTAATGTCGCTACATCAAGCATGCAGCATGATCAATGTCGAGCTCCCCTAGTCAAACGATGATTTTTTAAGAAAATCCAAAAGGAAAAGAACCGGATATAGATGTCACCCCATCTGCCCCACAACCCTCTCTCCTAGGTACCAGGCGTACCCAAACTCATATGACTACAACCCCCTCATTTTCACCTACATGCTCGTAACCCCCACGAAATCCTCCCCGAAGGATAGAAGGTCACCTGCAATCCCCAATAGAGAATCAACATCTACTCAAGAGACAAATATGCCAAGAAAAGGCCAAACAAATATTGGAACATTTTTTCATCAAGAAAACCATTTTTTGGAACACTAAACCCCTTATATACTCCCAAAATCCCCAACAAGATTAATATTACTCCCTTACCCCCAGCATAAACCCTAAACATGTTCCATAAATAGAACCAACAATACTCCTGCATCCTAAGTCCAACTAAAATTCCCTAGCGGAATCTTAAATCTCAATTCTTCCCCAGCGGAACCAAAAACCTCAAAACAAATGCCTCCCCAACAAGATTGAAAAATTGTACCTTCCCAATTTCCCACTGGAATTTCCAAGCTAAGCCTTTTCCTAATACTTTATTATAATTTCAGGATACACCCACAGTCGAAATCCTTCACAGCTTCCCTAGCAGAGCTTACCCCATCCGGATATCTCAAGGGTAAAACCTTCCCCAAAAGAGTCTAAAAAAACACAATCCTTAGTAGAATAACAAGTGAATCTGCATCCCTTAGATAAAGTAAAGATTTCCTAGTAGAATAACTCCCCACGTCACAAATTTAGGTCCTCAGAATTGATCTTGTCCCTTAGAATCGGTCCTCACCACTTTAGGTCCTTAGAATTGACCTCGACCCTCAGAATCGGTCCTCACCACTTTAGTTCCTCAAAATTGACCTTGGCCCTCAGAATCGTTCGTCGCCATTTTAGGCCCTCAAAATTGACCTCGACCCTCAAAATTGGTCGTCATAACTTTAGGTCCTCATAATTGACCTCGACCCTTCGAATCGATTGTCATAACTTTAGGTCCTCAAAATTGACCTCGGTCATCATAATTGATCACTACAATCTTAAGTCCTCATAATTAACCCTGTCCCTTAGAATTGATCATCACAACTTTAGGTCCTAGGGATTTTCTTTGGCCCTCACAATTGGTCGTTACAACTTTAGGTCCTTAGAATTGACCTCAGCCCTCAGAATTGGTTATCACAACTTTAGGTCCTCAGAATTTACTGCGGCCCTTAAAATTGGTCATCACAGCTTTAGGTCCACGGGATTGACATGGACCCACAATATTGGTCGCTACAACTTTAGATCGTCATAATTGACCTCGACCCTCAGAACTATTTATCATAACTTTAGGTCCTCCGAATTGACCGCGGCTCTCAGAATTAGTCGTCATAACTTTAGGTCCTCAAAATTGACCCCGACCCTCAGAATCTGTTGTCATAACTTTAGGTCCTCAGAATTGATCTCGAATCTCAGAATTAGTCATCAGAACTTTAAGTTCTCGGATTTGACCTCGACCCACAGAATTAGTCATCCTAACTTTAGGTCCTCCGAATTGATCTCAGCCCTCAGAATTGGTCGCTATAATTTTAGGTCCTCTGAATAGACCTCGACCCTTAGAATCTTTCATCCCCAACATTATCTTAGGTCCTCATAATCGACCTCGAACCTCTGAACCGGTCATCCTCATCCCTCAGAATTGACCTCATTCTTAAAACATCAATATGGTGTATATTCGATGACCTTCACCTGTTCCAAGCTCACCCGTTGAGGGGCTCTATAGACACCACATTCTAGGACCCTCCTAATCATCTCCTTAGGTCCCTAGCACTTCCTCCTTCACCACAAACTCTAGGTCATACTCCGAGTACCAATCTAGAGGCCATTGAATGCTCCTGAGCCCCGTTTTGACACCAATTAACTTCATCACCAGAGTAAAAGCTCAATGAATATTTAAAGGTATCTAGATCCCCTTTTTAATGGTCTACCCCGTACACGAATCAGTCTTACAGTTCGGATAAACGGTCCATTTTCCATTGAAAATTGATACGGAGGCCACTGGGTGATCCCGAGCTCCATTTAACCCCTGTGAACTCTTCAGCTTGAACAAGACTGAATAAATATTTTAAGGGCTCTGAATACCCTTTCCAAAAGTCTTCCTCGTGCACAAATCGGCCTTACGGTACGGACGAACGACCCATTTTACTCTAAAGGATCATCGGGTGCTCCCGAGCCCCATTTGACCAAGGTTAACTCTACAAACTAAACAAGACTTAATGATTCTTTAAAGGGATCTGAATCCCCTTTTCAACGATCCATCCCGTACATGAATCAGCCTCACAGTTTAGATGAATGATCCATTTGCCTCTGGGAATCTCTTATCCAAAAGACCATCGGGCGCTTTTGAGCCCCGTTTGACCACAATCAACTCCCAAACCTGGGAGCGGCCCAAAGGATTCTTAAAGGGATCTGAATACCCTTTTTGATGGTACATCTCATGCGCAATTTGGACTTACGAATTGTGTTTTACGATGATTTTTTCAAAAAATCTGTATGAGACTGCCGAAACAAACCCATTTCCCAGTCTATTAGTAATGTGTCTGGGGTTTCCTACTGATAGGCATGCCAAGAATAATGTCGATCGGCACCCCTTTTGACCCTATATAAAGGGAGCATGAGCTCACTTCGAAAGGCACCTCAGAAACATCCCTTTCAGTGATCTCAATAATATTCTCTGAAAGTCAGCGTGGTTTTCATATTTAAACATCTCTCCCACTTTCCATTTTTATCCTTTCCTTACCCAATTTATCAAACCCCATTCCCTCTCCTCCTACCATCTCCATCTACTTGCAAGACCAACCCTTCAACAATCAAGATCAACCTTAAAGCTTCCGAAGAAGGTTCAAACCTCTCACTCTCTCTTTAAATTCTCCTATTTTCGCATTAGTTATTTAATTCTTACTTAAGCATTTCATATTTGTTAGTTCACACAAATTAATATCCCACTTTTTATTTTTAGTATTGCACATACTATAATTTCTATAAAAAAAAAACATGAAAAATAAGGTTTGCTTATAAATTCCAGATGGAGATTTCTCACTACCTTTTCTCACATTAGAACATCCTTTTTCTACACACACATATACAATAAAGTCCCCAGTTAGATTTATGGGATAAACCCCACCCCCCGTGTTGCATGCGAACTACGTGGACTTTAATGCCTTTTTAAGCAACGTAGGCGTCCCAGGAAAAACCCCAAGATTCGAGTTCTCCTTTCCTATTTTTGTTCAAATATTTTCATGTATTATATTTGTGATTTATTTTCACGTTTTGTCCAACATATACCATCGCCTTTCTGTAAATGATTAGTGACCCAAAAACTGCACACATTATATTTTTATTTACTATTTTGGTAACATTCCTACGTATGACATCACTCCACTTTTCTCCATGACGCGAGTCGAGTAAATCCATTCTCCATTTATATATACATGCACACACACTTCATAGAGTCATTAAGAATAAGAATAACATATGCCCATGAGAGATCGAATGGGTGGGATGGGTGACTAATACCTTCCCATTCCGTAACTTAGCCCCTGAATCCTTGAAGTAATTGGTTTCTCTCGAGGAGGCAACACATCTTCTGCCTATTTTGTTCAAAATAGGTTGGCGACTCTATCTCTATATATCACCCCACTTTTGTCGACGGCCAAAGTGCCCCGTGAAAGGGTGCGAACCCTACCATCGTGTCCGCACGTGCTGACTCGAGAGATAGAATGGCCACAGTTATAACCAAATATTCACTATTTCTAACTATATCCTCCGTAAAGAGTGCCAACATCTAGAGAACACATTACAACCTTTGCCGATTTTGGTCCACAACCAAAGATGTCAATTCATCTGGCCCAACAAAGTCTTTGTTTAAAGTTTGAAGCAAAATTTCATTATTTTGAGTTTCAAGAAGAAAATATATGTTCCATGATAGAACAAAGTAAGAAGCCTCCTTGGAGTCTCGCACCACTTTCTAGGTATGTGATGACCTAAGGTGAAAGTGTTTTTAAAAAAAAGGCTTAACTCACAGTTATATCTTTAAGATATATTAAATTTAAAAATAACATAAGAACAAATTAGAAAGAGATTTTTTTCCAAATTTTGAAAAGAGTTTAAAGCAAAACAGTTTACTTTAAATATTTCTACATTTCAAAAGTATTTAAACTTAAATATCTAAGAATATATATAAGAGAAAAGCAATACTTAAAACTTAGATGAATAGAAGATTCAAAAATAAGTTTTTATTAAAAGACTTTTCTTTCCTAAAATGATTCTTACGGCAAGAAAGTTTTTTCAAAAATATTTTGTCCACAAAAAAAGCACAACACCATACGTACATTTTTTTCCCAAAACTAATTCTAACCCACTTATATATATCACCCAAGATTGGAAGAGGAGATAGGAAGGTATAAATAGGTAAGTAGACTTACATGAGGTGACATGGTATAAAAGTAAAAAAGATATGGAATTATCTTTAATTTGCACAAATACTAAGAAAGATGTGTTTGTATCTCATTCAAAAGATGACTTTCGGCGCTCTCAGACCCGTGTCACCACATGGTCGCTGTAATGATCGATTCTATCGCTGCAGCAAACCTGAAGCAATTGAGGTTGTGCAATAGTTCAGATGCTTTGGGTAAGAGGGTAGTCCTATTGAAGTCTGGGAGTATAGTAATACCAGTAGAGGCGTAACCTTTATAGGTATGGTAATAAACGATAACCCAAGTACTCTTTAACAAAGATAAATGAACACACAATATTGTATATAATCAACACTCAGATTGAACTCAAAAGTCTCTCGTGTATAACTCAAATAATAATAAAGGAAAATCATAAGCAACTTATTCAAAGGGAGAAAGAAGTAAGCACCCTAGATTCACCTTGGCAAGCAGCCAACACACCAACAACCTCTGATATATTTATGATTTGCTATTAAAAGCTTCACAATAAATGATAATGGTGGGTGAGTAAACTCTCTTTGGTTTGCAACAACTTCTCTAGAAATCTCTGGCTCTATATAGCAATAAACTCTTTAAATAGAACTCTCCTTTATCAGAAGTGGTTGAGGCTAATAAATATCCCCACACCCCTTGAGAGATGTCTCAGTCTTCATTAATGTGAAAGACCTCTCTTTCACACTTTAAGTCTCAAGCACTAAATGCATAATGGATTAACACACCTTACGTCATAATAATTAAATGACAGGATATGCCTTTTGCCCATACACTGTGCATAAAAGGACTGTCACAATAGAGGTGGCTCACTAAACCATCTGACATCCCCAATACCACAGTGGTTTACTCAAGTTTGAATTGGACAGCGGGCAAGTGGCTAATCACACCACCTAAAGTATATATGACATTTGGTAGAGGATTATTTGGTTCAAAACTCAATATACAATGGTACTCAAGGTTAATGTGTACAAGATTCCATGGTGAAAGATCTCTTGGTGTTTTATCAGGTGTATCTAAGATGGTCAAGACAAGCCTTAACGCTGCCACACTTCCCAATCCTTCCAACCAAGTCCCTCTGAAGTTCCCACGATAAGATAATTCTATACAGCATGTGAGATTTTCCATGCCCTGCCAGGCCTGTACTCTCGTGAGTACCATTTGACCTCACACTCAATATTATAATCATTACGGCATTACAATCAATGTATGTAAAAGAAATAATTTGACTAAGTAAGAACGAAAGATAAAGAAGAGCTCTTAAGTTTCCTCGCTGAGCTGCCTCATAGAGCTACCTCGTTATTTCATTCTCTTGAGTTTCTTCTATTAATTGGGGAAGCTTTCTCTAATTCAGAGATTACCTTTAAGCCCCCCTATATTTGTCCCTTCGAGTAATTATGAGAACAAAAAATGTCTGCACAAAAAAACTTCTCAATCCGATGGACCATCTCCTGGAGGCGAGAAAAAAGTATTCTTTATCCCCCTTCATTGCAACCTCTACCGTTATTTCTGTTTGAAAAAAGTTAAATTCTCCCTGATTTACCAAAGCTCTATAATACCTAGGTATATGGTGAGGGGACATTGTAGCTTTTTTCACTTGCTAAGTCTCAGTCATTCTGACTTCTCCATTGATTGTTTGGAATTCGCCCAAAGTACCTATGGATCCTCCCCGGTCTATTTCATTTCTTTCCACCATTGAGTGAACTTGTAGTGAGTGGACATTTTTGTGAGGACTAACCCTATTAACGAGAATTTTTTTTATTATATTGGAACTATGACTATCCCCATTTCAACTTGTTTAAAAAGAAAAAATTATCCCTGATGTACCTGAGTCAAAGTTACCTCCATTCCGACTTATGGCATGGGGACATCAAGAATTTTTAAAATATGTTACAAATAACCTCCTATTATTGAGAGGGAAAAATTCTCCCCAATGTATCTTCAACCTGTTGTATCATCTTTCGATCTTACATCGTGAGGACTATCTTTATTTGGGTGTTTTAGCTTTAAATATATTTAAAAATTTCTGGCATCAAAAATCACTATTTCTTTTGAAAGCAACCCTATCTATCCCCAAGTGTCACCTCATTAATCATGTGATATTATCTTTTCAACTATCGAGTCACTCCCCGAAGTGCCACATGTCCCTTTGTAATAATTATGGGCGGCCACACACGTGCTTTATTAGGAAAACTAAACTGTTTGTTTGCATTCCAAACTTTCAATACCTCAAACACTTACCCTTTTATTTTTTTTCATTTTTCATTTGCTATCATCTTCTCCAGAGCTTTAGAGAGAGAGAAATATTTTCTTCTGCCATTATTGCTCAAGCCTTCATCTTACTCTTATTCTTTTTGCCATCTTCACCTTTTGTTGCTTTATTATTCCCAACCTACTCTTTCTTTTTGCCACCATTACCTCACCTCAAACCCCCATGTCTTATTCATCTGACATCCCTGTTACTATAGTTTCTCCCACCACCACTACTTCGCCTGCCACCACTGTTACTCATGCTCTCGCTTTGGATGCCACCACCCTGATGGCATCTCATTAAGAGCAACTCCGTATTTACCGTCGTTCTCCTATTTTTACCAAGGACAACGAATACTCAGACATGTGCAAAATCGTAGTTTTAAATGCCAAGTGTGAGTTCTTGACACTTGGTGATGAAGATGATGACACTTCTGCTTGGGGTTTCTTCCCCTCCAGAGGGGACTTTGCATTTTTACCTTAGCCGAGGTGACTTGCCATGTTCCTAGATAGACTTCGAAGGGCCAGAAGGCTCCACAACCCATTTTTCTATTTGGTATACATATATTCAGACAACTTACGTTGACGCCCTCATAAAGGTTGGGCTCCATTGGGCTACATGGTTTGGTAAGTTTACCTTGTTCAAATATAACGCTGCACTTCAAGTACATATATCTCGCTGGAAGATTGAAACTCACACCTTCATGGCTATGTGGGATGAGTTTATTAGTATACTAAAAGATGTATGTGATATTATTGGGCTTGATCCCACTGGTACCTCGACTTACTCTGATGAGGCTTTAGATGTCGAAGAGACTACTGCCAGGGCAACGTTGGATCAGATATGTCGAAGTTACACGAGGCCTTGCAATAAAGCTACGTTCTCCCCTCTCAGTAGTTATTTCTTTCAATCTCCTTCTGGAAAGGATGGTTCCTCTAATTTTGTCAAAGGCCACAGTACACCTTTAGATATACCAGCTTACATACTTATCATCCTTTCCTATTTTTTGCGGCCTGGGAAACCCAATGACTAGACCTGACGGAACCTCATCAATATCTTTATTCGTTTAGCTAGGTCATTAAAGCTCCCTCTGGCAACCATGGCTTTGGGATCCCTCTATACTTGGTTGGACATGACCCACTTAAATATGGAGAAGTTCCTTGGTTGCTATAATTTGGCCAACTTTGTCAATACCATTATTCTGATCGATTTTCTCTACAGTCGTTATCCAAAAATAGTTGTCGTCGAAATACCGTACCTAGTTCACGCAAACCTCAAGCCTCATCAGTTATTTTTATTGCATAAGAAGCAGAGCCGAAAGGAATTTCTTCCCATTATTGATAGGCCCAGTTGTTTCGCTATCCGTCCCTACGACGAAGATGCTTTTGCCCAGACTTCGTCCTTCTTTACCCATGTAGGCAGTCCAGTTTAAGCTACTTCGAAAGAGCTCATCAATAAAGATCCTTTATTTGTTGTTGTGCTCCTATTAACCCTAGGTTATTTTCCTTCTTACACCGAGTGAGGATACACCTCATAACACTACAACCCCAATCGCTGGCTCTAGTTAGTTTGGCTTTTACTAAGGGGATACTAGCCCTATTTTTCAAGAATCCTATGGTAGGGATGCCTTCTCTGAGGCATATTCTTTTTATACTACCTCAGTTGCCTCCCTTATTTGTTCGAAAATTGCTAGATGAATCACCACCCCCAAGCTAATAAGGAAGGGTGATGTAACTTATCTTTTTTCCACCAAGTATTGGTCGATGCAGCTGGAGAAAATTTATGAGTTTATTGAAAGCCCATATATTTACCCTCATGTCCTTAGCTTTCCACCCCTTGAGTTGGAACTCAAAGGAAATTTTGTCCTGAGGGTTGAGTTACCTCTGAACAACACTCCCAAAGGTCCCCCCCAGTGAGCTTCCTCCTTACTACCTTTTTACCATTACGGATGCCCTCGGGCCCAAGAAAGCTTCAGCTCCAAAAGCAATTGTCCCTGTCGAAAGAGCCCCAGTGGAAGGTACCATTGCCACAGGTGCTTCTGGCGAAGCCCTTCTTAACCTCCTTCGAAAAATCAAGGACAATAAAAAGTGGAACTTCCTTAAAGTCCAAGTCTAAGTACAAGTCCCAAGCCCCAGTGGACGCCTTTCCAATTGCCTCTGTTCCCCCTCTCATGTCTGCAGACTTATGTGAGAAAATATGAGCAAAATGTCAAGCAGAGCTTAAACGGTTCTAACAAGAGTTTCAATGCCACACTCCTCGCATTCCTCCCCTTGCAGCATTTCCCATAATATGGGCATATCCAACTGAGGGGGATACATCAAGAAGAAAAAATTTTAGAGCCCCCTCTACCAATGGTGGCTCTAGTACAAAAATGAAGAATATGGGTACAAAAGCCCAGAAGAAACGTGCCTACAAAGTTCAACCACCACCTACTACCTCTGTTCCTAAGACTTATCCTCCTCCATCTCCCCTTGAAACCATTACCCTTGATGATATCCCTGAAGTTGAGCGTGGTCCCATTGAAGGAGTTTCTACAGTACCTTCATCGCCTTCTTCGTACATGGTCATTTTATCCCACTCTTCTCCAGATCAAGGGGTATATTTTCCAACACTTAGAAATTTCTAACATGGTGAGGTATATAACACTTATGAAAATTTATTTTCTCTATAGGAGGGTGAAGTAGATAGGACTTCTCCACTCGTGAGCCCTTTCGTGGGAGGACGTTTTGGTATTTCTGAGACCGTTGCATATCATCATCATTCTCTCATAGTTAGGTTGACTTATTCCTATCGTTCTGCCTCCCAATGTATAGAGGAGGCTACCAGGAGAGTTGATGCCTCTGTGTAATTCGTTGGAGTTTACCATAAGTCTAAGGAGACTCCTTTGGCTCCTTCTAAGGAATCTTCACAGCCTATGATTCGTCTGTACGTTGTTCCAATATCTTCAAGTCCTCCTGAGGTGATAGCTCTTTTAGCTATCTTTTCCACTTGGTTGTATTGTATTCTTAGCATTTTTTTGGCTTTCAAGTTGTAGATGCTTCTAACCTAGCCACATCTCTCATTGGGTCACTTCTTTAGTTCCCTTTAGGGAGGCTTGTCATTGGGTTTACCCATTTTTCTAACATCACTGAGGTAAGCTCATCTCTTGTGCCTTTGCGTCCTTGAATGTGGTGTTTCTTATGTTTACCACTTTAATGTTATTTGTAACTTTCTCGAAGTCTGACTCCTCCCTCTCGTTCTGAGACTGCACTTATTCCTTAGGCTACCGTTGGTTATTTTTCTTACCCAGTGGTTCCTTCGGACCCTACATAGTTTGATACATCTGGAGTTGAAACAATTTCAATGGAACCTTCCCCAACCTTGGCAGTTGTGCCTTTTCACGAGGAAGGTACATCGCGAAGGGCTGAGGTTCCTTTTTCTGAAGGTTCCGCTAAAACTCAAAGAGATGTTAAATTTACTCCTGCAGTTGTAACCCCTGTCGTTGTTACTCCTGCAGTTTACCCTGAGGTATTTACTACCTTCTCCCTTTTATACCTAAGCCTGATCATTATGCCTATTAAAACGAAGGATAAGAAAGCAAAATACAACCTCTTTAATAATGAAAACACACTTGTTAAGGGTTTTTTCAAATTCTCACCTATAACGGTGACTTAACAATGAAAACCACTTGTTAAGGTTTTTCTCAAACTCCACCTATAATGGTGACATAATAATGAAAACCACTTGTTAAGATTTTTCTCAAACTCCACTTATAATGGTGACTTAACAATGAAAACACACTTGTTAAGATGTTTCTCAAACTCCACCTATAATGATGACTTAACAATGAAAATACACTTGTTAAGATTTTTCTTAAACTCCATCTATAATGGTGACTTAACAACGAAAACATATTTATTAATATGTTTCTCAAAATCCACCTATAACGGTGACTTGATAATGAAAACACACTTGTTAAGATTTTTCTCAAACTCCACCTATAACCGTGACTTGACAATGTAAATACACTTGTTAAGATTTTTCACAAACTCATTCTTCTTTATCTCATTTCAGGTTGTAAGGGAGATTGTTATTGCTAAAGAGCCAACTCAGCTTGGTCCCTCTCTCATTGCCTCTGCTAATCAAGGACCAGTCTCTTTGAAGGAAACAAGCCATAACGATTATGGTTCAACCATAGATCTGCCAGCTGATAGTGAGTCCAGTTATGAGATTCCTCTTCCCATCATGGAACCTCATGAGTTCTTCCTTATGGCCCTTTTCCAGTCTCCCTAAGTCTCTACGATTAACCTTTCCAATATTGAACAGACTGCCACTCATCACCCTCAAACCTTCACTGTTAAATGTCTTTGTTCAAACATATTGGTGATGAGCCATATGCTCTAGGGTCTAGTAGTCGTTATTTATGAGGTTATTAATACTCACACATCAAGTCTTACCAGGACCCTCATCAATTGGTACGTGGGCAACTTGACGGAGATGGGCAAGGATGGCTTCCAACTAAACTGGTTGATCATAAAGTTTTTAAAGAGAAACCAGTTGGAGAGCCAGAGGGATCTCTACAGAAAGCATGTAGAGGCCCAATGTGTTTAGGAGGCTAGGTTGGTGGAGTTGGCCCTACTATTGAAAGCATCTAATCAGGAGGTTAAAGCTACCAAAGAAACTTTGTTGAAAGCTAAGTAAAAGCGTAAGGCCTTAGTCATTGAACGGGACCAAGCCCAAACAGACTTGAGGGATCTATTACTGCCCAGAGAGCGTTCTTGGAAGCTTCTTCGGGCTTGCCTAGGGACTTATTCTGTTCTCCTGACTTTTGGTTTCTTCTAAATTGAAGTCCCTTCTTTTGTTGTGTTGTAATTTTTTTCATTTCCTCATATGTAATTCTGGGGAAATATTTCCCAATTTTGTAACCCTTTTAAGTATATGAATGAAAAAATAGAATTGTTACCATGTTATGATTTATTACAACTCTCTTATATTCATTTCAAAGATTAAGCTCTTATAATTTTCAAGCAATTTTTTTTTTCTGAACTCATGAGAAAAATCACAACAAAAGAAATAACTCATAACGAATTGCAACATAATTTTAACACAAAATAAATCTCCAACTGACGTTACTCGTTTAAACATGATAGACCTTTAACCACTTGTTATTAATCTTGAAAGTTTTATCCTCTTTCATCTTAGAGATCAAACAGTAACATAAATCGTGAGCCTCCTTTACAATGAAAGGTGCTTCCTAATTCGCAGCAAATTTAGGCAATGGAAGCCCTCAAATGTTCTTCGCCGCTGCCTTCAAAACCAAATCCCCTTCTACGAAATTTTTTTTCCTCACAAAGTTATCATATGCCCTAAAGAGTTGCTTCTTGTACATTTGGAAGTGTTGCATCCCATTATCCCTATGTTCATCTAGTGATTCCAATGTACGTGTCTACTCTGAGGAAACATGCTGCTTCGCAAGGCATATCGAGCCGAGGGAACTTCCAGCTCCACTCGTAGAATTGCTTTGGCTCTAAACACAAGAGAGAATGGCGTATACCCTATAGGTTTCCTCTTTGTCATTTGATAGGCCCTGAGAACTTATGGAATCTTATCATCCCCTGAACCTGGGAAATCTTCCATCGTCTTGGACAAGATATTGACCAAGGTCTTTTTAGTTGCTTCAGTTTGAGTGTTGCCTTTGGGATATGCCACCGTTGAGGTATAATAGATGATGGATTACTTGTCTGAGAGCGTCGTTACTTTTTTATTGATAAAAAGGGTTCCGTTATCAAAGAGGATAACCTTTTGGATCCCAAATTGATTATGTACTCTCTAATGAAGTTGGACACCACACTTGTTGTTGCTCTCTTCAGTGATATTGCCTCAGACACTTTGTAAAGCACTCTGTTGCCACTAGTATATAGATCTTTCCTCTCAAAAATGGATGTATTTCCCCTACCAGGTTAAGCGCTTAAGTGTGGAATGGGTAAGGAGTGGCCAAATAGTGTAAGTCCATCGAGGGAGCATGGATAATGTTCCCATGCAGTTGGTACGCCTTGCACTTTTGAACAAACTCAGCAGAATCTTTCTCCATGGTTGGAAAATAATAACCCAAGGTCAATAATTGGTCATATAACTTTTCCCCTCCAATGTGAGTTGGTTCGTGAGCTTGTTTCAAGACTTATGTTACCTCCTCCTTTGTGATACATCTTAACGCACTACACCAAAATGATAAAATTTTCACCTTTCAGTCGGCCACCCTTGTCAAGGTCATTGACCGTGATAAAAAAACACGCATTTTATGTCACGGTCATTGACCTTGACACAACCGTGACAACGAATTATCACGGTCATTGATCGTGACAAGTCCGTGACTAATAAAGGGTCACGGATTTATCACGGCCAATGGCCGTGACAATTTTTTAAAAAGGGTCACAGTTTTGTCACGGTTTATAACCGTGACAAACGTGTCACGGTCATTGACCGCGACACGACCGTGACACAAAACGCGAGTTTTATGTCAAGGTCAATGACCGTGACACGACCGTGATAAAAAAAGTTATCTCGCCTCGAAATGTCACGGTCATTGACCTTGATAAGTTGGATTTGTCAAGGTCAATGACCTTGACAATTCGGCAGATTTGGTGTAGTGACGATCTGTTAAAGTACCCTCTGCGATAGATATGTTCCTCTTAAGTGTAGAACCGTGGGGCCCTTTACTTGATTCCTATCGTGTCAATTTTCTTCGTAGGAACAAATTCATCCTTAATAAGATCAATGTAAGGTTGCCTCCAATCCGTCTGAGTTTCAACAAAGTGACATTCAGTTGCATGAAAGAAAGTTGGCATTTATCACACCCTCTTGTAACTCTATTGCGTCCTACTTTATCGTTGGCTAGAATTATCCATCTCTCTGGATTCTTCTTTACAGAGGGATCTCAGTTGTTTCACAGTGTTCGTTTTGTGTCTTCTTTAACTTTCGCTCTACTTCCTATGGCCCGATGCACCTTGATAGCCATCCTCCCATGAAATTAAAGTAAAGACTTCCTTGGCTTGTAAAATACTATGCTATCTCTCTGAGTTCCATCTCGCCTTCTCCAGACTCCAATTGCTTCCTAATCTCGCCTCTCCAATCTGAATCATCTTCCATTATCAAGATCATTTGTACCATTGAGTGAGATATTCTTCGTTGTATCACCACCTTTGTTGTGTCAATCTTCATGGACACTTTCTGAGTAATGGTGGCATAATTATCAGTATGCCTGTTAATCGTCCTAGGATGCCTCCTTATCTTGACCTGATGGAACTGGTTGATCAGTCGTTGGATGATTGTTTTATAGGGTGCCAAACCGAGGTGCTTTAACGCATATTCCCCATTCACTTGCTGAAACACCAAGTTTGAATCACCTTTTATGCACAGTTAATGAATGCCCCTATGAAGGGCCTCTAGCAACCCCAACACTAATGCCTCATATTCTGCTTCATTGTTAGAGCAAGGGAAATCTAACTTATAGGAAAGGTAAATTTATTCCTTTCTTTTTAAAAGAATAACCTCTGTTCCCCCTTCTTTTCTGTCACAGATCCATCAAACTGCATAGTCCATTCTTCAAGATTTGCATCTAAAAAGTTGGCCTACAAATTATCTCCAGGAATGCTCTCTCGGGGTGGCTCAAGTATTCCAGATGGAAAGATTGCCAATAAATTTTCATATGTCAGGCTCTTGATCGCACGAGGGACCACACACCTCAAGTCATATTTTAAAAGGATGAGGAACCACCTAGCTTCTCTTCCAATCAAAATAGTTCTTTCCAATAAAAACTTAATAGGATCACATCTTGACATAATATGAATTGTGAAAGACAACATAATGTCTGAGTTTTTATTGTATAAATACAAAGGCTAAGCAATGTATCTTTATACTATTATACCTTGCCTCTGGTCTATTTATGATCCTGCTCAGATAGTAGATTAATCATTCCTTCCTATCAACTTTCTGTGCTAAGAGAGCTCTGATAGATCCGGTACTAGACGTAAGGTAGAGCTGCAACGGTATCCCTGCCTTTGGAGGAATCATCATTTGTGGAGAAGTGAACAGGTTCTTCAACTTGATGAGAGATTCTTAGTGATCTTCCTACCATTTCAACTTTGTCCCTTTTTATAGTAGCTCTATCAGTGGATGAGTTATTTCGGCTAGCCCTAGCACAAATATCCTGAGGTAGGAGACTTTACCGAGGAAACTCTTGAGTTCCTTCACTGTTCTTAGAAATAGCATCTCTAGGATCACCCATTATTTATCTTGGTCCATCTGCACCCCCTGTCGATTCACTATGAAGCCTAAAAACTTCCCGTTTGTAACTCTGAAGGCAAATTCCAGTGGATTCATCTTTAACTTGTACTTTCTGCACCGAATGAACACTTTCCTCAAATCATCTAGATGGGACTCTTCCTTCTTAGATTTCATGACAAGATTATCCACATAAAATTCTAAAAATCATTGAAAGAAGACATGGAAAATGGACATCATCTTTCTTTGATATGTCGCTCAAATATTCTTCAACCCAAAAGGTATTACTTTGTACATAAAATTGCCTAACAGTGTTTTGAATGTTGTTTTCTTTGCGTCTGTTGGATCAATCTTGATTTGGTTGTATCCCACATACCTATCCATGAAGCTGTACATTTCCTTCTCAGCAGTTACATCGATCAAGCTATCAATGGAGGGCAAAGGGAACTCATCCTTTGAGCAAGCTCTATTCAAGTCCCCTTTGGGAAAGCTCTATTCAAGTCCCTGAAGTCCACGTAGATACTTATTTAGTTCTTGTCCTTCTTTCCCACTGGGATAATGCTTGACAACCAAAGTGGGTGTTGTATCGATTTGATGAACCCTACTGCTAGCAAGCGCTAAACATCCTCCTTAATTTTTTAATTCAGCTCAAGCTTATAAGTTTGTGTGGCCTGCTTTATCGGGATGGCCGAAGGCATAACGTTAAGCTTGTGGTGACTTACTTATTCATCTAACCCATCCATCTCTGTATACTTCCACGTAAAGACGTCTCTATATTCTCGAATCAGCTCAATCAAGGCCCTTTTTTCCCCACGCTCAGATCCTTCGAAATGAAGATGGGCCTTGGATCTTCCCCTTCTTCAGCCAGATTATACTACTCTAACTTATGCATTTGTGGATTTGGGCGGTCCATCATGTAGTCTGGCTCTTCTTCTACTTCCTCCATAAACTCTTATACGCTTAAGTTGTCTATGACCGTGCATTTCCCTACTAGTCTATTAAAAAACATTCATACAATGGGCCAATCTTTTCGCCAGCCCCTGTAACAACTCCTTTGAGCCGCAACTCACACCTTTAAAGGTGATATATCACCTTTCCATCCTTCTTTATCACTTTCTTGCATTGCCTATTGGCCGTCACAACTTCTTTTTATTTTTTGTCTCTTGAAGCTTCTACCAACCCGTGTCCCAAAAACCTGCTTAACATGTTCTTTCGTTGGACCTAAGCCTCATCCCATCTTCTTGTTATTTAAAAAAATTATGAGGTTCGGATCAACATGATTGACCTCCTCAGCTACTTATCCCCTTCCTGCTCCTTCATTACTTTGACCATTCATAAGCCTCATCCTTTCTCTTATATAGGGAACTCTGGTTCCCTCTATTCTTCTCGTTGGGACTCTTGTGTCCTATTTTAGCTCTGTGTAGTTATCTTCATCCATCAAGTGAGCCTCTTCGATTGCAAAAGGATTCTTCGTTACATGTTTAACGATCTCAGTACCCTTCAGATTTTTCTTAGCATATTAGTGAAATTTCGAAGTGACTAAATTGTGATTGTAAATCCACACCCTTCCTATTAGAAAGTGGTAAGAAGTAACACTCTCAATCACATGAAACTTTATGTGTGAAGTGATATTCCCCATTACAATACCTATATTCACATACCCAATCAACTTGGAGGACTGGTTATCATAATTAGAGATCACCAAAGGCATTGGTATCAATCTTACCTGAGAGATATTGGATGCGTGGAATGAGATAATGGGCATGATGTTTATGGATGCTCCCCCATCAATTAAAGCTCGCGTAAAACTTACCCCATTGATACTTGCTGTCACATACAAATGCATGTTGTGTGGGAACCTTTCAGCTCCATCGGCGTCACTAAAAGTCACTTCGGACAGGAACTTCCTTACCAATCTAGCCATGGGCCCCCTCTATATCAGCGGTGGAACTTCATTCTTTCGTGCAACATTGAAAATGGCTTGTGTCATCTCTAATCTGCTTTCCTTTGGCAACCCCATATGATCGAAGAACCATGAGAATTTAGGCGACTGTGATATGGTATGGTATTCCAGCCCTTGGTTTATTTATTCGTTATCAAGATTAAACACATCATCCACATATCTGGCACTATCTTCATCGTAGGCTATCACCACGTTAGCAATTCCTCTCATGCAGTCTTCTAACGCCTGCTCAAACTCTTCTTGATCTAGTACTAGTTCCCTTGCCTCCCATTCAACTTTTTCATCATAAGTAACTACCAGGTTAACTGCATGTGTTAGTAGTGGGTTGTTGTTAACATTTTCTTGAGGGCTCTGCAAAGTCTCTGCCTTCATGTATTTGCTTATAATCCTCCTCAATGTAAAATAGGCCTCCATTGGATGACCAATCTTTCGATGGATCTGGAAATATTTTATATTGGATCTTACTTCTACATTTGGCTCCGTTGTTGGAGTATCCTTAGGATCATAAACTGTCCCTCCTTGCACCATTGCATTGTAACAATTAACAGACTCTTCAACGGTATAAGGCAATGGTGGTGGATCCTCTCTATCTCTATTGAACTTCCTTTTGTTATGTTTCTTTGGCTGCTTGGCCCCCTCTCCCCCATCGACGTACCTCACTCGTGATGGTTGGCCACGTCTCACAACGAGTTGCATTGGCTGCCTGAATATCATAGGCATCATGATCAAGTTTGGTCATACAACCCACGAGATGTTTTTAGTTGCTTTCAAAAGTGCAACAAATCTTCCTTTGTATGTTTCATTGATGAGGTGACAAATTTATTTCGGAAGCAAACCTTCATCACAAATCTGAAGTAGTTTGGAATCCTTAGCCTCCTCCCTCACATAAAGGGTACTTTCTCTGAATCTTCGAATGTATTCCACCACCTCCTCCCCCGACCGTTACTTCTCCCTGTCTAGTTAGGTCAACGTAAATTCATCATCTGCTAGAAAAAACTTCTGGACAAAGAGAACATGCATCTCCTCCCATGTTAAGACATTCTTCAGTGCCAAATGAAAGTACTAGGTATATGTCTTATCAGTGAGGGATTAAAAAAATTCCTCAACCTCTACTTCTTATTGTTGCAATGGGACCCCAAGTGCTCGATGAATCGTTTAATATGCTCTTTCGAGTTTCCTCCCTTTCCTGTGTACTTCTCAAAGATAGGAGGAATGTAGTCCTTTGGGTAAGGTTCCTCATTGTACTTCTCTGGATAGGGAGTACAAAAATCATTGTACACCGATGCTACGTCGCTGGCTGACTGCGAGGAAGCTGCTATCATCTTTAACATTCATTTCTGCATCTTCTTCCTCATTTCATTTAAGGCTGATGTTTGAGTTTTCTCAGCCATTAGAGAAATGGGATAAGGGACCACAGGTGTAATACTTTCCACACCTGGCGTACCCACTATTGGGACAGTGGTAGGTACAGTGTTAATGGGGGCAGGTCCCATTAGAGTTGTGCTCGATGGGGCTATTGGATCCGCCATAAGTGTTACGAAAGAGTTACGATCAAATCCCCCTCCAAAAGTTGTTACAGCAACAGTAGTTTGCAAGAACTCAAAGAATTTGCCCATGAGAAGGGTTATCTCTGCCTGTTCCATCATGGCACTAGTAGAAGCCTGTGTCACCACTAGGATTTTCACTGTCGTTTGAACTTAGGGAACCTCCATTCGAGGAACCCCATCCCTGGTAGCCTCAAGCTCCCTCGCCGCTTGTTCCTCATTACACTAGATAGCATCAAAGTCGCCATACTTCTAAAAGAATACCTTCCAAATAGAGTCGCCAATTGTAAGAGGGTAACTCTCATAAAGCCTGGGAGTATAGTAATACCATTAGAAGTGTAACCCATATAGGTATGGTAATAAACGATGACCCGAGTACTTTTTAACAAACACAAATGAACACAAAATATTATATATAATTAACATTCAGATTGAACTCACAATTCTCTTATGTATAACTCAAATAATAATAAAGGAAACTCAGAAGTAACTCATTCAAAGGTAGAGAGAAGTAAGCACCCTAGATACACCTTGGCAGGAAGCTAACACACCAACAACCTCTGATATATCTATGGTTAGCTATTAAAATATTCACAATAAATAACAATGGTGGGTGAGTAAACACTCTCTGATTTGCAATAACTTCTCTTAAAATCTCTCTCTCTAGCAATAAACTCTCTAGAAAGAACTCTCTCCAGTATTAAATGCCTGGTGGATTATCACACCTTACGTCATAATCATTAAATGACAGGACATGCCTTTGGCGCCTATATTCTGTGCATCAGAGGACTTTCACAACAGAGGTGGCTCACCAAACCGTCTGACAGCCCCAATATCACAGTGGTTTACTCAAGTTCGAATTAGACAGCGGGAAGGTGGCTAGTCAGGCCACCTAATATATGTAACATTTAGTAGAGGACTGTTCGACTCAAAACTCAACATACGATGGAACTCAATGTTACTCTGTACAAGATTCCACGGTGAAATATCTCTCGATGTTTTACCAGGTGTATCCAAAATAGTCATGACAAGCCTTAACGCTGCCTCACTTCTCAATCCTCCAAATCAAGTCCCTCTGAAGTTCGCACGACGAGGTCATTTGATAGAGCATGTGAGCTCTCCCAGTCCCTTTTAGGCCTAGTCTCTTGTGAGTACCATTTGACCTCACACTCAATACTACAATCGTTATAGCATTATAATCAATATATGTAAAAAAAATACAATTTTACTAAGTAAGAACGGAAGATAAAGAAAAGATCTCTCAGTAAGTTTACTTGCTGAGATGCCTCGTTGTTTTCATGTTGCTTCCTTATCTTGAGTCTCTTATATTAATTGGGGAAGATTTCTCTAATTCGGAGATTACCTTCAAGCAATCGAGGTCACGTAATAGTTCAGACGCTTTGAATGAGGCACAATCAACTTGGGAGACAATGTTGACACAACAAGCTTTCAGATTGCTATGATGATCTTGTAGTGAGGATGCATTGCAAGGCAAAGATATAAAAATATCTTAAACAAGGCATGACTACCAAGACACTATCTCTGTAGTGATAGAAAACGTCGCTTTGACGAAGGTGTCACTACATACCTTAGCAGCCTTTATGAAATGCAACTTTTAAGGTTTTCACACATTGTTTTATTGTAGTTCATATAGAAATCTAAAGATCCATATCAACACAAACACAAAAAAAAATATTTTCTATATAGAGAACATGTGTGAGTAAAATGTGTACAAGTCTTTATGTTCATTTACCTTCCTAATATTGGTATAAAGAGGATACGCATGAAGGTGGGGATGTTCATTGAACGATTTGCATGATGCTTTGAGAGATAACCTTAAGAAAAAGATTCAAAGTATATTACAATCTAGTAGTATTGGGGTACATTAGTGAAATGCATACTCTTACAATCTCCCCCTTTATCTATTCCATTATAAAATATACAAAAATTAAGATTACAAAAATTATAGGTTATTCTAGAAACTTATGATAAATAGACACATTCTCGGCCAAAGGCAATGATATCCCAGTACTATTAATCCTTCAATTTGATAGCAGAATTCCCAGAAAGTCTTCCACCTTCTAATCTATTATTCAATTTAATACGTGACACACACACACACATGTAGCAATATAATGGACATTTAATAGAAAATGTGTTATGAATAGAATATGGAAGTAATTCACCATTCTAAGGTGTATACAGATTCTAGAAATGATAATATCTTAATGTAATAAGACATACTGAGATATATACTACATTTATTGGATATATACGCCTTGTTTATTTAGTTTATCATGAAATAAATAAAGATATGTTCTTAATTATAACTCCCCCATTAATCTAATATGTTTTCCCTCTTTTGTCATGGAATTGATAACGGTAAAGAAATATTATATTAAATAAGTGTGCTAAGAATGATCATATGGTGAGTTATTTCAATCAATATTAAATAAAGATAGAATATGCAATTCAAGGAATCTAGTCCATATTTAACTAATAGAGATAATAAAATAACATAATCTAAATAGAGAATGTAACACTAATATGAGTCAAAGTGCACCAAAAAATAGATAAAAGGAAGCATGTGTGCAAGTCAACAGGTATAAAACATAATAAGCCTATATAATCCATAGTGTTCCAAATGAAAACACATAACATATAATGGGCTAAGTATCTCAAAGATATAATCATGATAAGAAAAGGACACAGACAAAACCCATAATATATGCAAAATGACATAAAAATGTCACAAATGTCTAAAGATAGATTTAAAAAATTGTACTCCCACCTATTGAGTACCTATCATAAAATCCAAAAGTGGCATCACAAAGTCACCAAAACAATGACAGGCAATTGTTTAAACAAACAAAACAACTCAACAAAGTCTAAACAAAAGAAGTCCGAACAACCCAAACACCAAAAATTATCACCACTATCTTCCTCTTCATCTTTATTTGTGTCCTCATGATATCGATAGAGAACACAAACTTTAAACTAAAGTTCAATAATGTGGCACCGCATGCCATCTATTTGATGAAAAAGAAGTCTGACCTTCCTAGAATGAGGTAAGCTGCGAGGCAATCACTGGGCATAATAAATCATCGACACCAGTAATTATCTGAGTGTTTTGAACATTGGTTACATGGGTACTAAACGAATGTGAGGCACGTTAAGTCCTATGCCAAGGATAAGAAGTTCTACCACCAAGTCCTTGGGTGAGAACATATTCCACTTTGTCTATAGCAAGGGGGTGGAAGTGCGATATGCTGAATCTTCATCCCATCAAGAATTGTGGCATGGGTAATCATCTTACCAGCCTTTTCCATTTTCTCGCATGAAAAGATATGGACATTTAGCAAGCGCTAAATAAGACATCCATAATACAGAGCGGGACGGTTACCCTTATCGGAGCTTGTAATGCCCTCAATCATCGGATCAAACATTAAATGCCCTATGTCCACAGTGACACCAATTACCATGGCATATAGGAATTAACAAGTAAAGGTAGGGATGGTACGATGATGTGAGTTCGGGTAATGTTAACAGAGAAGATGGTAGGTGAAGATTATAAAAATTAGTAAGACTGCTTTGGGGCACAACACATAGAGGGTCCTAGGTAATTTCTCCTCCGGTGATCACGATGACCACTTCAGCCATGTTAGGAGTAGTAATGGGTGCATATGGTTAGGTAGGGTTGATAACAGTAGGTAAACGATATATCTCCCTGATTTAAAATAGAGTGATGATAATGGATATACCACCGACAACCCATGTAAAGCTGGACACATAAATCACAGCAGTGGTGTAAAATTCTCCAACGAGATTAACATATACATATTTTTTGTCAACAACGTAATTACTCAGCCATGTCTTTTTTCGAAAATTCTTGCCCCGATAACAAAACCATAGCAAAGAGAATTCAAGTCAATCGTGCGCTCGTAGCTAACAACACGGAGTTAAAAATTCTCAAACTAGGAAAAATCAGATGGATTAGAATATCTGGGTAGTTATGTTTCCCTAGAATTTGATGAACTTGCCCCAAACCTCTATCTCCTGGAAATACCATGCATGGTCTGAAAAGAAAGGAATCCTATTCTTAAATACCAAAAGAAATACTCAAATCATCTGATAAGAGTTAAATTCGTGAAGTTCAACTCACATAAACATGACATAATATACAATAAACCCTAACAGAGTTGAAAAGATGTTTAAGCAGCAATTTAAATAATTAAATGCAGAATTAAAATCAGGAACGAAATTACCCAATTTTTGGAGCAAATAAATTTGGGCAGAAAAGTATAAGAATTCCGGAACTGGACAGTCAAGAACACGGCTGAGTCGCGGACTAGGTCGCTCTCTTTAAGGTGTTTCGCGGCTCTGCCTCCAATTTGTGCCAACAGTGTACAGTGCCGTCACCCCCAGGATAAAACAGCCTCCAAAATTAAATTACGGATTGACAAAGCACAAGTATGAATCCGGTCTGAATACACCCAATCTGTATTAACTGCTCGATTCTATAATTAATCTGTACACGAATGAGATTAATTATTCTGGAAAAAGTATTCTGGGAGAAGGAAATTTTTTCAGAACTGTAGAGAAAAATTATGTGTTGAACGTAGATAACTGTGTATCAAAAACGGAGTCTACCACCTCTTTTATGGGGCAAAAAGAAAAGAGACGTTGGTAAACAACGTGGAGAAAAATCTGGAAATAGTGGGCAACTCGGTTGAATAAATCAACACGGAATAAAACACGTTTTAATTTTTCGGATTTAATTACCGTTAAAAAATAATTTTTAAAGCCCAAAAACCAGTTATGTATTTGTCCTAAAAATTAATTCTTAATGAGCCCAAGCCGAGGACCCAGGACACGGGCACGGGCCGGGCCGGACGGACGGCGGCGGCGGCGCGCGCGCGCGTGTGTGACTTGGCCCATTGGGTCTGCCCCACATACCCACAAAAACTTGAATGCCCAAAGGGCTGAACCTTTGTTCCCAAAAAATTGTAAATATACACAACACATATTTTCTTTCCCACCGATGTGGGACACTGCCTTAAAGGCTTTTCAAAGTTTTACAAACAGCTAACAACAGCTGTTAGCTGTTAACAGCTGTGCTCCAACAATCCCCCACTTGCTAAATTTAAAAACATTTTATCGAGCAATAATTCATAAAATTGTGCATAAGCAAAGGTGTCTTTCGACTTGAACCTTTACGTAGTAAAGATGATTCAGAATATACTAGAGTAACCGTAGTTTTGAACTCTATCTCTGACAACATCCCACACACAACCCTACTTGGGTGTAAGTCTAATAGCTAGCACGTTACGGCCATGTGCTTCTATCCCAGTATAGTGAACGCTTTAGGAATTTGTCCAAAATATCCATAGGAAGCGGCCACACTTCCACATTCACATAGGTGAGTCTATCAAGAATACTCCTGTAGCTAAGTACCCCACTCAAAATAGAGCTATAGATCTCATTAAGAGTTATCATAACTCATCCTTAACTCGCTTCAGGATATCATGCTCCATAGGGATGGACTCGGAGTAAAACCCCGTTCTATATTAATTAATAATCGCATGATTCAACCCATATCACTTGTGACTTGTTATTACCCTTTGAACATATTTCTTGGGATCTCTAGTCTATATGTTGGGTTACCATCACAAATGACTCATTTATCCAAGGGCTTTAGTCCCATCCCTTTCGTGGTGTTCCGCACCTTCTCCCTAGCTAGTCCTTTCGTCAAAGGATCAGCTAAGTTCTGTTCAGACCGTATATGATCCACCCTCACAGCACCCGTAGAGATAAATTCTCTAACAGTACTGTGCTTACGACGTATTTGTCGTTTCTTACCGTTATAATAACGGTTCTCAACTTTTGCAATAGCCGCGGTACTATCACAATGAATCAAAACGGCTGGAATCAGTCTTTCCCATAATGGGATATCTGACAGGAGGTTTCTTAACCAACCTGCCTCTTCACTAGCAGCAGCTAGCGCTATCATCTCAGACTCCATAGTGGATTGAGCCAAAATAGTTTGTTTCTTAGATTTCCAAGAAACTGCACCACCAGCGATGCTAAATATATATCCACTAGTAGCCTTAGAATCATCAGATAGGGTGTTCCAATCAGCATCACTAAATCCTTCAAGGACAGCGGGATGCTTATTATAGTATAATCCGAGGTTCATCGTCCTTTTAAGGTACCGCATGACCCTCTCAATAGCATCCCAATGCTCCATACTAGGTCTACTAGTAAATCTACATAGTACTCCCACAGCATAAGCTATATCAGGTCTAATACAATCTGTAGCATAACGTAAGCTACCAATAATGCTTGCATAAGCATTTTGGTTTACACTGTCGCCAGTGTTCTTAAATAACTTTACACTAGGGTCAAATGGAGTACTAGCAGGTTTACAGTCAAAGTAATTATATTTCTTTAGAACTTTCTCAATGTAGTGAGATTGATCCAAAGAAATTCCCTTTTCTGACCTAGTAATATTAATTCCTAATATTACACTAGCTTCACCCAAATCCTTCATATCAAAGTTGGCACATAATAATGATTTAACATTTTCTACGGCATGAATATTAGAACCAAATATAAGCAAGTCATCAACATAAAGACATATGATAGTGCAAATGTTCTCAACATATTTATAATAATTGCATTTGTCACTTTCATTAATTTTAAACCCATTAGAGATGACTAAGCTATCAAATTTATCATGCCATTGTTTAGGTGCCTGTTTGAGTCCATAAAGAGATTTATCTAATTTACATACTTTATTTTCTTGACCGTGTACAATAAAACCTTCAGGTTGATCCATATAAATCTCTTCTTCTAATTCTCCATTTAAAAATGCAGTTTTAACATCCATTTGGTGTACAATTAAATCATTTAAGGCAGCTATAGCAAATAGTACACGTATAGACGTTATTCTAGTCACGGGTGAAAATGTATCAAAAAAGTCTACATTTTCTCTTTGTCTAAAACCTTTAGCAACAAGACGTGCCTTATATTTTTCAACAGTGCCATCAGGTTTTAATTTCTTTTTAAGAATCCATTTACACCCAATAGTTTTACATCCAGGAGGAAGGTCCACTAAATGCCAAGTTTTATTTGTTTCCAAAGAATCCATTTCATCATTAATAGCCTCTTGCCATAAATCGGCATCTAAAGAAGATAAGGCTTCTTGAATAGTGTTAGGATCCTCCTCTAAAGTGTAAGCATAAAAGTCGGGACCAAAATCTTTTTCTACACGAGCCCTTTTACTTTTTCGAATTTCTAAAATGGATTCATTATTTTCTTTATTTTTATTTAAAGAAATATTAGTGGATGACTCGCCCCCACTATTCCTCAATTTAAAAGGAAATTTATCTTCATAAAAATCGGCGTCATTTGATTCAATAATTACTTGATTTTTCAAGTCATAAAATCGGTATGCTTTGCTATTAATAGCATAGCCTATAAAAACGCACTCATATGCTCTACTTGCCAATTTAGACCTTTTAGGGTCGGGTATAAGTACATAGGCTAAGCACCCCCACGTTCTAAAGTATGACACGTTGGGCTTAATATTTTTCCAAATTTCATAAGGAGATATTTTCATTTTAGTCTTAGGAATTCTATTAAGCACGTGACACACAGTCAAAATAATTTCACCCCACCAATGTGAGGCAGCCCCGGAATTTAATAAAATAGCAACAACTAATTCAGTTAATGTCCTATTTTTTCTTTCGGCTTTACCGTTCATTTCGGGCGAATAAGGGGCAGTTTTTTCGTGAATAATACCGTGGGTTCTATAAAATTCAATAAATGGTCCGGAATCATATTCGGTGCCTCTATCACTACGTAACCTTTTTATTTTTCGATTAAATTGATTTTCAATTTCATTAAGGAAAATTTTAAACATGTCAAACGCTTCACTTTTATTTTTCATTAAATACACAAATGAATAATCGGAACAATCATCAATAAAAGTTATAAAGTAACGTTTGCCATTTCTAGTTGTGACACCATCCAATTCACAAATATCCGAATGAATTAAATCAAGTGGTTCAGATTCTCTAAAAAACAGATTTATGTGGTGCCTTAGTGATTTTTTCTTGACTACACCATTCACATTTTTCAAAATCATTTAATGATAATTCGGGAATTAATCCTAAAGTGCTCATATTTTTAACAAGTCGTTTATTAACATGACAAAGCCTAGCATGCCAAATATTAAATGAACAAGGAATATAAGCAGAAGGAGAAATTTTATTCATTGCATCAACATTCAATTTAAACATCCCATCAGTGGCATAACCCTTGCCTACAAAAATTCCATTTTTGGTCAAAGTAAATAAATCAGCAACAATAGTTTGAGGAAAGCCAGCTTTGTTGAGAAGATAGCCCGAAACCAAATTTTTCCTTATCTCGGGAGTGTGAAGAACATCTTTGAGGATAACAGTCTTTCCCGAAGTAAATTTCAATTCCACATTTCCAGTACCAGCAACCTCAGTGGAATGAGAATCACCCAACAATACCTTCTTATCTGCAGTCTCAGAATAAGTCTTAAACAGACTACGGTCATAACAGATATGGCAGGAAGCGCCAGTATCCAACCACCACCCTTCGGCACCGCTAACCATGTTGATTTCTGAAATCATAGCACATAGGTCCTCTTCGGTCAAATTCGCTTGTGCTTGTGGCACATTGTGACATTTGCGAGCCATATGGCCAGGCTTGCCACACTTGAAACAGAGAAACTGTCCCGAGTTGCTAGACTGTCCATTTCCAGGGTTCTTATACTTATTCTGAGTCTGAGTCTGATTTTTAAAATTCTGGTTGTGGCTTTTTTTCTGATTTTTCATATTTTTTCCGTTTGCCTTTAAAACAACTGGAGTGTGGTTCTTTTTCTGATTTTTGTTGTTAGACACAACAAGAATTTCATCTTTATAGTCCTGTTTTCGGGATTCCTCCTCAATTCTCAATTTAGTAATTAATGACTCTAGTGAGAATTCTTTAGACTTATGCCTCAAAATACTTTTAAACTCTTTGAACAGTGGAGGCAATTTATCAATAATTACAGCCACCTGAAATTTCTCATCTAAAGTCATGCCCTCGTAAATAATTTAATGGGCAATCATTTGAAAATCATGGGTTTGAGCAACAACAGATTTGTCATCCGTCATTTGAAATTTCAAATAACGGCTGACGGCATATTTTTTAGCACCCGCCTCCTCCGTGTCATATTTTTTAAAAAGTGCGTCCCAAACATCTTTCGCAGTTTTATAATTGGCATAATAGTCATAAAGTTCGTCACTTAGAGCATTCAGAATATAGTTCTTGCACAAAAAATTATTTTCCTCCCAATTTCTAATTGTTTTGCTTTCCTCAACGGTAGGTGGATTATTTACTACGGGGTTGTCAAATTGAACACATGATGCGACTTTTTTCGTAGTTAAATAAAATAGCAATTTTTTGCTCCAACGTTTAAAATGGGTTCCTTCATATTTGAAAGGCTTATTTAGGTTACTGGAGTTAATTTCGTCCATGGCAGAATACGAAACACCTTAAAATTGTTGTAGCAGCAATTTAAATAATTAAATGCAGAATTAAAATCAGGAACGAAATTACCCAATTTTTGGAGCAAATAAATCTGGGCAGAAAAGTATAAGAATTTCGGAACTGGACAGTCAAGAACACGGCTGAGTCGCGGAGTAGGTCGCTCTCTTTAAGGTGTTTCAGGGCTCTGCCTCCAATTTGTGCCGACAGTGTACAGCCCCGTCACCCCCAGGATAAAACAGCCTCCAAAATTAAATTACGGATTGATAAAGCACAAGTATGAATCCGGTCTGAATACACCCAGTCTGTATTAACTGCTCGATTCTATAATTAATCTGTACACGAATGAGATTAATTATTCTAGAAAAAGTATTCTGGGAGAAGGAAATTTTTTCAGAACTGTAGAGAAAAATTCTGTGTTGAACGTAGATAACTGTGTATCAAAAACGGAGGCTACCACCTCTTTTATGGGGCAAAAAGAAAAGAGACATTGGTAAACAACGTGGAGAAAAATCTGGAAATAGTGGGCAACTCGGTTGAATAAATCAACACGGAATAAAACACGTTTTAATTTTTCGGATTTAATTACCGTTAAAAAATAATTTTTAAAGCCCAAAAACCAGTTATGTATTTGTCCAAAAAATTAATTCTTAATGAGCCCAAGCCCAGGACCCAGGACACGGGCACGGGCCGGGCCGGACGGACGGCGGCGGCGGCGCGCGAACGCGTGTGTGACTTGGCCCATTGGGTCTGCCCGACATACCCACAAAAACTTGAATGCCCAAAGGGCTGAACCTTTATTCCCAAAAAATTGTAAATATACACAACACATATTTTCTTTCCCACCGATGCTGCCTTAAAGGCTTTTCAAAGTTTTGCAAACAGCTAACAACAGTTGTTAGCTGTTAACAGCTGTGCTCCAACAAAAAGTAACTCTAAAAGGACAAACATTCTCTACCCATAAAAGAATGTCACACATTCCAAATCTAGAAACAAATTGTAAGAAAAACTTACCAAACGTTATCTAGAAAGGGAATAGAGGAGAATCATCCACAAAAGCTTCAAAAATATCCAAAAATGAGGTAGGAATGGTTGAGTTTCAACGTAGAGAGAGAAAAGTGTATTTGCAAAAGTGATACAAAAAGGATCTGGGTGAACTTTAAAATGCACTGACACCTTATCGCTGGTCATGACCTTCCTTGGACCGACGACTGAAGATGATGCGTCGAAACACCCTTCACTGATTGCACGTTTGGCCATAGAATTTGAACTCTCTTAAATGAGTGTTTGACTTAGAGGAATAACTCACAAGATTTGAAGTGATTAGTCTCAAATGATCCACTTTCTAAAATGACTTGGACAAATAAGATTTGAAACATTTTCTTTTATGATTGTCATAGTCAAGGTATAAATGGTTATTCCAAATACTCTAAAGGAGGGTAAACTAGCTAGTGATAAAATTGTAGCAAATTTTTTAGAAGAGCACATATGAAATAACATGAGTGAGATAAAAAGTGTACAAATATGAGCATTTGTCCGTTAAAATCAAAACAAATATCAAAAGAGAAGTTTTGCTTTAGAATTTCAAACTTTAAACGATTATTATTGAAAAATAAAATCTTCAACTAACACTTTTCTCGTCCTCAATAAGAGATTTATGGTTAAAACCTTTTTTTGACATGCTTAAGATAATTCAATTTTATTATGGAGAAAACTATTTGAAACATCGCTTTCAACTAAATTTTGCTTGTGGTGGCTTTCACACATTCATTACTAGATGGAATACTATTTGTAATTTTCAAAGGTAGTATTGTCCAACAAAGTTGTAGCCCTAACCACATCATCTCTCATGATTATGAAATATATATATCATTTTTAACTCCAACCAGGAATATACAAGTCTCACACATACAAAGGCAAAAATGACACTCTTTTTCGATTCACATACATTTGAAAATTCCTTAAAGAATTAGTTAAAAGTTTTTTTGTTCTTTAGTTCATAAAAAAATGCTTAAAATAGTCTTGTTTAAGTGAGACAAGTTATGACATATGCTTATATTAAATCAAGATCGAAAAATCATAGAATTCCAAAGCTTTTAAATTATAATTGTATAGTTCATAGTCATAAACACAACCAAGATACAATCATTAAGTGAAAATAAGTTACATATATTATTCTTGGAATTTTATCAAGGTGACCTATAAACGTATAATCATAAAACGTATTTAGAAATAAATTGTGCAAATAAAGCATTAAAACAGTAGAATGAGGTAAGGAACAAGATAAGCATTAAAAGAAGTCCTAAGCTCATAATGAAACCTCATAACAAGAAGAATATGAAGGGATCAATAAGTGATATTGTTTAATTTGTAATCTACCAAATGTAAGCGATCCTTCTTAATCCATATTTGTCTAACATGTGGCAAACTGTGAGTAGGCTGAATCTTGCGCGTATTTGTAATTATTTTGCCGCCCCTTTTTTCTGAACATGTCTAGAATGTTCATGTTATTTTACCAATGTTTTATACCTAGAAAAACTATAATTCTCCCTAGAATTATGAAAGTGCAAGGTTTGATTTAAGCAAATAACAAATTCTCTCAAATGTTTGTTCTTATCACAATGATCACATTTATAAACCTTGGGATGAGGCATAAGAGGAGATGTCTTGGGAGAAACCTCATCAAATGTTGAAAACTTTTCAACATAAAAAAATCCTTATGATGACCTTTTTTGTAGCAATAGAAACAAATGAATTCCTTTTGGGGTCTCTTATGATTAAGTATGTGATTTTTGTTAGCACAAATAGGAGAGACAATACTCTTCCCTTCAAGTGATTGACAACTTATTTCCTTTATATTAAGATATTTTGGAAACACATTTAATGGATGTTATCTCATTTGATGATAGAAGTTTGATAAAAAGTGTCTCCCTTCTAGTAATGTCTAGTTTAATAGAATCCATATCTTTTTTAATATGTTCAATATTTTTTAAAAGATTGACATCGGATTCTTTTCAAATTTGATATTCCATTTTCAAATTGTCCAATGAAATAGTAAAATCATCTCTCTCTCTCTCTCTCTCTCTCTCTCTCTCTCTCTCTCTCTCTCTCTCTCTCTCTCTCTCTCTCTCTCTCCCTATATATATATATCTTTTATTAAATTGGACAAACATTAATCCTCTTCTTGAGAGGCCTCCTTTTGGTCTTTTAGTTCATCAAGAAAGTCTAGGAGGTCACTAAAATAAACATAAATGGCTTTAAGATTAGAAAAGAGGTAATTACCATAAGTTTTCAAGGCTTCAAAGAAAACTTCATTTATAAAAAGAAGCTCGTGTAAAAGTTTAGTTTTATCATTTTCAATGGCTTTAATTTTATCAAGCAAAATATCCCTATCAAATGATAACCTTGAAGATTTATGTTCTTCATTTTCTTTAATGACTCTTTATTTTTCCAAATGTTTCACTTTCAAAGAAAATTTAACATTAAATTTGGATAAATTCTTGTTTGGTAAATCACGCACATCAAAAGAAGAACTTAGCTCATTATTTTCACAATCAATACTACTAGTCATAGATATACTAGTACAAAGGTGATTTAAAAAATCAAATGAAGTAACAAGTACAGTAAAAACATCGTGATTAGATGTATAAAACAAATTACGAATACTATTGCACATGATAAATTCCATCTTCACACAAACTAGATCTACCTCAAGGTGATTCAACCTAATATAAGTGAGGTTTATCTCTAATACCAGTTGAGAGTGTGTGTGCTCCAAATCGAGACGGATGAAAGATACCCAATTAAAATATTTTGTCAAGTTATAACAAGGTCTTCTTTACAAGTTCAAGTTTAAGTTTCAAATATAAGCCCTAAGGTCTATGTGATAAATTATTTACCAAATAAATTACACCAAATTTTATCTTTAAGATTTATGTGAGTTAATCTAATAACAAAAAGATAAACAATATAAAATAACACCAAGGCGTACGAGGAAAAATCCACATAAAAAAACTTAGTCCGATAGATTGACAAATGTATTAATGTAGAGTTTTACAACCAGAAGAAATAGACGTACAACCTTCACAATGTTATAACTGACTAGCCACTCGTTCCCCCCATATCCTCCGTAGAGAGCGCAACAATTAGAGAATGTTACACAACTGCGACTAATTTTGATCCGCAACTAATGCCATCAAGTCTTCTGGACAAACAAAGTCTTTATTTGAAGTTTGAATCAAACTTTCTTCATTTTGATTTTGAATAAGAAACTATGTGTTCCAATATGGAACAAAGTGAGAAGATTCCTTAAATTGTCGTACCACTATCTATGTGTGTGACGACCTAAGGTGAAAGTGTTTCTAAAAATAATGGCTTGACTCACAAAATATATCTTTCAGACATTTGAAATCTAAAAATAACACAAGAAAAAATTAAAAAGAGATCTATTTAAGGTTTTGAAAAGATATTAAAGAAAACAAGTTTACTTTATAGAAGAGAAAATTAAGAATTAAAACATATATGGATATAAGATTCAAAAATAGGTCTTTATCAAAACATTTTCTCTCTTAAAATGATTCTTACGGTAAGAAAGTTTTGGCGAAAATATTTTATCCACAAAAAAATCACAAAATCACACTTACACTATTTTTCCAAAATGAAGTCCAACCTACTTCATATAGCACCCAAACTTTCAAGATAAGTAGGAAGGTACAAGTAGGTAAGTAGACTTGCATGACATGACAAGGTGTAAAACTATAAAAGATATGGAAAGATTTATAGTTTACATGTATACCAAGGAATATGTGCTTGTATCTACTTTAAAAAATGACTTTCGATGCTTTTAGACCCATGTCACCTCAAGGTCTCTGCGGCAAGCCTGAAACGATCCAAGTCGCACAATAATTTAGACTTTTTGAACGAGGCATAAGAAACCAGTGAGACAGTGTCACTACAGCAATCTTTCGCGTTTCTATGACGATCCTATAGCAAGGATACATTAGAATCCAAACACACAAAAATCTCTAAAACAACACACGACCAATGAGACGCTCACAATAATGAGAGAAAGCCTCCCTGCAATGAAGGTCTTATGTGATAAACCTCAGCAGCCTTTATGAAATGCAATTTGTAAGTTTTTAAATATAGTTTTACGCAAGTCCAAAAATCTATATCAACAAAAAAAACGTACACAAAAAGTATTTTCATTAAAGAGAACATATATGAGTAAAATGTGAATGAGTCTTTGTGTCCATTAGCCTTCCTAGTAGTCGTATAAAAAGGATACGCATAAATATGAGGATGTCCATTGAATAATTTGCATAAAGCTTGACCTCAAGGACAAGACTCAAAGTATATTAAGTTAACCAAATAATTCAAGTTATTCCTATTGGAGCACATGAGTAAAATGCATACTCTTACACTGTGCTCTACTTCTGAACTGGTACCACACCTAATGTTATGGTTATGACTATGATAGAGGATGGAAGTGGTGTAACATAGCATCCATCACTGTGGTGACTGTATGAATAATAATAACAACTAAGTATATTGCGAATGTTATCGGTGGTGCCTACTACGGTTGTGGTTGCTGCTCCTACTAAGCATCTTTCGAAGTAGCCTATCGTGCTCTATTACATTACGTGTTTCTTATCTAAAAGAAAAATAGATTCTTATTAGCTAACGATTCACAATAAGGATAAATGGAATCCAAATAATAGGTATCTTTAAATCAAAGAATACATTGCAAAACGTAATGAGCGCAACACATATCTTAAGGACACTCGAACCTGAATTATCTGATACCAAATATAACAGCCCTTTTTTTCATATAACAGTTGTCCAGTCTAAAATGCCGAAGCTAGGGATTGTCAAATAATTTCTATCATTCTTAGCATCAAATGATAAATAAATAATAGCAGTAAAATTAAAACCTTTCACAACATGCGATAACTAAAACGATAAATCATTATGAATATATAAAGTCCCAAAACATCTAAAAATAAATGGTCTGACTTAAATCTCATTACTCAAAACCAACAAATTGAAATAAATAACTAGGAGTCAAGGTCCATACGATCTCTGAAACAAAACTAAACTGAAGTACTAAAAGTAGTAACTACCTAAGCCAATATTAAAGAACTGAAGCTGCTAATTGAATGGAGCTGGAAGCTTGAAATATCCTCAGCCCTACAAATACTATCTATATATGCTTGAAAATAGTTTTTATATAATTCGGGTTAGCGCCCTAAAGTTATACGAAATATCATCATGTGACAACCCGCCTAATAAGATACCGGGCGATCACTCCAATATAAATTAAAACAGGAGTCTCATATGGATCATTCTTAGCATCACTGTCGAAAAATTCATTTAATTACTAATAACCTATTAGGCCGGTGTCAAAATTTTAACTTTACTACTCTTTCTAACGATAAAAATAAAACATCCACAAGTTAATGCGTAAATGAAACTGAAATAAATTAAAATAACCGAACACTCGGTTCAAATTATACAACCATATCGAATGTTGTACCGAAAGAATAAATAAATGCAATTGAGCCATTGGCTCGAATGTTTATACAGTACCTCCTATCTAGAGTACAACGATGGAAGCGGCTATCAAAAACCTGCACGCGTCCACAGCTGCTGCAGCTGACGTCTGACTCGAAAGAATTTCCATCCAGGCGTCCCTGTGTCTGGACACCTATATATATATATATATATATAATATATAGAAAGAAAGGAGAGTAGATAGACGGGTCAGAGCCCGAATTTTGAAAATATTTTGCAAGTGCATACATGCTTTATTTTTAAAAAAATAGTTTTATCTCATATTTAAATTGGTATCGCACTCCCATGAGATACCCCTCACCTCTCCACTAACAGTGCACTCCTAGCGCATCCCTCTAGACATCATAGTCAAGCTATCCTTCTAAACTAGTCTATCCCAAACCCACTATCAATCCTAGATAGTCCAAGCAATGTACTAAGGGCTAAACTTCACCCCAGTCTCAACGCTATGCCATGTCCGTGCGTGGGGTGTCTCGCAAAGCGAAATCCAAACAAGGAACCCCCCCGATACACTACTATGCGGCACGGTCGATCGTCGAGATCCGCCAGTCCCTCAGTACAGAAATATATATATATAAATATATATATACCATAAACATTTATAATATAAGAGCACTAAGGATTAAACTTCTCCCCAGTCTCAACACACTGCCATATTCGTGCGTGGGGTGTCTCGCAAAGCGAAATCCAAACAAGGAACCCCCCCGATACACTACTATACGGCAAGGTCGATCGTCGGGATCCATTAGACACCCGGCACTCGATATCCATTTATATATACATATACATATTTTACCATAACCATCCGGATCTATCTCCCGGACTGAGGATTCATATACAAAGTATTTATGAATACCTTTATTTTTCTCAAAATTTCCCATTTCCCTTTTTATACTCAGGAAATGTAAATATAAAAGCCAATTCATTATCATGAATTGCTTTAACAAATCATATACCTTTTAAAAGCCAATTTTATTATCATAAAAATGCTTTTCCTTTATATGTCATCCCATTTTCCTTTTTATACTCAGGAAATGTACCCAAAGCCATTTCCATTATCATGAAAATGCTTTGATCAAATCATGCTTCCACATCCCTTCTTCCATCCGGGAGTGTTACCGAAGCCAAACCTTTATCCCATTTCCCTTTTTATACTCAGGAAATGTAAATTGAAGCCAATCCATTATCATGAATTGCTTCAATAAATCTAAGACCGCCCCTCCGGGTTTCCCCACTGGACGCGCCCCTAAATGGCTATTATCTTCTAGGTCTTATCTATACAAGACAACCTGGGAACCTACCAACGTCAGGAAGCGGCCATATTGCCTACGGGAAAGTCAGGACCACAACCGGAATCCCCTAACCAGCACAGTAATACAAATGCCCATATGGCCTAGGGACTATATCCAACCTGCTCAACAGCCAGGAAGGCTTCACCACAACACGCGCAACTTCCCTTAAGATAGCGATTTAGGGAGGTGTGTACAATCCATAATTTATTAATTATGAAAAACATTTCTCATTCCATTTTGGAAATATTCATTTTTATATTTTCAAAATCATTTCCATCATAACATATATATATATATATACCTAAATCACACAGTATATACATATCCTATATATTCTTCCTAGAATATATATAAACAGCCATAGTGGCCTATAGCATCTAGCGATGACCACTAATCCCAAGGATTCTCTCAAGGAATCATAATCATGCTTTCATATAAGCATGATACTAAACCCAAAGTATTTTCTTACTTCGACAAATAATAATAACCTTAATCATCTCTTAAGGATTTATTGGATATTCCCAACTATACTAATTCACTCTAAGTGAATATACATACATATATATATATATATACTCCCAAATCCACAAGTCCCTTAGGACATAACCCTCTAATATACTTTAATTTAGAAGGCCCTTAAACTTAATCTCAAAGAGGAGAAATAATAATCTCCAAAATCTTGGGCTGAAAACAGGGCACCGATCGACCGGCCCTAGACCCCCGGTCGACCGCGGGGTGTAAATAAGCCTACGAAACAAAGCAGTAGGCCCTTTCTCCTTGACGCGGTCGATCGGCCATAGGGGCGCGGTGGACCGGTCACACCAAGTCTCCCAAAATTAAAATCCTTAAGTCCCTTATCCAACAACCCAAATTCATTTTCGGGGTTTCTAAACTACCCCAAAAATTATCCCGAACATCTACGACATTAATTCTAGCCGTAATTTTTCCAATTCTCGATTTGATTTCCGAGTTGATAATTTCAACCCGGAGCTGTCATCTTGTAAAAATCATATCAAATCGTAGAAAAATCAGAAAAATATGCGGTTGGCGCCCACGCGATCGTATCGAAAAGATCTACAACTTTCATGTTTTGGCCGAAAGCTAAATCATTTATCTTCTTGGTCGAAAATGACCCCAAAGGTTACGGGTTACTATTCATTGTCTCTTCCAACATCCCAAACTCCATTTTTGTTGTTTCTAACCTCACCCAACAACTCAGTAAACATCTAATCTATGTTTTACAACTAACACATCAATTATTTTGGGGTATTAGATCATTTCTCTTAGTTTTAAACCCTAAAACCATAAAAACCCCAACTTAACCTTTAAACCCATTTTATACTCCATTAACATGGTTTTGATACTAAAAATCATTAAGAGTTTACACTACATCAATGTGTAAACTCATAATCAACTTTTACCCAATTTATTTTAAGGGTTCTAACCCCAAAATCATATTTTTACCAACTATGATATGAAATTAATGCACAAAAGTAAATAAAACAAGTAAACACTTGCCTCGTGGATAAAATCCGACGACCTCGAGTCGAATCCGGCGGAGTTTGGCCCGCATCTCCCTTTTCTCCCCTCTTTTCTCCTTCCTCTCTCTCTTCTCTCTCTTTTCTTTCTTTCTTTCTTTCTTTCTTTCTCTTTTCTTTCCCTCTCCCCCTCTTTATATAGGAAGAAAAGGGTTTTAACCCTTAAAACCCAAAAACGACTCGTTTACCCAATTACGAGTTACTTTTACCTCTAAAATTATCCGAAACTCATTTTCGATAATCGGACACTCTTTTCCGACTATCTCGGACATTCCGAAACTCACGGCGCAGTCGAAATTCCCATCCGAGGTACTTGACCGCAAATCACTATTCCAACCCAAAATAAATAAATGCAGGTTTTCCAATTAAAAATCTTACCTCGTGTCGCTTTTCTCAATCAGCGACATATAATTAAAATATTTCGACCTATATAGTTCCGAAAATAATTACAGCACCCATCGAAAATCATTCAATCCTCGAAAATCCCAAAAATTACTATTTAGGAAAATTCCTCAAATTCCAATTTATATCCTATTATGGAATTTAATGGTCTCCAAAAGGACGGGTTGTTACATACTCCCCCCTTACAACGGAATTTCGTCCTCGAAATTCAGATACGACCTACCCCACCGATCCTAGGATCACTCCAAATCCTAATACCTCAAAGGGAATGACACTAACCCAATGGTTCCCATCCATGTACAATACGACTACCACGATCGTAAAGTGACTCTAATACGTCACATAATACCCCTCATCTATAATGCCTATCGGCATGAATTTCAACCTTATATACTACGCTCATTCTATTTCAGGCGGTATATAAACCAACTTACCAAGGTGCCCATACACCTTTCTAACTTGTGCATATCTGCACATCCGTAGTGAACGTCTGACACGTAACACTCTCTCCCAATAAGGATCTCCTTTCCTCGGTGTAATACTCACCTATGGGTCCTTCCAACCCAAGAAATTCCAAACTCCTAACCTCGGTATCGCTAACTCTATCGAGCCTACATCCTACAATGTTACTATCTATGCGTTACCCTACCTACGCGAAACTAATATAATCCTAAGTATGTCCCTAGTGCCCAAGGCCTCTCTCGAATCCCGACATTTGCTCGGTTTCGTGCGTGGGACGTCTCGCTAAGGCTTAATCCAAACAAGGAACCCTCCCGTTACACTACTCCCTCGCGTTGTCGGTCATCGAGATGTAACGGCCCAAGACACACCAGCGGGACATCCTAAATCCTGCCTATGCTAACCTACGAACGCATTTCTAGTATCTTATCCTTCCGCCCATACGGAAGGAAACCTAATCAATCGAAGTGCCCACTTTCTGTAGAAAGTGTCACGAACATAATACCCAAATTGTATCTCCTCAAAATTTGCCTTTTCATTAAGGCTGGGTATATTCCTCAACCCAATTTCTCCAAATTTGCCTTCTTATTAAGGTAGGGATATCATCCTCAAATCAAATTCTCTAAGTCCCACTCCACCCAACTACTTGTGGTGAGAGGACCAATTTAGTGCTTTTCCATAGCACAATATTTCCATAAACATACCATCATCACAGGGCTCGTACTCTATAGTGGTTCATCCACACTATAAGACTAACCCACATCCTTGCATCCAATAACAGCTCTCCACGCCCGACGCCGTTAAGAGTCATATGTGGAGTGTCTCGCAAAGCGAAATCCAAATAAGGAACCCCTCCACACTTTAACACTTGACTTCGTCGGTCACGGAGTCCCGTTATTTCAGACATGCAACCGGGATAATCCTATCCCTAAACAATAAAAGGTGGTCTGAACTCCTATCTCTAACTAAGAGTCACACCACCCAGCGCTTGCACTATTTCTAAGTCCTTGCGCAAACCATAATGAACTTTATCTTACAGCTCAACACAAATCATGCGGCCTTAAATCATATATATAAGGTCGCCATACATACTAACCAAAATAAGGAAGCCTCTGCTCATCGAGGTTTCATCAATCCATAACAATAAAGGTGAACTCAACCTTTATCAAGGTGAGACGCCACAATAACAACCTGTTCCCTCCAGGAACAGTGGACACGATAGTCTTTCCATCATTAGCCTGCTATCGCTCTGATCAACCAAATATATTATACGTATACATACAAAATATAATCACCCGCCTCTATAGCGAGTGAAAGAAAACAAAATGCCACTATCGCGGAAAACACACAAGCCTACTTTATTATATTATTGTGGCCGCCACAAAACTCAAAATACACACACGAGTCTAGGGCTAACAAACTCCACAACTTCATCTAGCCACACCTCTTACTAGAATTTCTTAACTCTAGGCCCCATCTGGGCACCCTAACCTTTTCCTTATTCCTATCGGAAAAGACTATCCGTAAGATCCCTTTTGGACCTTCAATTTCAATGAGGAATTTAACTTTAGTACCACTCTCAACTTCAGCGGTACTGTGGTACTCCTAACTACCATTCTTTAGTAGTTGCCACCAAAATCCTTAACAATTACCATAAGGAGAGTAACCTCTACTATGGCCCTCGTCCCCAACTTCTACCAGCTGCACCAGCTAAGTCTCATCTCCTGCTACCATCCAAGCTCCGCACATGATTCTCAAACGAGTGCGCAAAAGATTTCTATAATCTTCTAATATGGCAGGAGAACGAAATCTCAAAAGAGAAATCAACAATCCTAATCCTGAGGCTCTATATCAAATCGAGAGCAACGCTGAAAGCGTAGTACGTCCGCACAGATTCCTAAGGACACTAGAACCTGATGCTCTGATACCATCTGTGATAACCCGCCTAATAAGATACTGGCCGATCACTCCAATATAAATTAAAATAGGAGTCTCATATGGATCATTCTTAGCATCACTGTCGAAAAATCCATTTAATTACTAATAACTTATTAGGCCGGTGTCAAAATTTTAACTTTACTACTCTTTTTAACGATAAAAATAAAACATACACAAGTTAATGCGTAAATGAAACTGAAATAAATTAAAATAACCGAACACTCGATTCAAATTATACAACCATATCGAATGCTGTACCGAAAGAATAAATAAATGCAGTTGAGCCATTGGCTCGAATGTTTATACAGTACCTCCTATCTAGAGTACAACGATGGAAGCGGCTATCAAAAACCTGCACGCATCCACAGCTGCTGCAGCTGACGTCTGACTCGAAAGAATTTCCATCCAGGCGTCCCTGTGTCTGGACACCTATATATATATATAATATATAGAAAGAAAGGAGAGTAGATAGACGGGTCAGAGCCCGAATTTTGAAAATATTTTGCAAGTGCATAAATGCTTTATTTTTAGAAAAATAGTTTTATCTCATATTTAAATTAGTATCGCACTCCCATGAGATACCCCTCACCTCTCCACTAACAGTGCACTCCTAGCGCATCCCTCTAGACATTATAGTCAAGCTATCCTGCTAAACTAGTCTATTCCAAACCCACTATCAATCCTAGATAGTCCAAACAATGTACTAAGGGCTAAACTTCACCCCAGTCTCAACGCTATGCCATGTTCGTGCGTGGGGTGTCTCGCAAAGCGAAATCCAAATAAGGAACCCCCCCGATACACTACTATGCGGCACGGTCGATCGTCGAGATCCGCCAGTCCCTCAGTACAGAAAGATATATATAAATATATATATACCATAAACATTTATAATATAAGAGCACTAAGGATTAAACTTCTCCCCAGTCTCAACACACTGTCATATTCGTGCGTGGGGTGTCTCGCAAAGCGAAATCCAAACAAGGAACCCCCCCGATACACTACTATGCGACAAGGTCGATCGTCGGGATCCATTAGACCCCCGGCACTCGATATCCATTTATATATACATATACATACTTTACCATAACCATCCGGATCTATCTCCCGGACTGAGGATTCATATACAAAGTATTTATGAATACCTTTATTTTTCTCAAAATTTCCCATTTCCCTTTTTATACTCAGGAAATGTAAATATAAAAGCCAATTCATTATCACGAATTGCTTTAACAAATCATATACCTTTTAAAAGCCAATTTTATTAACATAAAAATGCATTTCCTTTATATGTCATCCCATTTCCCTTTTTATACTAAAGAAATGTACCCAAAGCCATTTCCATTATCATGAAAATGCTTTGATCAAATCATGCTTCCACATCCCTTCTTCCATCCGGGAGTGTTACCGAAGCCAAACCTTTATCCCATTTCCCTTTTTATACTCAGGAAATATAAATTGAAGCCAATCCATTATCATGAATTGCTTCAATAAATCTAAGAACGCCCCTCCAGGCTTCCCCACTGGACGCGCCCCTAAATGGCTATCATCTTCCAGGGCCTATCTATACAAGACAACCTGGGAACCTACCAACGTCGGGAAGCGGCCATATTGCCTGCGAGAAAGTCAGGACCACACCCGGAATCCCCTAACCAGCGCAGTAATACAAATGCCCATATGGCCTAGGGACTATATCCAACCTGCTCAACAGCCAGGAAGGCTTCACCACAACGCGCGCAACTTCCCTTAAGATAGCGATTTAGGGAGGTGTGTACAATCCATAATTTATTAATTATGAAAAACATTTCTCATTCCATTTTGAAAATATTCATTTTTATATTTTCAAAATCATTTCCATCATAACATATATATATACCTAAATCACACAGTATATACATATCCTATATATTCTTCCTAGAATATATATAAACAGCCATAGTGGCCTATAGCATCTAGCGATGACCACTAATCCCAAGGATTCTCTCAAGGAATCATAATCATGCTTTCATATAAGCATGATACTAAACCCAAAGTATTTTCTTACTTCGACAAATAATAATAACCTTAATCATCTCTTAAGGATTTGTTGGATATTCCCAACTATACTAATTCACTCTAAGTGAATATACATACATATATATATATATATATACTCCCAAATCCACAAGTCCCTTAGGACATAACCCTCTAATATACTTTAATTTAGAAGGCCCTTAAACTTAATATCAAAGAGGAGAAATAATAATCTCCAAAATCTTGGGCTGAAAACAGGGCACCGGTCGACCGCGGGGTGTAAATAAGCCTACAAAACAAAGCAGCAGGCCCTTTCTCCTTGACGCGGTCGATCGGCCATAGGGACGCGGTCGACCGGTCACACCAGGTCTCCCAAAATTAAAATCCTTAAGTCCCTTATCCAACAACCCAAATTCATTTTCGGGGTTTCTAAACTACCCCAAAAATTATCCCGAACAACTACGACATTAATTCTAGCCGTAATTTTTCCAATTCCCGATTTGATTTCCGAGTTGATAATTTCAACCCGGAGCTGTCATCTTGTAAAAATTATATCAAATCGTAGAAAAATCAGAAAAATACGCGGTCAGCGCGCACGCGACCATATCGAAAAGATCTACAACTTTCGTGTTTTGGCCGAAAGCTAAATCATTTATCTTCTTGGTCGAAAATGACCCCAAAGGTTACGGGTTACTATTCATTATCTCTTCCAACATCCCAAACTCCATTTTTGTTGTTTCTAACCTCACCCAACAACTCAATAAACATCTAATCTATGTTTTACAACTAACACATCAATTATTTTGGGGTATTAGATCATTTCTCTTAGTTTTAAACCCTAAAACCATAAAAATCCCAACTTAACCTTTAAACCCATTTTATACTCCATTAACATGGTTTTGATACTAAAAATCATTAAGATTTTACACTACATCAATGTGTAAACTCATAATCAACTTTTACCCAATTTATTTTAAGGGTTCTAACCCCAAAATCATATTTTTACCAACTATGATATGAGATTAATGCACAAAAGTAAATAAAGCAAGTAAACACTTGCCTCGTGGATAAAATCCGACGACCTCGAGTCGAATCCGGCGGAGTTTGGCCCGCATCTCCCTTTTCTCCCCTCTTTTCTCCTTCCTCTCTCTCTTCTCTCTCTTTTCTTTCTTTCTTTCTTTCTTTCTTTCTCTTTTCTTTCCCTCTCCCCCTCTTTATATAGGAAGAAAAGGGTTTTAACCCTTAAAACCCAAAAACGACTCGTTTACCCAATTACGAGTTACTTTTACCTCTAAAATTATCCGAAACTCATTTTCGACAATCGGACACTCTTTTCCGACTATCTCGGACATTCCGAAACTCACGGCGCAGTCGAAATTCCCATCCGAGGTACTTGACCGCAAATCACTATTCCAACCCAAAATAAATAAATGCGGGTTTTCCAATTAAAAATCTTACCTCGTGTCGCTTTTCTCAATCAGCGACATATAATTAAAATATTTCGACCTATATAGTCCCGAAAATAATTACAGCACCCATCGAAAATTATTCAATCCTCGAAAATCCCAAAAATTACTATTTAGGAAAATTCCCCAAATTCGAATTTATATCCTATTATGGAATTTAATGGTCTCCAAAAGGACGGGTTGTTACACATCAATATGAACAATGTAAATCATGTGACTCATTTACAATAAGCATTCCATCCCGTCGATAATCACATGCGATGAATACCTCACGCCTCATCTAAGTGAAACATTATAATCATGTCCCTACCCATGGTATAAATATACTTAAATTCTCTATGTATACTAATGAGCAAATAATTGATCATCAAATTCAATAGGAATGTAACTAACTATACTTTTGAGAATAAAACCCAAATAACAACCCCTGTAATGTCACCCACAAATATAATGCATACATATCATAGTAATGTACGGAATGCGATATAAGGTTCATTAATAAATTATCCATCACTAAACTAAATTATTGCTTTCATATATTAAAAATATAATCACACGAAGTCAACTACCTTTGAGGATAATCTTGTGCTTCTATCTTTAAGTTCGTAGGATTCCCTTACCTAATGAACTTAAAAAACAAAAATAAGAAATGGGAGATCACTACAAGTAACACCATTGACTAATCCCATACCTAAACTCGCTCGATGGATAGAGTATACTTATATTCTCTCGTCACGAAGCGGTGACCATCCTAAACACGTGATCAAACATAACGAGCTCCATAATAGCTTGCATCAACAGCCAGGTGTGCGATACCTAGTCATAACCTCTCAAGCAACCCCAACCGTGTAACGATATGTTCACACAATAACATTATGTATAGTTAACACTTAGTAGATGTATACAACTATAAGAAATCGCTCGTTCACGCGTATATCCCTAACTGTACCAACCCCTGAACTCCAGATTGTACTAACTAAAATAAGGCTCAGCCTACTCAAACCCTATATTAAAGTCTCTAATCATAATTATCTAGTTTAAAATTCATATTAAACAATAAGTTAAGTGAATAAAAATTCCCACGAATGAATTATACCACCAAAACAAAAAATCAAACTTATAACCCATACTGTTGCAATTCTCCAAACTCGTTCGAATGACTTCCAACCTAAATGGAATGAAACCACCCATCTCTTTCCAATGAGAATGAAATCTCATTTGAATGAGAATGACGTTGTGCATCTCCTTCATTCCAAAGAACGAGATTTTGAACCCCAAACCTCCATTGATAAGTTTTAAGCTCCAATCTAGTAACCCAAACATCACCATAATAAAAAAAAAATAAGTAAAGATTTATAATCCTAAATAATTATCAATAATTATTTAAGATCTATAACATCAATTAAGGTTTAATTTATTCAAATTTAAACCAAATTTATCATCAACGTGAGTGGAGCCTAATTGCTTCTATAATTTTGTATCCAATTATCAAATTAACACGAGGATTCAACTTATAAATGAAATTAAATCCTAAAACATGAGTTCTAATCACACGATCATATATTAAAATCATTTAATTCATATGTCTCTTCAATAGTACAAGTCTTCGGAGCAGAGTTAATTAATTTTAATCCTAATCAACCCAATAAATAAACATAATTAAGATACTCAGATTCAACCCTAAACATGCGTTCTAAATCCCAAAATTTAAAAATCCAAATATTTCACATATAACATGGAATTATAAACAAGTTGCAGATTAACATTTGATATAGAAGAGATTTTTTGTCCTGAAACAATGAATTATACATCTCTGGATGTTAATTTCTTGTTCCTCTTTTTCCAAAGTTTCCTTAAGATCTCCCACAGGTTTAAGATTTCCATGGTTTATTTCGTATGCGTAGAGTAATTTATTAATGAGGTTAATAACCCTTATGTAACCATTATTCCCACATGTCTACATTAGGCCTATTTTCGAGCCTCGAAAATGGACCCAAAATACTAGAGAATAATACAAAACTTAGTCTAAGTTTATAACTATCTCCAAGTCAAACTTAAGATGATAAAAACACATATTCGGGCCTTCGTATCACTCTAGAGTTTGATCCAAATTATAGTAACTCATAACTCAAGGTAATATCTCACAATAATATAAAACACACACATATTTATTTTTACGTGTGACTGTATATAGTCCAACTTAATTAATTACACCGATTAATTAAACATAACATACAACACAAATAAATCACATTACATGCAAATTTAATCATCGTATAAATATGAATTCTATTATTACTAATTCTCTCAACTAATAATTTGTTCCAGATTATTACTTTATTCTCACAATCAATAACAGTTAAATAAATACCAAAAATACGAGATATTACACTATTTGATATTAAGTTATGTATTTGAAACATATTAAACCCTTATTCATCAATTTTATTTTTAGTAATTTACGTCGATTTTTATATCAAGAAAGTGAGTAAAAGTTACGTTTTTAATACTTTTATACAACTTCGTAGTTAAAACCGGCATATAAGATAAATTTACTTGGGTGCTAAATTAACCCCTAGTTCCAACTCTCCTCGAAGCACAAGAAATTAAAACTAATATATTTTTGTTCAAGCCCTCCAAACCTTCGCTTTGTCCATCTCCAACTCACCCTCTTGATCACTATAGCCATCTCCAATATTTGTCTCTCTCTCACTCTCTCCTTTTCTCACTTGCTTCGTCCATCTCAAAACTCTCTCTGTCTCTCTCTCCATCTAGTATGGGTATTGGCAAAATGGGTGTAATGAGAGTAGATTAGTATGTTGTTATGGTTAGTTGATTGGGGTTTCTATTGTATTGTTATGGTTAGTCTATTAGTATATGTTGACGATAATTGCTTGTTAGTAGTCCTACGTGAGAGTGAATTTTGAGATATTCAAAATAGAAAATCACACCAAATCAATTAAATTATCAATCAAAGTAAACACATGTATGGATTAATTGAAGAATCAATCCCCAACTCTCCTAATTCTCTAAACCAAAACCTTTATTTTTAAGCTAAGGTTTCTTCACCTCTTCCTTAGCATATAGGGTTCTCCTAAAATTGTATTATGATAAATTGGTTAACTTAATAGGTTATATTAACTCACTAACCAAGAAATTAGGCTAGGGCCCCAAAATAGCCCTAATAACTAAAATGGACTAAAACATGCTCCAAATGGCCTCAAACATACTCCAATACAAATACTAACCAAACAGGCTAAAACTCCCCTAAAATATGTTCAAACCGGACTTTCTAAATGTCATACGAACCTACTCTAAGGTTAACATCATTAACATTCTGTTAATTTGATTATATTATTAAGTTAATCAAATAGCCAATACACATATCTTAAGTTAAAATATTATTAATTAATTATTAAGATCGTGACTTGGTATTATAGTAATCTATTTTATGATCGGTGGTACCCAATCCCTACGGAATAATCAAAATATGAAAACCCTGAACACTTATTCCCTGGCCTTGCCATAGCTAAGCATAATACCAAGTCACTTAATTATTAATCGTAATGAGATATTAAAAGTTTTCTAATATCTTATTGAAACGCAATCAATCACATGGAACTCAATTACGTGATACAACATATGTAACATCTCACGATCACATATCAAATTACTAAACATCATATCGAAAGTCCTACATCTAAAATCATGAAATGACATACCACGTGTCATATGGAATTAACAACTCATCATAAATAAATAATCAATTTGACAATTAATTAAATACTATAAAATACTGGGTAGGTTATTATCGTTTATGGAGAAACCACAAAAAAACTAATATGCTATTGACACCCAATTTAGATTGAATCTATTAGTAGACCAATTGTCGGTCAAAATAGTGAACTAATAGATTCTGTCTAAATTTGGGTGTCAACAGTGAATTGTTTTTTTCTTTTGTGTGCCAAGTCCCAAACAACAATAACTAACGTGGTCTTGGTCCAAATAACCCTTTAAAATATCATATTGATTGAACCATTATCCTTAGTTAAAAAACTTTGTGCATTATGCGGGTCGTAAAACTAGTAGCACAATTATAAAATGATCTCATTTCATGAGCATTGTACACGAAAATTCAAAAAAAATCAAATTATTATAAAATACATAATAACTCTATATATAGGGCGATTCTTTAGTAAAACCCTCATATATAGATACACTAATACATACCATGTTTTAAGATAATAAAAATTGAATCACATAAAAAATGGATAAAAACTGCTTTAAAAAGTTTCCGGTAAAAAGTTTCAAAAGAGTTATGACTTTGATAAATTTCCCATCCCTAATCCAAAGAGAACATAAAACCATATTTATAAGTGAAAGCATGGGGTAGGGAAGAGATTACCGTAGTCAACCACTAAATAAAATGTACCACATGATGTAACTGAGGTTAAACCAGGATAAAAATAGCGCATCAAAAATCTAAAAGTCTATAAAGCATATGTAAAGCATCGGGGGGAGAACACCCCCCCCCCCCCCCCAAATAGGATAGGACTCATACTCGAAAATAAAACACAACGGGTTGTCTCTCGATAGCATTAAGTTTAACGTCTTCAACCAGACATAAAGTTACTCACCTTAAACAAAAGATAAAAGCTAAGAGGAAAGGGTGGCAGAGGAGTGGGGATGAGGAGAATCACCGCCAAATAAGACTCAAATGTCAATCTTGGAACAACGGGTCAAGAATATAAATGCACTTGAAAGGCGAAGTGCTTAACGTGGTGAAGAACTCATGTTGACCAAGGGAGCACGAAGGTGATGCTATCACGTGGATGGGTAAGAATGATGGTGTATAGATGTCGATCGCAATCCTTATTAATCGTGAAAGTGAGGGTGATAGAGCCGAGTAAGAATAATGCACAAGTTAGATATGACGGTGAAATGTTTGTTAACGAGTAAATATGGGCATCAAAATAATAATGCGACCCTTCTATGAATGAGCGATGAAAATCATCGCGTTGTGACACATAGATGTGCTAGTGATAATCAAAAGAGACACAATATTTAGTCTGTATGCATGTGGGAACAAGATCATTATCACGTGAGGCAAGAGTGTCAAGTGAGGACCTAAATATGTAAATGGAAATGTGAAAGGTATGGGAATAAGGTCCAAACAAGGTGGTGGGTCATATAGAACAATGAGTGGGGGAAGATGATCAAACTCGAGAATGGTGGATGCACATTCATCACGAGGGTCGAAATGATCCTCAAAGGAGCTCGCAAGAGGGAGTGAGGCATCAACGGATTGAGATATCAACTTATCCACACATATGTCACCATCTTTGGTGATGGGAATGTCTAACAACGCATTAAGATCCGAGATATGTGAATTAACATCAAAATCGGACTCAAAGTGATCCAAGCATTTTCGGGCAGGATCTATATCAAGAGAGGTAAGATCCATCTCTAATTCAATCTCAGTGAAATGATGTGCACTTACAGCCAGAGCTAACCTATAAGGAAGGGGTGCCTCGGGGATAAAGTTAATGGGCTCAATAGGTGTAGACTCAGGCATATTTTTGGACTTAATGGGTGGGAGAACCTTAAAATCAGGTTCTTTGGACTAATCGGGGAGGCAAATCTCAAGTGTGGAATCTTTTGGACTAGGTAGGGAATGTATGATAACCTCAATGTTAGGTTCTTTTGAATTTAAAGGGAATGGATCAATCTCACAAACTTTGGGTAAGTCAACACAACTGTCAACTTGCATCTCAAATAATGAGGTGGTATCAACTTCAAGAGTTTCATGGGAAGTTGGTCGGTCACACTCAAAATTGTTGTCACATGTCGACTCTTTGACATACCCATTAGGTAAGAAATGGCTTGATTCGGGGAAAAAATTTGACTCTTGCTAAGAATCATATTGATTCAAGAATTTTCAATCCATTGAAGGCTTGGTTTTGATACTACCTAGCTTGCTCTTGTTGAATGATAAATTATTGCAAGAGATTTCGGAAGAGGATGCGGATCGTAAGGGTGAGATGGTGTAAGGTTAAGATGGAAACAACTCACTATTAGAACTATGAAGCAGAGAATACTCATATGAATTAACTAGGATGGGATCTCATTGGTCATAAGGATACGCTGGCCTTCGTAAGAGACAAATGGTTAATGATTATGGTGAATGCAGTGGGAGTACTGATTGTGAAAATTGTGCACAACTTTTCCATGAAAAATATTGGAATCTGTTAAGATCTATAACTTGTTGTTAGGATTAATATTGGGCTAGAGGGTAATCAGTCCTCCACAAATAATTCGGTTGCTCACACCACTCGGTATTATGAATGTCACTAAGAAAAGTTGAGGTGGGTTCCCAAAACACACGGGACAAGTGATCATCATGGAAGAAAATTGTGCAAGACGAAGCATTGGACTCATCGACACTCATCATCTGGGACAGTGAAATGTGAGTTTGATGCTTAGAATATGTAAGAATATCCACAATTTATGTGAGAGAGTTGAATCCACTAGGTATAGTATGGAGGTTGAACTCGGGATCAACCTAAAACATGCTTTGAGAAGATGGGAATGGACCAAAGCAATCTTTTAAAGGACGTTCTTCGTCCATGATTTGTTTTTCGAAAAATAACAAAATATTTTGGGGGGGTTCAATTTTTGAGAAAAGAAGGAAAATATTTTGGGGATTTTAAATATAGGGAAAGGAATGGAAAATGTTTTTTTGTTTAAAGGGATAAAAATGAGCTCTCTTTGAAAATCAAAAAGGTCAAAGAACAAAATCGTCTACCAAAAGATTTTGACTATAGGCGTACAAGCATCAGATGACTCCAAACTAGTACATAACCAATTTTTATCTTCAATTAAGTAATGGGATAGTCAATTTTAATCAAGTCGTGGACGAGAAAACACGGAGTCTTATACGTTGTGTTTGATAAATTTGTGATCCTACTTTCTTCCCGAGAGATTAATAGGCTTACGAGTTAAAGTATCATCACACTATCTGCCACAATAATCGAATGTCCAGTTTAATGATGTGAAAAGAACAAACCCATTTTACTAGGCAGACTCACTTAAAACCGAATTTCCTTGGACAACATAATTGCCTCAAATAGATCCGATCGAGGATTGTTAAGCGTGAAAAGTACTCACTAAAGTATCCTATGAGTGTATCGTTTTGAAAGGATCTTAATGGACACCGAATCCAACTTGGCTTACTAGTTGGTTAATTTTAATTCAGTGATAGAATAGGTAACGAAGCAAGTTGGATTAAGTGATTGAGGGGGTGATGAAATACTAACTTGTTTCAATGATCGGGTCTTGGTGTTAGGTTAATCAATGCATCAAACCATAAAAAAGAAACACTATGCATAAAATAAATTCACATATGAGCAAATAGTTAAATAATGAATGGACTCGCTTACGAAAAATTCACAAGTGATAATGAAATGTACCTCCCATGGATTTAACACACGTGGAAAGAAGGCTGAGTTGATTCGATTGGGGGAAAGTTCTCCTAACTTCAGTCAGCCTCAGGAGTCCTACAAACACGAATTAGAGAGGCTTCTAATCCACTCCAACTACACTCTCTCTATTTTGTCCGATTTTCTTTTTCCCTTTTTTTATTAATTATTACAAATAATTGGTGTCCAAAATGTACCAAAAATAAATAAATACAAGGCCTCAAAAACCTACTACAACCAATCTAAGTATAATTATACAAATGAAAATGAAATTTCAAAAATCTTCATGGGTCCTCAGCTAAGACTTCAAAAACGATGCCATTTGGTGAAATCACTATCGCCAAAAAAATGGGCTCAACTTTAAAACTTGAGAAGAAGACAAAGATGTCATTTGTTAGAAAGGTTTTTGTGCTGTCATCATAGAGTAACATTTCCATTAGACCTTTAAATACCTACACAGTGCTATAAAAACTAGTATAGTGGCAAGTAAGAGTGTCAATCCATCTTCTAATGCAAGGAACAAAACGTGAAAACTAGTGGGAATAATATTTTCATGCTAAAAATAATTTTTCAAACGACTATTATGAGTTAGCTACTAATAAAGTAAAATGTTAAAAATGAGTAAAATGAGGAAAATAAGTTTTTAAGAAAAATCAAGGTTTGACAATCACCTCAATGGCTTAAGTATTTATTTCAATTAAGTAATTTCTAATTTTAAAATACTCCGAGATATATTTAAATCAGCAAATTTACTCTCGTCACAAATATGATAAAAACAAATATCTTTTTAAAAAAAATAATTTTAGACTCTCACGAACTCTGGAAAATTAGACTAAAAACTTTTCTAACTTACTACGCATTAGGGATCATTCATTAAAATTATTTTGAGCTTTTAAAAATAAGATTTAGAGTAAGAAATTTAGAAAATAAAATTTAACCCAAGAAAACTTTATCTCTAGTTTAATTCTCAAGTAAATAATGTAAAAAAATTTCAAACCTTTTCTCAATGATTATTCACCCTCTCTCGAGGCATGAATTTAAATATGAAAGTCTACCATTAATGTTGAAAAGAGTATAATAAAATTGGCTTTTCATAATTAAAATAATATAGAAAAAAGACAATGGAGTCTTCATCTCTCCCCTTGAATGGAAGATTTGCCTTCCATATAGTTCAATTTACAGAATTAGTATAAAAGTAATCTAATTAGAAGACTTGTAAAATGTAAAAGAGTGAGATCAAATAAACCAAATCTCTTTGCATCAATAACCTCCAGATCTTACAAAAATACATTCCACAACAATGAATATATCAACAAATATGAGAGAATATGAACAATGGTATTCTTACACTCTCTACAATTTGTCACTCAAGCTCATAATAATCTTTGCTCATAAAATATTATGCCTCGCAGTCAAACACTTTACAAAAGATGAAAATAAACACTACACTAAAATCTACTCCTAAAAAACCTAAAAAATGAGAGAGAATGAGAGAAAGGGACAAAATGTGAGAGGAAATGAGATAGCTAGAGGGGTTTACACGAGAGAGAGAGAGAGAGAGAGAGAGAGAGAGAGAGAGAGAGGGGGGGTTGAAAGATGAGGGGCATGGGGCCACTTGTTGCATGGTAGCAGGGGATTGGAGAGTGACAACTGGGTATTGGTGAGTAAGGGTGTGATGTGAGTTTGTTTTGTGAATGCGTGTCTATATATATAAAATTCACATGTAAATATATGCTTACACTAAAGATACACACGACTATACAAAAACACACACTAGTAAACACACACACACATAATATATAAATAAAGTGGTACATATATAAACACATAAATGCTAAACATATTTACAAGTTCCAAATGACTTACAACTTGGTCTGATCCATATACTAACCCAGCATGATAAAATTCCAATAAAGTATGTTCAGACTAGACTTTCTAAACATCATACAAATTTACTCAAAGGTTAACATCATTTACAAGTCAATTATATTATTACGTTAATTTATTATCTTATTAAATTAATTAAATAGCCAATACACGTAGCTTATTAATATCTCAATAATTAATTAATGAGATCATGACTCGATATTATAAGAACCTACTTCACAATCGGCGGAACCTGGTCCCTAAGGAACAATCCAAATAAGAAAAACCTGGACACATAGCCCCTGATCGTTCTATAGCCGCCCATAATACCAAGTCACTTAATTTTTAATCTTAATGAGTTATGACGAGTACGCTAACATCTTATAGCAACATAATCAATCACATGTAACTCAATTACATGATATAACATATGTAACGTTTGACGGTCATATCTCAATCTACTAAACAGTATATCGAAAGTCTAATTTCTCAAATCTTGAAATGACATAGTAAATGTCATATGCAATTAACATCTCATCACAAACAAATAATTAATTTGATGATTAATTAAATACTATGAAAATAAGAGGTATTACACAACCCTCCCCCCCCCCCCCCAACACACACACACGCCTCGACGTAAGTTATTGTCATTCGGGGAGCGCCTAAAAAAAATAATACGCTACCGACACCCAATTTTAGATGGAATTTGTTAGTCGACTATTTTTATGGTAAAAATAGTCAACTAATAGATTCCGTTTAAAAGTGGGTGTCAATGGTGAATTGTTTTCTTTGTGTGTGTCAACTAATAAATGACAATAATTAACGAGGTCTAGGTCCAAATAACCCTTTCAAATATCATATTGACAGGACCACTACCCGTAATTAAAAAACTTTGCGCATTGTGCGAGCTGAAAAATTAGTGAGATAATTATAAAATGCTCTATTTTCATTAGCATTGTACATGGCAATGCATATATCCGTTCAGGATATTATAAAAAATATAATAACTCTATATATGGAGGGAATCTCCCATAAAAACATCATATATACATATCCCCATACATCTTTTTTAAAATAGTAAAAAATTAATTGTTTTGTAATAAAAGAAGATCATAAAAATATCTTATTTACTATTTTAAAAAAATGAGATACACAAATGATGAATACGTGTATTACCGATTATTGAAACTTTTTTTTAATCATCTCATCCACTTTTAGATTGAATTTTTTTTATGAAACTTTTTGTAGATAATGTCCTCACTCACTCTGGAGATTATTTTCAAAATATATCATCATAAAATTTATTTTTTTAGTAATTTAAAAAATTATCTGTATAGGAGTTCGCATTGCCTTAGTCCACACGTGAAACGGTGTGTGTTATATCTATATATATAATATTCAATTAGTTATACTCCATTTGTCTCGAATTAAGAATCCATTATATTAATTTGGATTTTTTTCAAATTAATAGTTCACTTTTTTTATATAATAAATTAACCAAATTTTACAAAAGTGGACAATTATTTATCTTAGCCAAATCTATCCTTAATCTAGGCAAATAAATAAATAAAAATAAAAATAAACTAAAAATTTGTGACTCTTAATTTGAGATATAATGAATATAACACATGTCATTAACTCGTTCAAAATCATTTTATATATATACTCAAGGTTCTAAAAAACGCTGAGTGTGATCGAGGCGTCAAGGCAGGCCTTAAGTCTTAGAAGTCTAGGCGGGTCTTAGGGGTAAAAAGGGGTGAAGAGGAGTTTAGGCATTTTTAAATATATTTTAACATTTTTAACTATAACAATGCTATTAAAAATACTAAAATGGTACATACTTTAAAATATGCCAGAATATATGCAAATTAAAATACTATTTTTTTAAAATACTAAGAAAAAAACAAAAAACAAAAAAATGTGCTCTTTTTTTTACGAGAGGCAGAGAGATTTGGGATACCATTCTCTTTTGATTGGTTTGAATGAGATATTGATCCGGTTTAAAAAAAAAAGGTTTTAAAAGGAGATATAGTTTCACTAAAGCGTTTTTGTTCTAAAAAAAATGTGTTTTAAGTGTTTTCCCAAGAATAAAGCGTAAAAGGCTTAAGGTGGGGTGTTTCTTCCAAATCTCAAATTTAAGCGCGCCTAGATAGAGCATAAGCGAACTTTTTAGAACACTGTATATACTATATAAAGTTGAATTTTATGAAGCATTGTAGGAGTTTTTTATATGTTAGAAATAAAAATAGTGAAATGCTTGTTAATGTTATTGTCACTTAACCATGAAGAAATCCCTAAAAAGATAAAGGCAGACGAATTGCTTTTGAGAAAGAATAACTCAATCCCTGTCGTGAAGTGGTCCATCGAGAAATCTGTTTCCCATTAAGGATGGTTGATGACATTGTTGTGTTCGGCCATTTATAAGTGCTTTTTTTTTTATCGTCCCTAATGGGATTTCATTAATGTAACGTAGGGTAACAAAAAAGAAGAACAACAAAACTCAAACAGGCTCGAGTTAAGTAGAAGGGAGAGAAGAGAAATAACGTAGGACAAACAAGGAAAATAGGACCAAGCCTATCAAAAGACTTTAAAATACAACCAACAAATTTTGGGGTTTGCACTCGACATATCGCAGCAACAAAACCAAGAAACTGGTACCGAAGGCACCAGAGGGCGAGCCGCTCCGAACAAAGTCTGTGCACAAGGCAAACAGACGGTGGAATAATGTCAGACAAACACGTCAAAAACACCAGCGCCAAGGAGGGAGACTCAAACTCTAAGGGGCCTAAAAATAGCGGGCCTTAGTAAAGGTGGGAGAAACCCAAAAAGTCAAGGAGACCTTCTGAGTCTCAACCCGAGAGGAACAACCGCTGGGATAATCGAACCAAAACCCCCAAAACCTGACAGTTATACATAAAGTGGATAAAACGCTCACTAAGTAGACAAAGGAAGGAACTCCAAACGGACCCAGCAAATACAATAATAAACAACAAAAACTAAAAATATAGTCAAACAACCTATCTTCAAAATCACAACTCCGATCTACCACCAGAAGGGTAGTTCTTGTCGCAACCATTCCGATCTGTTCTTTGAGTGGATCTTTCACAGCCGAAGACATCTCGACAACTGACCAAACCGGGGAAGACCCACTAGACGGGTTTGGTTTTTTTGGAATGCTGCTTATCCTCCTTTTGGATTTGAGGGATACTTGCGGGTTCCCCCACTCTCGTCGAAAGAGAGAGGGGGGAGGAGTGGACGGATCGAGAAGAGAGGGATGGGGGATTTAGGGTCGGCTGTTGTTTTATTTTTTTAGAGAGAGACGGGAGCTATTTTTCTAACATTTATAAGTGCTTTACCCAGCCCAATTGGCATAGGTACACAAAATAATTGCAAGCATTTTACTCGTTAAAGTAATATTGTACATGGTTAAGCGGAAATGAAATAACAAATAGTTATGATTATTTAATTTTAACTAATTAGACGGCTACATCAATTCATAATGGGTATCTCTATTAGCACTCCATGGATTTTTTTGACACTCCATTTCAATCAACCAATACATGCAAATGTTATACTATCCTTTTTCATCTCTAATAAAAAAACCTTTATTCATATGTGATGTTATGTTGTGAATAAGTGTTAATAAATTTTAAACAAATTTTCCTATAGAGGAAAGGATATAATAACTCCTCCTACAAATTATAAATTTATAATATTTTCGTATGAGAAAATATTATGAATGCGTTGAAAATAAAAAGCGCACGACATGACACGAAATTTTATTTTTACCTAATAAAAATGACACAACCCATCCCAAAATGGGTTTTTCTTTCGTTTCCAATTTTTCTATTAAAAATTATTTTTAAATATTTTTAATAGAAAAACGATAAAATTTCCAAAATATTTGTTTCTCTATTAAAGCAAAGAAAAACAGTAAAAATATTTATTTTCGTATGTTTTCTTTAATATTCCGTGTTGTGTTATGTCATGTCGCGTTTTATGTGGGTTGTATTTATGTTTTGTAAAAAAATGATATTTCGTATCGTGCCATGTCACTTTGGTATGGGTCGTGTTCATTATACGTAAAAGTAATATTCTGAGGTGTGTCGTTCCATATTGTGTTAATTTTATTTTGTTCAAGTTCGTGTCAGGTAAAAAAAAAATTATTTCATGTTGTATCTTGCCACTTTTATTAGGATCGTGTTCATGTTTGGTTAAAAGTGGCAAACATGAACACGATCTTTTTTTTAACCAAACACGATGTGTCGTGTCTCGTATTAACAAAATATTGTAAAAACTGTTTTTAACATTTTTAAAAACTGTTGTGAATATATTATAAAAACAGTTTTAAAGTTTTAAAAAATAATTTTAAAGACTGTTTTAAATATTTAAAAAAAACTGCTATAAATATTTAAAAATTGTTTTGTAATGTTTTGAAAACTGCTTTTAATATTATAAAAAATTGTTAAGAGAATGTTTTACAAATTTTTTGAAAAACCGTAATATAAAAATATTGTAAAACAGTTTTTAACATTTTTAAAAACTGTTTTGGATATATTATAAAAACTGTTTTAAAGTTTTAAAAAATATTTTTTAAAACTGTTTTAAATAGTTTACAAAAACTGTTGTGAATGTTTAAAATTTGTTTTGTAATATTTTAAAAACTGTTTTTGATATTATAAAAAATTGTTAAGAGAATGTTTTACAAATTTTTTGAAAAAACGTAATATAAAAATATTGTAAAAATAGTTTTTAACAATTTTAAAAACTGTTTTGAATATAATATAAAAACAGTTTTAAAGTTTAAAAACAAAATTACAAAATATTTTAAATAGTTAAAAAAAACTGTTGTGAATATTTAAAAATTGTTTTGTAATATTTTGAAAATTGATTTTAATATTATAAAAAATTGTTAAGAAAACGTTTTACAATTTTTTTTAAAAACTGTAATATAAAAATATTGTAAAAACTATTTTTAATATTTTTGAATATAATATAAAAATTGTTTTTAAATAAATTAATTGGATTGACTTTAATTTCGCCTAATGTTGTTTGATAGCGTCATCTGAATTTGCTTAGCCAAATTTTGTCATGCGCACGTTTTTGTCCATTGACAATCAAACGGCCCCTTATTAAAGAAAACGAATAATTATGGCATTTGTATGTAATGATTGATTGAAATGAAGTGTCGAAAAAATTCTTAGAGTATAAATAGAGATAGATACCCTTCGTAATTTATTTTATTGAAAATTGTGCATCAAATCAAATGTTATTCATCTTCCAACAAAGGAAAAGCAGAAGAGTCAGGCGGAGTTGAAAGTGGGAAACTGAGGTACCATTTTCCAATTTGCTTTCCACGGAACCAATGTATGTCCCTAGCTTAGCCGAGAAGAAACTACCCCACACCTTATCTTTTGAACACGTGTGCCATGCCATCAAAGATGAGAAGATATTACGTACGCGTTTAATTATTGTGTGCATGATCTTCATCGAATAAAGGTCACGGGCGATTTTAAGGGGCGGCCAGGGAGGTGCCCGCATCAATCTCTTAATTCAAAAATAAGTCGTAATTCTTTCAATTAAATAGAAATTACAATTTATAAATTAATTAAAAAATTCTTGTTCAATATGAGACCCTCAATTCAAGAGTTTGACGCAAACTCCTAAAATCTCAGAATCGGTCCTCATAAAGGTGAGATATTTTTATGGGTCATTTATAGTTTGAAGTATAATAGTTTTTACTATCTAGAGTTTGGATTCATTTATTTACATTATAGTTAGCTGGGGTTCAAAATAAACGAAAACTGTTAGTTGACAGGTTTGATCATAAGTTAACTAACTTTTTTAACTAAAAAGACTCGTTTACCTCTTATTACATTAATACACATTAATATAAGTATATATTAGTGTATTAAAAGAAAACTCTACATTATTTCTAATTTTTAATTAAAAAAAACATTTTTTAATAAATGTTTTTTATAAAATGAAAAAGTTTTTTATCTATATTTATAAAAAACAGCTAATGTGGTTTTAATAACGTGATTTTCAGATAACTTTTTAACTATTAAAAAATCAGTAAAAAAAATTTCTAACTTTTAGAAAAGAAATAATAAAAACAGTTTAGAAAAATATTTAGCTGTTAAAAGTTTTTTTACTGTTAAAAACAATAAAAATAATTTATAAAATATTTATAAGGAGTGTATAAAACAGTAAAGAAAACTTTTTTAGTGTTAAATATTTAACAGTAGATAGTAAAAAAGTTTATAAAATATTTAGACACTTTTGTAAACGGTTTATAAAAACAGTAAAAAAAATTACTGTTAACAAAAAGTAACAAACTTCTATTTACCCATTTTTCAGTTAAAAACAGTTTTTATATATATTTATAAAAAGCATTCAAAAAAAATAACTATTTGTATATATATTTGTAGGTGCAAAAAATCTCCTCCGTCGGGGGGTGTCAATTCATCACGATACAAGTATAAAGATAAATACGAGAGAGACAAAGATTTACGTGGTTCGACCATGAATGCCCTACGTCCACGGGGCTGCTGGTGTGTTTCATTAGAATGATCAGAGAGTTTTACATGAGAGTGTTTCTCTAACTTCTAAGCCCCCTTTCACAATGGGGGGTGTCCCCTTTATATAGAGTTAGGGGTTACATTAGGGTTACAAATATGGATGAGTCCTATCTTCGTGGAGTTTGATTCCAATCAGATACTGCTCATTGGCCTTCACGTTTATTAAGGACTTTAGTCGTCCCTATATTGCTGGCACGTCGCCATCTTAACCGGGGTGCTCGCCACATGTCATGCTATTACGTAGGCATATATTTTGTTCCCACAATAGCCCCACAGGTCGCAGTTCAGCTGAGTTAATTATGAGATGAGCTGGGAGCTGGTCCACAATCTCTTTAAACGTATGTAGTTGTTGGTGTGAACTGGACTGGCATTCTTTGATTTGTTGTTCAACTTTTAAGCCTTCTTTGGTTGATCTTCTCGCCTTCATAGGTTTTTAGATGAATGTTTGGCTTGAGTTGAGAGGCGTTCAATTGATATGGGAACCAGACTCGAGAGTGTCGAGCTGCCTACGTACCCTCTTGGGATCAGGTCAAACGTAGTTCATTGTCTATTTTATTGCATGGCCCAATTCGTGAGGCTGACCACGGGCCTGTTCATAATTCGTTTGCTGAGGCTTTCTCGAGCGTGCATTAAGTTTAGGGAATCTCCCTGTATGTTCATCGTGTATGGTCCATTTACTGAGGCCGACCACAAGCCTATGCGTCGAGTCTTACTCGAGCATGTACCTACTAGGGGTAAGATCATGCCTTAGGTTTTTCATATGGTCCAATTGGAGAGGCCGACCAAAAGCCTATGCGTCGAGCCTTGCTCGAGCATGTACCTAGTAGGGGTAAGACCCTGCATTAGGTTTTTCATATGGTCCAATTGGAGAGGCCGACCAGAAGCTTATGCGTCGAGCCTTGCTCGAGTATGTACCTAGTAGGGGTAAGACCCTGCCTTAGGTTTTTCATATGGTCCAATTAGAGAGGCCGATCAAAAGCCTATGCGTCGAGCCTTGCTCGAGCATGTACCTAGTAGGGGTAAGACCCTGCCTTAGGTTTTTCATATGATCCAATTGGAGAGGCCGACCAGAAGCCTATGCGTCGAGCCTTGCTCGAGTATGTACCTAGTAAGGGTAAGACCCTGCCTTAGGTTTTTCCCATAATTTAATGTAATAGCAATTATGTTTGCATTTTTCCATTTTCTAATGCCTCGCAAGTAAATATCCGCCTATTTTACCTTTTAGGTTGTGCCGTCACACTTCCTTAGGCCTAAAAGGCGATGGCAAAAATGCACCTGGTTTGAGGGTCATCCACCCGTTCAGGATTTTAACCGACCAACATAGTTGGCGACTAACCTGAGTTGGCTTTTTGCCTAGGGATCCCCCGTAGGGCTTTTATTGTTGCCTGGGCAACTCGTGAGGCCATTTGTGTTTGGAGATAACAAAGGCATGTAGACGTACTTAATTTAGTGGGAACAAGCAAGAAGGACGTTTTAACTAAATCAAGCTTGATCATGATCGTCATTTGAAAGACTAATTCCGGTGTTAACCATGTTGGCATCTGTCCTGAGTTGACCTCTTCTATTTTGCTTTAAATGTTGTAGTGAATCTATTCATGTGTCATCGCTGCTATGGAGCTCCAATCGGGTTGTGAAGAGAAGGCTGCCCGACCGTCCATCGGGTCATCTGATCTGTATAACTGGGATGATAAGTGTGCCCGATCACTCCTCGAGGCTTCGTTGCTTTGAAGAGTATCGCGTTGATCGTTCGTCGAGCTGGATATATTTAAGGATTATCTTGCTCGTATAGCTTCACGTATTTTATCGTTCCTTGGGGCACACTTGTTCGCTGACCATGCATAGTAGTTCCAGGAGGCCGTGGAAGATTCCATATAGCTCGTGCACCTAAAGAAATTGATATGAGTTCAAAGCATTCTTGTGCAGAAATGCGTTGATCTGATATGGCGTTCAAGAAACGTTGTTCCTCTTGAATGGATATCTTAATGTTGATGACATATTAATTCGTTTCTTGGTGATTGTCGATCACCGTGGGTTGTCTAACGATGTTGTTCGATACATTCAGGATGGTCTAGAGTTATTATCAACATGTCTTGCTCGTTGACTGTGATTTTGCTGGATATGTGACTTCTTAAAGGTTGGGATCGTCCTTGTTGATAAATATAGTTGATCGTTGCTCTTCATGCTGCTTTATGTGTTATTGGATCTTTGTGGTACAGATCGCCCAACTTTTCATTCGACGAGGTTGAATTAAATAAGAACGGTATTGCCCAACTGTTTATTGGAGCTTGAGACGTGATCACACAATGTCAACTATCCATCGAAGTTGAGGGTCCGTCGAGGCAAAATTATAAAGGACCTAGTAGATGTTGCGAACGATCCATGCCCGAGCATCTGTCAGAGCATTGATAAGATAAATGATGCCTGAATGCCTGTCGAGGCAAAAATTATAGAGGATCTGGTAGATATTGCGGGTGATCCATGCTCGAGCATCCGTCGAGGCAAAAAGGACCGGGCAAGTATTACGAATGATCATGTATTGTTAGTGAGAACTAACCTTCCAATAAATGCAATGTTGATTATGAATCGACTGTGCCAACCATCCGTTGGGACTGAATATAAGACTTATCCTGACCAACCATTTGTTGGGGATAAAATGCGACATGTATGTCAAATATCTTCTGGACTAAATATATAAAAATATTTTACCGATCAGTTGCCGAGATGAGCCTTGAATATGAATGATCATCCTGCAGGTCAATAATCATAGAGCCAAATAACCCATTATGAAATTCAAGAAATATCAACATCCGAGCATCTGTCTGTTATAAATAATACTGCCCAAGCATGTGTTAGGTCCAAAGTGGTGTAAAGTGCTCGACCATCCGTCGGAGCATTAACAAAATAAGTGGTGCCAGGTTGGTCTGTCGGGGCGAAGTTGTACAGCTCTGAGTATATATAGAGAGCGATCCGTGCTCGAGCATCTATCGGTGTATTAATAAGATTTCTAAGAGCTTAAGATTGTGGCCGAGCATTCGTCGGGACTGAATCTTGTACCTGTGAAAGTTAATAAGTTGCTCGACCATTTGCTGAGGCTAAAAATAGAATTTATCATGCAATTTGTTTAGTCAATCAAGGAATATATGATGTGCATCTGCTCGAACATGTGTCGAGGAAAGGACTCATAGCATTGAATGAATGACACGAATGATCCCATAATTTTTGTGATAAAATCTCACGAGGATAGCCGTGCCCGAGCATTCGTCGGGGCTACGCTAAGTATGAGTAAAGATATTACACCGACCATCCATTGGTATAACCAATAATAGCTAGACGAAAATATTAAAAATTAAATGACCGAATAAATGACATGAGTGCTCTTTAAGTGCGCCCCAATATTCATGTGGACAAAATAATTGTAATAAAGTCGAATGAAAGATGCAAAATTTATCAAATATATCCAGATGTATGACACAGGAGTTAATTTGGAATTTCTGCAAATAGATTTAAGCAAATACTTAAAATTAATTTGGTTTCAAAAAATTGTTTTCACAGAAAATTTGTGTAGCGGCAATTGTTTTTCTCATGTGAAGTATAGAGTATAGATAGCCCCCTGCTAACAAATTTATGTTGATGAAAATCGTGAGCATAATTTGTGAGAAAATAAAGTATTATGAGATGGAAACGAACAATGTACAAATAAATGTGTGTATCCATCAAGTGGGGTTGTGCTAAATACAAGAATTATCCTGACCAGCTATCCACTGGGGATAAAATAAGACTTGTGCGGTAGATGTCGTCGGGACTAAATATATAAAAATATTTTGCCGATCATCTGCCAAAATGAATCTTAAATGTGCCTGACCGTCCTTCAGGCTACGAATCATAGAATTCGAGCTTCAGTTGGAGTAATAATAATTTTGCCCAAGCATTTCTTTGGGTCTAAAGTGCTATAGTATGCTCGACTATCCGTCGGAGCAAAAATGAAGGGTGCCTGGATAGTTCGTCGGGGCAAAGTTGTAAAATACCGAGTAGATATAGCGAGCAATTTGTGCTCGAGCATCTGTCGAAACATCGATGAGATTTCCAAGGACTTAAGATTGTTGTCGAGCATCCGTCGGGACTGAATCTTGTACCTGTGGAAGTTATTAAATTCCCCGACCATCTGTTGGGGATAAATCAAAATAGAAGTTATCATGAAGATAATACGTTCAACAAAGTATGTAAGAGGAAAAAATTCATAGTAGCGTATGAATGTAATGAATGATTCAATGATTTTTACAATAAAAATCCCACTGAGATAACCGTGCTCGAGCACCCGTCGGGGCTGAGCTAAATAACCACTAATCTCCTTCCGGTGAGATAAAATTGTTGTAGCTGAATGACAATATTGAAAATTAAAATGTTCGAATAAATTACGTGAGTGCTATATAAGTGCCCCCCACTTATTTATGTGAGCAAAATAATTTGTAATAAAGTCGCATAAAAAAGTGTCAACTAAAATCGTTGTAAAAAATCACACGGTCCCTTAAAATAATTTTATTTTTAGAGAGAACCGAGTAATGCTAAAATTAGTCAAATATATTGCAAGTGTAATACAAGGATCAATTGAGAATTTTTGTAAAATTATTTGAAGTCCAAATACATGTTTGGTTTCAAAAATTTATTTTCACATAAATTTGTAAAGTATAAAGTATGAGGGTTAAATCTCAAATTTGTTTTCCACAAAAAGAAAAGAGAAAGGAATTAGATATTGTCTTGGCCCTGTTCATGTTTTTCATTTCCGAAATCTCCATTTGGCTTGATCTGTACCCAGGTCATATGGGATACGCCCAATGTCTCCAGACGCCGATCAGCGAAAGCATAATGCACAGTGGTCACCAACCACTGTTGGTGGTCCGGCGATGTTTTTTTTAAGGTTGACCAGCTCATAGCAGATCGGAGGTAACCAGAGACTGCTGGCTGAGGCTGAAGACTTGTTGGTGCTCGTCAACGCCCCGGGAGTGCTCGTCGTCGACCAGTAGTTTGGCCCAGTGGCACTGTTCTCCGATCTCGTCGTTGTAGCGCTCTGTTCACCGAGTTTGTAATTGCGGTGCTGCGTCCACCGAGCTCGTAGCTGACGTTCTCTAGTCAAGCTTCTCTATCCGCCGAGCTCGTTGCTTATGCTCTCCGGTCGACCAGCGATTATGGTCGCAAATAGGTCACCGACCATAGGGGGTTGCTCGACCAAGTAGGTTGCAGGTCGATGGCGAGCTCGCTGATGCTCGACCACAGGAAGGGAGCTCGCAGATGCTCGACCACAAGAGGTGATGTCGCTGATGCTCGATCGTAGCCGACCAGCAAAATTGGTTGCCCAGTGATCGTCGATCTCTATGGATTGTCCGGTGAGGTTGCTGATTTCGGGTGCCGTATTTTGTTTGACTGGATTTTTGTCCCTCTCCTGAGAGGATTATAATCGGAGATGATAACAAAAATAATTCAATGATGTCCGGCTAACTGTTAGCCCAAGTCGTGGTGAATATGTGGGGAAACCCTTTCCCCTGAGAGTGATCTTTACACCTTGTTATCGATCAGTGACGAGATACGGCCTTTGTGCCCAAAGGCAGGTAGATTTTAATTGAAAAATTAGGTGTGTGAAAATCCGTTGATTGAAATTTTTGTTGATTTCACACCGCATTTTGATTACATAGAGCGAAGATGACTGGATGTCCGTCAGTTTCCTTGCGAAAACATGAATTTATAGCTCGATTGTGTGCCCCGAATTTGTGTGTATCTTTGTGAAAACATCTTTGTGTAAACATCTGTAATACCCCGCATTTTTTATTGAATTGAAATTGAAAAAAAAAAATATGTCAGTATATATATTCGAAATGTTTGGAAATAAAACTATGTCAGTATATATATTCGAAATGTTTGGAAATGAAATGATAAAATGAATTCATTGAGATACGAATGTGCGACTTAAATATTAGAAGAGAATTAATGCGTAAAAGGATCGAGAGGGTTAAAATTGGAGGCAATGGCATTTTTGTAAATAAACTAACCCTAGGTATAAATAGAAAAGAAGAGAAGAAGTCTTCATTTTATCATTTCACAAATGGGGGCTAGGGTTTGGTAGAGATAGAGAGTAAGAAGAGAAGAAAGCTAAGAGGATTCAACTTCTCAATACAATCCAAGGCAAGTTAATAACCTATATGTGTATATTATGTATCTATAATGAAATTTCACATGAACATGTATTTGGATCCCTAAATTAATATGATATTGATGTTAAAAATGATATGCAATGTATTAGGATCACCCTCTATGTAGATTCAAATGCAATAACATCATTATAGGGATTGAATTGTTGAACAACCTCTTGAATTTGAGAAATCTATGAACTTGTAAATCGTCATATTAAAAATTGTTTTGAGCTGTTTTGGTTCCGAAAATGGATGTTTCGTCTGCGCTGCCCGACAGAAAATGATATTCCGAACAACTTTGTAGTTTTAAGTTTTTCCGAAAACGGATCGAAAAAGTCTCAAATCGGCGTTTTAAAATTCTGCGCAGAAAGTTGTCGTGAACAGGTCCGAACTGTATATGTTAGTTTCGGGTCTGTTTTAAGCAGGCTACGGTAGCGTGGATGCGTGTTCTTGTAGAAAATCACGTTTCAAACAACTTTGTAGTTTTAAGTTTTTCCAAAAACGGATCGAAAAAGCCTCAAATCGACGTTTTAAAATTCTGGGCAGAAAGTTGCCGAAAACAGGGGCGAATATTATATATTAGTTTCGGGTCTGTTTTATGCAGGCTATGGAAACGTACCCACTCATCCTTATAGAAAATCACATTCCGAACAAATTTTTAGTTTTAAGTTTTTCCAAAAACGGATCGAAAGAGCCTCGAATCTGCATTTTAAATTCTGGGCAGCATGTTGTTGAAATAAGAGTGATAATATTTTTCATGTTGTTAGTAAGATAATTGTGGTGTTGTGCCTAATATCCTAGCTTGATCACATACTTATGGTTATTAGGAATATATAACCATGAAATGATTTGATGTTGAATTAGTAAATTAATGATGTAAATTATGTTATATTATAAATAATGACTATTGTATAACTCGAGTAAGAGACTTGACTTGATTGTATATATACAGAAGCGTGAAATTGTTTTACATTTTTATTGTCGAGTATACACTAGACTAGTCCTCCGGTCGACGTAGGCACATGTTGAATGCGATTTTTTTGTGATTGATCCGGTTAGGTTCCGCTCGAGTGCCGTGTCGGAGATAAACCACCGGAACCGGACACATGGTTGTAATGCGGGTTGGATAGAAAGACCTTGAAATGCCATGTGATTTAGGACTTAGTACGATTGCCCTTGCCACGTAATATTGGCGAGTATTCGTGTGTAGGCCTAGTGTTACGAGTTGTTCCCCCGGGTAACGATAGTAACCCGATATGACTTGTTGTGTGAGATATTATGCTTGTGTCTTAAAATAATATCCCGAATCGATGCATTTGATATTATACTTGAAGGAAATATTTTGATACATTAAATACTGAAATGATATTAATAATGATTAATCATGATATGATATGAGACTACACGTTACTCGAGTTTGGGTTGGGTAGTCACGACATAGGAACATTGGTTGGGTAATTGAACAACTTAATTACTGGAGACGAGTAATGACTAGTGTGCTTTCACTATAAGTACATCTTATAATCTTATAGCTTATTTTCTTGCTTTGACGTTCGTCTATCTTGCTTCTTTCTTCTTGCTCCTCTCCTATATATATAATATATGACAGGTCCTCGTCCCGATGGACAATAGACTATGGAGCTTGATGAGATCATATCAATCTTAGGATTCCTATAGCTCTGGAGTTATTCTATTTTAATTTATGTCGCTTGTTTCCCTTTTCTTGAGGGTGGTATCAGAGATTAATATCACGTTGTTTTTACTTGGTATTTGAGAGAATTGTTGTATTATTCTTTCCCATTTTGGTTTGGGCCGCATGTATTGGCATTTTATATTTTTCAGTTTGAGATTACTGATGGATTATTGCATTTAATAGTTATGAGTTGGTTTCACTTGTTATAGTTGTTATTATATGATTTGGTTACACATATAAGAGTGTGCATGTTTACTTTACTGCATTTATTTAAATTTTATTTCTAATGCCAATATATTGACGCTCCGCTTTAATTTAATTGGGCGTAGCTAACCGAATTAGATTTAAAAAGCAGGGTTGTCACAACATCTCTGTTGAGACAATTTCCTTCCATATGTTTCAAGATCTCTCATGAAAGAGAAACTTTTAGACGGTTACCCAGCCCGAAAATTTTGGATATGGGAATCAAGATATGATGTAGCCCACTAGCCCAATAAACAAACGTGTTTGACCAGGATAGAGTCCAGATTCATAGACACCTCTGATAACGAATTCCCTATGAAACAAACAATGAAAATTGTCTAGAATCAAAGTTGTTGTACAGATTTGCAGATAACAATTAAATATAGGATTTGTAATTATAACTGTATGCAAAATCATGTATCAATGAAACGATATTTATTCAAAACAAATAATTATATATGAAACACATAACTGTTCGTGCACAGATCAAAAAGGAAAACTTATCTTTTGATTATGTGCGCAGTGTAGGCACCATTGTTCTTGAACGTAAACCTAGATCTCTTCTAGCTAAAAGGGGAAGGCCTTTTGTGCCGGTTCCCACAGACGGCGCCAATTGTAGGTGCAAAAAATCTCACCCGTCGGGGGGTGCCAATTCATCACGATACAAGTATAAAGATAAATACGAGGGAGACAAAGATTTACGTGGTTCGACCATGAATGGCCTACGTCCACGGGGCTGCTGGTGTGTTTCATTAGAATGATCAGAGAGTTTTACATGAGAGTGTTTCTCTAACTTCTAAGCGCCCTTTCACAATAGGGGGGGTCCCCTTTATATAGAGTTAGGGGTTACATTAGGGTTACAAATATGGATGAGTAACAAATATGGATGAGTCTTATCTTCGTGGAGTTTGATTCCAATCATATACTGCTCCTTGGTCTTCACGTTTATTAAGGACTTTAGTCGTCCCTATATTGCTGGCACGTCGCCATCTTGATCGGGGTGCTCGCCACATGTCATGCTATTACGTAGGCATATATTTTGCTCCCACATATTAAAACAGTTACAAACCGTTTTGATATATATTTAAAAAAAACACCAGTTTTACTTTTTGTAATAGTTTTTATATATATTTATACAAATAGTTTTTTATATATATTTATAAAACTATTTAACTCTTATTCTACATAATTTTTTTTATAAAAAATTGTTAAAGACAGTTTTTAAAAATATTTATAAAAATAACTGTTTTATATGTATTTATAATAATAGTTTAAAAATTGTTTTGATATATATTTTAAAAAATAATTGTTTTGACTGTTTTTTAACAGTATAAAAAACAATTTTATATATATTTATAAAACTTTTTAACTGTTATTTTACCCAATTTTTTTATAAAAATAGTTTAAAATAATTTTTATATATTTATAAAAAACATTTAAAAAATAATTGTTTTTATATATTTATAAAAGCAGTAAAAACAGTTAAAAACTTGTTTTCATATATATTTAAAAAAATAACTTCTTCACTTTTTTTTTAAATAGTTTTTATATATATTTATAGAAAAACAGTTTTTATATATATATATTTATAAAAAACATTTAAAAAATAATCAATAAAAAACAGTAAAAATGAGACATGTAAAAACAGTAAAAATGTTATTTATAATTTTTTTTTTATAAATATATATTAACAAGATTATAAATAAATATATATATATATATATAACAATAAAAATGGTAAAAAATACGTTATTGATAACTTTTACCGATATTTTTTAAGAGTTAAAAAGTTATTTGAAAACCACATTAACAGTTTTTTTACAAATATATAAATAACTTTTTGATTTTATAAAAAACATTTAATAAAAAAAATTATTAGAAATAATGTAGAACTAGTTTTAAACCCCGCGCGATGCGCGAGCTTTTTGTAGTCCTTATTTTACAACACAAAGTAGTCAAATTTTGAAATACATAAGAAATATTTTATCATTTTCAAGAGGTGATAATTCTGTTGAAGTGGAGTTGACATCGCACTATATGTCATTACACAATACCCTTTAAAAACAAAAGTTGTATAGAAACATTTAAAAAAATATTTACAAAATCTAGTCATTACAAAAAAATTAAAAAATTAAAATTACAGAAGAAAAGTTTAAAAATTGAAAATATTTTTTAAATTGTAACAAAAAGTTTAAAACATAAGAAAAATCCTGAATTTTTTTTAGAATTTCCAGAAAAACTTTCTAAGAAAATAAAAAATATTGAAAATAATTACTAAAAAAAATGTAAAAAAAAATAATTTCAAATAAAAAACCCAATCTTAATATAAAAAAAAAATGTAATTTTCAGAAAGAATGGAAATTTAGAAGAAGAAAAAAAGATCTCGTGGGAAAAATATTTCAACCTATAAAAAAATTAAAAATTACACAAAAAAACATTTAATAAATATTTTTAAAATCTAAAAAAGATAGAAAAACACATAATGGCTTTGAAATTGCATAAAAAAATTTGGAAAAAAAGTATGGATAAAATAATTTTATTAAATAAGGAAAAAATGAAAAAAAAGTTTTAAAAATCTATAACGGTAAAAAATTATCAAAGAGTGATTTTTTTTAAATATCTGGAAAAAAGATGATTATTTTTAAATCCGTGAAAAAAAGTATAAAACATTTGACAAAAAAATTTATAAACAATCTAATAATTATAAAAAAATAAAAAATAAAAAAAAATACTGAAGAAAAGTTTAAAAACAGTCAATATTTTTAAAATTATAACAAAAGGTTAAAAAAATCTGAAAAATCCTGATTTTTTTTTTGGATTTCCTGGAAAACTTTTTATGAAAAAAAAACATTGAAAATAGTTACTAAAAAAATGTAAAAAAACACAAAACAATTTACAACAAAAATCCAATCTTAATAAAAAAAAAAAGTAATTTCTAGATAAATGGAAATTTCGAAGAAGAAAAAAGATCTCGTGGGAAAAATATTTCAGCTTATAAAAAAATTGAAAATTACAAAAAAAAAACATTTAATAAATATTTTAAAAATCTAAAAATAATAGAAAAACAGGTAATGGTTTTGAAATTACACAAAAAAATCTGGAGAGAAAGTAGGGAGAAAATAATTCTATTCAAAATACTCAATAATACTAAAAACTTTGCTACTAAGGAAAAAATGAAAAAAAAGGTTTTCAAAATCTGTAACGGACAAAAGATTATCAAAGATTGATTTTTTTTAAATATCTAGACAAAAGATGATTATTTTTAAATCCGTGAAAAAAAAGTATAAAAACATTTGACAAAAAAATTTAGAAACAATCTAATAATTAGAAAAAAATAAAAAAAAATGAAAATTACAGAAGAAAAGCTTAAAATCTGTAAATGTTTTTAAAATTATAACAAAAAGTTAAAAAATCTGAAAAATTCTGATTTTTTTGTCGGATTTTCCAGAAAAACTTATTAAGAAAGTAAAAAACATTGAAAATAATTACTAAAAAAATGTTAAAAAACAAACAAAAAAAACAATTTCCAACAAAAAAAATCCAATGTTAATAAAAAAAAAAGTAATTTCTAGATAAATGGAAATTTCGAAGAAAAAAAAAGTTCTCGTTGGAAAAATATTTCAACCTATAAAAAAATTTAAAAATTACAAAAAAAAACGTTTAATAAATATTTTAAAAATCTAAAATTGATAGAAAAACATGTAATGGTTTTGAAATTACACAAAAAAATCTGGAAAGAAATTATGGAAAAAATAATTTTATTCAAAATACTGAATAATACTAAAAACTTTGCTACTAAGGAAAAAAATGAAAAAAAAAGTTTTCAAAATTTGTAACGGACAAAAGATTATCAAAGACTGTTTTTTTTTTTAATATCTGGACAAAAGATGATTATTTTTAAATCCTTAAAAAAAAGTTTAAAAACATTTTGACAAAATTTAGAACCCAAAAAAATTAAATTGGAAAAAAAAATCTCAAAACCACCGGCAATACTGAAGCCAAAACAAATAAAAAAAAACTGCAACACCACAGGTAAAAAAAACTCAGTGAATTATGTTTCTTACACAAAATAAAATCACAGGAAGCAAACAAAAAAAACTCCAGCAACCACTCCGGCAAACACCAACCCCTTCGTTCCAAATCCCCCCTGCGTTGCAAAGGCTAAAAAACCAGCCTAACCTCCAACTCCGACCAACCATGGCAACTCCGGCGACACTTTCTAACCTCTAAACCCCATAACTCCAGACCTCCACAACTCTACCCTCAAACCGGCCTATACCCACCTTTGCAACCTTAGCCCACAATCCATCTCCAGCTAGTTTACTTTAAGCCTCCATTACCCAAGCATGAAATTGATGTCCAATTAAAAGATTGGATGATTGTTGCAACGCAAATCTAAACCAACGATTAATGGATGAGACTCAACCAAAAAACATCAAAGCTTTGATGCTTATACTGAAAATCCACAAAACAAATATCCATAATTGAAATCTATACTAAGAAATATGAATCTATAAAGATTACTCCCATATGGAATTAATCAAAATGAAAGAGGACAGATTCAGCGAATGCAAAAAAAAAAATAGAAAATGTACCCATGAAGTTATTGGAGGTGAAGCATTGGTGCATTTAAAGAGACATAGCTATTGATGAGGAGAGCAATTGTTGTTGGAGAGAGGTAAAATAATGAATGGGGGAAATGAAGGGATATAGTTGTGATTGGAATTCTAGAAAATATAATAGTCTTGGAAATGTAAAAGTTTTTTAGTGTGATAGAGGAAGGAACGCAGACCGAATAATAGTAAAGTGATGTGCCACATGGATAGGCTAATTGCAAAGCATAATAAATGCCTTGTTTTGCATTTTATAGTATTAAGAGACATTTTATAGTATTAAGAGATTTGTTTTTGGTAGTCATATATACTTATACTAATGTGTATTAATGTAATAAGGGGCAAAATAGTCTTTTTGGTTGAAAAAGTGAGTCAACTGACGGTCAAAGTTTTTAACTAACGATTTTCGTCTATTTTGAACCTTAACCAACTATAATGTAAACAGATGGACATAAATTCTAAGAGCATACTAATTCAAAGCCCCCAGTTTACCTTTCGTGAGTCAATATGCCTACACTGGTGATGGCTAATATAAGTGACTTTATTCGAGGTATATACTTCCTACGAATTATATTAGTTCGTAGGAATTCTTACGACCTAATATAGTTCGTAGGAACCTAAATATATAATATAAATTGATTATTTGGAGTTGCAACGAACTTCATTTGTCCGTATCAATTCCTACGAACAAATAAAGTTCGTAGGAACTATTTGCAGATTCAGTAGTCGTTCAGCAAAAGTTATAAATTCACTATCTTTTCTCTTACAAATTTTGTTGAGTTTACGAATTTTGGTGTCCGTTTGCTCCACCACTACGGATGCTCTAAATAGTGAAAACTATTGTACCCCAAATAATAAATAACCCAATTTTTATATGTATAAAAATATTATTTTTATAATGGAACATATGTAAAATATGCATCGCATTTTTATTATACTTTTATTAATGTTGAACATGAATATGAATACGTGATATACCTATATATATGACATTTTTTTCTTAAATGTCCTTATACTCCAATATGATGTAGCTTGAAATCACATTCATTTATATATCACAAGGCCTTCTCCAATGTGTTAATTTTTTAAATAATTACTATCCAACGGTTATAGCTAATTTCTTATCTAAATGGCATTTTATCGAAATTTATGATAAATCTCATCTCCAGATAATTATCAGATATTAAAATAATGAGATAAATAACAAAACCTTCCCAATTAAAGTTTAAAACTTTGGATTGATAACTGATGAATCAAAAGTTCACAATCTTATGGTATGTCAAAGACTTCAGGCTCGAATACAAGAAACTTTAGGTTTCTAATATATAAGCAGGGCCACTAAAATAATGATGACAAATATTTCGTTTTGAAAAGTAATGAGAACTTAAGGTTCTCTATTAAATGTCACATATATACGAATCTTCAGGTTCATATAAATTATCATATTAAATTCTAGGACTTCAGTTCCTACATTGAAATAATTCACAAAGTCCCTAGTGTGAATTATGTATGAAACTTCAAGTTTTTCTCATTTGTATATGAGAATTTTCGGTTCTACACAAATAGTTGAATTTAAAGTTCAACATTACTGATATGCCCGAAATATACCTGACAGCTCGGAGACACCAACCTCGGCCAGGATGGTGGCCGAGGCAGCAAAGGGTCTTGATTGGCGACTGGCGATCTCGGCCAGGATGGTCGGCCGCGGTCGACGTTATTAGTACCCCAACTATCAAGCAACAAGTGCGGTCTACATGTCTCATGTGGTCAGTTATCCAACAGGTCGTCCACTGCCGACACCACGTCTGCCTCATACATCACCCTCGGCTGGATAAAAGCCGAGGTCAGTAAAGACTACCGCAATCATCATAATCAACCTCGGCTAGGAATCAACTGGCATTCCAACTACGCCTGCATAACCTCAGCCCAGGCCGACGTTACAACTCCGTTTGTCTTGCCTCGACTTTCTAATGGGCCGAGATCATTGTGAATAACCTCAGATAAGGCAGTAGTCAGACTCCCCCAACCTCGTACTCTTCCAGGCCGAGGTTGTACCTATCAGGGACAAGGCTGAGCATTTACGAGCATATGCAAGGGAAGGAACACGTGGACAAAATCAGTTGTAACCGAATCAACCCCCTCACGTGGGGGAATATTTCATCATCATTCTCTATATGTGACAAGGACAAATGTCTTCATCAGATTGGCTAGATTAACACATACATGATCATTGCATGCAGGAGGGGTACATTACACCCCCCACACACTATATATACCTGCCTTCTCCTACCTTGAGAAGGATCTAAAAATACAAGCCTAGCTGAAACTCTGTCAAATTATACAGTAGAGAGAGAAAGCTTGAGAGATTGTATCCGTGGCCGTTAGTGCCTTATTTTAGTGACCTTACTCACTCACTTGCACAGTGGATGTAGGCCTAATTAGCTTAACCACTTATATATTGGTGTTCATCATCTTCTCCTCATCTCAATCTGTTATATTTAGTATACTCTTGTGTTGCCATTGTTATCACTGATTTGAGCTTACAAACACCTTGACGGGTGTTGTTGTTTCCAACATCATCATTTTGGCGTCGTCTGTGGGAACGAGAAGCTATCTCTTCCTCATTTTATTCTTAACATCACCAGAGACTCTGGTGGTGAACCAGGCCTCACCTCTTGCGTGGAGCTGTTTCACCATTGAAAGAGGTCCTTTAAGGTATTAAGCTCATCTTCTACACAAGCTCTTTAGTTTTAGCATATGGCACCGGAGTTGCCACCACCTCCTCCACCATCTGGTGCTGGAGGACCTAGTTCCAGCCATGCACCACCCTAGTCCAAAATGGCTGAGGTGGCAGCAGCCTTGAGGTCCTTGGTTGCAACACAACAAGCAATGAAGGAACAATTTGCACAGCTCAGTCAAAATATGATGAGGCCACGTGGGGTCTCACCGGAGATGATTACTCTGGCGGCCGCTCAACCCCATCCTGAAGTCAGGGGACCACCCCAGGCACCGCGAAAAGACCAACCTACACCTCAACGGAGGAGGGACGTTACTGACCCTAGGCGTTTGCGCCTGAGGAGGCAAGGACACCCTTGCCCTGAGGACAGGTATGATGATATGGAGGCAAAAGATGCTCCAGAAGAGTGTTGGGAGCTATATGAGGTTTCGAACAACATTGTACGTCCTATCCACCAAAGCCTAGGTTGCGGGGATAGAAGAGATGGGGGTGCCCAACAGAGAGGATCAGCTTTCGATCGCTTGAGCAGAGGGTAGGCCTTTAAAAGGCTCGACCCAATTCATGACCTGAAGCAGAGGTTATACAGATCAAGAAGTGTAGCAGGCTCACAAAGGGGAGATGGGGAACATCGGCCTCATCATGGCCGACCCCAGCAAGGCCGAGATGGGGATCAAGAGGAGGTCAACAGCCGACGTTGTACTGCGACTAGGGAACCCTCAGTCCACCCCTTAGAGGTGGATGGGGATAACCTCGGTCAGGTCGACGTTGAAGAGAAGATAAGAGACCTCATTAAAAGTCGAGACCCACTGCAAAGAGGTTTCTCAGAAGGCTCTCTATTCGTGGCTAAGATAGTGAGCTTCCCAACCCCTGCCAAGTTCAAACCACCTACGGTGTCTCCTAAGTATTATGGTAGTACCAACCATGTACATCATATTGAGATGTACCAATCTGTAGCGGACATCTATTCAATACCAGGTGAGATCAAGCGTTGGGCCTTCTCCGGGACTTTAACGGGTGCTACACACATCTGGTTTACCTCTCTTCCGAAGAACTCAATTGAGAACTTTAAGGGATTGGCTGAACGATTATTCAAAATTTCTGTTTTGGGGTAAGACCTCAAAAGAAGACCACCCATCTATTGTATGTCAAGCAAGGCAAGAACGAGAGCCTAAGAGACTACATCGCTAGATTCAACAAAGAGAAATTGGAGGTTGAGGATTATGAAGAGAATATAGCCATGACAGCTCTCATTAGAGGACTCCAGAAGGGAAAGTTATCATGGAAACTTGTGGAAGATCCTCCCAAGTCTATGGCAGAGCTGTTGGCAAATGAATGCCGAAGAGGCTATGACCGCGAAGTATGGGGATGAGAATGGAAGTGGCAGCGAAAAATTCTAAATAAAGAAAGACGAAAAGAAGAGATCAGCCGATGATAAGTTTGCACGCTATACTCCTCTAACTGTGAGTTGCTAACACATCCTCAATGAGATCAAGAATGACCGGTCTCTGAGATGGCCGGAGCAGCTGAAGGCTCCTCCGCATAAGAGGAAGAAGAACTTGTGGTGTGAGTTCCACCAAGATCATGGCCATGTGACAGACAAGTGCTTCACTTTAAAGGACGAGATCGAGAAGATGTTAAAATTCAGAAAGTTGAGGAAGCATGTCGATGGTAAGGCCCCTAAGAGGGGAAGAGATGACCCTAAAAATAAGAGAAACGGCAGATGTCGAGATGATACCCCAACAAGAAGAGATGATGACTTATATGGGGATAATGAAGACGATCCAGACCTCCCACCAAAAGACGACAATACCCCAGTGAAGAGGGTTGGAATGATCTCCTTTGGTGTTAACACCATCTGTGGAGGACTTATTGGGGGTGGCTCTGAAGTAGCTGATCGAAAAGCTCATATGGCAGAGGCCAAATCAGTGACCAAAGTAGAGGTTGAATCTGACGTCTTCAGAAACCAAGCAAAAGAGAAAGAATGTGGACATGGACATTCTTATTGTTGGGTTCCCCGACTCGACTTCAAAGGTATCTTAGCTTCGCATGATGACCCTCTGGTAATTACAACAAGAGTGCATGGATGTGAGGTACAGAGAATCCTCGTAGATGGAGGAAGTTCAACAGACGTGATGTTCTGGCACTGTTTCAAGAGCCTAAGCCTAAGCCTCAGCAGAGCTAGGCCGGTACCCTATCATCATCCGTTAATGGGATTCAACGATGAAAATGTCCACCTGTTGGGAATGTATGAGATGGATGTGCGAATGGGAGACGAGTGGCCTAAGAGGTTAACCCGGAAGATCAATTTTTTCGTTATGGACGAAAATGTCTTCTCGGCCTATAACCTCATCATAGGAAGAGTAGCCCTCAAGGAGTTTGAGGCCGTGTCCTAGACGGTCCACCAAATGCTAAAATTACCGACCCCTTACAGGGTACGGGAAGTACAGGGTGACCAGACCATAGCACGAGAATGCTACTTCAACTCAACTGAAGAAGGAGAGGCCCGTAAGAGGGCCACAACCACATATAGCATTGATACACTTGACCCTAGAGATGAAACGAAGTTAAAGAAAGGAGAGGCCACAGAAGAGGTAGAATCCATCGTCCTCAATGAGGGTGAACCGAAAAAACCCGTCCAAGTCGGCAAGGCCTTAAAACTGGAGATCAAGGAAGAGCTGATAAAAATTCTTAAAGAAGAGGTAGAGTGTCTTCGCTTGGAGCCACGCAGACATGCCTGGCATCGATCCAAAAGTTATGTGCCACAAACTCAACGTGGCAGAAGGTCCTAAGCCAATCAAACAAAAACGAAGAGTTTACTCTAAGGAGAAGTATGTCGTCATCAAAGAAGAGGTCAGAAAGTTGGAAGAGGCAGAATTTATCAGGGAGGTCATATACCCAGAGTGGTTATCAAACACCGTCATTGTGCCCAATGCCATTAGAAAATAGAGGATGTGCGTAGACTTCATCAACCTGAACAAGTCTTACCCAAAAGACAGTTATCCCTTACCTCGAATTGATCAGATGGTAGATGCCACGGCAGGGCATGAGCTCATGAGCTTTATGGACGCGTATTCAGGCTATAATTAGATCTTCATGGATGCTAAAGACTCAGAGAAGATAACCTTCATCACCAACAAGGGGACCTATTACTATAAGGTTATGCCCTTCGGCTTGAAAAATGCAGGGGCCACGTATCAACGTCTTGTAAATAAGATGTTTGAAGAACAAATTGGCAAGACTATGGAGTTATATATAGACGATATGTTGACGAAGAGCTTGAAGGCCTGCACTCACGTTGCAGACTTAGAGAGGACCTTCAATACCATGGACTTGTACAGAATGAAACTCAATCCCATAAAGTGTGTCTTCAGAGTAGGAGCTAGAAAATTTCTTGGATTCATTGTCAATCAGAGGGGAATAGAGGCCAATCCTGAGAAGATCAAGGCTTTGTTTGATATGAAGATGCCAAGAAGTATAAAAAATGTTCAGAGGCTCACTGGAAGAGTAGCCGCACTCAACAGATTTATTTCCAAAGCAACGGACAAGTGTCTTTCATTTTTTAAGGTACTTAGAAAGCCCTTCAAGTGGGACAAAGAGTGTGACAAGGCCTTTAAGCAACTCAAGTCCTACCTTGGATCCCCACTGCTCTTATCGCGGCCCATCATGGGGGAGAAGTTGCATGTTTATCTAGCAGTCTCAGAGTCAACTATAAGTGCATCCATAGTACGAAAAGACATTGGGGTGCAAAGGCCTGCTGTATACTTCAATAGTAAGGCCCTTCAAGGGTCTGAATAGAACTATCCTCGGTTGGAGAAGTTGGCCTACACTATGATACATGCTTCCAGGAAGATGAAACATTATTTCCAAGCCCACTCTATAGTCATCCTCACTGACTCTCCACTACAAGTCCTCCACAAGCCTTAGAAGTCAGGCAGACTGATGACCTAGGCCATCGAATTGGGAGAGTATGACCTTATTTATCAACCCAGGGTGGCCATTAAAGGGCAGGCACTTGCAAATTTTGTTGCTGAGTTCATGTGGGAAGAGAATGAAGTTTAGAACAATCCAGTGATCGCAGAAGGATCAAATAGTAACGTCTTCCGAGACCCGGAAGAGGTTATGTCCAGCAGATCCAGAAATGAAATAGCTGAGAATGAGGAAGACAAGTACCTCTTCAAGCAAGGAATCTTGTCAGAGGGGAGCTTCTCTTCGAATGAAGACGTTTGGAACCTCTTCGTTGATGGGTCTTCTTATGAAAGTGGAAGCGGTGCAGGGCTGATACTCTCAGCTCCGAATGGTACCAACATTAAATATGCACTAAGGTTCAACTTCAAGGCATAAAATAACGAGTCAAAATATGAGGCCATGATAGCAGGCCTCTCTTTGGCAAAGACCCTTAGGGTTGGTCAACTCCTACTTCATAGCGACTCGAGGTTCGTTGTCAACCAAGTGTTTAGAGTTTATGAGGCCAATAATGAAAGGATGGAGAAATACCTAAAGAGGATAAGAATGATGCTAGAAGGCTTCAAAGAGGTGAAGATGAAGAGGGTACCTCGATAAAATAACAACCATGCTGATGCACTAGCAAGGTTGGCTTTCACAACAAATACAGACATCAAAAGGACTGTACTAGTCAAGATCTTACTCAAACCGACCATTGAGGAAGAAGAGGTTACCATCCCTTGCCTCAAATTTAACCTAGGAGACTCATAGATAGATCCCCTAATCAGATATATCATAGAGGGAGAGATGCCAAAATTAAAGTTAGAGAGGAGGAAACTGAAGTACAGAGCTGTAAAGTTTTCAATAATAGGAGATGTCCTATATAAGAAAGGATTTCTGTTACCTCTCCTCAGATGTGTTCATCCCAAAGAGGTCTCCCACATCCTACTGGAGGTACACGAGGGTTCTTGCTCTAGTCACATAGGAGGAATATCTTTGGCCAAGAGGAAAATCACGTAAGGATATTGGTGGCCGACCTTGGCCAAGGAGGCTGCATCCTACTTGAAAAGGTGTGACAAGTGCCAAAGATTCTCCATTATCCCCCATTAACCTCATCAACCTATGACGTCAATCAGTTCCCCTTGGACATTCGCAGTATGAGGGATTGACTTGGTAGGTCCCTTGCCAAGGGCTGCGAATAATTATCAATTTCTGATAGTAGCGATTGACTACTTCTCCAAGTAGGTGGAGGCTGAGCCGATGATCACGATTACAGAGCAGAAGACCTTCTAGTTCATCTGGAAGAGCATTATATGCAGACATGTCCTTCCGAACACCCTCATCTAGGTTAACGGAAGCCAATTCAAAAATTCTTCCTTGGAGAAGTACTACGAGAGAGTTGAGATCAAGTAATTTTTCTCTTCTCCTGGTCGACCTCAGGTAAACGGTCAGACCAAAATCACAAACAGAACAATCCTCGATGGGATTAAGAAGAGGTTAGAAGAAGCTAAGGGGAAATGGACTGAAGAGGTTTATGCTGTGTTATGGGCCTACAGAACAACGGCTAGGACACCAACGGGGGAAACCCCATTTATGTTAGCACATAGCTCAGAAGCCGTCATACCAACAGAGGTAGGACTCCCCACTCATAGAATTAAGACTTACGACCCAGAGAAAAATGGGGAAGAGAGAAGACTTAACCTAGATTTGTTTGAAGAGAGAAGGGAAAATACCGAGATCAGACAGGCAGCCTACCAGCAGAGAACAACAAAATTCTAAAATCAAAGGATGAAATTAAGACCCATAGATGTAGGAGACCTCGTGCTGAAGACGTTACAGAAGGCAAATAAGCTTCACCCAAATTGGCATGGCCCTTACAAAGTAATCAAGGAGGTTGTACCTAGTACCTACCGGCTAAAAAATCTTGAAGGGGAAACTTTTTCCAATCCATGGAATGTTGATCATCTGAAAAAGTATTACATATGATGTTGCAATGGTTTCGATGTAAATATATCATCTTATGAAGAGATTATTAATGAGAAGATCAGTTCCTGTGTCAATTCTTGGTTCACTGTGCTTTAATTTGGTGAAATTTATAGGGGTAACATCTTAGTTTGATGACCTCAGACCTTAAACATCATAACTTGGTGACAAGGTCTGAGGTGAAACATCGTATTTAGATGACCTCGGACCTTAAACATCATTAATTTGGTGAAATTTATAGGGGTAACATCTTAGTTTGATGACCTCAGACCTTAAACATCATTAATTTGGTGAAATTTATGGGGGTAAAATCTTAGTTTGATGACCTCAGACCTTAAAAATCACAATTTTGAAATGATTTGGTAATATGTTACAAGGGTAACATCATAGTTTAGTGATGAAGACATCAATGCACAACATATAAAAATATTCAAGGTCAAAAAAAGCAAAGTTCTCCTTAGAAAATGATATAGCACAGAAGTTAAAATTACAAGTCAAAATGTAATAGAAAATATTATCAGAGGTTGCAGACCAATATGAATCATAAATAAAAACTACAAATAAGAGCTTCACAAGGTACGACCTATGAGTCTGCAATCTCAAAGTTGGTGGTCACAGCCCTACTCCCTTGGCCGATGTTGGTTACTTCCGCACCATTGTCCTGAGGGTTGACATCCTCAGTCCCTATAACCTCCAAAGGGGAGGTCTCTGCAGGAGTAACAACTTCTTCCTCCACCTTTTATAAAGCCTGGGTAAATTGAGAATTAGCGAAGCCTAGACCAACGAAGTCAGAGGCTGCCAAGCTCCCTGACTCCTTATCTTTCATAGCAGCCCATTTTTTAGTGGCCTAAACACCCCTTTCGAGGTATTCAAAGCCAAAGCTGATGAATTTGTCAGAGACCTTGTAGTCCTCCAAGATCTTCTCTGAGGCGTCCTCCATGGAAGCTTTAACAGCAGCATCCACATTTTGTTGAAGGGCTTCATCCTTGGCCTTCATAGCAGAGTTGTGATCATTCTTGAGTTTGGCAATATCTTTCTCCAGCTGCGTAGCCTAGATTCAGACCCTTCAAAGGCAGTCTTCAGACATTCCACTTCGGCATTCAATGCAGCCTCTGTCTTTTGGGCCTCTCTTCCCTTTTCAATCAGGGGCAGCTTCCTCAGAGTCTAATCGACAAATTGGTGCATGGTGAGGATACCCTGCAAAGCATATTTAGACGTTCAAGGGTCAATAAAATTCAAAGCCGATGTTACACTTGAGATATAAAAAGCGAAAGTCTTAAATGGATAGATCGGTGGAGGCAAAACTCGGCCAGCAGAGGGGTATCCATAGAACGATGGAATCATTTATCGACGTCGGTCATAATGGAGACGATGCTATCCAAGGCCTTTATACTTTGACCGATAAGGCTGTCGCCAATCTTCAGCTGATCCAGACGAGCAACTAATGCATCCTTAAATGAGATGGGGATCGCACGATCCCCGTTAGAGGCTTTCTTCTGCCTCTGATCCTCAGGGGAAGGGACATTGGATTTCCTTTTTTTAGATGCATCGGCCCTTGAAGAGGTAGGATGAGGATGAGGTGTATTCAGGCCTGCTTTCTTAACCAGTTTGGTGAGACTGGGGGCTGGCATTTCCCATAAATCGTCTGATAATCCTTCTGGACGCTCTGCAAAAAGAAAGGTCTGAGTTAAAATATCAGAGGAATAGAAAAACCAAAAATGATGAAAAAACAAAGTAACTTACGAAGATCGGTTAGAGGACTCCCCCCAAGACCAGTCTCAGAGAGGTAGTAGGGGGTCATTAAGTGCTCATACTTAACCAGATAACTAATCTCTCCCTGATCTTGAAGGTCCTTAACCTTCTGTAGGTTATCCTGACTCAATCCGGGGTTGGCCTTAGCATCCAATGACACTTTCCCCCATCTCAAGGGTACCCTCGGCTCTAAAGATGAAGAGGTAGCAGAAGAACCAAACTCCTAGGCCCCTGAGGCAAAGAAATATCTCGGTTTCCAGTTATGGTTGGAGGTCTGGGTGACCAGCAATATTTTCTTATCAGACTTACTGGACAGGAAGTGATAATAGCTCAGATGGTTTCTAGTAGAGGAAGGCACATAACACCCTATGAAGACCTGGACAGGAAGGTCTGAGTGATGTACCGCCCTCTATAGGACGATGGGCCCAATCATCACCCTCCAAGCATTGGGAGATAATTGGGAAGGGGCCAAGTCAATATGGGACAATGTGACCCTAATTATTGGATTAAAGGGGAGGCGAAATCCTAACCTAAACATCTGCTCGTATAATCAGATTTCACCATCTCGGCCACCGTAGGCCCTCTCATTTTTTTGAGGTCTCCTAAGCTTGACAGAGGGGCCTACGGAATAAAGATGCCTGAAGGTGAGGAGGTTTAATTCGCTGACAGTGCTCTCTATCTCGGTTGCCTCTGAGGTGTCAACATCACTTTCATGACCATCATCCTCGTCCCTATTAATATCGACCTGAGCAGGGGTAGGAACACATCCAGGTAACCTCTGAGCGAACTCAGCCCCCGTGGCGGCCGACAGGGGAATAGCATCAATGATTGGGGGAATAGCCACACTTGGCCCCACAACTTCAACATCAGAAGAAGTCTTAGAAGTGCTAGAACCATTGTGGGATGAGGCGCGACTCTCGACTTCGGCCTGATCATTTACCTGATCTTGCCTAATGGAGAAATCTATTGCCTCCTGGAATGAGTCAACATACATGGGGTCTGAGATGGATGACTCAGACTCAGACATTGGAGTGAGTTCCAACGGAGTCTCCGCTGGTCCTGTTGGCTCAGGGTATATCACCCTCAGAGGGGGTGGAAAGATTGGTCTGAGAGGGAAAGCCTCAGACCTACGAGCTTCCTCTTGGGCTCGTTCTATTTACCTAATCTTGTCTAAAGTCTTCTCCCTAAGTGAAGGGAATTCCTCCAAGAGCTAATAAAGAGGTCTGAGCATATGACTCAGACCTTACACTTGGGACTCTAAATCAAAAGAAAACAAATAAGTTGGCAACTTAACTAAGGATCAAACTGGGATTTTAAAGCAAGGATAAGCAAGAACGGTGAAGAACAGGGACCACCGAAAAACGAAATAAGTCACCGAAAAACCCATACGATCACCAGAAAGTGATAACAGTTGCTGAAAAATACAAGAAATTAGAAATAAGGCTGTAAATGGAAGGAAAGATGAAGATAGTACCTGAGGAAGCGCGAGATGAAGGATAAGAAGAGTAAGGGCAATGAAAATGCAGAGGTCTGAGTGGCGATGAAACGCTTGGAGAAGAGAGAGAGAACACAGGACGCCCAGGCGGGAAAAGGAGAAGAAATGGGAAAAATATGAAAGAAATGAGGTTTAAAAACTCCAAACCCATATGCACGTGCCCCAAGGCTCATCATTGCCTTGGGGGCCTAAAAAGCAACCATTATGGCACTTGCCTAACACGTTATCTACTACAATACTTGACACTTGTCAAACGAATATTGGCACACCATGAAGAAAGAGCTCGAAGCTGCATACCCCGTAGTCACCCATTCACATAAGTAACTAAGGGTTATGGGGTGATTGATGTGTCCGAAATATACCTGACAGCTCGAAGACACCAACCTCGACCAGGATGGGGGTCGAGACAGCAAAGGGTCTTGATTGGCAACTGGCGATCTCATCCAGGATGGTCGGCCGCTGCCGACGTTATTAATACCCCAACTATCAGGCAACAGGTGAGGTCTGCATGACTCATGTGGTCAGTTATCCAACAGGTCGTCCACAGCCAACACCACATCTGCCTCATACATCAACCTCGGCTGGGTAAAAGTCGAGGTCAGTAAAGACTACTGCAATCATCATAATTAACCTCGACTAGGAATCAACCGACGTTCCAACTACGCCTGCATAACCTCGGCCCAGGCCGACATTACAACTCCGTTTGTCTTACCTCGACTTTTTAATGGGCCGAGATCATCGTGAATAACCTCGGATAAGGCAGTAGTCAGACTCCCCCAACCTCGTACTCTTCCAGGCCGAGGTTGTACCTATCAGGGACAGGGCCGAGCATTTACGAGCATATGCAAGGGAAGGAACACGTGGACAAAATCAGTTGTAACCGAATCAACCCCCTCACGTGGGGGAATATTTCATCATCGTTCTCTACATGTGACAAGGACACACACTACACCAAAATGGGCAAATTGTCACCTTTCAGCCGGCCAGCCTTGTCAAGGTCATTGACCGTGACAAAAAACACGCGTTTTATGTCACGGTCAATGACCTTGACACGACCGTGACAACTCATTGTCACGGTCAATGACCGTGACAATTCGTGTCACGGTCAAAGACCTTGACACGACCGTGACAATGTTCGCAGCAAAAAACCCTATCCCCCTTCTTTTTTCCCTCCCGCGCCGTTCCCTCCATTTCTCTCTCTCTCTCTCTCTCTCTCTCTCTCTCTCTCTCTACTTTCAGGTCCATTTTCTCTCTCTCTCTCTCTCTCTCTCTCTTTCATTTATATATATATTTGTGTGTATATTTGTGTGTATGTGTATATATATATGTGTGTATGTGTGTGCGTGGAGGGGGGCAGGGGGTGGGGGGTGGGGCAGGGTGGGGGAGGGGGGCAGGGGGTGGGGCAGGGTGGGGCGGGGTGGGGCAGGGTGGGGGAGGGGTGGTGGAGGGTGGAGTGGGGTGTGTGTGTGTGTGTGTGTGTGTGTGTGTGTGTGTGTGTGGTGTGTGGTGGGGGAGGGGGTGAGGTGGGGTGGTGTGGGGGGTGTGTGTGTGTGTGTGGTGGTGTGTGGTGGTGGAGGGGGTGGTGGAGGGGTGGGGCAGGGGGTGGGGTGGGGTGGGGTGTGTGGTGGGGGAGGGGGTGGGGTGGGGTGTGTGTGTGTGTGTGGTGTGTGGTGGTGGAGGGGGGCAGGGGGTGGGGTGGGGTGGGGTGGGGTGTGTGTGTGTGTGGTGGTGTGTGGTGGGGGAGGGGGTGGTGGAGGGGTGGGGTGGGGTGGGAAATCATATGAAATGAATTCAAATTATTGTTGTAGCACTAAGGGAATAAATGAAAATGAATTGGAACTATTGTCTTTTCAACCATCCAATAAAAGTTTTCCTTCATGGAATGTTAGAATTGTTTCTAGGATAATAATCCTACTATAAGATAATTGCTCAAAATAAATATTAAATAATAATTACTAAGATATCAATTCAAATAAAGTCTTAATAACCTAACCAAAAGAAATAAAATAAAATATCAAATAAATTATCATCCACCTCATAGACATTCCCTACCAATCATTTTAAGATAATTTTATCCTTATAAAGATAAATACCTTTGATTGCAAAGCATGCACTTGTATTATTATTATACAACATGTATTATTTCGACGTGTAATTCTAAAATCTCACCTAGTTTTGTATACTATTTTTAAAATCATACTATCAATTCACGAGACACTAAACAAGAAAGAGGACATATTAATTTGGAAATGCTTGTTTTTCTTTGTAGATTCCCGTGTCATCAAAACGTGGTAGTGTTCGAGTGTGTTTTTATCACTAAATTATTATTTCACTAACAAATACTCCTTATATCCTAGATTAAGAGTCCATATTTAATTTTTGTACTTACTAATAATACACTTAATCAATGGCTAGGATTAACCCTTATTCACTATTATGAAATTTGGTTAATTGATTATTTTAAAAAAAAAGCAAAAGTAGACTAACATATATACACAACACTAAAAGTAGACATCAATTTTATAAATAATTGATATTTTCATTCAAAATAAATATTTCATTCAAAATAAATATTTCATTCAAAAATATTGGATAATAATTGATATTTTCATTTAAATTGATAATAATTTTATTCATGAAATTAATTCAATTAGGTAAAACCCATGATAATGAAATTTATGCTACAATTATCTCATGTCATAATTTTATGTAGTTGTCACGGTCGTGGTGGGGGGAGGGGGTGGGGGTGGGGTGGGTAGGGGTGGTGTGTGCGTGTGGCGGGGGTGGTATTGACGGAACTTACACATACGTTATAATATAGACGAAACATTTTTTTATCTGTACTAATAACATTTTTTTTATCTGTACTAATAACATTTTTTTTACAGCAAAAATGTCTCCTTCAGATGTTAGGGCGAAGATGATGATGCTGTTTATGATGATGTTGTTTATGATGATGTTAGGGCGGAGCTTTTAGCGAGATCCCTCGAGCTGCTAAAGACGGTCATCGGCCCGGGGTTTATGAGTTGGAAGGAGGTGCCGTATGAGCTCAAGTTAGCTGTTTGGGCGGCACTACAGGTAATATTTATATGAATATTTCAATTTCAATTTCAATTTCAATTTATATTTATATTTATTCGCAACTAACATTGTATTTGTTGGACAGGAACAATTCAACTTGGATCCAAAGCTACGCGATTCCGTCTTCGAGCAGTTGAGGGAGCAACACAAGACATGGAAAAAAAATATGCGAACACGGTACTTTGGAAAAACACGAGAGACCATTTTACAATGGCGCGGATCCGTCCCGCCCAAGGAGCCGATCTCATTGGCACAATGGCAAAAGTTCATTGACAGTGAGATCGAGGATCGACAATTGGCATCTCGCCAATCGGGGAGGGAAAATCGGGCTAAAAAGACGGACGTGCACCACTCCGGCCGGACCTCTTACGCTGAGATGGAGCATAGGATGAAGGTAATATTTAATTTATCTATAACTACAGAAATATATTATTGGATATTATTTTACTTTGCGGGGCCGATACTAATTTTACTTTACTTTATTTTATTTCAGGGGGTAGGGAGTGGGCCAGGGAGTAAGCCACAGAGGCTCGATACTTATGTGGCTCTTCGGACGAAGAAGGGGAAGGACAAGGAGGTGTCCCCGAGCGTCGCGACCACGATTGTAAGTAATCAGACAGTTTAATTATTGTTAATTACGTTATAATTTTTTAGTTTACTAATCATGTGCTTTTTGTCGTTTCAGGAAAAGCTTAAGGAAGTGCATGAGTCGCAGTCTGATGCCGACAAGGCATCTTTGTCCACAGACGCACTCAGCCAAGTGCTTGGCTCTGATCGCAAGGGGAGGACAAGGGGAGTGAGCTCGCGGGTGGCCAAATCTAGGATCATCGGATTGGAGACGAGCGACACCGGGTTGGCTCGAACGGTGGATTCACACGACGCGAAGCTGTCCCGTTTGGAGGCGACGGTCCAAAATATGTACGCATTCATGAAGCGTACGTTGGGTGGAGACCGTAAAGAGAAAGGTAAAGGGAAAGGGAAGGAGAAGGCGGTGGAGGAGGAGGTGCGGGAGGACGAGGAGGTGCGGGAGGACGAGGCGCAGGATGACGAGGATGTGGACCTCGCTGCATCATAACCGACACGTTCGTACTTCGACGATCCACTTCCCTATTTGACGCCCTCCAACAGACCATTATCGACAATTGGTTGGCCGAGCGTGTTCATATTGGACATATTTGATGGCCAGCGGATAGGGCGGGGGTTGAGGGACCCGAACATCGTCGAGGGTGGAATAGTCCATGGACGTGTGCTTCAAGAGATGGAGTCCAGGGTGCTCGTCACGCATGTCATACCCGGGAAGGAGAACTCCCTATTGTGGTTGCGCGAACAATGCGGCACGACGTACATTAGTGGGTGCGTCAATTCGTATGTCGTGTGGCCTACTCACCTCCTCAGTTTTATCTAAGACATGTAGTAACATTATTTTTAAGTTTGTCCATTTTAATTATATTTGGATTATATCGTCATGTGTATTATTTTTACTTTGAAGATTTGGATTATACTGTCATGAATATATATTTGCATTATCTTTAGTTTGTGTTGGATATATGATGTTTGGAACAGGTACAACGTTGCTATAACAGGTACAAATATACTGCTGGGCAGTGGCGATGGCCATACTGCCCAGCAGATTTTTTTTAAATTCTGCCCAGAATTGTCACGGTCATTGACCGTGACAAGTCCGTGACAAATATTGTCAAGGACTTGTCACGGTCAATGACCGTGACAATGTTTTTACTAAGGGTCACGGCTTTGTCACGGTTATAAACCGTGACAAACGTGTCAAGGTCAATGACCGTGATACGACCGTGACAAAAAAAGTTGTCTCGCCTCTAAATGTCACGGTCATTGACCTTGACAAGGTGAATTTGTCAAGGTCAATGACCTTGACAAATGGGCAGATTTGGTGTAGTGACATGTCTTCATCAGATTGACTAGATTAATACACGCATGCTCATTGCATGCAAGGGGTACATTACACCCCCCCACACACTGTATATACCTGCCTTCTCCTACCTTGAGAAGGATCTAAAAATACAACCCTAGCTAAAACTCTGTCAAATTATACAGTAGAGAGAGAAAGCTTGAGAGATTGTATCCATGGTCATTAGTGCCTTATTTTAGTGACCTTACTCACTCACTTGCACAGTGGATGTAGGCCTAATTGGCTGAACCACTTATATATTGGTGTTCATCCTCTTCTCCTCATCTCAATCTCTTAAATTTAGTATACCCTTGTGCTGCCATTATTATCACTGATTTGAGCTTACAAACACCTTGATGGGTGATAAGCACCCAAAACTGTACAATTTATACCCCAAATAGTGTATTTTAGTTGCTAATTCTCGGCAATTTGGGTCTTATGCGCTTAAATGTTTATCATGCAGGCTTAACTGCAGTTGCGGTGTCAAAAGATACATTTCGAGGCCAATTGCAATTAAATTGGAGCTAATTTCCTCTCCCGTACCCTAACCCTAGCCTAAACCTAGCCCAAACTTATCCCATGCCTGTGTGTGTTTTATTTGTATCATTTTAATTTTTTAGATTTTTAGTTTGAGTCTTTTCTATTTTTAGGATTTATTTTAGGTTTATTTTAGAATTTTTAGATTTTATTTTCAATTTTCTATTTTATTTTTTATCAATATAATTTTATTTTATTTTGATTTTTATTTTATTAGTTTTTAGTTTTAGTTTTATTTTATTTTACTAGGTCTAGAATTTTTAGGATTTTTTGTATTTTTAGTTTTTGCATTTTCTTTTTAAGAATTTTAGTTTTAGTTTTATTAGATTTTATTTTTATTTCTTTTTAATTTTATTTGAGTCTTTATTTTATTTTAGAATTAGATTTTATTAGATTTTTATTTTATTTTATTAATATTATTTTTATTTAGGTCCAATCTAAACACACACACATAACCCTCTTACACCCATTTACACTACACCAAAACCCAAACACACTCACCACTATCAAACACCCCCTAAGTCACACCACATACCTACACCCTCATCACACCCAACTCTTCCCAACTTCATCTTCAACCTCACCCCCATTCTCTCTCTCTCCTCCACCATTTCTAACATTCCACCATAAACCCCACAAACCATCTCTCTTTTTCTTCAACACCCACCTTTACTCTCTCACCTCACTAAGAACCTCCAAGGTCAGGCCACCTCTGCCCCCTTCTACTCCGGCATTAACCCGACGCCGGCCGGAACCTACTTCCCCCGCCGCCGGTCAGAACTCCCTACTCTCCCACGAACCCACCTCGCCGGCAGCTCCCACTCCGGCGTCGTCTTTCCCCTCTCCAACCCGTCGTCGGCGCGACCTCCTGGTCCAAACCGGGCGACCTCCACCCTCAACCATCGCGACCCCAAATCGCCGCTGACTCCGCCGGCAACCACCGCGACGCCGACGACCCTTCTGTCCCTAAATCGTAACCCGGACCTGCCTGGAGCAAGCCCATTTCCTCTCTCCTCGATCCACTTTCAGCAAAACCCACATCAAACAATAAAAAACCAAACCCATTTCTCATGTCAAACCTCATTCTTCCCTTCCACGATTCTTTTCTCCTGCATAAGCCAACCAAGCCAAACCAATTGCCACATGTGTAAATCCCACTTAAAACCAATAAACCCACTTAAAACCTTTTTACCCCATTTACCCATTAAACCCCCAACTACTAATTCTAACCCAACTTCCCAAAAATGCCCCCAAACCTCTCATTCCCAAATCAGATTTTATTCCTCGCCTCACTTCCCACATGATCTCAAACACTCCCATGCACATGTGCTCTCACCTCTCCCACATGTTCACCATAGCTAATTCTCAAAAATATCCCCATGCTCCATGCCTTGTATAAATTGAAGAGGAAGACCCATTTGCAAAGGATCTCAAAATTAGTTTTATGTTAGGTGTGATAAAATTCTCCCCACCCCTCAATGTTGATTATTTGCATTGTTAGCAAATACCTCAATATATAGGTGTGTGTTGAAAATTATCTCTAGGATGAATTTCACCCCACCCATCTATTATGAATTTTTGCATTTTTAGCAATTATTTCATAATAGATTGATGTAGTGAAATTTATTCCTCATGGGAGGTAAATTCTAACCCATTCCTTTATGTTGAGATTTTGCATTTTTAGCAATTATCTCAATATAAATTAATGATCTAGAATTTATTTATTTGGGTGAATTCTAATGTACAATTTTATAATTTTAGGATTTGCATTTTTAGCAAATCTCTTTTATTATTTAATTGTCCATTATGAATTCATCCACTATCCTTTTATTTTTATTTTGTAATTTTTAGTTTAGATTCAATAAATACATGAGTGAGGGATTATGATTGAGAGATTTTTGATGTATAATTGAGAGATTGTTGATGTAATTGAAGATTTCATGTCAATTCAAGGTTTAAATTGGTTTGATCTATTCCTCTCTTTTACTTTTATTTTAATCCTCACATGCTTTCAATTGTGTATCTCATATTTTTGGATGATGATTATTGAGGGCTAATCTCCCATTTATGGGATGAAATTTTGAAGCCCTCATGAGTCTAATTTTGTTAGTTTACTTATTAGTACAATTTTGTTTATCTCAATTTTCTTAAATTAGCTTTTACATCTTAGTAGTACTTTAAAAATTAGTATAGTTACTTAGTTAAAAAAATCCCTTGAAAAATCCATAAAAAATAGAAAAAGTAAAAATAGAAAAATAATAATAAAATGCAAATGAATATATATATATATCCTCTCCAATTTTGTGTTTCATCCTTAGATGTGGATTGACTACCTTACTTACCCTCTACACTAGTTTTTTTATAATTTTGTAGGTTAAAGGGAAATTTTTTATGGATAGAGAAGTTGCAACAACGACAAATCTACAAGAGAAGCAATTTTTTTTAGTTATCAAATGGCGTCGTTGCCGATCTTTGGAGCTTGAAGCACTTGCGAGGATTGCCTATTTGTGATTCATTTGTATTGCACTTTTTATTTTTGTGCCATTTTTTTATTTTAAAAGGATTGTATTAGGACTTTATTATCTTGGCTTGTATTGCGGTGCTTAGAGACACCTTTATTTTATTTTTCATTTGAAAATTTGTAATAATCGAAGACAAGCGTGATTGGGAAACCGGACAAGGTAGAGAGAGGGCGTCCAAAGGCGAGGATTTAGAAGCCTCTCTACTTTGGGTCGGTAGGACTCCCGGGGACGACTGAGATAGGCGTGATCTCCCCCCGGTCGACTCAAATTTTTTGGCACCCCACGGCCTAAAAATCGTGGGAGGTACATTTTTTAAACCCTCGCGCCTCTCCTGTTAGCGAGTCAATTCTTTTGTGTGCTCTTGTGTGCTCTTGCTTTATTTTATTCTCGCATTTATTTTTGAATGGTGTGATGAATTAATTAATTAAGACCTACACCCGGTCACTCACGAGAAGGGATTTCATCACCCGACTCACTCGCTTACCAATTGTGTGCTACCCTAGCCATCACTAAATTTAAAATCAATCAACTAGGTAGCTCAATAGGAGAATAAATTTTGCAAAGGCGATCACTCATATAAATTCCGTGATTTTTTATCGCCGCGGACTTAATTAAAATTTGACTACCCTTTCACTAAATTCAAAGATAAAAATTGGTTATGTGCTAGTTAGGATTTATTCTTGACTTGTGTGTCGGTCCAATTCATTTTTCGGTAGTCGAATTTTAGTGAGTTCGTCCATTCAAAGAGTCCATATTTTTCCCACCCTTTTTTCTTCCAAAAAATCTAAAAATATTTTCTTTCTTTCATTTTAGAAAAATCAAAAAATATTTTCTTTCCTTTTGAAAAAAAAAATACAAAAATATTTTTCCCCACCCTTTTTCTTCCAAAAAAATCCAAAAACATTTTCTTCCTTTATTATTATTTTTTTTAATAAATTCAAAAATATTTTCTTTCCTTTTGAAAAAAAAGAAAAACTCCCCACCTTTTCTTCCAAAAAATCCAAAAATATTTTCTTTCATTTTTTTATAACAAAAAAATCAAAAAAATATTTTCTTTCATTCATTTTACAAAAATCCAAAAATATTTTCTTTCTTTCTTTTTTAGAAAAAAATTCAAAAATATTTTTTTCCTTTATTTTTTTAGAAAAATCCAATAATATTTTCTTCCTTTATTTTTCACAAAACCCCAAAAATATTTTCTTCCAAAAAATTCAAAAATATTTTTTTCCCCACCCTTTCTTCTAAAAAATCTAAAAATATTTTCTTCCTTTCATTCTCTAAAAATCCCAAAAATATTTCCTTTATTTTTCAAATTATTCAAAAAAAAGAAAGAAAAAATCTTGAAAATATAAGGCTGTGATCGGTGTTTCTTCACGCTCACCTTTGCCAAATTATCCAGCAAGACTGACGCTTCAATCTTGTTTGGGGGTGATTCTCATCACCCCAATTTTTCTGCCACCCCGCACTTTCATTGTTCTTATCCTTAGGGTGAGAATAGTTCGGTCTGGCTTAAGACATTAAACTTAGCGCTACCGGGAGGCAGCTCGCGTTTCTTGTACTAGTCTCATCCTGTTTGGGGGTGTTGTTTTCACATCACCCTATGCTTTATCATGTTTATAGACTTGTACACATTTTTTTCTTATCACTTACTCAGGTTTATTCTTGCATTCATCTGTCCACTTCATTAGCGGTTCATTCTGGTAATCTCTTTCCTACCTTATGCTCTCAATTTTAAAACTCATTTCACTTAACATCGAGGACGATGTTCCTTTTTGTTTGGGGGTGAGGAATTTTATCAAAATCGTGCCTCTTTTGAAATTTTTTGAATTTTAAACCTGATTTTTAAAATTTCGTGCAGTCTCTTTCATCTCATTCATTGATGTGAATTTTCAATCATCCTTCTTTCAAAAGTCTAGGAATCAAGCTAGAGAATATTTTTTCTAAATAGCTTATGTAATACATAACAAGGCATTTTGCACCATGAATTTCTAGACTCGAAAAAATTTGCGCACTTATCACGTCACTACGTTTAGAGTTGAGGAGTACTACAATTCTAAAGAGAACCTTAAGGATCACTAGTAGAGACTTTAGCTTGTGAGATTCGTGCCTTTCACCCTTTCAGAGTGTTTTACGCAATCTCCGAGTCACAAGTTGATTCAACTTCTTTTGGGTCCGCACTTTAATTGTTGTACGATCTCATTATCTTTCATAAAATTTTGGCTCGATCACCGAGAACGACATCACTTTCGAATTGTAAGAAACACGTGTCATGAAATTTGTCCCGATCACTAGGTTTTCACCACACCTTCTCTCATACACCAACCAAATTCCATTTATCATACATTCATACACCTTCCATTTTCCATATCATAACCATATACCTTACCGCCCTTTTCCATATCCACAGAGAAAAGTGTTGAAAGTAAAAGGAGAAGATCCGTCATAGAGAGTGTTTGCATTTTTAGCGAATATCTCTCCCAAAGCCAATTCAGATGGAGAAAATTTGTATACAAATATATGTTGGGGGTATTTGTATTTTTAGCAGATTTATCTCATACGTTGTGTGACACCCTGACTAATTAAATACCGGGTAGCTACTCCTTTATTAAATCAATACAAAATGTCAAGTTGGTTCAGTTAATAGCATCACTGTCGAAAATATTTTAAAGATTACTAACCACCTAGTATTTAAAAGTAAGTGCCAAATTTTAAGTTGTCTGATTAACAGGCAATAAAATAATAATGGAAGAAAAACATAAATCCATTCACCATAACGAAGTAATGAAATAACCAACAATAGTAATAAGTCAGGAGGAAAACTCCTCACAACAATCCCACAACTGAAAATAATAAGACAAGTCTGAATTCTGAATTAACTACATGCCCGAAGTCTGAATAACTGAAATAAATAAAATGCCTCTAAAAGAAATGGGCGACATGCCCTACAACTGATAAATACTGAGTATAGAGTCAAGATAGATGAAGCGTCTATGATCAATGTCCTGTAACTTCCACAAACAGCTACAGCTCGTCACCTGAATGAGGATCCAAAGCATGGTGTCCTTGTGGCTGGGCACCTAAAATGGTTTTTACAAAAAGATAGATTTGAAAGCAAACGGGTCAGAGCCCGAATGTGGAGAGTATTTTAAAAACAGCAAGTGCTTTAATAATAATTAAAACAATGAATGCAAGATACATGTTAGGACGTGCTCTCGCATGAAATACTCACCTCTCGTCTAACTGTGCACTCCTAACGTTCCTGTACCCATTCATGTGTTTTCACATAACTATCTAATTCCAAAGAGTTTCTAACACTTCTACTCGGTTCACGTTTAATTTCCAACCTTAACAATTAAATAGAGAGTTCTACTTTAATTCTCGGATTCCCAATTATTAACAAAACCATTTATTGATATCTGTCCCCTTTTATCTTTTCATAATATTACAATTACTATACCCACAATTTAACATAGCAATTTCCTTTTCATTTAACCGTATATTATTCACATCATAAATATACAATACAAGCACCCAAAGGCTAAGCTACGGTGCACACATACTCTGCTATCCATCCCGGTACATCTCGTACATAAGGATCACAAATTCCGAATCTCTCAGGAATTGTTGGAATAAACACCACACACAAAAATGGAGGCGAACATAATTCAACATATCCATGGTCACGTACATACCTACGCTCCATAGTTAGCTGGCTTATTAACTCACAAATAAGTCGTTCTCTTGAACTATGTCCTCGAGGTACCAATCTAAATCCGGGCAACACAAGGATAAGAAGGCCCTAAGCGAACGTAACCTCCCGTGATAGCAAGTATGGTAGGTATGTCATACATATAGAAATCATATACTAAGCATCACACATCTTAGATAATTCAATATTAATAAAGGTATACTCTACATCCTTATACCATTATTCCAAATTTGTATATTTTACGTCTCCCGATAATATAAAAGTTAAACTGTCGACACGTCGTAGTTTCTTATACTTAAAACCTATCTAAAATAGATTAGTAAGTTCCTATTATTCCCACGTATAACATCTTTAATCCTAAGGTCCTTACTTCTGCCCCAAACCTCATTTCATCAAATTATTCAAAATTACACTATTAACCCAAATATTAACTCACTTATCGAATCTCATTAGTTTAGAATAATTCCTCAAATTGAATTCTAATTAAGGTCCAAATTTCATAACCATGCCTACTGGTCTTCCTTAAGGTTAAGGGTATTCATATGGTCTCCAACAATATTATCCAAGGGTTAACATCATTAAAATGTAAATAGGGAAGAACTTTACTCATTCTGGGAAGGTCGATCGATCGACCTTTTCCTTCGATCGATCGATGGTGGTCGATCGATCGACTGATGAATGTCGATCGATCGATCGCACCAGGTATGGTTACGGCCTGCTTCATTTTGCAGTTTTCCAATCATCCCAAAACACCATTAACAAGAATGAAACTCTAAGATAACGTTATAATATCATCATACAACCATCCTACAAGTTTCTCTTTCTGCAGAATTCTCTTCTCTCTCTCTCTACAAGTTTCTCTAAGGAGGATGACAATAGAGGTGTGGTTGGTTTTTGGTAGGTTGGGACTATATCTTAACTTCTCCCGTAGCCCATTAAGTCCCTTAGTGTAGTTAGTGGGTTTAGTGGATAAAGGATAAGTCAGATTTTTGTTTCTAATTTTCGTGGGTTTTAATTCCCAGATTTCCGAAATTACCAAAATGTCCCTATAAGTTACGGGTATGGCCCAATAATGCCCCGGGACCCAAACTTAACCCCCGGCTAGTGTTTTCTGACTATTTCGACCCTTTCGGACGCGTTGGCGCACTCAAAATAACCATACGGGTGATAAAAATAAAATTCACTTTTTAATTCAAATAATTATATTTCTGACGCGACTGTCACGCGCGTCCCAACAAAGTTTCCCAAATTGCCGTATTTCAATCTCGCGACAATTTCAATATTTCCAATATTCATATATTGCCAAGTATACATATTATAATCAAATACTAACTCACATCTCGTTAATATTTTTATCCGGATTAATTTCCAATTAATACACATTTAATTCAATTAATCCCCAAAAATAAATATCACGAAAATACGGGGTATTATATACTTCCCCACTAATAACTGAATTTCGTCCCGAAATTCAAAACTAGAAAGTACCTGGTAAGAACAACTCCGGATAACGTTCGCGCATCTCATCCTCGGGCTCCCATGTGGACTCCTCGACATTTTGATGTCGCCACTGAACACGCACTAATGGAACTATCTTTGACCGCAGTTTCCGCTCACTTCGGTCCAAAATAGCAATCGGCCCCTCCTCGTAGGAGCTATCCGGCTGGATATCGATGTCCTCCAAAGCAATGTGAGAATGAGCCAAATCGTCTCTAAGATATTTCCTAAGCGAGGAAATATGAAATACATCGTGAATCCGATGTAAATGCTCCGGTAATCCAAGCCTATACGCAACCGGTCCAATCCGCTCAATAATAGAAAATGGTCTCACATATCTCGGTGCCAACTTCCCTTTCTTCCCGAAACGCATGATCCCCTTCATAGGAGATACTCTGAGCAAAACTTGGTCCCCCACTTGGAACTCACTGAAGAATCTCTTCGCATCAGCATAGCTCTTCTGCCGATCCTGAGCTACTTGAATGCGATTCCGTATCAATTCTATCCTCGCCGAAGTATCCTGGATCACTTCCGGCCCAAGTAGTTTGTTGTCCCCCACCTCCAACCAACATGCTGGGGAACGACAAGGTCTACCGTACAACACCTCAAATGGAGCCATGCCAATGGTGAACCGGTAGGAGTTGTTGTAAGCAAACTCCACCAGTGGAAGATACTGCTCCCATCCACCCCCAAAGTCAATGATACTCATACGTAGTATGTCCTCCAACATCTGGTTTGTACGCTCAGTTTGCCCATCGGTCTGTGGGTGATACGCCGTACTCAACCGCAGTTCTGTGCCCATGGCCTCTTGAAAACTCTCCCAAAACCGTGAAGCAAATATCTTGTCTCGGTCAGACACGATATTTAGGGGCACACCGTGAAGTCTCACTATCTCTGAAATGAAGAGCTGGGCATACTGTCCCGCAGTGTAGTCTGTCCTTACGGGTAGAAAATGAGCGACTTTGGTCAACCTGTCCACAATTACCCAAATGGAGTCATGACCTCTCGGTGACGTAGGCAACTGATTCGTATCGAATATTGTATATTTCCGCCCGTTATCCTTATGCATTCTAGCTCTTTTATGGTCCTAAATGCCTATATTTGTGCTCATTAACCAGACAACCTTGGAGTTGGATAGATACATGTTTTGCAGGGGTTATTTGTGCTTTTGTAGGTATTGGAACGTTAAAAGTGAGGTTCGATTGCATTTCGGAGAAGTTCCGTCGCTGGACGCTACTTCAAGGGCATTTTAGTCAATTCACATTTCTTATTCGGCTCTTGGATATTCCACGGATGCGTAGTTCATTGAGTTAGCATCGTGTGGCCGCAAACGGTGCGTCGTTTGGAGTTCGGACGAAGAGGCTAGGCTCGTTTCCGTAATGGACCTTTTCCCCCTCATCATGGACCAAATGCAGCCTGAAAACAGAGTACCGGTCGACCGCGTACAAGGGACCGGTCGACCGCGGTTTCAACTTTTGCCGTAGGAAGGAGACAGTATGCTTTGGCTTAAGGGACCGGTCGACCGCGCTCCTGCGACCGGTCGACCGGTAGTATCAGATATTTTGGGCTCTTTCCTCTTTCTTTCCTTTTTCCCTTTTCTTTTCCCACTTACTATATAAAGGTTTTTTGTTGTAATAATCAAAAATTCAGTAGATAAAACGTTTTTAGGTTAGAATAGCTTAGGTTTTGAGATTTTTGAAGAGTTCTTCTTCAATTGTTCTTGGATTGACACACTTTTGGATTGAATGTTGCACTATTCATCATCCCCTCCATTTATATAGTTTGTATTTCCTTCTTTCTTGCCTTGATAGTTAGATTTACATGCTTTGTTAATTAGATTTACATGCTTTGATTTACACGCTTTCTAGTATAGATTTACTGCGTTTATTTACCGCTTTCCATTTATCGCGTTTTTAACATGCTTTCTAGGTAATTTAAATTAGGTTGTGTTTGAATTGAACTCACTCGAGTTGACGCGTTACTTTGCTTTGGTGATGGAGTTTACGGGTCTATTTCGGGTGCGTTGTCCTAGTTATTACGCCTAGGAGATTTGACGGGGCATATCATGTATGTCCCGTGCTTACGACCTTTCGTGCGTAATTTCCGGTATATTTGTTGACGCCAAAATCTTATTAGGCTTTTATGACGATTTAGGGCGTAACAACCCTTGATTTAATTAACTGTCGAAACGAGACGCATTTGTAATAACTCGTCGACCCATGTGACCATTTATACTAATTAACTCGGGTGAGGGATATTCGACGCAACCTATAGTTTTACTCGCTTTCATAATCTAGTTTCAACATATTGCTCACATGTTAGTTATTTAGTATGCTTTTCTTATTTTTTGTTGTAATAATCAGATATTCAGTAGATACACACGATTTTAGGTTAGTTTAGCTTAGGGTTTGGGGTTTTTGCTTGGTTCTTCTTCATTTCTCTTTGGTTTGACACCCCATTTGGATTGTAAGTTGACTATTCATCTCCCCTACCATTTTAATATAGTTTGTATTTCTTCATTTCTTGCTTTCTAGTTAATTTACAAGCTTTCTAATTTAGGTTTTCTTGCTGTATTTACATGCTTTGATTTACACGCTTTCTAGTATAGATTTACTGCGTTTATTTACCGCTTTCCATTTATCGCGTTTTTAACATGCTTTCTAGGTAATTTAAATTAGGTTGTGTTTGAATTGAACTCACTCGAGTTGACGCGTTACTTTGCTTTGGTGATGGAGTTTACGGGTCTATTTCGGGTGCGTTGTCCTAGTTATTACGCCTAGGAGATTTGACGGGGCATATCATGTATGTCCCGTGCTTACGACCTTTCGTGCGTAATTTCCGGTATATTTGTTGACGCCAAAATCTTATTAGGCTTTTATGACGATTTAGGGCGTAACAACCCTTGATTTAATTAACTGTCGAAACGAGACGCATTTGTAATAACTCGTCGACCCATGTGACCATTTTATACTAATTAACTCGGGTGAGGGATATTCGACGCAACCTATAGTTTTACTCGCTTTCATAATCTAGTTTCAACATATTGCCTAGATTAACTTTTCCTTTTAGTTTGTAATCATCTTTTACACTTTTATTTCGGAGTATTAAATCACTTAAATTCTAACAACTCGTCTCTGTGGATTTTCGATACCCGACTTACCGCTCTACTTGCCCCGCAAGTGTAGTTGTAACTTAGGTTTTTGTATTGAGTTGGCGAAACGAAAACAACGATTAGCGTCTTTACACGCGCTACTTTTCGCACTCTTAATCAGCAACCCTGTGATAAAGTCCATGGAGATGTTCTCCCACATCCACATCGGGACCTTCAATGGCTGTAGAAGTCCTGCCGGTCTCTGATGATCCACTTTAACTAGCTGACAAGTGGCACATTTTGAAACAAACACGGCAATATCCCTCTTCATCCCGCTCCACCAATACTGTCGCCTCATGTCTTGGTACATTTTGTCCCCTCCGAGATGTACCGCGAACCGTGAGCCGTGCGACTCTGCCATCACCTCGTGTCGCAATTCTTCCCCTTCCGGAACTACCAATCTCCCATTGAAGCGTAATCCTCCGTCTGAGCTAACGGTATAGGACTCGGCTCCCTCTGCTAGTAATCGAACTCTCTGCTCCTGACAGAACGAATCTTTTGCCTGTGCCTTTACCACCTTCGTGACAATTTGCGGTGTAACGGTCATCACAGACATGAATGATCGGGCCACTGCATCCTGGTGTCCCAACTCCTTCCACTTGGCCTTCCACACCCCTGCCACCTCATCTACTGGCCTACGGCTCAACGCGTCTGCCACCACGTTAGCCTTCCCCGGGTGATACTGGATATCGAACTGATAATCTTTCACGAATTCAAGCCACCTCCGTTGCCACATATTCAACTCCTTCTGTGTGAATAGGTACTGTTGGGACTTGTGATCCGTGAACAATCGAAACTTCTCCCCCAAAAGGTAATGTCTCCAAATACGAAGGGCAAATACCACTGCCGCTAACTCCAAGTCATGGGTAGGGTAATTCTTCTCGTGAGGCTTAAGCTTACGGGAAGCATAAGCTATGGCCTGACTCTCCTGCTGCAGTACACCTCCAAGTCCTTGTAAGGACGCATCGGTGTAAACAAGGTACTCAACTCCCGGTCTCGGTAATGCTAACATAGGTGCTGAGGTTAACTTGTCCTTCAACTCATCGAATGCCAACTGACAGGCATCACTCCAAATGAACGGCACACCTTTACGAGTTAGATGTGTCATGGGACCCGCTATCGTGGAGAAACCCCGAATAAACCTCCTGTAGTATCCTGCTAAGCCCAAGAAACTACGGATCTCAGTCGGTGTCGTGGGCTGTCTCCACTCCCTCACCGCGAATACCTTCCCCGGATCAACAGATATCCCCCGGTCGGAAATAATGTGTCCCCAAAACTGGACCTCCTTCAGCCAAAACCCACACTTCTCATATTTTGCATACAGCTCGTTCTGACGTAGCGTCTGCAAAACTTGTCTCAAATGCTCGGCGTGCTCCTCCTCTGTCTGGGAGTAAACCAGAATATCATCGATGAAGACAATGACAAACTGATCTAGGAAATCCCTGAACACCCTATTCATCAAGTCCATAAACGCTGCTGGAGCGTTGGTCAAACCAAATGGCATAACCCGAAACTCGTAAGAACCATATCTCGATAAGAATGCAGTCTTCGAGATGTCCTCCTCCCTGATACGCAACTGATGGTAACCAGATCGCAAATCAATCTTTGAGAAGCAAAAAGCTCCTCTCAACTGGTCGAGTAGGTCATCGATTCGAGGCAACGGATACTTATTCCGTATCGTGACCTTGTTTAACTCCTGGTAGTCCACACATAATCTCAGTGAACCATCTCTCTTCTTCACGAACAATACAGGGGCACCCCACGGTGAAGTACTCCTCTGAATAAACCCCTGACCCAACAACTTCTCAATTTGATCCCGTAACTCCCTCATCTCAGCTGGAGCCATACGGTACGGTGCGCGTGCTATAGGTCTCGTATCTGGTAATAAGTATATAACAAAGTCTATCTATCGACTGGGGGGTAGGCCTGGTATCTCCTGAAACACATCGGAATACTCCCTGACAACTGGGATCGAATCTAAAGGAATCACAACCTCCTTAGAGGTATCCTCCTCTAAGTAGTACAAATGAGCGGTCGAACCTCCCTCTGGGCGAGGCATCGCCACTACAAACATCTTTGACCCGGAATGAAAAAAACAATGCTCCCACCGAAGCAATCAATCATGGCTCTATAATCAGCGAGCCAATCCATACCGATAATCACATCGTGAACATGCATATCTAATACCAACATATCTGCAGGTAATACCAGACTACCAATCTCTACCCCCACTCCCCGGCATATAAAGAAGATAAGTGACCCACTCCCCAATGGTGAGTCTACACACGTTACTGTGCTCTCTGCCGTAGCTAACAACCCTAAGGCTTTTGCAAAATGTGTAGCTATAAAACAATGCGTTGCCCCCGTATCAAACAAAACCCGACCCATAGTACCATGGATAGGAAACATACCCTCAATCGCGGGTGGTGCCTGTGGAGCTGCTACCTGGTGAACGTTATAGACACGTCCATACTGTAACTGCCCCTGCTGTACAGGAACTGCTGGAATGGCTGGTAGTGCTGGCACCTGGGCTGGAGCTGGAAGAGCAGGTGGAAAAAGTGGCCTCTGTGGCTCATGTCGAGCACCCTGCTGCTGCTGCGGGGCCCTGCCCTTATCAGGACAATCCTGACGTTTGTGGCCAATCTTACCACAAATGAAACACTTCCCCGGGAAGTTTCCCCCTCGCTGTCCCTGCTGCCCTCGGCCCTGGTGGCCGTTACCATTTCTGCCCTGGCCTTGCTGGCCCTGGTGAAACTGCTGATGTTGACCATTTTGACCCTGCTGGCCGTTATGACCCTGCTGGCCATTCTGGAATCCTCCCTGACCGTTCCTGAAACCCCCTGATCGGAACCTCTTATGATCCCCTTGCTGGGAACCCTGATCACTCTGCCTATACTGACCCTGAGCTGACTGTGCCCCACTGGCACCATTTCCCCCTGTCCTGCCCTGATGGCTGGACTCTCCTGTTCGCTTCCCCTCTGTCAAGTGAAAGCGATGGTCCTGGCAATGGAGCAATGCAGCGTTAAACACGTCATAATAAGTGGACAACGAGAGGTTACCCAATAAATGTTGACGGATCCTCCAAGTCAATCCATCTATGAATTTCTGAATCTTCTTCTCTTGCGTCGGTATCTCATCTGGGACAATATTCAGCAAATTGGTGAATTCGGCCTCATACTCGGCCACAGTCTTACCCTCCTGTCGAAGGTTCATCAACTTCCTCCTTATTTCCGTGTGAACAGCAGACGGAAAGTACTTGCGATCGAACCGCATCCAGAACTCCTGAATCGTGAGAGTATCTCTTTCCTCTGCGGTGGTAATAGACTCCCACCACTGTAGTGCAGATCCCACTAGCTTAAAAGTAGTCAGTACCTGCCTCTGAACGTTAGTGCACTCATACATCCTCAAGTGCCTCTGTATATCCTTTCTCCACTGACTCGAAACAACAACATCGGAGCTGCCAGCAAACTCCGGTGGATGTGCTTTCTGAAAAGCATCACGTACACGTTCCCAGGCAGACGGGAATGCATATGGCTGAACTGGCGCGGCAACTGGAGCCTGAGGTGGTGCCTGCTGAACTACGGCTAATGCAGCATTTACCGCTTGGGCTACTATGGCTGCAACCTCAGCGGCGTTCATTGTGCCCTGAACTGGTGCGGGCTGTGGTTCTGGCGTTGCATTCCTGGGAACCCGTGGTGCACGTCGTGGAGGCATTCTGAAATAAGAATAAAGTCTATAATTTCGCAGTTATAAACTTAAAATAGCTGAAGAACGTATCATATACAAAAGAATACAACAGTTCTAAAATATAGGGCTCTACATCAAAGAAAGCTCAGCGGAAACATAATAAGGCGTTCAGATCCTAAAGGACACTAGAACCTGATGCTCTGATACCACCTGTGACACCCCGACTAATTAAATACCGGGTAGCTACTCCTTTATTAAATCAATACAAAATGTCAAGTTGGTTCAGTTAATAGCATCACTGTCAAAAATATTTTAAAGATTACTAACTACCTAGTATTTAAAAGTAAGTGCCAAATTTTAAGTTGTCTGATTAACAGGCAATAAAAGAATAATGGAAGAAAAACGTAAATCCATTCACCATAACGAAGTAATGAAATAACCAACAATAGTAATAAGTCCGGAGGAAAACTCCTCACAACAATCCCACAACTGAAAATAATAAGACAAGTCTGAATTCTGAATTAATTACATTCCCGAAGTCTAAATAACTAAAATAAATTAAATGCCTCTAAAAGAAATGGGCGACATGCCCTACAACTGATAAATACTGAGTATAGAGTCAAGATAGATGAAGCGTCTATGATCAATGTCCTGTAACTTCCACAAACAGCTACAGCTTGTCACCTGAATGAGGATCCTAAGCATGGTGTCCTTGTGGCTGGGCACCTAAAATGGTTTTTACAAAAAGATAGATTTGAAAGCAAACGGGTCAGAGCCCGAATGTGGAGAGTATTTTAAAAACAGCAAGTGCTTTAATAATAATTAAAACAATGAATGCAAGATACATGTTAGGACGTGCTCTCGCATGAAATACTCACCTCTCGTCTAACTGTGCACTCCCAACGTTCCTGTACCCATTCATGTGTTTTCTCATAACTATCTAATTCCAAAGAGTTTCTAACACTTCTACTCGGTTCACGTTTAATTTCCAACCTTAACAATTAAATAGAGAGTTCTACTTTAATTCTCGGATTCCCAATTATTAACAAAACCATTTATTGATATATGTCCCCTTTTATCTTTTCATAATATTACAATTACTATACCCACAATTTAACATAGCAATTTCCTTTTCATTTAACCGTATATTATTCACATCATAAATATACAATACAAGCACCCAAAGGCTAAGCTGCGGTGCACACATACTCTGCTATCCATCCCGGTACATCTCGTACATAAGGATCACAAATTCCGAATCTCTCAGGAATTGTTGGAATAAACACCACACACAAAAATGAAGGCGAACATAATTCAACATATCCATGGTCACGTACATACCTACGCTCCATAGTCAGCTGGCTTATTAACTCACAAATAAGTCGTTCTCTTGAACTATGTCCTCGAGGTACCAATCTAAATCCGGGCAACACAAGGATAAGAAGGCCCTAAGCGAACGTAACCTCCCGTGATAGCAAGTATGGTAGGTATGTCATACATATAGAAATCATATACTAAGCATCACACATCTTAGATAATTCAATATTAATAAAGGTATACTCTACATCCTTATACCATTATTCCAAATTTGTATATTTTACGTCTCCCGATAATATAAAAGTTAAACTGTCGACACGTCGTAGTTTCTTATACTTAAAACCTATCTAAAATAGATTAGTAAGTTCCTATTATTCCCACGTATAACATCTTTAATCCTAAGGTCCTTACTTCTGCCCCAAACCTCATTTCATCAAATTATTCAAATTTACACTATTAACCCAAATATTAACTCACTTATCGAATCTCATTAGTTTAGAATAATTCCTCAAATTGAATTCTAATTAAGGTCCAAATTTCATAACCATGCCTACTGGTCTTCCTTAAGGTTAAGGGTATTCATATGGTCTCCAACAATATTATCCAAGGGTTAACATCATTAAAATTTAAATAGGTAAGAACTTTACTCATTTTGGGAAGGTCGATCGATCGACCTTTTCCTTCGATCGATCGATGGCACCAGGTATGGTTACGACCTGCTTCGTTTTGCAGTTTTCCAATCAACCCAAAACACCATTAACAAGCATGAAACTCTAAGATAACGTTATAATATCATCATACAACCATCCTACAACAGTGTTAACGTTCTAAAACCAATAATTCATCATTCAAGGGCTTTGTATGGATCAAATCTTCATCAAGAATTCCAGATTTCTATTTCTTTCAAGAACATTAATAAACTTCTTCTAAAATCCGTTTTTAAATCATCAAGGGTCATAATTCTGAGTTCATAATTCGTCCAGAATGTTTCTACATGCAGTCCCTAACATAGTTCATAGTTTTAAACTTCCAATTCATGGGTCTATATCATCTTTCAAGATAAATTCGATAATTCCTAAACATGGAAAAGCATGGCATTGAATCAATTGTAATTAAACCACTTGCCTTAATCTTTCTCTGAATTTGATATTGAATCTTGAAGGCTGAGTTGTTCTCCCTCTCTCTTTCTGCAGAATTCTCTTCTCTCTCTCTCTCTCTCTCTCTACAAGTTTCTCTAAAGAGGATGACAATGGAGGTGTGGTTGGTATTTGGTAAGTTGGGACTATATCTTAACTTCTCCCGTAGCCCATTAAGTCCCTTAGTGTAGTTAGTGGGTTTAGTGGATAAAGAATAAGTCAGATTTTTGTTTCTAATTTTCGTGGGTTTTAATTCCCAGATTTCTGAAATTACCAAAATGCCCCTATAAGTTACCGGCATGGCCCAATAATGCCCCGGGACCCAAACTTAACCCCCGGCTAGTGTTTTCTGACTATTTCGACCCTTCCAGACGCTTTGGCGCACTCAAAATGACCATATGGGTGATAAAAATAAAATCCACTTTTTAATTCAAATAATTATATTTCTGACGCGACTGTCACGCGCGTCCCAACAAAGTTTCCCAAATTGCCGTATTTCAATCTCGTGACAATTTCAATATTTCCAATATTCATATATTGCCAAGTATACATATTATAATCAAATACTAACTCACATCTCGTTAATATTTTTATCCGGATTAATTTCCAATTAATACACATTTAATTCAATTAATCCCCAAAAATAAATATCACGAAAATACGGGGTATTACACGTTGATACGTATTTGGAAAAAATATTTATATAAAAAAAAAAGAAAAAAAAAGTAAGTAAAAAAAAAGGAGATGATCTATCATAGAGAGTGTTTGCATTTTTAGCGGATATCTCTCCCAAAGCCGATTCAGATAGAGAAAAATTAAATACAAATCTATGTTGGGGTTATTTGTATTTTTAGCAGATTTATCTCATACATTGATGTGTATTTAGAAAAGAAGAAAAAGAGAAAGTTGCAGTCAAGAAATAAAGACATTTGTTCGTCTATGAGTGATACACTCTTCTCAAATATCCACCATCCATCCATCATATCATCATCACATCCTATCCTACCTCACCTCATCCCACATATCCCATTTCATTTCCCCCTCACCCATATACATACATGTGCCCCTAGGTATTCAGGCAAATGATAGTCAACGTGGTGAATAACTCGACGTTCTCACTATAGTGATTAATATTCTTTCCTGAGATCAATTTTATTTATATATGTTCGTTCTTTCTTATGTGTGTGTGAGACGTTTGAACTTGCTTACATTTACTCACCTCCTCACACACAAGAGCGATACACTTACCCATATCTCGAGAGTTCGTTTGTGAGAGTTATATCTAGTGAGATTTAAAGTTGAAGCGTTGATTCCGACAAGGCAATCTAGGAATTGCTCTTGTGATACTCGACCCGTTTTGACTGATTCACACTACACACGTTGAATTCTAGGAAGGATGTGCCTTGAGTATTTACTTAGCTTAAATTTTTATGCACTTCTAGCTTGTATTTCTGAAAATATTTCTCATGTGATGGATTGTGCGATTATTCTACATCTAATAAGAGATTGACTGCCTTTTAATAAATCTTTTCAAATAAGAATTTTGTGGGTATATTCCCTGCAAACCCTCACGAGACACAACTCGTCCTATAGGGCAACCTATAGGTTTAAAGGCTTGTTACACATACTAAGTGCAATCGCAAGTGCCCGCGAAAGTGGTACACTTTTGGTTACTTATCTGTCTCTTTCTCTCTATCTTATTGCTCGAGGATTAGCAACGCTCTGTTTGTGGGTGGTGTGATAAGCACCCCAAATTGTACAATTTATACCCCAAATAGTGTATTTTAGTTGCTAATTCTAGGCAATTTGGGTCTTATGCGCTTAAATGTTTATCATGCAGGCTTAACTGCAGTTGTGGTGTCAAAAGATACATTTTGAGGCCAATTGCAGTTAAAATGGAGCTAATTCCCTCTCCCGTAACCTAACCCGAGCCTAAACCTAGCCCAAACTTATCCCAAGCGTGTGTGTGTTTTATTTGTATCATTTTATTTTTTTAGATTTTTATTTGAGTCTTTTCTATTTTTAGGATTTATTTTAGGTTTATTTTAGAATTTTTAGATTTTATTTTAGAATTTTTAGATTTTATTTTTTATTAATATAATTTTATTTTATTTTATTTTGATTTTATTAGTTTTTAATTTCAGTTTTATTTTATTTTACTAGGTTTAGAATTTTTAGGATTTTTTGTATTTTTAGTTTTTGCATTTTCTTTGTAAGAATTTTAGATTTAGTTTTATTAGATTTTATTTTTATTTCTTTTTAATTTTATTTGAGTCTTTATTTTTATTTTAGAATTAGATTTTATTAGGTTTTTATTTTATTTTATTTATTTTATTTTATTAATGTTATTTTTATTTAGGTCCAATCTAAACACACACACATAACCCTCTTACACCCATTTACACTACACCAAAACCCAAACACACTCACCACTACCAAACACCCCCTAAGTCACACCACATACCCTACACCCTCATCACACCCAACTCTTCCCAACTTCATCTTCAACCTCACCCCCATTCTCTCCCTCTCCTCCACCATTTCTAACATTCCACCATAAACCCCACAAACCATCTCTCTCTTTCTTCAACACCCACCTTTACTCTCTCACCTCACTAAGAACCTCCAAGGTCAGGCCACCTCTGCCCCCTTCTACTCCGGCATTAACCCGACGCCGGCCGGAACCTACTTCCCCCGCCGCCGGTCAGAACTCCCTACTCGCCCACGAACCCACCTCGCCGGCAGCTCCCACTCCGGCGTCGTCTTTCCCCTCTCCAACCCGTCGTCGGCGCGACCTCCACCCTCAACCATCGCGACCCCAAACTGCCGCTGACTCCGCCGGCAACCACCGCGACGCCGACGACCCTTCTGTCCCCAAATCGTAACCCGGACCTGCCTGGAGCAAACCCATTTCCTCTCTCCTCGATCCACTTTCAGCAAAACCCACATCAAACAATCAAAAACCAAACCCATTTCTCATGTCAAACCTCATTCTTCCCTTCCACGATTCTTTTCTCCTGCATAAGCCAACCAAGCCAAACCAATTGCCACATGTGTAAAACCCACTTAAAACCTTTTTACCCCATTTACCCATTAAACCCTCAACTACTAATTCTAACCCAACTTCCCAAAAATACCCCTAGGCCTGTAAATTGAGCGCCCGAGGCCCGAAGCCCGCCCGTTCGGCGCGCTATTTTCGGGCCGAGCTTTATTTGAGTTTGAGCCGAGCCGAGCCTGAGCCAAAATTCCAAGCCCGAATGAATTTCGGGCCGAGCTTGAGCCGAACTTCGCCATGCCCGAATTGGGCCCGAAGCCCGAACTTCATATTAATAAATAAATAAATAAATAAATAAATAAATAATTTATATAATATAACATATTCATGTTAATATTGTTCAATTAGGTTTCGTCCTTTTATTTCATTTATTATTTTTTCTAAAAAAAAAATCATTTGTCATAATACATTAGATTACATGTGATTTTCAATTTTGTGATTTTATTGTTAATCTCATTATGGGTATTTGATTTAATAATTGATCAAGTGATCATAGGCCTTTGTAAGTGATCAAATTATGCTAAATGTCTGAAATTTAATAGGCATTTGTAGCTTTTCACTCTTATTTCCCTTGTTTTAATTTAATACATTTCATAATTATATATTTTATTTCATGAAATATCAATTAGATTTTAATGTATAATTTTGTCCATGATGGAAATACAAGAAAAAAAAAATTAATTCAAACTTTTTAATAAAAAAAAAATGAAATCGGGCCTGCCCGAAATCGGGCCCGATGCCCGTAATATTTATGAGCCGAGTTCGGGCCTAGGTGGGAAAAAATAATTCGGGCCGAGCTCGGGCTTGAGCATGGGTATGTGAGTTCGGGCCGAGCCTGAGCAGCGCCAAGCCCAGCTCACTCAGCCCGATTTACAGCCCTAAATGCCCCCAAACCTCTCATTCCCAAATCAGATTTTATTCCTCGCCTCACTTCCCACATGACCTCAAACACTCCCATGCACATGTGCTCTCACCTCTCCCACATGTTCACCATAGCTAATTCTCAAAAATATCCCCATGCTCCATGCCTTGTATAAATTGAAGAGGAAGACCCATTTGCAAAGGATCTCAAAATTAGTTTTATGTTAGGTGTGATAAAATTCTCCCCACCCCTCAATGTTGAGTATTTGTATTGTTAGCAAATACCTCAATATAGAGGTGTGTGTTGAAAATTATCTCTATGATGAATTTCACCCCACCCATCTATTATGAATTTTTGCATTTTTAGCAATTATTTCATAACAGATTGATGTAGTGAAATTTATTCCTCATGGGAGGTAAATTCTAACCCATTCCTTTATGTTGAGATTTTGCATTTTTAGCAATTATCTCAATATAAATTAATGATCTAGAATTTATTTCTTTGGGTGAATTCTAATGTACAATTTTATAATTTTAGGATTTGCATTTTTAGCAAATCTCTTTTATTATTTAATTGTCCATTATGAATTCATCCACTATCCTTTTTATTTTTATTTTGTAATTTTTAGTTTAGATTCAATAAATACATGAGTGAGGGATTATGATTGAGTGATTTTTGATGTATAATTGAGAGATTGTTGATGTAATTGAAGATTTCATGTCAATTCAAGGCTTAAATTGGTTTGATCTATCCCTCTCTTTTACTTTTATTTTAATCCTCACATGCTTTCAATTGTGTATCTCATATTTTTGGATGATGATTATTGAGGGCTAATCTCCCATTTATGGGATGAAATTTTGAAGCCCTCATGAGTCTAATTTTGTTAGTTTACTTATTAGGACAATTTTGTTTATCTCACTTTTCTTAAATTAGCTTTTACATCTTAGTAGTACTTTAAAAATTAGTATAGTTACTTAGTTAAAAAAATCCCTTGAAAAATCCATAAAAAATAGAAAAAGTAAAAATAGAAAAATAATAATAAAATGCAAATGAATCTATATATATATCCTCTCCAATTTTGTGTTTCATCCTTAGACGTGGATTGACTCCCTTACTTACCCTCTACACTAGTTTTGTTATAATTTTGTAGGTTAAAGGGAAATTTTTGATGGATAGAGAAGTTGCAACAACGACAAATCTACAAGAGAAACAATTTTTTTTTATTTATCAATGGGTGGTGATGTTTCCAACATCATCAATTACGAATGTCGAAAGATAATAAATTCTCTACTTTGGTCTCAATTTTAAATGATTTGGACAGTTCTAGCCCTAAAATAAAATAACTATTTGGGAACTCTTGGCGCAAAATTTTAAATAGTATCGAAAACTCTAGGTCCCCAAATTTAAATAGTAGTTAAAAACTTCAAGTTCTAATAAATATTATGATTAATAGAATTAGAAAAATTATATTATCAAGATTAAACAAGGTAAATCGAGTTCTAAAAGAAAAACTCTAACACAGTGATCGATGATATTAAACCATACAAAAATAATAATAATAATAAAAAGAAAGCATTACATACCTTTATGTGATCGTCAATTATTATATACTAATATTGGTCTGTTACCTTTAAATTGTAGCCTGAATCAATACTCGATCGAATATCTTGAGATTCCTTCTCCATAGATAATGCACGGGTCAATTGCCCATCAGATATGGATCTCATATAGTGAATATGGCACAATGTTCCTTTGGTATTTTAATTTCCATGGGGTAAAGGTAAAAAGTGGTGCGGGCTTCTATGCACGCATGTATTGTCGCACAATCAGGAAAATAAGGAAAAGGGTTGAAGAGATGCATGTGGCTGATGGGAGATCTCTCTCAATAAAATGCTAGGTTAAACACTCGTGCTGATAACGTGTTGCAAATAAAAGACATGTAGAGAATTGAGAGAGGGAGAGATTATTTTATTTCTCAATAGTATTGGGTGTAGTTGTTGTACAAAACCATATGAGGATCCTCCAATTTATAGGATGTAGTGAGGCATCCCAAAAGACAAGAATGTGAGTAACCATCCACCAAAAAGCCAAAAGTCGAAAGCCACATTATTTAACAATATATATATATATATATATAGTGTGACACCCCGCCTAATTAAATACCGGGCGATCACTCCTTTATTAAATTAAATCAAGGTGAACAGTTGGTTCATTCTCAGCATCACTGTCGAAAACAAAATTTTCCAATTAAACACCCTAATTAATTAAGCTAAGTGTCAAAACCATTTTATAACATTACTTCCAAATTTTATTTAAAGAAAAAGTATTTATTTATTTATTAACAACATTATAATGAGTAAGAGTCACACCACAATAACCCTGGGACATAATCCAATTAATTTAAAACATTCGTCAATCGAATCCCAACAAGTAAAATTTAAAGTAACACATCCATACTGAATGAATCCCATAGTAACAGAACTAGAAATAACTGAAATACAAATGTCCCAATTAAAACAGATCAATAATGGAAGGGGCGACACATGCCCAATAAATGAGAATGATAGAAGTGGAATCAATAAATGAAGCCGTCTACGCAAGTGGCCTGCAACTCCCACCTAAGCTGCAGCAAGTTCCTTTCAAGGGATCCTAAGCAAGACGCCCCTGTGGCTGGGCACCTATATTATATACATATATATACAAAAGAGAAAAGAGAAATAGAAACGGGTCAGAGCCCGATAGTGTGTATGATTTAAAATTCGTTTAGCAAGTATTTAAATTGATACATGCCAATGTAACAACATATTAGAGCGACACTCTCTTGAGGAATTCTCACCTCTCTTCTAATGTGCACGCCTATCGTACTACCCTTCCCAACGAAGTATTAATTATATATAGATCGAACAAATCTCTCTCAAGGATTTATCTTATCTTGGGCTATTCACAAGATTTAAAACTGAATTAACACAATTGCTTATAAAAATAAGATTTCAATTTTGTAAACAAGGCTCTCATTTTAACTTTATCAATAAAGTTTTCCAGTGTCATAATATATCTTCTCACAACAAATATTTTCAATTTTGAGTCATCAATTATATCCTACTTATCAAATCACAATAGGCAGTTTCCAAATTTCATAATTTCATATATATATATATTAACTACTCGCATAATATATATATTTTACAACAGCACCCCGAATAAAACTATGGTGCGGGCATACTCTGCTATCCAATCCCCGTATCGCTCACACTAAGGGAAATACAAGTTTGGACTCACTCTCGAACTGTACCAACATATATACAAACAAGATTTGAGGCGAAGCATAGATTCCAAGTCTCTAAGAGGTCGGTACATACCCCATGCCTCTTAGGACCGTCTGAACTATCATTCCGATAGCCTGTACCAAGGACATCTATCTCCTAGGGTACGAATCAATATCCCCCATAAGGTAACACAGGATAAGATCGTCCCAGCGCGGTAACCTCAGGGATAACAAGTAGAGCGGGTACGTTTTTCACACATAGATAGTATATGTAAACACAATCATATAACTATACGAATATCATCATATCACTATTAGATATATCTCAAATCCATAATTACGACATCATCCTTATTTTCACATTTATTAGTATCGCGTATAAGGGTTCGTCTCTAACCTTATTTCGAAGGATTTCTCCCACTTAATACGTAACATTCATGGACTCTATCCTCCCAAGTATAAAATTCAGTAAGTGCCCTTTTTATGTTCCAACGTAATTCTCTTACGCAACTCTCCCGTTAATTCATAAATCCATCGACCCTAAAGTAATTATCCCACAAGTACAATTCTCGTCTCATTTTAAGAGTCCCCAAAATTATTCATATGTCCTACTGGTCTTCCCTATCTCCCAAAATATTTTATTAAGGATGCCCAAGAATTATTTCACCATAAATTAAATTTAACTAATTTAACAAGGGAAATGGGAGTCTGCCAGGAGGGATCGATCGATCGAGGTCTGGGGCTCTATCGATCGAACCTTCGATCGATCGAAGCTCTGGGCTCGATCGATCGATCAAGCAGGTCTGCGAAAACTGAAATTCTGCAGTTACGGGTTTTATCTCCTAACTTCAACAATTTCCATACTTTCTAATCCTAATCGTCCCAGAATTGATACTACTAACCTTATATTATCATATTAGGTATTTTCAACGTAAAGCATGTGGATTTCTGTCATTTAATCATGGATTAACAACCCAAGATTTATACAATTATCAAGAACCCTAGAAATTACTTAATCATTGTTCTAATATGTTTTTCCCAAAATTTCCTCCTAATACATCATCAAAATTCGTGGGTTAATCCTCTACATATTAAGGTATTTCCAGAATAACAGTTTATCCATCACTACATACAATTCCTATCTCATATCTTTGGTTTTCTTCCATAAAAACTCTTTCTAATTACTCCTAAACCAATATGAAAGATGCATCAACGAAATAAGAAAGATAAACACTTGCCTGGGATTTTCAGAGGTCTGGTTTGGTGCCGAATTCGGTATGGTTGCGTTCCCCGTCTCGCGATCTACGCGTTGGTGGTGGCGGCGGTGCAAACCGTTGAGTTTTGGGCCTTGGAATGCTTTGAGAGCTCTCTCCTCTCTTCTCCAATGTCCGTTCTAGGTTTTGGGTATTCTAACCCTAGGTGACAACCCAATTATCTAATATAACCCCTCTAATTTTCGTCGGTTTAATTACCCAAAAATGTAAAATGATCAAAATGCCCTCTCGGGTTACTATTTAGGCCTAAAAACGCCCCGAGACCCAAACTAAACCCCCGGGTACACTTTTCTGACTATCTCGACCCTTCCGGACGCGTTGGCGCACTCAAAATGACCATACAGACAACTTATAAAATATTCACTTTTATTTATCAAAATTTAGTCCCGACGCGACACGAGCACGTCCCAACTTAAATTTCTGAAATTGTCATTTTATTCACTCGTGACATTCAACATAATCAATGTTATATATTACTTCGCTCATTAGTAATATTCAACAAATTTCATATAATTACTAACTCTCGTCACGTTAATAATTATAACATAATTAATTTCCGAATTTTTATTAAATAATTAACTCACATTAAATTTAATAAATCCCCAAATTAATATAGCATGAAAATACGGGGTATTACAGATAGATAGATAGATAGATAGATAGATAGATAGATAGATAGATAGATAGATAGATAGATAGATAGATAGATAGATAGATAGATAGAGATAAGAATCTGTTGTTGACAGAAAGTGTGAGAGTATGTGTGGGTGTGTGGGCGAAGACGATTAAGGGGCGAGGAGGGCGACGTTAGTGGGACGGGGAGGTGTGGGGAGAGCAAGAGTGGGTGAGGATGTGACAGAGCTAATTGTTTGTGTTCTTTTTTCTTTCTATTTATTATTTATATTATTTCATTTTTAGTTTATTAATTTTTCTTTTATTATTAAAAAATATTATTTAATAAGTGCTACGTGTCAAACTCTTATTGGACTACATAATGTTTTTGTCACATAAGCATTTAAGCCAACACATCGATTACAATTCTTAACGACAAATGTAAATTATAATGATGGTTCCAATTAAATAAATTTTCAAAATTCAAGGTTAATATTGCAACTTTTGAAATATTGGGTCCAAAATAAAAAATGAGCCCAAACTTCATAGTTAAATTTGCATTTTTTGTAAATGATAAATTATTTTTTTAAAGTAAATTTTTTATTTGAGGACAAATAAAGATGGACAACTTTATAGATACAAATATTTATTATTATAAAACTATTGTATTTTAAGATGGTAAAATAAATTTTTTTGTATTGAATAATTTTAGGGACTAAATTTATAATAAAATTGTTATGTGTAATTAATTGTCCTAAAGATAAAGGTGATAAAAAAGTAATTGTATTTTAAATTGATAAAAAATATTTTTAATATTAAATAACTTTAGAGATTAATTTTATAATAAAATTATTATGTATTTTATAAACATAATCTCTACTACTATAAAGGAGGGGATTTGTTGTTTAACTATCAAATCTCTAAAATACCCTAATTATTATTAAAATCCCTATCCTATCCCCTGATACCCCTCATAGAAAGAATGTTACCCCTGATACTCCTCATACAACGAATGTTCTCTCCAAAAAGAATGCTACCCCCTGATACTCCTCATACAACGAATGTTCTCTCGAAAACCCTCATAGCTCGATTGCTTAGCCGAAATTAATGAAAGCACCTCGATACCCGACATTCATCCATTGTATCTGTTAATTGATTTTCTACATTCATTCATACTCTGAAATGGAATTGGAATCATCAACTATCAGGAGTCCGGTAGCTTGTTCATATATAAGCTACCTCTATTTGATTCAAATGTCATCCTCTATTTCCTTCATCATTGGTTTCGATTCTTCTTGCCAAAAAAGGTCAGTTCTATTACTTCCCTCTATAATGTTTGGTTGCATGCTGTTTTCCATGCTTTTAATCGACATCTATTTTACATAAAGTTTAACATCTGAGATTTAATTTAACGAGAGTTAAATTAGAAAAAATTTAATTTGTGAACCATTGATGATCCATACTGTATAATACCCGAGTTTTTGGTGTGTAATTGTAAGGTACCAAACTTATTGGATTTCCTAATTTTTTCATTGGCAGAAAATGTAGTTTTTTTATTTTATTTTTGTGACGAAAATTTATTTTGCAAAAACTTAGTGATCTAAATGTAATTTTAAAAAATACATAGATTATATTTTCAATTTTTCAAATAAACAGTTCATTCAACTGAACATTACAACTTCAATAAACTTTAGAGGCCTAATTGCATGCAATGCAATAATTCCAATACTGTAACTGTCTTCGATTCCGTTTATTTATGTTCTGTGTTTATCTCTTGTAGTTTTTTTCTGGAGGACAGTTGCGGTACTATAAAGTTGATTACATATCACGTATTTCATCATGTTTGTATGAATTTGTGTCAATTTCATCCAAATATATAGATTGTGATAGATGCTAAAAGTAATGCCAAAAGACTTCCTACGAAAACAAGTGAGTTAAAAAATTATTTTTCCATTGTCGAGACACCTTTTCTGCCATTCTGATATCTTTACCGGGACACATATGAGAGGTTTATAGGGTCTGTTTCGACCGCCTTTCAGTTTAAATCAATTGAGTTAAAAAAAATATTTACATCGTCGAGATGTTGAGACATTTTTCAGCCATTCTAATACCTTTCCTGGGACACATATGATAGTGTGACAGGGTCTTTTTCGACTGTATTTGAGTTTATATCAAAATTGACACATTTTCAGCCATTGTAATATCTTTCCCGGGACACATATGATAGTGGGACAGGATCGTATTTCACTGTATTTCAGTTTATATGAAAAGCATTCTCCTCCTCTGCCATGTCCTCGGTGGTTATCAAAACCGGCTTCTTCTTCCCTTTAGGGGTATCGGTCATCTTATGGCCAAATTGGCCACATTCATACCACTTTATTATAACGGGAGGGGTTGAATTGTCATTTTTTTTTGGGGTGGCAGCCATGTTGAGAGGAGATTTTTCATTACGGAGTTGAGATTCCACTCGCCGAGCATATTCGGTGGCCTTTTGGAAAGTTAGAACCTATCTGAAAGCAAGCTCATACTTGATCGGAGCTTGCAAACCGTGAATGTATCGACCGATTTTATGCTCTTTGGTCTCCCTCAAACCGGCCCGGGTACATATGTCGCTTTCATATGAAGATGGTAAAGATTTCACCATCCTGCCTTCTTTCATCTGTGCCCATGTATGAATTGGAGGTTTATCATAGAGGCTTCTTTCTCGCATGAGGTCCACCATAGTTTGGCAAAGCCTTGGAGCTTAGCTGCTGTTAGTTTTATACACTTGGGCCTGAATAATTCAGGAGTCCATTTATAGTTACTAACACTAAAAACAACAATAATAATCTTGTAGATTCAGTTGTCTGAGGATTTCCTCTTCAATGCATTTTACTTTGATTCTGAAGAAAATTAAGACAAATGCATTTTTGGTCAATTAATTATGGTAATTTTAGAACAGTGAGGCAAGTGAACTTGAAGAGAAAAAACCTTATATCATTCTTGTAGCATCAATTAAAGAATAACAAGGCGAATTATGTTTTCATAGGGTATTTTTTCGACTCTGTTATCCTGTTTCCACCAAAAATGCTGAATGTCATTAACATTTGCTGGGGTCTTTTTCTGGGTGAGTATGAACCACAAGTTTACTAGGTTTTCAGATCATGTCTTATGTTCAGTTTGATTTTTGGTGTGTTTATGTACTTCATGCTTCCATTTGAATTTAGGTCTTCAACACCATCTCCGTACAGTTTTCAGGCGGTATGTAAAGGCTGTAAGGCTTCAAGTGTCGCATGGTGCAAACGTGCTAGAAGGTGCTAGGCGGTTTTTATTTATATTTTAAAAATAAATACTACTAAAATCAACTATTAGCATCTATAAATCTATTGAATACAATGATATGATATTTACAGGACAATAATCACTCATAGGACCATATTATAGTTGTTACATGTAAAGGGGAAATGGTGTTCTCATGTACTAATCCATGCCTCTATTAGATATGATATTTCGAGTGCGTATGATCTCGGCTATACAAAGGAGTATAGATATATTTGGGAAATGTGCATAATGTGCATACTGTCAAGTGTGCATATAGCTATACGATTGTATGGTCAAATGTGCATGCAGTTATACAGTTATACTGTCAAATGTGCATACACCTATACTATCAAATGTGCCTATTGTCAAATGTGCATAATGTGCCCTTAATCATGGTTTTTATTTACCCGATTATGAACAGTGTATACAAGTTTCATGCTCTTTTCAAACAGTTCATATCTCATTTTGGTGGTCACTTCTGAGTGTTGCTGAACATTACAACTTCAATTTTCCCTTATTTCCAAACTAGCCTTTGTTCTTTCATTAATGCATACCTATAAAATAACATTTACAGTAGTTTAACTTAATTTATAAATTCTTGAAGAGAAGTTTGAACCGCCCTACATGGGCGAATGTGAGATGTTAATAAAATTACACGGGCTTAGCCCAAATGCAGTATTCGCCCACTAAGTGTTTGGTTGAACCCGTTAGATATTATAATGCACATCCAGCTAACATCATTTTAATTGGATGTAAAAAATTTCCACGCTACTTTATATGATTGTCTTCAATTTAATTTAATTAATTTCAGGGTGTATCTTTCGTAGTTTTTTCTCGAGGATAGTTCAGGTAGTACCAAATTCATTACATATCAGGTATTTTATCATATTCCCATCAATTTGCTTTAATTTTATCAGCAATTATACAATAAGCTACTGCGCCACTATTTTAAATTCTCTCCATGCATTTAACAATTCTTATTTAATACAATGATTTGATTTCCTCTACGATTCAGTATTTTATTTTTCTCTAAAATCTTAGGTTTACGATATATGTGTGCCATTTGCACAATGTTAATTAAGTTTAAATATGTATTTCCTTACATATATTTTCACCATTCCTATATTTAATTGAAATTTTGTTTGAAATTATAAAACCATTAAATTACATTTCTCATGCTCCTTTCTTACTGAACTTATTAAATAATCTTTCAGACACATCATTTCCCAAATAGTTAGAAATGTCATCCATTCAACCATCCGAAAATCTATCTGCGAAATCAAATACAAGGAAAAGACAGAGAATCACTTGGTTACTTCGAGCCCAATTAAATTCTTATCAATATCAAGGTTAGCTAAAAAAAATATATAGTTTACGCTTAAGTAGATCATGTTACACTTATGAAATGGATATTTAATTGTACGATTGATCTGATGTTAGGAGAAACCATATATGAACCACTCTGCTCTACGTTGCTAGAACTAGAAGAAACTCCTGATTGCCATCACTGCAATGCAAAAAGATTCCAATATGAAACACCAACATTTTGTTGTCAAAAAGGTAAAATCTCCCTCGCTGAAACTTCAGTCCCTGAGGTTTCATTTCATTTTTTCACATCTAATTCTTCTGAATCAAGGGAATTTCGTGCTAATATCAGAGCTTACAATAGCATATTTGCCTTCACTTCATTTGGTGTTACTCTTGATAAGCACTTAGCTTCATCAAGATGTGGTGTATACACGTTTCGAGCTCAAGGCTAAGTTTATCATCATTTACCCTCATTACAACCCACCAACAACCCCTGTTATTTCCAACTCTACTTCCATGACACCAGCAATGAGGTTCAAAACCGAATGGGAATCTTACCAGCGTTATCTTTAAACGTTGATATAGTTGAAAAGCTCTTGAATGTACTAAATGAAAATTCGTACGCTCAATTTCTACGACGGTTAAAGGATTACCCTTCACTCGATGCACTTCAAGTTAAAATCAGTAAACATGTTAACCTTGATCAACGTGTTTACAATGCTCCTACATCCGATGAAGTTGCTGCAATATGAATTAAAGGAAACAATGCAAATATTCCTTACGAGCGAGACATCATCATCGTGTCTCACTCCGGTCAACGACACCAAATAAATCACTACTTTGGATGTTACGACCCATTACAGTACCCCTTGCTTTTTCCAAAAGGAGAGGTTGGATGGCATCAAGACATAAGACGCCGAAATGATACCTCGACTAACACATCTACAAACATCCAGGCCTCCATACCTCCAATCACATGTACAGAGGATATACTCTCATCAGAGCAAGAAGGTATAAATTTAACATAAAATCTATTTTACAAATATCATTCTTAAATTCAAATTTGTTTACATTAAACAATTATTCTTCTTTTCCAATTTCCATAACCATACACTCTTCTAGGTGTTCATCGAGAGAACTCATCTAAAGTATCATGTCGAGAATACTACGCACACAAATTGCAAATCCGAAATAACGGACAATCAACGTTATTATTCGCTGGCACGCTATTACAACAGTATTTTGTCGACATGTACATAAAGTTAGAAACAACCCGACTTGACTTCTATCGTACGCAACAAAAAAAAATCAGAGGTGAATTATACCAAGGGTTGGTCGACAGCGTCACAGCAGGTGAAACAAGAGCCAGCAAAGTCGGTCAAAGAATTATTCTCCCAGCATCTTTCATTGGTGGACCTCGAGATATGCGTCGTAGATACTTGGATGCAATGGCTTTAGTTCAAAGATATGGAAAACCAGATTTATTCATCACAATGACTTGCAACCCTGAATGGAAAGAAATCCTTAATAATCTTCATCCAGGTCAGCTACCTCAAGATCGTCCTGATCTAACATCGAGAGTATTTCTAGCTAAATTAAAGGACCTAAAGGATCAACTTTTAAAAAAAGAAATATTTGGAAAGGTAGCAGCGCATGTACATGTAATCGAATTCCAAAAGAGAGGATTGCCACATGCTCATATTTTGGTAATTCTGAAGAAAGATTACAAACTCAATACTCCAGATAGTTATGATAAATTCATTTCGGCAGAGATACCGAATGTTCATGAATACCCATTTCTTCATTCATTAGTCAACAAGCACATGATGCATGGTCCCTGTGGAGAATTGAATAAAAATAACCCCTGTATGATAAGTGGGAATTGCAAATTTCATTACCCTCGCGAATTCGCATCTTCTACCTGTCAAGTCCAAGACTCATATCCTATTTATCGACGCCGAAATAATGGAAGACAAGTACACGTGCGCAACAAGTTATTAGACAATCGATGGGTTGTTCCTTACAATCCATATCTCCTTACAAGATATAATTGTCATATTAACGTTGAAGTCTTCTCGGGGTTAAAAGCCGTGAAGTACCTTTACAAGTACATTTACAAAGGGCATGATAAAGTGGCTGTTCATGTTTCATTCGATGAAAATGACAAAACCATTATTGACGAGATCAAACAATTCCAAGATGCAAGATGGGTATCAGCACAAGAAGCAATTTGGAGAATTTTTGAATTCGAGCTAAATGAAATCAAGCCAGCGGTGATAAACCTTAAACTCCACTTGCCCAATAAGCATACTGTCACTTACGGGGAGAACCAAAACTTAAATAATGTGCTTGACACCCCCAACATTAGCAAGACGATGCTAACTGAATTCTTCAGTATGTGTTCAAAATTCAATGAAGCACGTCAATATCTGTACAGGGAATTCCCTGAACACTACGTCTGGGATAATAAAGAAAAGATTTGGTCTAAGAGGAAGAATAAATTCATTGCAATTGGCCGTGTGAATGGTGCAAATCCTGTAGAAGGAGAACGATATTACTTAAGACTTCTTCTAAATCACATTCGGGGGCCAACATCATTTGAAGACCTTCTAACTTATGATGGAATCACTAACTTGACATTTAAAGAAGTCGCGCAAAAACGTGGACTGCTAGAATCAGATGATAGCATTGCTGATTGCCTCTCTGAAGCTGCCACTTTCCAAATGCCTGAAGCACTAAGAAGATTGTTCGCAATTATTTTAGTTTATTGTGAGCCCTCCGATGTGAGAAAATTATGGCAAACAAGCTTTGATTCTTGACCGAAGATTTTAAAAGACTCCACCCAAATTCATTGGCTGCACAAAAAGATTGCACATTAAATAGCATCAACTTCTTTCTAGATTCAATGGGAAGATCCATTAAAGACTTTGACCTGCCTCCAATTAACAATACACAATTATCAACTAATATCACAAATCGAAGAGAAATTACAGATGAACTCCACATCGAGACACCAGAAGAAGACTACAATTTCTGTACGCATTTAAACGCAGATCAAAGATATGCGTACTTGGTTATACTCGAGAGGGTGATGGCTGGAAATTCTGGTTCCTTCTTCGTTGATGGGGCGGGTGGAACTGGAAAGACATATCTTTATAGAGCATTACTTGCTGACATTAGAAAGAAAGGTATGATTGCACTAGCTACAGCAACATCAGGAGTAGCAGCATCATTATTACCTGGAGGTAGAACTGCACATTCCCGCTTCAAAATACCTATTCTAGCCACCGAGACAAGCTTATGCAACATTCCCAAGCAAAGTGGCACAGCAGAACTCGTACGGCAAGCAAGGATCATAATTTGGGACGAAGCACCAATGGCAAACGATTCGCGATTGAAACTCTTGATAGAACATTAAAGGATTTAATGGACAGTATTGAACCTTTCGGGGGAAAGGTCATTGTCTTTGGTGGAGATTTCAGACAAGTACTGCCAGTGGTACGTCGAGGCTCAAGATTAGAAACAGTAAACACTAGCATTGCCATTTCATCGCTTTGGAATACAATGCATGTATTACCTTTGATATTAAATATGCGAGCCAGAAATGATCAACAATTCAGCGAATTCCTTTTAAGAATTGGCAATGGGACGGAATCATCCACACATGATGATCTGATAACTCTTCCGAATGAAATGGTCATACATCCACTAGAAAACAATGGTCCCGAACAATCTCTCGTTGACTTTATCTTTCCATCATTAAATATCAATGCGACCTTGCCAAATTTCTTCACAGATAGAGCAATTCTTGCCACAACAAACGAGCACGTTGACTCCATTAATGATATGATGATTGATATGTTCCCTGGAGAGTTGAAGAACTTAAATAGCTTTGATGAAGCTATAGATGACACGCACAACTATTACCATGTAGAATTTTTAAATTCTTTAATGCCGAATGGATTACCACCACACACATTGAAACTTAAACCTAATTGTCCAATCATTCTTCTACGGAACATAAATCCTTCAATTGGATTATGTAATGGAACAAGAATGTTGTACAAAGGTTCTTCAAATAATGTCATACATGTGGAAATTTCAGTGGGCCAACATAAGGGAAGAAATGTTCTGTTGCCACGCATTCCATTATCACCAGTGGAAAATAAGGGATACCCTTTCCAGTTCAAAAGGAAACAATTTCCTATTCGATTATGTTTCGCTATGACAATAAACAAATCCCAAGGACAAACAATAGCTAATGTTGGTGTCTACTTACCTACAAACGTCTTCTCACATGGCCAACTGTACGTTGCTTTATCGAGAGGAACTTCAATGGCAACCACAAAAGTACTTCTCCAATCTGAAAAAGCAAGCCAAAGTAATGACAAAAAATATCGTTTACCAAGAAATTCTATTGGCATCAAGGTACAAATGAATTTATTATCCCACTCATTCACTAAAACATTGCTTACTTTAGTTGTTTCTTATTCATCATAAATTCATTTATTATCACTTTACATTAATATACTATACATACTGTCATCATCTTTTAATAGGCCAAAATCTTACTGATTCCATGGGCTCAACGGAAGACGAAATTGAGGACTACAAAATGATCAACAATCTACAACTACTAGAAACAAAGTGGCAAATTGTTGATCAAGTCATGCGAAGAAGCAATATAGACTCTTATAGCAATTCCAAAGGAGCTGGAAGTATTTTAAAAATAATATTGATGGATGAAGAGGTACAAAATTATCGACCTACATTATTTAAAATCATTTATATTATTATTTTCTGTAACGTAAATTAACTCAACTAAAAAAATATACAGGGCACGAAGATTCAAGCAGTCGTATGGAATGAAGACATACAAAGACTGGAAGGGTTGCTTCAAATTCAAAAACAATATTCCATTACTAATGGTTTGGTCAAGGGAGTGAATGATGCTTACGCAACAGTTCACGACAAAATGGAGCTTTCATTCAATAAATACACAGAGATCGTTGAACGAGACCGTAATTTCAAATTCCCGTCATCATTCTACAAATTCACCTCTTTTGATGATTTGCTCACTCAGACAGAGGACGATAAAGCATATGGTATTTATAACTAATAAAAATATTTTGATAAATCAATTGTACAATTTTTTATATTATCTTATTTCTAATACTCAACCATACAGATGTCATAGCATTTGTTATAAATGTGAAACCAATGAAGACAATTACAAAACATCAAACTCGGCGAAAATGAAGCTGCGTGATATCACACTTCGAGATACAAAGTATGCAATCTAAAATTCAAAATATCGATTCAAAAACCAACTTACTTAAACTTTACTCTCATATTTCTCTTCTTTATGCATCGTCATTAATATTAAATAAAATATTATCATTTCTTATTTATGACAGCTTTCAATCAATCAAATTCACTCTATGGGGAGACTTAGCAGAGAATGAAGGCGAACAACTAAGCGAATTAACAACAACATTTCCTATAGTAGCAATTTCTCAAGCCAAACGTTCATCCTACGAAGGTAAAATAATATTTATCATCTCACAAACAAATAATTAAAAGACTACTAACTCAAAATAAATAAAAAAATCCTTTACAGGGGAGTATACCTTGAGCAGTGTATCAAAGACTACAATTCAAATTCACCCCGATATCATACAAGCTACCGAATTAAAGGAGTGGTTAGACAATTTCTTTAAACAAAAATATTAATTCTCCTTTACATGTATTAATATCCAAAATGTCAATTACAGGTTGTCAACCTCACCATCTTCCACACATTTCAACAAATTCTCTTCACCTCACCAAAAAATAATTAACAATGCGGACACGGTTTCTATTCGTGATATTATTAATGGAATCCCATCAACTACTGAGGTAATGATTCAATTACTATGATTCCCTTTTACGTTTCGAATATCCTTAATTTAATAAAATAACATATCCAATTTTTGACGAACCACAGAATCTATTCTGCTCTTTCGTTGGAATGATTATGGAGGTTAGAAACAAAGAAAATCCATGGTATGATGCCTGCAATATATGCAACAAAAAAGTCACAGTTCAAAATGGAATTGGCACATGCTTAAATTGTGGTTCTTCAAATACAAATTACACAACAAGGTAAATTAATAAGTTCAAGAATCTTTAAATATTAATGATAAATCTCATATATAAAACTCTACTAATACATTATTCAAAAAAATATAAGGTACTTACTTCAGTTCGTCGTCCAAGACGAAGATGAAAGAGCATCAGTGACACTATTCGAGGAAGTAGAAGCATTCATTGGCTGCAACATTACAAATTTCATCGCTTCTAAAGATAAGGTATTATCATTCTTATTTACAATTCAAATTCATACATTTATTCAATTACATCGATAACATGTATATTTACTTAAGATTCATATAAATTATATGGTTTACACAGGGAATTCTACACTCAGAATATGTTCGAAAGTTATATACGTGCATTGGCAAAATATACAGATTCTACATTAAAGGGAAAGCGCTTAAAGCAAACGATAGAAGACTTGCACGTTTTGTAGCTCAGAAGGTTAAAGAAGAAGAAGAAGAACCACTGAATCCTAACAACCGTCAAAAGCAACAGATTTGACGATTACATTTCAATTTCTTACCCTTATGCACTCTACATTTCATAAAACTTTGATTTATGGATATTGATTACATAACTACATGGTTCGTTACTTAATTTAATTAACTATCCTTAATTTTAAAAGAGAAATTGTAATTCATACCTTATTATTCCAGATCTAATTCATACAAACAACTATGGGAACTCGCCCACACGTGCCAACGCACGTGGGCACATCTAGTAAATATATAAATAAGTAGTTTCTTTTACCTTGCGCCTAATTATTATTTGGTACCCAAATAAATCGGGTAAAAGGAGGGTGTGAGAGCCGGTCCGAAAATAAATGATGGCCTTTACAAAAGCAAAGTTAAGACGGTGGGGTCCGAGTAACCTAAAATAAAAGGGTTTGGCCACGACCCACGACTCTCCCATGTTCTTCCGCAACGATCGCAACGGCTAATTTTCCTAAAAAAATGGCCTCATCATCACCACCATCTCCAACTCTTGAGATCCCAATAGAGATCGTTAGCGAAGAAGAAATGGGCCTTATCGAAGCTGCCTTCGTCGCCGCTCGCTCTTATCTCTCCTCCACTTCCTCATCACTCTTTTCACCTTCCCGTTTGCATGAAAATGCGAGGTCAATTAGGTCCATCACTGCCTTATCAAAACGAAAGCTTTCGGCTTGCTCGGAGACGGGTTCGCTACTGGGAGATATTGAGGACTCTCTATCTCTCTCTTTCTCAGCCTCAGGTGCTGATTTTAGAAATACCCACAACAAGAATACACTCACTCACTCCCTTTTGCATCGCTTTAGGAGGAAAAGAGGATTGTCTGTCACTGATATTACCGGCACGGTATATGCTCTTTTTTTTAAATCATGTGTCACTCTACAATTTATCTTTGAAATATATTGCTATTTTTATTTAAGGCCCGTTTAGCTTATCAATGCTTAATGTCAACAGTTCACTTCACTCTTATAATGTTGAATTCTCAATCCTAAAATGTCAACCTTGGTTCTTTTATAGGTAATAAAGTTTCCAAATTAAGTCATATGAACTTTTCAACCATTAAATATGTCTTATTTTCCTAACTTTTTTGAATTTTTTTTCACAATTATAACCTTTTATAATAACCACCATTTGTAACTTTTTTGGGAATTTATATAAGTGGTTGAATTTTTTTTTTCACAATTATAACCTTTTAAAACTAATCATATGTAACTTTTTTTTTTTTCATTTTTTTTTATTTTCAAATAATCATAACTTTTAATTAACAAATTCATTTTTCACAAAATTACTATTTTTGAAATCTCCTCGCCGAGATCTATTTAAACAAGATCTACGAAGCCTATAAAATTTTAAAAAAAAAAAATTACACAAACAGTTAACTTTAGTGTATGCACCAAAAAATGAAATAGGTTTAAATTTGTGATATTTTCACAAACAATGACATTTTTTGTATTAATATTACACAGACAGTAAAATTTACTGTGCTCTCAAAAAAAATTTACCCATATATTTATCAAACAAGATCCACGGAGTACATAATATTTCAGTAAAAAAAATTAGACAGTAATATTTACTGTGCACACCTTTAAAATAGAATTAATTAATGGTTGAATAGTCAACGGGACTTAATTAAAAAAAACCTCAAAATAGGAATTACATATAATAATATATATCAACTCGGTTGTCACATTTCTTCTTCTTATTAAATAATAATACAAACAATTTGGTTAAATAAATGGATCAAATAATGTATAATATATATATATATATAATGCTCTTGTGCGGACTAGTCCGCATTTTAAGAATGCGGACCGGACATGTACATGTGTCACCTAACGGTGCGTCGAGAAATTATCGCCTAAATTATAGACACACTCTCTCTCTTTTCTAGGATCACCCCCAGGTGACACATGTCCGGTCCGCACTCTTAAAATGCGGACTGGTCCGCACAAGAGCAGGACTATATATATATATATATATATATTACGTTTCACCATTGTGACACATGTTCCGTCTGCACTCTTAAAATGCGGACTGGTTCTGATGTCTGCACTCGTTTCACCATTGTGACACATGCAGTGGCGGATCCAGGAATTTAGTTGAGGGGGAGCCCAATAAAAAAAAAATCGAAGATGCAACCAAATAAAATTTAATCATAAAAATTGACAATAAAAAAATCATAATATAAAGTGTGAATATTTCATTTGCAATGTTTCATAAATAACCAAAAAGTGCAAACACAACACAAGTGATTGTTTACAATATTCCCCTACGCGGCTTCATATTCTGAAAAAATTAAAGGACATCTTCCGTGTCAATATTTTTGAAAATATCTTGCTCAATGTACGTTACCAAACAATCATTCATAAAATCATCTCCCATTCGGTTACGTAGTGAACTCTTAATGATCTTCATCGCAGAAAATGCTCTTTCGACGCTTGCAGTCGCAACTGGTAATATTAAGGCAAGTTTTACGAGCAAGTATACCAATGGGAACAATTGATGCTTCTTCGTTTCAACCATTTTTCGAGCAAGGCAGCCCAATCCCTTTCAAATCACGGAACTCTTCATCATCACGCACAACATCTACAAAGTTTTGGAGTTGATCTCCAAGGGCCATGAGCTCTAGTGGTGAAAATTCATCCGGGTAGAATTTTGCGAACTGATGTAATCTTCCCACATCAAATGAGGAGAATGAATCGCTCGGATCAAGACATGACATACATAAAAGCAATTGCGTATTCACCTCATTAAAGCGACTATTCAACTCTTGAAGTTGCATATCTATAACTGAATAGAACAATTCAACACGATAGTAGTGAAGGTTTGTCCTTTCTTGAGTTCTGTGACGTGATCTACCGAGAATTACAAACAAGTCTTCCATATTGGAGATGGGCATATCATGCTTAGTACAACATATAGAGATTTGAGTCAACAAAGAATCCCACCCATCGTCCCTCATTCTTTGTAGACGTTGCTTAGATACTTTAACTAAAGTCATAGCATTTACAATATCTTGATCTTTTCGTTGTAATGCTTGTGACAAGTCATTTGTGATCCCCAAAATTGATTTCATTAAGTGTAATTTGAATAAGAAGTCAAAGCATTGCAAGTCACCCAACAAATCATGTGCTTCAATTCTTTGTTCTGCAAGCGCCCCATCCTCTTCAATAACCTCAAGTACATCAATCACCGAAGAAAACAAACAAATTAAACTCATAAGTGTACCAAAATGTGAACCCCAACGTGTATCCCCCGCCCGTTTGAATGTTGTTTCTTGGTTTAAACCTTTACCCGTTTCACGCTCACCACTATAAATTTCTTCGATAATCTTTTCAAATTGCTTCTCTCGAAGTATGTCTCTACGCCTACAGGAGGCTCCAACAACATTAGACAAAATTGCAACTTTATTGAAGAAAGAACCAATCGTCATGTGTTTTTTTGAAACAACAACTAGTGTCAGTTGTAGTTGGTGAGCAAAGCAATGAACATAGAATGCAACCTTGTTTTCCATCAAAATCAAACTTTTGAGACCATTAAACTCTCCCTGCATATTGCTAGCACCGTCATAACCTTGCCCACGTATACTTGACATACACAACCCATGTTTGGAAAGAAGTGATACATGCCTCAAGTGATAAGGATGTAGTGTCACGAACATGTACAATACCAAGGAAACGTTCAACCACAAACCCTTTTGTGTCCACGTAGCGTGAAGCCACTTTGACAGATATATCACGGGACTCATCAACTAGAATGGAGAATAACTCATTCCTAATATCTCGAATGATGACTTTAGTGGTCAAAGTTGCAGCAGCATTAATCAAATCTTTTTGAATTGCGGGCGCTATAATTTTGTGATTGTCGGGAGCATTAATCAAGGCAACCTTGTTGATAACTTCATTATGATCGGCAAGGAATTGAAGAAGTTCAAGAAAGTTTCCCCGGTTTGATGACCCTTCAGATTCATCATGCCCGCGTATTGCCAATCCTTGCCTTAAAAGATACTTAAGACAATCAAATGATGCAGTCAAACGAGTTCGATAATCAATTCGAGCTTGGTCGGATTGATTAGACAAACACACTTCTATGTGTTGATCTTGGTTCATTAGGTCATCACAAGCACTCAAACATTTATTGTGAGTACTTGAAGGACCCCCAACATGATCTATGAACTTCACCTTTTTTTTCCAGTTTGAAAAACCCTCATTAGCAAATGTTTCACCACCCCCTTGCCCCCCTTTATTCGGTTTGAACAAATAACAAACCAAACAATATGCGGCTTCCGTTGCTACGCTATACTCCAACCACCTCCCAAACTCATTAAACCACGCCGGATTAAATCTACGTTTATCATTTCCAAAATATTTCCATGGAAAAGTGTGATTTCTAGGTTGACAAGGGCCCCTTTGTAGATATGCTCGTCGAACTTTCTCAATTAGTTTAGAATCACCATAATCATAGATACATTTTCTCAACGCGGGATCGGATGGAAGCTCATCCAAATTAATTGCAATATTTGGTGATTGTTCAACAAATTGATTGTGCAATTCGACATTATTAGACCCCACATTTCGAGAAGATTGAACTTCCGGTTCGGATGTTGTTTCATTAATTCTTTTTCGCTTGAAATTTTTTTCCATGACACCCTAAAAATACAATTTAAACAAATATTAGGCACCTCATAAATTTAATACCTAAATATAATTCACAAAAAATTATCACATAAATTTATCCCCAAAAATTTAACACCACAAAAATTTTACACCACAAAAATATAACCCCCTGACCAAAAAAATAAATAAGGCTCTCAAAAAAAAAAAAAAAAAAACGGATCACAACAACATACCAGCTCAATCAAGCCGTCAACCCATCAAAGTTCAAACCCCCACCCACCCCACCACATATTTCATCATCATAAATCAAAATAGAAATTCAACAAATCTCTGACCGTAAAAGGGGGGCGGGGCGGCAAACAGGTGAGGTCGGCCGGCGGAAGGAAGAGAAATGAAGTAGCAGCTGCAGGTCGGCCGGCGGAAGAGGAAGAGAAGAAATGAAGTAGCTGTAGCTACTAGCAGGTGAGGTCGGCAGAAGAGAGAAGAGAAATAACGTTTTTGGTTGTAAAGTTAGGTTTATAAGTTTTACACTTTTAAATTCTGACCCTTTAACTTGTATTTATTACACAAAAGATCCTATTTTTTTCTCTCTGTAATTTTTTTTGAAAAGTTCAGGAGGAGCCTCCGCTCCCCGTCGTCCCTACATAGCACCGCCCCTGGACACATGTCCGGTCCGCACTCTTAAAATGGGGACTGGTCCTGATGTCCGCACTATTAAAATGCGAACTGGTCGGCACAAAAGCAGGACTATATATATATATATATATATATATATATATATATTACGTTTCACCATTTTACTTTTAACCAAGTGGTGAGTAAAAAACAAACAATAAAAAAGGTGAAAATAAACATTGTTAATCTCGTCTTGTTTTGAGTTAACAAAGTTATTTTGAACTTGTTGTTTGAATTATATGTGGACAAGTTGGTCAAGAGCTTAAAAGGGGATTAGATGATTGTGAAGACTATAACACAATCCCTTCATGATTTATCGATGTAAATTTCTTCTTATTTTTCAAGTTGACTGTTCTGACAAAAGTTGGATCTGGTTGATTTGAATTACGATCATTCTAGATAACTTGCAGAAGTATTCTGAAGTCTGAAGTACGATATAATAGGTACTAGAATATAGAAGATTATCTTATAGGCCTTGGGTCTTGGAACAGTCACAAAAAAATCATTTTCCATATCAACAATTTAACTTGTTGAAATACTTTGGTTCCGTTTGAGGTTTTCGAATGACTTTGTTTTTTTGAATGTAGCATTATCGATATAATGGCGTTTGACGTCGAAAACAATGTAGGTGGTTAGTGTTGCAACATCATTATTTTATTTTATCTTGTATTGGGTTTACAGAATTGGTTAGAAACTAGCTGTTTGAATATGTGTGCGTGTGCTGTTTCAGTTTGAGGCCATTAAGAGTGCTCTTACTTGTTGAGAGATTTGAAGTGGATTATATGATAATGAAGTGTAACAGTTATACTTTGATGATTAGGATACAACCATTTGTTTATTTAAATTTCTTCTTGTTGTTTAAAAAAGTAGCATCAAATTGATTTCGATTACCCCATTATCAATTTTATGAAACTTGCGGATTTCCTTTGAACTCTAAATACAATAATTGGTACAGTATGGAAGATTGTTTATTTGTTAATTTGCAGAGTTCTTTTTCCAGGTCTTTGAATTGTTTTGTTCTGAAATGGAGACAGCATTTAAATTATAGAAAGAGTTATGAATGGTTAATGTTGAAATATTAATATCTTATTTTTGGGCTTACAAAATTGGTTGTAAATTTGTTTGAATATGTTTGCCTCTGTGGTTTCAATTTGAGCTGCTCAGGAATGTTTTTAATTTGTTGACAGATTTGAAGTGGACTCAGATAATAAACAAGTGTAACAGTTATAATTTGATTTGATAAAGCATGTTTTATTATGTATGAAACATGCTTTATATGTTGTATATTCTATTCTATGAGTGAAGTTGATTTCATGGGATCATCAGCCTTTCAATTTAAGAAATTTAATCTTTCATTACAAACTTTCACGGTTAGATGTTCTTACCACGTTTGCTCCAAAATGTCCTCATTTCCTCCCTAAAATTCTTTTACCTTGAAATTTATCGTCATCCTGTGTCATCAATTTTTTTATTCTTTTCAGTTTCACTTAACATTTCCTCATAACATCAGGAATGGTGTGAAAAACAAAAGGAGTTTTTTCTCCATTTTGGCAAGCCAAAAGCTACTAGAGCTATGAAAGCGGGTAGTGCTCGTCATGCAGCACTTCAAGAAGAGGTACTTTTTTTGATACTTAATAATGCCACTCATATATTAACATCTTAATATCTTTATTAAACAAGTTGTAAGCTACACAGTACCAACTATAGCTATATGAGTTAGTGCTGCTCATTCCACTGACAAACAAATTATATTGTGATTTAGCTCATATATTTTTGGATTATTTTGCCATTTGGATTTTAGTGCAATACATGTTGTTCATATTGTCATTTGCATTTTAATGCAATCGGTTTTACCTTCAATTAGAAACTTCTAATTCTAGGCATATAAAGATGCCCCAAGTGTTCGTTTGGTTCAAGCTTCTGTGGATTACGGGAATCTAAATTGTAGATTCACATGTAAAAATTTGAGTATTAGGAAAAATGAATTTTGACATTTGACTAAAACTCTTTACAAGAATTACGAGAATTCCTCTGTGAATTTACCAATCTGGGATTCCTCAAAGCCACAATGCTCGAACCAAACGAGCGCTAAGAGTGTTATAAGATCATTATACTTATTTGTATTTCTTTTAACAACTCTGTGCGCACAGAGAACCCATGATCTTGTATTCTGTTTGTCATTTTTTATGTTCTTTACATGTATTATCCGACTTTGATTGTATGTGGGCAGGTTGTAAAGAGAGTAAAACTTCGAATTGAATCAGATGAAGATTTATGGGCCATAAAACTAATCAATTTTATAGTTGGTGCAAATCAATTATTGTTTGACGGATTAACACGCGAGTTGCCACTGTAAGCTGTTTTTTATTTTTTATTTATTTTTATTTCCTTCCTTGGTTATACATATGTTATTAATTACTATTCGTCTTTGGTTCCTCTTATCTTTAAGTAGCTGCATGTCGATGATGTAATGCATTGACAAGTGACTGATGAACATATAATTTTGATCAGATACAAAAGGGTTAGTTGCCGAAAAAAATGTACAAAGTGGATCAGCATTCCACTAAGGAATTAAGAAATAATTTATAATATATTGGGAAAGAATTAAGGAAGAAAAGGGAGATGAGAAAACAAGAAATAGTGCTCCTTATTACACAAGAAAGACAATAAATGGTAACAAGAAACTGAATGATGTGAATCAAAAATGCGGAAGCGTTACTATTACACTACACACCAACCAAATACACCAAATAAAACTAAAAAGAGTTTCTCTCACTATATTCTGATTTTCAATATTCAAGTCTAATTACAAATGAAGCCCAATGGCCTATTTATAGGAGAGATTAACTTGCTAATCAAGCTATGATCCAAAAATACTAAAAAGGGCAACTAATAACTAAAATTGACTAATTAGCCCCAAACATATTTGGAAACTAATTAAAGACTAAAAATAAAATAAAATAACAATAATACCCTAAACTAAATATAGAAAAAAGATAGTCTTCGCCCGGGAGCATAATCACGCGCCACGTGTCACTAATATACATCATTCTTCCCGTCTTCAAAAAAGATCGTCCTCGAGCGTATAGGGTGGCTCATCAATGCCACATGATATGAACCACGAAAAGCTTTAGATCCCAATCAAAATCAACCAAATGCGGGTTGCCCAACGGGAATTAGTCCCATGTGTATGAACCTCATCAATAATGGGTCTAAAAAACCCAAATCCCGGCGATGTCCCCCCTACGAAATCCGAGCAACCAAAAACTGACGACCATATCCTCCTTCTCGACACCACAAGCATATGGTTGCTACTTGGTGTGGTAGACCCTTGAATCTGACCGGACGATAACTCCGGCGACCGCACCTTTGCGAGTAGGATGGCGAAACAAGCGGACCGAAGACGACGACATTACGGAAAGTCGGACCCACAAATGGCAAATAGTCGAAAAAATGGATCCCCACGTGGGACGCATTTTTTCATGGAAGTCATATGTTGTGTCACAAATAGGCCCTAAGGCCAATTTTGACCGGATTTGAGGTCAAATAGGGGGTGGGGAATTGGATCGAAGTAGGGAAGCCCATTTTTGTTGAATTTGATTGTGGTTGGACATTAATGAGTGGGGAAAGGTATAAATAGGGTTGTTTAAGGCCCAAGGCGCAAAGGTGTCTCTGGATTCTAGGCGCAAGGCGAGGCGCGCGCCTGATTGAAGCTAGGCGTACTTTTTGAAAAAAGTAAAAAAAAAATATTTATTCATTTTTAAAGCAATATATTGATGTTGTAATATCATGACATCAATGATAGACTTAATGGGATAAGTAAGATTCCAAAATATAACATATTAACATGTAAAGCTAAACTTTAACTAACAAATGAAAGTCTTAAAATATATAGAAAGACAACAATTACCAACAAGTTTAAGTTTGAAAATAAAAACCAAACTAACAAGAGTTAAGACACAAAATTAAATGTATTATATTTAAATTTTTCGTTATATTGTATTTCAACTGATATTTTTTTTCCCATGTAAAACAACAAAACAGTAAAATATATAAAATAGTAAAACATTAAAACAGTAATTTCAGTAAATGGTGTTGTATTGTATTCAAATGGTGTTGTATTGTATTTAAATGGTGTTGTATTGTATTTAACTGATATTTTTTTTTCCTCACAGCAAACAATAAGAAAGGCAGAAAAAAGAGGCAGGAATTTTTTTTTTAGAAAAACAGGGCTGAAAAAAGAAAAAAAGAAAAAAAAAAAGGGCAGAAAACAGCCATTTGGGGAAGAATTGGGCAGAAAAAAAGAAAAAAAAATATAAGTCTTAGAAGAAAACAGGAAGAAAAAGGTTGAAAAAAGAAAAAAAAAGAGCAGAAAAGCAGGAAAAAAAGAAGCGCGCCTAGGCCCACGCCTGGCACCTGAGTGCGCCTCGCGCCTAGTGCCTTCAGGCGTGCGCCTTTTGAAATGCGCCTCGCCCACCCCTCCTCTAGGCGCCTCACCTGCGCCTTATTAGTGTGCCTAGCGCCTAGGCGTGCGCCTTTAACAACTATGGGTATAAATAGGGTTAAATTTGGGGTGGGGCTGTTTTGGGGTAAAAAGAAAGCGGTGGTTAGGGTTTGGTTTTGTAGGTAAATATAGGTTGCTGGTGTAGCAGGGCAGAAGGGCTGGTTAGGGTAGAAAATTGGGTCGGAATAGGAGGTAAGTGGTAGGGAAAGGCTAGTCAGAGGTGGTTTTGGGCAGATCGGGGTGGGGGCTAACAAATCATTGGTTGGGATTCTTTTCGGCGCTGTCTGCGGGGAAAAAGGGGGTCGGTCGGGGTGGTCGGCGGCTGTTTTAGGCATGGGGTAGGGTTTGGGCAGCTAGGGTAAGGGTTTCTTGGGTTCTTGAGGGTTAGGGTTAGGGTAAAAATTGAAGACGGAGATTCATGTAGACATGGTGGTGGTTGTGTGGCGGTAGTAGATGGAGGTGGAGGAAGATGATGGTGGAGGGTGGGGGTGGAGGAGGCTAAAAGGGTTGGTATCCCCCCTTTTAGTGGTGATGGAAATTAGGGTTTCCATTCACCCGATTCTCATTTGGACATTTATCAATCCACGTGATTGAAGGGTTGCTCGAGTTGAAATCTCAACTCGTTACCCACTTCACGCACCACGACACGAACACCAAGAATAAAAGCAGCTCAACACCAAGAACAAACGCAGCTCTGATACCAATTGATGTGAATTAAGAATGCGGAAGCGTTACTATTACACTACACGCTAACTAAATACACCAAATAAAACTAAAAGGAGTTTCTCTCGCTATATTCTGATTTTCAATATTCAAGTCTAATTACAAATGAAGGCCAATGGCCTATTTATAGGAGCGATTAGCTTGCTAACCAAGCTAAGAACCAAAAAGACTAAAAAGGGCAACTAATAACTAAAATTGACTAATTAGTCCCAGACATATTTTTGGAAACTAATTAAAGACTAAAAATAAAAGAAAATGATAATAATACCCTAAACTAAATATAGAAAAAAAGTCTTCTCCTGGGGGCATAACCACACGCCACGTGTCACTAATATACATCACTGAAGCTTAATCAATGATTTCCATCTAATTATTAGCTGTAAATAAAAGAAGTCAGAAGTGTCATAGTAGTGAAGAACTTTGAAGATGAAGCCCAAGGGACACAAAAACTTAATGCTTTCCCAAATCCTATCCACCCCTTCCTATTAAAAACCTTTGACTTCTTACAAACCTCTCCCTTTGATGCTCCTCGGTTGCTCTTAATCTACCCCCACCCCTTGTGTGGATAATCACTCAAATCGAGTGATTCATGCACGCTTAAGACCACTGTGAGCATCATGACCCAACAAGTTGACTCTAGGTCTTAAATCAAGTAAAGCTCCATCAATGCGACGATTCCAAGAAATTATAGGATTGCTGGGGTCTTCTATTGTTTGATTAAGGTCCTTGTATTTTGGAGGAATTTTCTGTTGTATGATATAGGTCACTTACTTGGCTAAAAAGGCATCTTTGCGTATATGAAGTCGGTGTGACATAAGAATGAACGTGCACCTTTTAGTAACTTTGGACGAGGCAATTGGAAACGAGGCAATTGGAAATGAGCTCTACTATGGCTTTGTCGACTTGGATTCTCGAATGAGACAGTGTACCTGAGGGCAATGCTTTGTCACCAGTGACTTTTCTCAAGTCGAGCACTAAATTTTCCTTTTCACTTCTCTATAAAAATTCTCGTCAAATTTTGCACTCACCAAATGCATCACTAAATACAGTAAATTCATGAATCAAAACTTTTAAACAGTGCTCTACCCTCTCATACAAATGCTTAGGGTGCACTGTTGAAACGTCGTCGATACATTTCAAAGACCAAATTGCATTCTCCAACGAGCAAAAGTATTGAAAGGATATATAAAAGTAGTATCTTCTTAGTTTTGAAGTGGGATCTCAATTTGATTATTGTCCGTGTAACTGCCAAGAAAGCAATAGTGCTTATGACCAACTACTCTCTCTAATACTTGGTCTAGAAACGATAAAGAGAAATGATCCTTACGGGTGACAGCATCAAACTTTTGATAATATGCAAATACGCTAACCCGTGGGACCCAAATAGGAATACACATACCCTTATCTTTTGTACGGATGTGATTCCGACTTCTTAGAACGACTCGAGTAGGACTCACTTATTCATTATTGGAGATGTGGTACTTGATAACCACATCCGATAGTTTCAACACCTTGACTCTAACTATTTCTTCTATAGGTGGGTTCAAATTTCTTTACATTTGGTGGGTAGTTTTGGCATCTCAAAGAACCCTTGTGCTTTTTCAATACTTTAAAAGCTTAACCTCTTGACTCTTATCAAGTGTAGACAAAACAACATCGTGGCAAGTATCTTTCTCCCCTAAATATTCCAATTTATACTCAATCGAAAGTTCTTGTAACTGAAGCTTAGGAACTTTCAAGTTAAATGACACAGAAATGAATTTACGTGGGCGTAAATCCTTAAAATTAGAGCACCACATAGAATTTTCAACAAATTCATCTTATTCATGCAAAGAACACATTTCATTCACATTGTGATCAACAAAAGAAAAACATGCACATTGTCCGTAGATTGTAAATCAAGAAAATTAACGATGCATGTTTCCAAAGTGGCATCTGAGGTTGCCAAATAGGGATAACCTATATGATAATTTCATTACCCCATTTTGAGAACTAAAAGTGGAATCCGAGATGGCCAAAAAGCCATGACCTAAATTGACTGGATTTTGTGACTAAATTCTTGCTGCTGGTTGGGTATCCAACACAAGCGAGCCAACAAAGAAATAGAAGTTGTCGACTTGCACTAAGATATCCCCAATAATACCGTAGGAATCTTGACTAGTTAGTGTGCTAGTTGCAAAAGTGACACTCTGGCTTATGGTCACCTAACCCAATTTTTTCATAAACTAGAATGGGGAGCAAGTTGATTGTAGTTCTCAGATCATGTAAATATCTATCAATGTGAAAATTCCCATGGAAGCAAAGTATTATAGGATTTTCGTGGTCCTCGTATTTTGTAGGGATCATGTGTTGCATGATTGAAGTCACTAATCCGGCTGAAAAGGGCATCTTTTGCGTATATGAAGTCGGCGTGAAGTAAGAATGAATCCGCATCTTTTAGTAACTTGGGGGGAGGCAATTGGAAATGAGTTCTACTATGGCTTTGTCGACTTAGATTCTTGAATGAGATAGTACGCCAAGGACAGCCTCTTATCACCATGAAGTGACTTTAAAAATTGAGAACTAAATTTTCCTAATTTCTCCAAAATTCTCTTCAAATTTTACAAACACTCATCAGATGAATTATTAAACACGGTAAAATTATGAAGGGGAACTTTTAAACAATGCTCTACCATGTTATGAAATTCCTTAACGCGCAATGTTGCAAGTTCACCGTCACATTGCAAAGACCACATTGGTATTCACCCATTCATTAGTGGGGATAGAGTAAGTGATATCCACAGTTGATAGTTTCAATACCTTGACCTTAACTACCTCTTTTATGTGTGGATTCAAACATTTTTGCATTTGTTGGGTAGTTTTGAAATCTCAAAAGGCCGTTATGCCTTTTCAGTTTTAAAAGCTTTCCCTATTGACCCTTGTCAAGTGAAGACAAAACAACAACCGTGAACATAACCACATGGCCTTTTTAACAAATTCATCTCATTCAAGCAAAGAACACATTTATTTCACATTATGATTAACAAAAGAAAAATCATGTACATTGTTCAGAAATTGCAAATCAAGAGAACAATACATATTTCTAAAGTGGCATTCGAGGTAGCCAAAAAGGGACAACCTAGATGAAAATTTCATATCGCCATTTTGACGACTACTTGTGGCATAAAGATAGCCAAAAAGGGACGACCGAAAATGCCTGTAATTTGTTACTCAACATTGGCTACCGGTTAGGTAGCCTACCTATAAGCAAGCCGACGGAGAAATAGTGCGTATTGACCTTGTGCTAATTGGTCCGCTAGTTGCAAAGTGACGTGGGTTGGCTTGAGGTCACCTAACCCAATTGTTTATAGACTAGAAGAGGGAAGCAGCAAGTTAACACTAGTTTTCAAATCAAGTACAACTTTATCAATGCGCGACAATTCCCATTCAAGCAAAATTTATAGGTTTGTCATGGTCCTTGTATTTTGGAGGTAACTTGTATTGTATGATTGAAGTCACTTACCTTGTTAAAAAAGGCATCTTTGTGAATATGAAACTGGCGAGCATTTAGTAGCTTGAGAGGAGGCTATTGGAAATGAGATCAACTGTGGCATTGTCGACTTGAATTCTTGAATGAGATAGTGTGTCGTAGGGCAATGCCTCTTGTTACCATGAAGTAGCTTGTTTTTTTTCTATTTTTTTTATATTGAGCACTAAATTTTTCCGCTCACTCTTTTCTCCAAAATTCTCTTCAAATTTTACGAACACTCGTTAAATGAATCTATGAAGAAACTAAAATCATGAATGAAAACTTTTATACAACTCTACCATGTCTTAAAAATGCTTAGTGTGCAGTATTGAAAGGTCGCCACTGGTCATTGACACATTGTAAAGACCAAATGGCATTCTCTGACAGACAATAGTATCGAAGGGACATGAAAGAGTAGTTTATCTTTGTTTTCAGGTGCGACCTCAATTTGATTATAGTTGGGGTAACTATCAAGAAAGCAACAGTGCTTATGATCAGCTACTCTCTTCAACACTCGGTCTAGAAACGGTAAAAGGGGAAATGATCTTTATGGTTGACGGAATTTAATTTTCAATAATCTGTATACATGCTAATCTGTGGGAACTTGAGTAGGAATACACCCACCCTTATCATTTTCAACGACTGTGATTCCAACTTCTTAGAGCGACTTGAATTGGACTCCCCTATTCATTATTGGAGATTGGGGCTAAGCACATCCGATAGTTTCAACACCTCAGGCCCCCAACTAACTCTTTTATTGTGGGTTCAAATGTCTTTGCATTCGGAGATTTGTTTTAGCATCTCAAAGAACATTTATGCTTTTTCAATAATTCGAAAAGCTTCTCTCTTAACCCTTGTCAAATGAAGATGAAGAAATAACCCAAAAGTATCTTCCTCTCTTAAGTGGCTAGCAAGTTTACACTACTTAATCGAAAGTGCTTTTAACTCAACTTAGGAACTTTCAAGCTCTAGATAGCATAGGAATGGAGTCACGCGGGGTTCATTCCTTAAAATGAGAACACCACATAGCTTTTTCAACAAATTCATCTCATTCAAGAAAATAACAAATTTCATTCACATTTTGGTCAACAAAAGAATAATCATGCACATTGTTCGGAAATTGTAAATTAAGAGAATTAGCAATACATGTTTTTAGAGTGGCATCCGAGGTAGCCAAAATATGACAACTTAAATGGCTATTTCATTACCCCATTCTGACTACTACTAATGGCATTCGAGATAGACAAAAATTGTCGACTTGCACTAAGACATCGTCAACAATACACGCGAAGAATCTTGACTAATAGGCTTGCTAGTTGCAAAGTGACCTGGATAGGGTTAAGGTCACGCAACCCAAATTTCTCATAGACTATAAAGAGGAGCAAGAGATTAACTAGCACTTAAATCAAGTAAAGCTTTATCAATGTGAAAATTCTCAATTAAGCAAGAAATTATTAGATTGTCGAGGTTCTTGCAGTTTGGAGGCATCTTCTGATGTGAACAAGCGCTTACCGCTGTACCAAAATCTATAGCTATTAATAGTGGCGCAACTTAACTCACATATGCAAAGTGTGAGTCAGCCCCACGAGCCCAAGCCTTAAGAGCCTCGGCCAACCTCGGCCCATTTAATAAGAGGGAGCATGTTAAGTTGACCCAAGAGCCTGCATCCATTTAGATGCACCTACATCATATTTCCCCCCAGGTTCCCACTCTTTATGACTTGAACCCATAACCTCGCTCTGATACCAAATGATGTGAACAAGCGCTTACCGTTGTACCAAAATCTATAGCTATTAGTAATGGCGCAACTTAATTCACATATACAAAGGGTGAGTCTGGCCCATGAACCCAAACCTTAAGAGCCTCAGCCAGCCTTGGTTCATTTAATAGGAGTGAGCATGCTAGGTTGGCCCAAGAGCCTGCATCCGTTTAGATGCACCTACATCATCTATGATTGAAGTAACTTACTAGGCTAAAAAGGTATCTTTGCATATGCGAAGCTTGCGCTTCATCGTCCACAAATCTTATAAAAACTCAACACAGGACGACAATTGCTTATTAGCTCAGAAGCAAAGAAATGTTGATGTTTACTTGTTTGAAAAGTTTAAAATATCCATTTCGGTTTTCCTTCTTATGGTGTTTTAAATTTTTTTAAAAGGCATTAGAATGGGGCCTTTCTCAACATCAAGCAGCCACACCCAACCTATCATTAGTTAGATCATTGGGCTCTTATGGAACCGAATGAATACTCGTTTAGAACCCGAGTTTTATTGTATGACTCATTAACTTAATGCCACGACAATTTGAACAACATTATATCTCTCCTTTATTTCTATAAATAAGTACTCCTTCCTCCCCTAAACACTTTCAAACCTCAATACGCATACCATTTGGTAGACTCGTACCAAAGCCCTCTTTGTTTTCATCTTTTTTTGGAGCAATCCTAACCTCTGTTGTCCCAAGTTTGCTCGAGTCTCCCTAAGTTCCTCCATATCTATTCTACTCCAATTATCTTTATTCAATAACCTCTCAAAGTAATTTTTCCATCTTTCCTTGATGTCTTCATCCTTGACTAAGACTCTCAAATCATTACTTTTAATACACTTCATTATTAAAATCTTTTGTTTTTCCATCCCCGAGTTTAGCGAGCTTTGAAATACTTTTTTCCCCTTGTGTTCTTAGCTTTGTATAAAGATTATCATACGCCTTAAACTTAGCATCTCTTACCATTTTCTTAACTTCTTTCTTAGCCGCAGTTATATTTCTCAAAACTTTCTTCGTTTATGGTTGTTTACCATGTTCTAAAGCACTACATTTGGTTTTTGACACACTACGATATATTTTGATTACGATCAGAACGTCACTCGGAGCGCTCTCTCAACAAATTTTCTTGTTTTTAATCCTCAATGCCTCAACCTCTTACCCTCCTTGGTCCTTCACCCAGTTTCTATATAACGCCTCACCAGTTTTCTATAACGGAACTACATAACCACCATCCGCCACTGCAATACTTACAGCCTACACTTTTAGACTGAAAATATAATTTGGTATTAATGGCATTAAAGGGTAGGCACTTACCATTAAATGTAAGATATATTTCATTAAGCAGTTAGGTAAAGGTGGTTACTTGGATTTCTCTATAACCCGTTATTGTTCAGATTATTGGGCTTTTGTACCTTGATTAGTTCGACTCTTTTTATGGTGCATGATACATATGAGGCAATATAGCGGCAAGTAGGCATCTGGGTCAAACCTCTTATGATCATAAGCTTGCACATCTACCTTTTTTAAGTTTTGTGGAACTTGACATTGAGATTGGTCTGTGCTCAAGATTACAGGCTATCTAATATGAAACTGAATGTAGAAGATCTAATACACAATCACTGTTCTTAAAAACTCGCCTAGGCACGAGGCTTGGGAGAAACGCCCCGCCTTACGTTTTTTACGCCTTATTCTTGATAAAACCCTTAAGGCGCACTTTTTTCTAAAAACAACAATGCTTTAGTTAAACGATATCGCCTTTTAAAGATTTTTTTTACAAACCGGACCATTATCTCATCCAAAATAATCAAATAGTATTTTAATTTGCATATATTCATACATATTTTTATGATATGTATAATTTTAGTATTTTAATAGCCTTGTTATGGTTAAAAAATATTAAAATATGTTAAGAAGGCCTAAACACCTTTTCACGCCTTTTTACGCCTAAGGCCCGCCTAGGCTTCTAAGGCTTAAGGCATGGCCTCCACGCCTCGATCACACCCCGCGTTTCTTAGAACCTCGTACACAATTAATACAATTATGAATGTTGTTCAAACTTACCCTTTTATTTTGCTTCTTGACAGGTATTTTTTGGGTTGTCAACAGTGAGCAATGAAATAAAAAACTATAAAATGAAGCCTATTGGTTACCGAGAATTGAACTCATGAGATATGGAATATAAAGAGAGATCAATAATGTATCAATTTTAAGGTTTATCTTTTATTTTTTTATGGAATAATGCAAAATTAACTCTGAACTTTGAGTTCATTTTCAATTTTAGACCTAATGTTTTTAAAGTTGCAATGTTAACCCTTAATTTAAAAAAATTGATTCAATTGGACCACCATCAAAATGCCGTTAAAAGCTCTTAACGGAATGCTGATTGGACATAGCTTTTACATTATTAAGTAGACCAATAAGAAACCGCCATGTGGCTTAAACAATAATTAGTAGAAAGAATATAAAAATAATATAAAATTCTGGAAAAATTGTAAAACCTAAATTAAAAAAAATACACGTTAAAATTTAAATAAAAAAAATAAAAATAAATAACCATCTCCATCCACCTATGAAGCACCAACACTCTCCCGGAAGCCACGAGTCAGCTTTGACACGAGTGCGACACGCCCCGACACGCTAGGACACGCTGAGACACGTTGCCGACACGCTAGGACACGTAAAATGACACTTTCATTTTTTTAATTTTAATTTTAATTTTTTTTTTCTTTTGTGATTATGATTCTGCCTTATCTATGATTTTTAATGTTTGTGTTTGAATTTTGTTTTATATGGTCCATTTTCATAATTTCATGTTAAGAATGCTCTAATAATGTATTTTATGAAAAAAAAATTGTTTTATTTCATTAATATATATATTTAAATATATATTATATATTTTAACATATATTATATATTATACGTATCCTAGCGTGTCGTATCCTAGTTTTTGGAAAAATCACGTGTCGCTTGTCGTGTCGAAACACGTATTACGTGTCGAGTCCGTGCTTCATAGCCATCCACTACCCCACCACCCTCCACAATCGACCACTTCTTGCAGCCTCCTAGAATTTCTTATCATAACACACACACACACACACATACACATGGAAGCACTAAATACATACACATAAAATAAGGAGAGATTTGGGGATGGGGGACGGGGTGGGGGGGTTGTGTGTTTAACGGGTCTGATAAGGAGAGATTTGGGTTTCTGTTTTTTTCTTCTTTTCTTTTTCATTTGGATATTAAGTAAGTGAGTTAGTAGATATTATTAAAATATTATATTTAGAGCCACATGACATTAATTTATTATATTTAGAGCCACTTGGCATTAATTTAATGGACAAAATAATTTATTTGGCACGTAACCATTTCGTTAAATCTTTTAACAGCAAATTAACGGTGGGTCCAATTGAATCAATTTTTTAAATTAAGGGGTTAGCATTGCAACTTTTAAAAGATTGGGTCTAAAATTGAAAACCACCCTAAACTCCAGGGTTAGTTTTTCATTTTTCCTTTTTTTTAGATATATTTTTAACAATGTTTTTGAACATGTCGGCATATGATATGTTAGGAGATAATATTCACATATTAAATATTTCTTGTTGCTCTTTCTCTCTCTCTCTCTCTCTCTCTCTCCATGTGTGTGTCTCTCTGTAACTGATTATTCATGTTATACTACCAGAATTGGGTTTGCAGAAGGTGTATGGATGGTAGGAGTGATTGACGAAATCCGGATGCCGCTAACAGAAACCGTAAAGAATCCAACACTAGTAGAAACCAAAACCCGTGCGCAAGCTACAATTCCCTCTGAACCACAGAGGAGAAATGGAAAGTATGCACATTCTCATTACCTCCGTTTTATAGTTAATAAGAACTGCTCTTTAACATGTTAAGCTTTGTGATTCTAAGTAACAATATGTTTATCAATTATGAAGTGAACGTTTTGCGTTTGCAGGCTTCAATTAATGTGCTACAAGCTTTTGTGGGAAAGTTTAGTTGCTGATAAATTTCCCTCCAGGAAATTTTTCGACTTCTTTTCTTTGAATCCCAATTACATGTTATCTGAAGAAATCAGAGAGAATACTGTCAAGTCAGGTTTCCCTGCACAGGTAATATATATATATATTATATATATATATACACACACACACACACACACAGAGAGAGAGAGAGAGAGAGCAAGGTGAATACATCATGCTTTCTACATCACCCATACATCACACCTAGTTATAGGCCTTAAATTTTTTTTTTTTTCAATTTTTTTATTTTACCCAAGGAGTTAAGCTTCCAATCAACACATATTCAACAAATTAGGTCAAAATACAATTTCTAGGTATTTTTTAAAAATCCAACAAAAACTGCTGAAAATACCTTATTTGTAAGCGCCAGCAGAATTTTGTGAATTTTTTAAAAATAGCTAGAAAATGAATTTTGACCTAATTTTTTTAACGTGTGTGGATTGAAATAAAAAAAAATATGAAAAAATGTTTTTAGGGCCTAGAACCAGTGTTTTTAAAAGTGCGCTATTGCGAACGCAATAGCGCACTATTCCCTTTTGCGAAGGGAAAAAGTTACGCTATTGGGCTTCTGTTGCGTGCGCTATTGAGCGCAATTTGATGCAAAAGTACGCGATTGTGCGCAAAAGTGCGCGATAGTGCACAATAGCCACGCAATTTGGGTTAAACTTTAACCCAACCCTTAACCCCTCAAAAAACTCACGAGCTCGTAAAAAAGAAAACCTTTCCCACACAAACAGATATCCAAAAAAAACCTAAAAAATACTCCATACCAGTCGCTGATTGAGTTCGGAGGTCACTCTGCTGCTGAGTTTTGTTTGTAAGTTACGTTTACACTTTTTTTTTAAAGATACCGAGATGCCGACTCGTGTTTGGGAGCTTTTTAACACCTTTTTTTTCATTTCTCAGTATACTTTTTTTCAGTTAACTTTTTTTGTTTGGGAGCTTTAAAAACTCACTTTTTTATTCTTATCTCAGTTAACTTTTTTTTGAAATCTCAGATAATGTAATTTTTTTAATAAATTCAGTAGAAATGTTTTCTATTTTTTATTTTTCTTTTTCAAAAATGGCAAACAAAAAAGATTATGGGTGGAAGCATGCATATGAGAAAGATTATCAGTTTAAAATGTTATTTATAAAATTTCAGCTTAAAATGTTATTTGTTTTATAATTTTGATTTTAAAATGTTATTTGTTTTTATAATTTCAGTTAGAATGTTAATATATTTTAATTTTAAGTTTAAAATGTTAATCTTTTATAATTTTCAGTTTAAATGTTACTTGTTTACAAAAGTGGAGCTTAAAATATTATTATTATTTTTTAATTTCAATTTCTAGCCCAAAATGTTATTTGTTCCATAATTGTCAGTTTAAAATGTTAATTATTTTACAAATATCAGTTTAAAATGTTATTTTAAATGTTTTTCTAATAAAAAAACTGAAATGCACGAATTGCTTGAGCGACGATGCGCGACCCGGGAGCCAAAACGCGACACCTTGCGCCACCGCGATTAAAAACATTCCCTAGAATTAGGTGTGATGTGTAGAGTGTGATATATATATTATGTGTGTGTGTGTGTGTCTTTGTCCTTTCACCTCACAGTGGCATTTTCTCTCTCTCTCTCTCTCTCTCTCTATATATATATATATATATATATATATATATATATATATATATATTATATATATTAGTGTTACTTATACTTCTCTATCATCACTAATATGAAATGTATCTTTTAAAAGTGGGCAACAAAATAGATTTAAGAATTTATATTGCTCTCAAAACTTCATCAAAATTATATACATAATTTTTGTAGCAAACTTGAAAAAGCCTCATTTTGTTCCATGTTGCAATGTATTTAATGGGTGTCTACTGATTAAATAACATTAACGACACTAATTTTACCTGCCAAATATATAATTAAAAACTAAAATGAAATGAAGCAGTAGAGAAGTTCGAGCTCAATTAGGGTATCTAGATGTTTTCCCATGTTTACTTTTGCTTATTATATAGTAAACTTATCTAACATTTGTTGGTTGTGGATGCAGACTCTTGATGAGTTAGTGAGGTATTATCAAAATACTTGTTCCATGCTGCCTCCTGCTCATGATCAGCTGCTCTTGAGGTGAGTAAAAAGTTAAGCCTTCAAGTAATCCTATAATTATTCAACATATTGCGGATGTCAGATTTTCTTCGGGGTGGGGTGGGAGAGGAGGGAGAGGGAGGGGTTGCTGTTCCATTACTTGGAAATATACGAAGTGCTTTTAAGTCGGACCTCATCTTTTGAAAGATGTAATAACTCTCTCTCCCTCCGAGTGCGTGCGCTTGCGTGTACACACATGCCATCTTACTTTAATTTTACTCTGTTAGTATATACATTTGTCAATTGTTACTGTTACAACAAAACTAAACAATTGTTTTGACAAACTGAGGGCAATGAATCCCACATCCGGTGGAGGATCAAAAATGTGGAGAACGGGTGCCACACACACGCACACACACACATCTCTCTCTCTCTCTCTCTATATATATATATATAGATATATATATTTGTATATTTATCTCTGTATATGCAGGGGTAAGACTGCGTACATCTAACCCTCCTCCCAGTACCCCCGCAGTGGGGGTCTCGTGCACTGGGTTTGCCCTTTTATCATTGAAAGGGTTATTTGCATTTTGGGGTCTAGTAGTTATGGGCAATTTCAGGTTGGGGTCAGAAGTTTTCCATATTGTGATCTTGCGGTCCATTTTCACTTTTTGGAACCTTTTTTTTTTAAATATGGCGACACATTTTCTCTCTTAAAAGCGTTGCAAAAATTGAAAATGGACCCCTCAGTGCAAATATGCAAAACTTCGGATTTTACCTTCAATTCTATGGTTTCTGGTTGACGCATCAGTTTGTATGAAAGATCTGTACAAATTCTTTGTACTATTAGATTACCAGCTTAACTGGCGAGCCTTACTCAGTCTCTGATTTCGCATGTTCTTACAATATCTCAGTTTCCTCTACTACACTACTGAGTAAGGGTGGTATTTATTTATTTATTTGTGAGCAGATATGAGTTTCAAGAAAATCAATCATTGAGAGCTGAAGACGAGTTTTCATATGATCCAGTTTGGGTGAAGGATCAAATCAAGTGTTGTCTAGAGTTCTGGCGAGGGGAACGAGAAGCTAGTTACGCTCCAGAGGAGGAGCGGTGGAAATGTAAGTTTTGTAATTATTCTTCCATATGTCCAATAAACGCCAAACCCGAGGAGAGTACACAAAGCTAGAGAAAACCTGTGATGTTTTCTTCTCGTATTGGTTCATTCAAATTCAATAATGGTAATGGCCGTCTTCATGCAAAGAAGCAAAAAATTTATGCAAGCTTCTTGGTTGGTACCATGGAAGCAGATCGTCTTGATTAATGAATTATTTGTGTATTAGCCTCTTTTGTAGGCCATGATGATTCATTGTTGTAGAGTGTTACAGCAGATCATCTCAGAACATATTTTATACAAGTCTCGGTCTATTCATTGTAAAAAATTCTCAGCAGCTCATTAGAATGAACTGGAACCAATATTATTCTTGTAAAAATATAATGATTGATGCATAGTTGTTATATCCATATGTTCTGGTAATTACTTGTAAAGTGATGACATATGGTCTTTAATAATAACATTTGCTGGTCTTGCGATTAGCAAGACCTATGATGTAGTTTAAATAGTAGAAGCAGAATTTTTGGGCACTATAGCATGAGGAGATATTCAATAATATATCTTCTTATAAAATGTTGCCATCTTGTTTATCATGTGATGAGATACACACATTGTTATAACTAGAAATTTGGCAGGTTTTCAATAAAAACATGTGCGGGTCTTACGATGGAGCATGCCCTATGATTTTGTTGAAACTGTAGTTGGCAGTAATGTGTCTCTCTTTTATCATGTGGTGAGATAAATATACACAACTATATGATTTTATTAAGGGCTCGTTTGGTTCGAGGTTTGGAAAGGAAATTTAGGATTCCTGAAATTTAGAATTCCCCTCATTTAGAATTACAATGTTTGGTTGGAGATTTAAGGGGGAACTTTAAATTCCTGAAATTTAGAATTCCCACGAAATTGGATTCTCCTTTCTCCTCTAAAATGAGGGTAATTCTATATTCTCGAACATATTATCTTACTTTTGTGGTGAGACAAAAATACCATCTCACATAAATTCATACGTACACTCGCTCTCTCTCTCTCTCTCTCACACACACACACACACACAAACACATGCATACACACTCTTTCTCTCACTCACACACATGCTCTCTCTCACACACATACACACACTCTCTCTTTCTCCCTCTCTCTCTATCACACACACATAAATACACACACTCTCTCTCTCTCACACACACACATACACTTACACACACTCAAACACACACAACCACACCCTCTCTCTCTCTCTCTATCACACACACACACACACACACACACTCTCTCTCTCTCTCACACACACACACACACACACACACTATCTCTCTCTCTCACACACACATTTCTCTCTCTCTCTCTCTCTCTCTCTCTCTCTCTCTCTCACACACACACACACACACACACACACACACACACACACACACACACCACACACTCACGCGCACACTCAAATCAAGTAGAATGGTATTTTAGTTAAATGATATTTATTCCTAATTTGGAAAAATAATTTTAGATGCCGGGAAAAAAGAATTCCTGCTTGAACCAAACAATGGAAAGGAATTGAAGATTCCAGGAACTTAGAATTCCTGGAATGATGGATTCTCATTCCCTTTCCAAACCTCGAACCAAACGAGCCCTAAGAGTTTTTTACTCCTATGACCCCTAAACTATTTAAGTAGTTTTATTTCAGTCCCTAAATTAAAATTTTTGTCTATTCAGTCATTAAACTATTCAATTGCAACCAATTCAGCCCCTCTGTAAAAAAAAAACGTTAATTTTTGTAATGTTAATCCTCATGTTTTTAATTTGTTCAATTTTGAACCTCCGTTAGGGATCCGTTAAAAAATAGTGCTAACTAGGTAGCTTGTGTCAATGTTAACCCCTAAATAAATGACATGTGATAAAGAGATCAATTAATTAACTAATAAAATGTGTTATGTGACAAACTAAAATTAAATAACTAATAAATCACGACGCAAGAAATTAATTAACAAATAAATTACCACAAAGAAAATAACTACTAAACTAAATTTCTTTTTTCTTGAATATATACAAAGCAAAGCATGTCGTAAAAGATCTTGGAAAAAAGAAAAGAAAAAATGAATACTATATTAAAGATAATTCAAAAACCACACACAAAAAAAAAATTCTAAGAAAAAATTGAAGCAATGGTATTCTTGTAGCTTTGTTCCCCCATCACCCCCACCTCCACCCTTGTTAACCTGACCTCCCATCCCTCCCTCACCTCCAAAACCCATCGTAAAGAATCTGATTTTGTTTTCTGTTTTGTTTCGTTAACACAGAAATAGTTTTTTTATTTTTATTTTCATTATTGGTTTGTTGAAAGAGAGAGAGAGAGGTGTGAAGGAGGGTTGTTCGGTGGCGGTGGGTTTTGTGACATAGGTGGGTTTTGTTTCTTCTCATTTTTAGTTTTTATTTTCGGAGTAAATTATTTATTTAGCCCTTAAACTATAACGATTGTTTTAAAATGGCCCCTCAATTAAAGTATCAATAAAGCATTTAAACTATCAAACAAATTTAAAATGGCATTTCCATCAATTTTGTCCATTAAAGTTGACATAACTAATTCATGTGCTTGGCTTAGAAAGCTTTATGCAGTATATGAGGCATAGTTTGTCAGGAATAGTAGCAGACTATTATGATAATTTAGGAGAAGCCAGTGATGTGACTCTAAGGTAGGAAATTATCCAGAGTCATTACTAAATAAATTTGTACAAATAATAGAAGAAGAATTAATAGGAAATGAATATTATGAAGATTAGCAAATGAGAACATGACAAAGAAAGTTAAATAATTTAGAAATTTATAATATGGAGTTTTTAGAAAATTATATATGTGGATAATCTTTTTACTTCTATAAACTAGGATATATAAAAAATAATCTTTAAATATTTTTTCCATAGACTATCTTACCCAATAAATGAAAACATAGAAGAAAAATATAAAAAATGGCTAAAAGAATGAAACGGTCAAAGAAGAGACTTATTAGAAGCTAGAATAAGATATCTAAGAGAACGGGTTGGCCAAGAATGTCCAAAATGAAAACGCAGTACATAAACTATTGGCGAAACCCAAATCATCGGGGTTGCATAGAAGATAAAAAAAACTACAAGAAAAGAAAGAAGTTGTACAAAAAAAAAAGTTTCAATAAAGAGAGAGGCAAAAATACAAAAGAAAATATTACAGAAAACCTATGTTTAAAAAGAGAAGATTTTTTAGAAAAAATAATTGTTGCCGAGAAGGGAAAAGAGCTTGTAAATGTTTCGCATGTGGAAAATTAGGACATTATGCAAATCAATGCACAAAAAAAAAAAGAATAAACTAATAGAAGTTTAGATGATATGGAATTAGAAGAAGAAGATCTAGAATTAGCATTAACTAGTAATAAAGGTAGACCTGGAAAAATGAGGCACGGCATGATAACACGACATGAACCGATACGAAGTTATAAGTTAATTAGTGGATCTTTAATGCGTTCGGGTCATATCGGTGTCAACCCGATAAGACACGATAATTAACGGGTTGGGTTAGGGTTGGCCTACTTCACCTATTAATACCCGATAAAACTCGTTAAGATCCATTAATTTAAGTAAATAAAGTATATTGTTCAGACTTATAAAGATTTTATGTAGCTTAATGTTACTTTATTCATAACAAATATAACTAAATGAGGGAGTTAGTAATGTCAATGAATTAATGGGTCTAATTATATTAAAAAAATGAATTAATATGTCAACTTGTATACGATTCAAAATAATTCATTATCTTAATGGGTAATAACGGGTGAATACGACAAGAAACATTAAGATGACAGGTCGGGTTTGAATATGATTTTTTTACATGATAAAAAGTCACCGATTTAGACACAAACTCAATAAGACCCGAACACGATAAAAATCGACACAAACACGACTCGACATGACCCATTGCTAGGTCTAAATAAAGGTATAGTAGAAATCATAAAAGATGAATAAGAAAATGAATATAGTGATGATGTATATAGTGATGAGGAAGTGAACTTTATGATGTAAAATGAAGTTACTATAAGAGTATTAAGAGTTGAACAACTTATAATAGAAAATACAAATGATAATGAGATAGGTAAGGATTGGATATTAGCTCTTGTACATAAGGAAGAAGTGTACCAAAAATCAATAAAGTAAATACATGTGTGAAAGAATGGAAGTGGATTTAAAAATAAAATACTATGAATATGATGTAGGAGAAATAAACTTAGTAAATTTTGATAATATATTAAAGTATAATAAAGATAATAAATATAAGTATATACATATCGGAAGTGTGCAAGTGCAAAAAAAAAAACTTGTTTGATAAATGTCAAGATGTAGATATTTATGCATTTTATGTGATGTTAGGCAAAGAAATTTTGAAAGATCAATAATTAGTGGAAGAAAGAGTAATTTGTGTGCAACAACAATAGGATTTAATTATAGATTGTGATATTATGTTAATCTAAAAGTTGGATTTGTATATAGATTTTTAACATATAAAATAAAAACTGTAGGCATAGATATGCATGGTATAACTTTTTCGTTAAGAATATTTTGGAATATAATTTATAAATTGGATAATACTATATATATCCTAAAATACAATATTGAATAATAGAAGTAGATAAATTTGAACCAATAAATGGAATACGAATAGATAGGATAAAACCAAAAAGAAATAACCCTAGTGTATATAAATTATATAATAGATGGATAGGGAGTGTTAACGCAAAAATTCTCCATCTACGAGGACCAATCAGAAAAGGACACATGTCATCCTACGTGGCAATATTCGACACCCGAGGAGAGTTGGTCGGCACCCGAGGAGAGTTGGTCGGCATACCAACCAGGAAGATTAAAGGATGACTATGCATTTAATGTGCATTAATGAAGATGACAGCGCATTTAATGAGCCTTAATGTACATTTATACTGTATTAATAGATGACAACACATAGCATACCAAGCAATTCAACAATTATATTCGTTGAATATAGACATAAATGTCTACATACAGTGAATCTCTTTATCTCCCATCACTATATATACATGTATTCCCTTAGCCAAAGGGGGGTCCGGGGGGAGATCCGAGAGAACCTAGAAACACCATACACAAGCTACACATCCCTTCTCTCTCTACACCTTATGGTGCTATTGTAAACCCTTGGGAATAAAATAACAGTGGACGTAGGCTTTATTCATAGCCGAACCACTTTAAAAACCTTTGTCTCTTATATGTTTGATGTGAATGTTTATCTTCATCTTCAATCTCATCCTCATCATTTATCTGCGGTTGACGCCACTAAAATGACAGTGGCCATTTTCTGTCTTCAACAGATTGGCGCTGTCTATGGGAACGTGTTACAAGCATTGTTCTCCATCAAAAGCTAAGTTTTTATTTTCTCTACGTATAATCAATTATACATACATCTGTTGATTCAATCATGATTTTATGTTTATATACATAAATTAATTGTCCAATTTTTATCTGCAAAATATTGCATATCATGATTTTAAAATCATAACTGTTAGATTAATTCTTATTTAGAAATCTGAAAAATAATGGATTTCATAAATCATAACTTTTTGCTTGATTCTCAAGTTTCAATTTTATATCATGGAATAAATATTTTAAATGATTACATATACCAATATATATGACGGTGGTAAGATTTGATAATTTTCATTATAAATTTTGTAAGATCTTTGATGTCTATTCAAATTCCCATCATATTTTTAATCAGAGAATGGGAAAAGTTAAAATCAAGAACAATTTCTCTCTCGATAATCACAATTCTGACCCAGATCTGCTTTAAAAGTTCTCATCAATTTGATTCATAAAATATATATATATATATATATATATGTGTGTGTGTGTTTATATTCAGTGTTAGACAATTTTCATCATGAACGTTAAGCATCTATGGCTCTTCTTGAAAATGTTCTGGGCAAACACGTTTATGTAATGAGTTACATCAAGGAAAAAGATTTGACATATGTTGATTCATATATTTCACATCTTCTACAAGGGAGTAAAAATTCAAAACCATTCTTTTTCCTCTTGGATATTGATCATATTTTCTCTTAGATCTGATGATTTCTATTGGTTATCTCTTAGATCTAAGAATTTTGATTTGTTACGATTTATTAATTCTGATAAAGATTGATTTATTGGTTCGATGATTGATTTTTGGTATAATTTTCGTAATGATTTTTATCATCCACCGTATTTTTTATCTCCACAAATGGAAAATAGGAAGGAAACCCAAAATAACCTTCTTTCTCCTGAAAAATCTCTACTCACTTTCGTAAAGAAGATGAAAAATGAACAGTCGCTCAAGAAAGGGCAATGGAGAAACTTTCCCAGGAAGATGAAGAAATTTTGGATTTATTAAATTCATATCAATCGTTTTGACTTAAACCGTCTACAGCAACAAAAATAATGAAACTGGGTGGCATAAAAAAAATAACCGGATGATCATCCACCTCACAACTTGGTTCGGTTTCAGATCAACAAAAAATTTCAATCCCAGGATTATATTACTCTCCGATTTAAAATCTGTCTGCCTTGGGCTCAAAGGTCTCATGAATCTGCAACTACTGTTTAGCATCAATTGTGTGAGGATGAAAAATCCAGAAGAAGGTCGCCGGATGAGTATTTCTGGTCGGTGAAAAACTATGTGAATTTTTACTCTACTTAATCGGAATAAAGAAGTAATCTCCTCGGTATATCTCATTGACAAGTATTGTTGGTCGGCAGCATTTTTGTTGGTCGGAGCCATCTACTGTTGGTCGGCGACATCTGGTTGTTACCCGACCAAAATTTGTTTACCAGACCATTTTTGTTGGTCGGTGGTAGGCTGTGAAGATCCATCAACAACATTGGAGTAGATCGGCAACACCTCGGTGGTTGTTTCAAAACAAGAACATCTGGTCGACATCTACTTTTGATAACAAAGAAATAGTTGGTCAACAACTTAAAAGGCCAAAGTTGGTCGGAAACAAGTTTTAGCCAAAACAAAGGCTTCTTGATTGTATGTACATGGTCGGCAGATCAAAATGAAGGCATCCCAACACTGACGTCACACGATGCTGGTCGGCGATACCACTGGTCAGAGATGGTTATCACCTATTGACGAGGAATGCTGGAATGGAGGGATGACAAATTTATTTGCCCAGATTATTAATTTTGACAAAGTCAAAATTATTACCATTGATACCTATTTATTTTTCTCACACTTCTCTGACAAAATAAATGTTTTAAAATTAAATAAAATATATCCCTGAACTTTATCTTAGAATAAATTTTTCGATCCCATATTTGAGCATTTATTTAAAAATAAAATTATTTTATAAAAAGTTCAAATCAAACCTTATGACATCTATTTGATAAAAAATTGCTCACATTGACACACATTTGGCACAAAACATTTTATTTCATATTTTGAAATTTTTATTGCCTTATGTCTGAGCTGATACATATTATATGATATTTAGCTGAAAAATTTTACTAATGATAATTTCTATGAGAATAAATCTCAACAGGTGTTCGAGCAACTTATTAAATGCCTCATGTACAAGATTCACCCCCAACAGTTATCCTTTTATCATGTATTATACATCAAGAGGAGCTCCACGACTTACTATTTGTTGGTCGATGGCATCTATTTCTACTCGGAAGTTCTCATACACCTGGTCGGCATCAGGTCGGCAATTATCCAACCATCCACTTCTTGGTCGGCGACACCTGATGTTGTTCGGTGACCATCCAATAGCTGGTCTGCAATATCAATGCACCATTTTTGTTGATCGGCGAAATCGCTCTGCTGGTCGGGGACCATTTGCTTCTTGGTCGTCATCATGTATTCTGCAACTTGAGCCGTCCATCCCCCAAAAATATTTTTAAAACCAACTTATTTTTGGTCTTTTACTTAAAATTAAAATGCCTTGCATTTTTTATAAAAATCTGCCCACATGACACATTTGGCACATAACATATTATTTCATATTTTGAAATTTTTATGTTGATACACATTATATATTATTTGACTGAATAATTATTCTCATGACAATAATTATTTGATCTAGTCTCGACAGGTGATCGGGCAGCTGATTAAAATTTTATAGGGACGAGATTTAATCCCGACGAAAGCTCAGCGCAATCTTAAACCTCTGGAAACTAGTATTGCTCGACATCAGGCAATTTTGCCTCGACATATCAGCCAACATATATTATTTCATTTTTTGAAATTAATATTTTTATTTCTCAAACATATAACTATCATACATTTATTGGATGATTAAATTATTCTCATGACTAATCAATTCAGCCTACACATATGGTAGGGCAAGTTATTAATTTTTACAGGTACAAGATTTGGTGCCGATGAATGCTCGAAAATAGTCGTAAACTTCTGGAGAATATTATCATTTCTTGGCATTGTGAAACTTTACCTCAATGAGGCACTATTGATTGTATTATTGCTCGGATATCTGCTCAGGCACGAATTATTCTATTTATCCATTCGGATTCATATTCTATATTCACCTCAGCATGGAGCTCGACGAGATATATATTCAGCTCCAAAGAGATCTGCAACATTTATTATATTTCACCCCCAATGGATAGTTGGTCGGGGTAATTCTTATTTATATTCAGGCTCAGCAAAGTTCTCAGCCATAGTCTTATATTGTGGAAAATATTATCCTTATTCGGCATTATGCAATTTTGCCTCGACAGATCAGCAAGACAGTTTATTATTCTAAATCATTGTTTGTGTCTATGCATATTTTATATTTATCTCAGCATGGAGCTCGGAAAATTTCTTCTCTCTATATATATTCAGCTCCGAGGAAGTCTCCAACATTTATTATATCTTATTCCCAACAATCTGTTGGTCACCTCCAAGGATGTTTCCAACATTTATATTATCTTATTCCCAACAATCTGTTGGTCAGCTCCAAGGATGTCTCCAGCATTTATTATATCTTATTCCCAACAATCCGTTGGTCAGCTCCGAGGAAGTCTCCAACATTTATATTATCTTATTCCCAACAATCTGTTGGTCAGCTCCAAGGATGTCTCCATCATTTATTATATCTTATTCCCAACAATCCGTTGGTCAGCTCCGAGGAAGTCTCCATCATTTATTATAAAAAAAAACTATTCCTAAAAATGCCAACTAAGGTTGGTTAGGAAGAAAAACTATTCCTAAAAATGCCAACTAAGGTTGGTTAGGAAGAAAAACTATTCTAAAAAATGCCAACTAAGGTTGGTTGGGAAGAAAAAATATTTCCCAAAAGTGCCAACTAAGGTTGGTTGGGAAGAAAAAATCCACCAACTCAGGTTGGTCAGAAATAAGAAGCTGTCAACTACAGTTGGTCAGAAATATTTTATGAGTATGTGAAAGCGATCAAGCAAAAAGCATTCAAAGTTCACATTCCACACTTGGGGTCTTCTATTAAAAATTCAGTTGTTCATTCGGTGGCACATTCTCATAACATCATACAGTCGAGCACCAAATTCAACTCCATAAACTTACATAGTCGGGGCCCCGACTAATTATCATTCAGAAGTTGTTGTTCTTGCTCGAGAATTAGTCCAGGAGGCTATTGAAGTTCAGGAGGTATATTGAAGTTTAGGAGGTATATTGAAGTTCAGGAGGTATATTGAAGTTCAGGAGCCGTATTCAGAAGTTTAGGAAGCGCATTCAGAAGTTCAGGAGGCATATTCAGGAGTTATTATGCACATACTATTGAAGTTCAGAAGTCAAATTCAACATCTACATCACTGAGATCTTTATTACTACTGTCCCGACCAACATTGAAGAAGAAGTTGTATGAAAATGTTTCGAAGTCCACCACTAGCTTGGTACTAATCAGATTGAAGAGTTGGGTTCAAAAGCTAGTATGTTACTCGACAAAGTATTCAGAGGATCATAAATCAGAAGAATCAAGCACGTGAAGTTAGCACTCAGTTGCTCGGCACAGGAGGCAGTTGGTCGGCTAGCAAACCAATCAACATACTTGAAGATTATGACAAGCTACAAGCTTCATACTATGGCGTGGCTGCATCCAAATTCCCAGGGGTGATACATAGCACATGGAGTTCCTCAAAAGAAATATTAGCAACCATCGATCAGTCTGCATTATATGTCGTCCAGGAGATAATGCACTTTATGTTGAACAAATCAAGAAGGTAGATCAAGAATTTCACGAGCACCGAGCAACACTGCAGAATAAATACTCCATCCTTCAAGTAAACCATCAAGCATGGAGCATTGGGGGCTTCTGTTAAAGTAAATATTCTCCATCTACGAGGACCAATCAGAAAAGGACACATGTCATCCTACGGAGCAATATTCGACACCCGAGGAGAGTTGGTCAGTACCCGAGGAGAATTAGTCGACACCCGAGGAGAGTTGGTCGGCACCCGAGGAGAGTTAGTCGACACCTGAGGAGAGTTGGTCGGCATACCAACCAGGAAGATCAAAGGATGACTATGCATTTAATGTGCATTAATGAAGATGACAACGCATTTAATGAGCCTTAATGTATATTTATACTGTATTAATAGATGACAACATATAGCATACCAAGCAATTCAACAATTAGATTCGTTGAATGTAGACATAAATGTCTACATACAATGAATCTCTTTATCTCCCATCACTATAAATACATGTATTCCCTTAGCCAAAGGGGGATTCGGGGGGAGATCCGAGAGAACCTATAAACACCATACACAAGATACACATCCTTTCTCTCTCTACACCTTATGGTGCTATTGTAAACCCTTGGGAATAAAATAACAGTGGACGTAGGCTTTATTCATAGCCGAACCACTTAAAAAACCTTTGTCTCTTATATGTTTGATGTGAATGTTTATCTTCATCTTCAATCTCATCCTCATCGGCCACTGTCATTTTAGTGGCGTTAACAGGGAGTTTCAATAATCAACAGTAGTTCTAAAAACCAATAACAACAAAAATTGATAAAGCAGGAAATATAAAGATAAAAACACCACGAGTAAGTATATCCGAAGAAGGTAACTCTCCTCAAATAAATAATTCTGAAGAAGGAAACTCTTCTAAGAATCTTAAGGAAATATATAACATAATTTTGGCAGCAAGTAGGAAATTTGTAAGCGACAGAAGAATAGTAAGATATAGGATACCAGTACTGTAAACCTATATACAAAGACGAACATAATATAATGGCATGGACTAAGGAAGAAAAAGAGATAACATAAAAAGAATATGAAGAATTTATTAATAGATATTGCACAAAAGAAGGACAAAATAAGTTGTCTATATCATACACTAATGTTAAATATATATATTCCAAGAAATATATGTATTGTAGGTTTAACAAATATGAATTATGTGCTTGCTTGGATAGTGGAAATTCACTTTGTTTTAGGAAAAGGGTCACTATTTTTCGAATATTTATGAAAAAAATAGAATCAACCAATTATAGTTAGGATAGCTAATAATAACACGATGATCCATAATGAGGAAAATTAGAACCTGACAATAGAAATCGATAATGAAAAAAATTATAATTCCTAAAATTTGGGCAACAAGTCAACATCCACATGATCTCATAATAGGAAATAATTTTCAGAGGTTATATAGCGCATGTAATTAAACTTTTCATTCAATCATATTTATAGTAGAGAGTAAGAAAGTAGAAGTCTTTAAGCAAAAAATTGCAACAACACATCAAAAAATTAACTTCATCCACAACAAGCATGGTAAGGAGGTAATCTCTCCCACAACCCGTGAAATTACTTTAAGCATTAAAAAAAATATCACTATAAGAATAAATACAAGAAAATCAAGAAAAAATTTACACACGATAAGAAATAAAATACCACCTTTGCAATTCCCTTATATCTTGAAAAAGAACTTTTAGACCCAAATCTACCACTGGATTGAATGTACAAATATTTGAAAAATGTAGACGAGGGAAAATACTTACCCATAAGAGGATGTCATGTGCTCCGTGATCTCATCATACACAGGAAGATAGAGAAAATAACATAGTAGCATAAACTCTGAAGACGATGGATCCCATTTTTGGGGAAGTCTTGATGAAAAAGGATGGCATAACATTGAAAACATAATGGAAAGCTAACACTATCACGTGAAAGAGGGACCCCTCACTTTAATAATTGTACTATTATTTTCATTTTGATTTTATTAATGTTGCATGATAATGATGTAAATCATATCCCTAGTGTCGGAAACTTTTGAATTATTATACTTTTATTTTCATTTGCAGCCCAAAAATGCCTATGTGTGTGTGTGTGTGTGTGTTTTCTTTTAGAGGGAACAATGCGATCTTTGAATATTTTACCTTTATATTATTATATTCTTGAATTTAGTCACATTATACATCCTTCATAGTCGTCTAAAGTTACGGTATGGAATAAGAAACGAAGCAAATATGTGATAAACCTCATCTAAGGAAGGTAAGGTTGAGATTGACCACCTCTATAAACTGTAAGTTTGTCAACGTCAGGTGCCTACACTAACTACGTTAAGGTATTAGTAATAAAACCTTTACATACTATTTTTATTTGCGAAGCATAGTGGACCTTAAGTCATAGAAAGTAAAAATACATAGTTAAAACTAACTGATATTACACACCTGGTACCATAAAAGTCATTATTATTAAATTCATAATAATTTTGTGACATATTTAAACTATTTTAGTTATAGAGTTGGTTACCATAGACACCCCATCCTAGTACCTTATAAATACCCCCTTATGTCCCTAACACTTCTCCTCACACCATAAGACCCTAAGTTCTACTCTGAATCCTAATCTAGAGCCCACCTAGCACCCCCGAGCCCCTTTTGACCGTGGTCAACTATCTAACTTGAGTGAAGCTCATTGAACTTTTATAGGAATACCCTTTCAAATGGTCCATATCGTCCACTAATCGGCCTCATAGTTTGCGGGTACTGACCTTTATATTCTAAACCCTGGTTCAGAGACCACCGGGGGCTCCCGAGTCCTGTTTGACCTTGGTCAACTCTCCAACTTGAGCGAATCACATTGAAATCTCATATATCTCTTAATCCCCTTTCCAACGGTCCATACTATGCACGAATTAGCCTCACAGTTCGCGCGTACTTAACTTTTTACTTTAAACCCTTATTCAGAGTCCACCGAGCGTCGGGCGCTCCCGATCCCAGTTTGACTTTGGTTAACTCTTAAATTTGAACGAAACTCATTGAAATTTTATAATTCTTTGAATCCACTTTCTAACGGTCCATACCGTACGCATATCGACCTCACAGTTCGCGCGTACTCAACTTTTTACTCCAAACCCTGATCAAAGGCCACTGGGCGTTCCCGAGTCCTATTTGACTTTGGTGAACTCTCCAAACTGAGATAATCTCATTGAAATCTCATAGGTCTCTTAATCCTGTTTCTAATGGTCCATACTGTGAACGAATTGGGCCTACGATTTGCGCGTATTCACCTTTTTACTCCAAACCCTAATCTAGAGGCCACCGGGCACTCCTTAACCTCGTTTGACCTTGGTAAAATCTCCAAATCGAGAAAATCTCATTTCACTATCACAAGGCTCTGAATACCCTTTTCAATGGTTAATACCATGCACAAATCGGTCTCATAGTTGTGCGTACTTTGGTAAACTCTCGAACCTAGAACCACCGTTTAGAGGCCACCGGGTGTTTTGAGTCTCATTTGACTTTGGTAAACCCTCGAACCTAGGAGTGGCTCAATGAATTTTTACAAAGATCTGAATACCCTTTCCAACTGCCCCAACTATGCACGATTCAGACTTACGATTTGTATTTGATGCTCATTTTTTTGAAAAAAATCCCTTTCGGACTGCTTATAAACACCCCGGCAGGGGCGTACTTTACTTCACTAACAAGTCATGGTATGAAGATAGGCAAGCAAAGGCCTTTGCCGGTTGGCACCCCCCTAAACCCTATTTTTTTTACTATTTAATGAGGCCATGACCTCATTTCTAAGATCCCTTTCTGAAATCTAAACATTCCCATGCCTCGAAATTAGTGCCCCATAGTTCCATTTTCCAAATATTCTCTCCATATTTCTTCCATAACCCTATCCATTTTTCATCATCTATTTTATCCTTACCCCGCTATCTTTCAACCACCATAAAAATCAGCCTATACTACTCTAAAAATCAGATATAAAGTCTTATTGAAGGTCTACTCTCATCCTTTTACAACTCATATAATTAGTATTAGTCATTTGTTTTTCCTTCATTTTTGGTATATCTGTTGCTTTATTTTATCCCCTTACCTCAAACCAATCTCTTTTTTTATTATTAGTACACATAAAACATATTTTCATAAAACATAAAAAAGAAAAAAAAAGTGGGTTTACCTATAAACCCTAAAGTAGAATTTCCCCATTTTTTTACACTCCATACACTTGTGCATCTTTTCTTAAAACAAACTAAGAAAATTTTTAATTTCAGATTTATGGGTTAAACCCCACCCTTGCACGTTATCGAACTACGTGAACTTTGATGCCTTTTGGCTACATAAGTGTCTTGAGCCAATCTCAGGATTCTCATCATATTTTCTCATTTAATCACTTTACGTTTTCTCGCGTTTAGTAATATTGTGAATACGTGTACTCCTACATATTAGTGTTCCTGCTCAATATACACATTCACTTCTTCAGAGTGAATTGTGATCTGATGGAAACTAGCACCTTATTTTTACGTTATTCTTTTGCACACTCCTTAAAATGATTCCACTTTGTTCTTCCCATAACGCGGGTAGGATGATTTCTTTCTCTGATTATTCACACCGCACACCTGGTATACACGAATCACATTTTGGAGAAAAGGACAACAATATCATAGCATGCGAGAGATCGAAAAGGCGGAATGGGTGCTTAACACCTTCCCATTTCGTAATATAGTCCCTAAAGCCACGACTCATTTGGTGTTGTACACATTAGTTTGTCTTTTTATGCCATTCTCTCGGGGTGGCTACATACTTTTTCCTGTTTTGAGAAAAATAGGCTAGCAACTCCATTTTCTACATTTTCCTCACCTTTGATGACGATATATTTATATCTTTGGCAGCCAACGAAAATCACGTGAGCGGCAAAAAGAGTATTCCTATTCTCGAATCCCCACACGCGTGGAGAGAGAGAGATTTCTCCATTTTCTCTCCCTCTAGTTTTGGGGGCAGCCCGTGCTGGAGATATCCGATCCCGGATGACCACAATGCCAACTCTGCTAGGGACTATTTATGGAGTACTAGACTCTATTTCACACGGATTTTGTTTCTTTCGCTCTCCTTTCTCTCTACTTTTCTTCATGCGTACGTATGCCTCCACTTGTATGTTCTTTTTACTCTCATACTTACATGTTATATATTTGTCTTGTTCATGTCATGATGTTTATATCCTTCTATCTACTATGTTCTTTTCTCATCACATGTATATGCCATCTTCCTACCACATGCTTTACGCTTTACTCACTTGTATATAGTCACCATGTTTCACTCCACCTACTGATGATTGCACGTGATCCACATCACTTGTAGATATCCCTGCTTAGTCACAATGGTACACATTCTCACATGCTTCTCCCTTGTACATAGTTTCATGCTCACTCATATGTTTCACACACCACTTGTAGATATCTATGTTTAGTCTCACTAGCAATCACTTCCACATTTCTCTCACTTGTATATATATATATATATATACATTCTTCACTCACACATATTCACATGTCACTCTAACTTTGCACATATTTCCTATTCACTTGTGTATATTCACATGTCTCATATTTTGTATCTATCACCATGCTTTGTATTGTCTCCATGCTTCATGTACATACTTGCTAGTTTTGCTCTCCATGTTTATCCCCTCAATCCCATGCAACTTGTATATTTTGTGCTCTCCCTCATAGTGGTAGTATTTATATTGCTTAAAATACATAAAACTCTCCATAACATACTAATTAATACTCATGCATTCATTCACACTACGTCGCTTGAGAATTGCAAAATTGACCAAAATTTTATCACGTATTGGGGGATCACTTCGTGATGGGTGTCGATCCTATGGGGCGTGGTTAAGCTAAGTGATATGATTCTCACCTTTCATTGGCCTAGTACCTTAGACGTATATTAAATGGTTCCCCCTGCATCGTACTGGTTGAACGAACTCACAACGAGAGGTATATAGTAGGGAACTCGTTCACTTATGTCGATTATATTGAATTTTATCTCACACGTACGTCTTCACGCAGTATATCGTGAGGAAATTCATATACACTCAGGCATATCAACTGACTTCTCAACACGTACTGATGAATTATTTCCCTTATAAGCAAGAGGTATATCGTGGAAGTCATGTTAAAGGGGGGAACCTTTCCACTAACCCACCAATGCATCAACCTCATATAGGCATCTGCCTCAGGACACCCATACCTAGTTTGTCGGTTCCAACTCAAAACTCTGCTAAAATTTGGGGTCGCCTTGACACTATCTAGCCCATTTTTAAAACATGACCCTGTTCGTGAGTCAGGAAACAAGTCATGTCGTGTCTTGTATCGACCCTACCTTCATCCTAGACTCGCGCCCGGTCCAACATTTTTCTTGCACCCTAGGTAGAACATAATACAAGTGGAACCTAATAATAATAACCATGCTGAGGATTTTCCTTTTTCCCCTTTTTAAAAATACCAAAAATATTTTCTCCCTTTTTAAAAAAAAATGAAAAATGAAAAATGAAAAAAAAACATATATACCAAAAATATTCCCCTTTCCCTAAAAATAAATGCAAAAATCATTCTTCCTCTCAAGTGAGATTGTATACCCCAATCTTGGTCTGGCTCCCTATTGGCTCAAGTCTTTCGTTAAACCAACCCTGAAGCTCCACTTCTTCCTCTATTGCTTCTACAAAATTTGAGTTATTTCTCCGAAGTCTGTTTATGGACGAAATTGACCAGACTACAAATGCTCAACCAGATCTGATGACAGTCCTTACCTAGCTCAGTGCTAAGATCGATAACCTTTGGGAAAATTTTTAATAAATACAATGACATCGGGTTCAAATTCCCGAGGCTCCCAAACCTGAAATCCTCTTTTCCCATGCTGTGGGTCCATAAGCCCCAGAACCAGTATGGGTTACAAAAAAGTATTATCATGCCTCGCGTGCCTCACTAGTTAATGGGTCATCGCCAGCTCAACCGCCAATATCAAACCTTGCCCAGCCAAGGGTAATCCACAGTGCCAGTTGATCCAAGGGAAGAAGAATTAAACAAATTCAAAGAAGACCTTGGATTGCTGTCTAAAAGGTTCGACCATGTTAAGATCTCAAGAAACTATATGGACTATAGCCACATGTCTCCCTATACTAAAGCCCAACTACCAGATAAGTTCAAAATACCGAACATAGAGAAATTTGGAGGTAGCAAATCTCAGTTGTGCACTTACGCAACTGCCATCACGCCATGACTCTTCTCAGTGCATCAGAGGAGGTAATAACCAAAATGTTCCAACATAATCTCGAGAAAGATAACCTCAGATGGTTCCCGTCCTTCAAAGAATATAGAATTTATAGTTGAGAAGACGTAACTCGAGAATTCATGACTCATTACAAGTATAACAAAGAGCTGAAAGTTGCCCATAGAGACTTGGAAATACTCAAACAAAACCCAGGTGAATTAGTTAACAACTTTATTGGAAGGTGGAAAGAGAAAGAAGCTACTATGATAAATCGCCTGGCAGAGGAAAAGCGGGTAGAAATCGTGAAGATGAACTTCTTGCCCTATATTCGAGCTTCAACATGAGAGCAGTACTACCCTCATTTTAGATCCCTCTGAGAGGTTGGGGTAGCAATTAAAGAAGGATTCACAAATCGAAAAGCTGACTAGACAGTTCGCACCTCGAAAGTATGATAATCCATCCATCACCTTAGTCTCAACCATCAATAATATCTCCTAACCTGCTACCTCATGGACACCCGAAAGTCATCCTAATCTAGCTAAAAAGGAGTATACCAAACTTCATGTCCCTTTGTCAAAAGTTTATCACCTTCTTGCATGAAACTTCATCAAACCTTTGGAGCCCCAACCTTTTCCAGATCCTCTTCCTTGGAATTTCAAACACGACGTCCATTGTGACTTCCACCAAATTGCCGAGCACACCACTGATCGGTGTTTCCATCTAAAGAATGTTATCCAAATCCTCATAGATAATGGGATCATTGCCCCACCAGTCAATCCAAAGTCTAAATCACTCAGAATCCTCTCCCATCCCACTAAAGAAAACTCAGAATTCGACCCTTCAACTAGAATAAATCCCATCAAAACACATAATCCATCTACTATTTCAACTAATCCCCTCAAAATATGACCTTCCTTTATCCTACATCCTTTTAATCCTTACAACCAACCTCTATAATTCCTTACTAGGGCCTGTATTGTCATTTATACCCACTCAGAAGGAGGAGGCATGGAACTACACACGGTTTTAGATTAGCTTTAGAAATTTGGGCTGAAATTTCCCTCAGAGATGACCATCGATTGCGAAAAGATCAGTACCTTGTTCATGAAAGCTCGAAAATGGGCCTGAAAATTCGATGAATAGTTAATACTTGCTGAAGAGTTCAGTTTAGATGACATTATACTGTGTATGTCTAATGTATTTATCAAGAAGTAAGAAGTATGCACTGTTTTTGAACTACTCACTATTTTGAAACTCTAAGGGCGTCTAGTCCCTTCCTTTCAATACTTCCCTGTTGAATGGGAAGATATGTATATTGAGGCCATAGAGGTTGTGGAATGTATCGAACTCTCATGAAAATATGACATTGCTGCTATCGGATGGGGTGATAACTTTGACAGATCACGCAATGAACCAAAAGGTGAATACCTCCCCTTTTACGGATTCCCTGAACCATGGTATGACCTAGTAGAGAAAAAGATGACGGAGATCTTCTTTGAAGATGAAGTCATTTGGAATAAATGGAAGAAGCATGATATGGAGCCTATAACAGTCAAAGCTATGGAAAGCACCGAGAATTCTGAAGGCAGTGATACCGATGAGCCATTTGACCTTCATACACTGGGGCTGGATCTCTGTATGATCCACATCAAAGCTGAGCTATTTAACCAGTCTAAGAAAATTACCACTGCTGATACACCACTCCCCAACTAGCATGCTATCCCTGTTAAGCCTACGCAAGTCGATCTGAACCCTATTGTTCACCCCTTCTAAGAAACACCTGAATCTACTACTTTTTCTTCTATTTCTTATATAATTGTGAGTGAGGACTCCTCCGATGAGGTTCTCACCGTTGTATTTCCTAAAAATATTTTCAACGAAATGAATGGGGATTTTGAGTATCTTGCCATGCCTTATATTAATTGCCTTGATTTTAATCGAACTATTGATGAAGATGATTTAATAAATGAATAATTCTTAACTGATATCAATAAGGAAAAACTAAACAACATTACCACGTTCAAACTAATGATGACGAGACTGTTATTATCAATCTACGTTCTAGTATCCATCCATGCGATATTAAGATAGGGTCCACCTTGACGAGCAGGAGCAGTCTCAATTCAAAGAGCTTATAAAAGAGTTTGTGGAAATCTTTGCATGGTCCTATGATGACATGCCTTGCATCAACTCGAAAAAAGCTTAGCACAAGATCCCAACCTTCTGCCAGAGCAAATATATCAAGCAGAAATTGAGAAAGCTATGGACATAGTGGTCTCTCAAAGTCAAAGATGAATGGTGAAACTGTAATATCTGTACTCGAGCTAAGATACCCTAATCTTAATTTAATCCATCCTAGAATGTTTAAATTCAAGCATATTCAAAAGAAGGATTAAACTACCCTACAAAACCAACAAAATAGCTAAATTAACCAAGTATACCTAATAATTGCAAACTAGACCTTGAATATTTCATACTACCGAAGTTAATTTATATTCAACCTACAGACTCAACTGTATATCAAATTAACCCTTTAGACTTCAACTAACCAGAAATTATAATTTAACCCCCATAACTTTTTGAAGTTACAAATATACCCCTATACTTTACAAAAAAAATACATTTTAAGGCTATATAAGTATATACCTTAACCACCGAGGACTAAAAACCAATTATTTGACATTTACACAAAAACCCATGTCCACTTCAGCCTCCACACAAGCAGATAATGTCAAAAATCACATGTTTAAACCATGCAAACATGTGAGGTTCAAGTAAACATACATTTATACTTCCAAAACCTGGACAAAATCACCCCCCATTCAAACCAATCATACCCCCTGCTCACACACTATAAAAAAAACCACGATTTAAGCAATTAGAACTCACCTCTTTAGTGTATTCAAAAACTCAAATTTTCTCTCAAAATAGGCAACCTATCATTTTATGCTTTACATTCAGTTATTTCAATTCCAAGTGATTTCTACGTTGTTATTATCCTTATATCCATCAAAACTGTAAAAACTTTACGTGTAAAACAACCCCTGGGTGAAGAAACATGAAAATACGCCATTAAAGTTTGAGGTTTAATGGTGAACTTTGATATAATGCTTAAAACTTTGATTTGAAGCTATGAACACACTCATTAGACCCCTTTAGTGGAATGATTAAAACCCATGAATTTAAATAACAAGCTTCCATTGATTGAAAGTGTCTTCTAATTCAGAAAACTCAAAACTTCAAATTCTTCTCATATAAACCACCTCAAATCCTGAAATCAAAACCAAACTCATCCTTGACACAACAAAAACCTAACCATGTTTATAAGAATCACTGTCATACTCTTAAAAGCTTTGAATGTTAAGTCAATTTTTTTAAAAAACACACAGTTGTTGAAGTTGAGATATACTGTCCATAAAACTCATATATGTGGATTCCTTGTGAAATTTTAGGTTAAGTTTGTTTAGAAATAATCAGGAATGGTTTGGAAATGAAGGAGACATCTCAGGTCAAAGATTTCAAACCCTAAAGTAAAAAACTGAGAGGTTGAAAATGAAGTATTTGACTAGAAACCTTGACCATGCGCGTGAGGGCGCGTGGCCAATCAAAATTTTCTGAATTTTTTTCTAATATTTTTATTTTATTTTTCTAGTCAAATTGTGTAAGATAATGCTGTGTTTGGTCAAGCCTAGCCAAATTATGGAAAAATGAGGGTTTAAGTTTGAAATAGTTTTCCTAAATTGCAAATTGACACCTTCTGACTTTTTTATCTTATGAATCTTAACACCAAACTTTATTTATAAGTACTTTGAAATATTTTAAGTCAAAAAGTATTTTATACCCAAGTTCAAATTTAACCCTAAGTCCAAGATTTAAAAGTCCCAAGTTATTTATAATTAAACTCCTGAAACTTTAAAATACACAGTTTTTGGTATAAATTGACAAAAACCAACCTCAATTCCAACAATATTTATTAGCCCAAACATTGTATACAGGTAATCAAGTATCAGATCCTCCCGATATACTCTTTTGATCCGTAAGTAGTTCGAATACTACCGATCAAGTAGGTTATTTTACTCTTTAATAGTAAATTTTGCATATTTGCTTAACCGCTATTGATATGATTCAATGATAGCCCAATTTGATTCTAAATATGTGTAGAAATTACCATACTCATATGTTATTATATCGTTGATTGTTTTAATTATGATCATCAGATCAAATTTAACCCTTCTCATCTAATAATTGGTATTAGAACAATTCATTATAACGATTCAGTTCACCCCTGCACTTATGTGTAAATTATTATTTTAAAAGCATCAGTATTAACTAGGGAGTAGACTGTCATGTTATCCCATGAAATTTTTCTACTTGGCCTATGATCTCAGATGTTTGAGAGACCCGAATTTATCCATATATGTATGAGTGCCACTTTGATTGTGTGTCTAGCCGATTACTTTTTCCCAAAGGTTTTTAGTTAATTTAATTTGGTTTTACTAATGGCTTACTTATTTCTATACCCCTTAGTGAACTGGTAAGTTGTTGTCTTTGGCTCTTCTATGATGTTAGGGGTAGAATTGAGATTGAGGTAGAGGCCTCCTCTTTTTGTTGAGTGTTATTTGTAGCTTTGGTTTATTTACAAATTTGTTATTTTAGCTCAAATCTATAAATACAAGTGTTATTTCTAGGTTTTGATAGAGGAAAAGTTTGAGAGATATTTTGAGAGTTATTAAAGCTAAAGAGAGATAGAGCTCCCATTTAAGAGGTGAGTTTTGTGAGGTTGTGAGTGACTTTTTAAGAGAGATAAATTGTGTGTGTTTATGTGTGTGTGTATAACCTTTGGGTTCCTTCATTTATATATAGAAAGAAGAAATCCTCCTTGGTGGATGTAGCCCAAATTCGAGTGAACCACGGTATATCGTTGTTGTTTTTCTTTGATGACTGCTTGTATGTTATTATTGTCTCTTTATTGATGCTTGGTTGAATTTATGAGGAGTTTGCAGACTAATTCGTTTATGTTACAAGGTTTTGGGTGTTTTTTGCACACTAAGTGTTTGATAAAATTCCCGAGTGAGTTTTATCATCTTGGTCTCTCGATATAGTATTGAGTATGTAGATACTGAGATAAACAAATCCAAGTAGTTTGAAAGAAGACTACATCTGAGGATTAAGAATTATGTCGCTCCTTTACAAATGCGAGATTATTCTCAACTTATCGACGTTGCGGCATTTGTGAAATGAAATTCTTCCATTGTAGTACGATCTTCTCCCCACGTTACTAGAAATAATCATGTGATTAGGACTTTACCACAATCTTGATCCAAATTCAAGTGGACAAGATTATTACAGATTCGCAATAACACCAGCCGTTCAGTAATTCGTTGTCACGAATGTAAGAACTAGGACATATTCGGCCATAGTGTCCTAAATTGAGATCTCTTCCAATCCATCGTCAGTTAAATAATCCCTCACGAAATCTAAATACTCGTCTAATCCAAAACCAATCTAAGCCAAATCCTACCAAGAAAATTATGCCAGTTCCTAGTCGTGGAAAGAATTATACGGTATTGCCTACATGAAACTCCCATGATGTGATAGAAGGTATAATATTTTTTTCATAATATTCCTACACGTATTTTATTTGATCGAGGTTCAACACATTCCTTTATTAGTCTTAAACTAGCTGAATTATTACAATTACTACCTACATCTTTAACTGTTCCATTGGATATTGAATTACTAACATGTGAAATCAATACACCGACACAAGGTTATAAAGATCGTAAAATTCAACTTGGCTTAGGTACACTCTTTTTTGATTTGATAATCTTAGATATTTTTGGTTTCGATGTTATTATCGGGATGGATGTTGTGTCAAGACATCACGCTTGTATTGATTGTTATGCCAAACAAATTTATTTTCAAAATGAAGAAAATTATTCCTTTGTATGTCAAAGATCAGGTCCATCTGAACCATCAAGTTTTCAAATTCAAAACTTGCCTTTAATTTAAAGAATTTTGGAATAATTTGAAGATGTTTTCCCAAAAGAATTACCAGGATTACCCCCTTCTCGAGAAATATAATTTAGCATAAATATTTGTTCAAATACTCTTCCTATTTCCATACCTTTGTATCGAAGGCTCCTTTAGAACTTCGTACTCATTTAGATGATCTTCTTGAAAAAGGATTTATTCTCTTCAGCTCATCTCTTTGGGGAGCTCCTGTATTAATTGTCAAGTAACAGGATGGAAGCTTTAGATTATGCATAGATTATCATAAACTGAATTCAATAACTATTAAGAATAAGTATCCTCTACCCCGAATTGAAGATCTATTTTATCAACTTCATGGAGAAAGGGTCTTTTTTAAAATAGACTTACGATTTGGTTACCATCAGTTTCTAGTAAAAGAAGAAGATATTCCAAAAACTTCTTTTCGAACTCGTTATGGATATTTCGAGTTTACCGTAATGCATTTTGGATTGACCAACAACTTTTATGGATCTTATGCATAGAATCACTAAATATTTTTATGGCCATCACGGGCGATGCCGGGGGGAGAGAGAGAGAGATACATCTCCCCTCGGGAAGGCTGCATCGCGGTTTCGCACCCCTCTTGGGAAGGTTGCTTCGACTGTCGTCGGTGTGGGGGGTAAATGTGAAGAGATAGAGTCGCCAACCTATTTTTCACAAAACAGGCAAAAGAATATGTTTCCACTTCGAGAGAGTGACAATAAGGACAAATGGATGCATACGAAACCAATAGTTCGAAGGTTCAGGGGCTAAGTTACGAAATAGGAAGGTGTTAGGCACCCATCCCACCTTTCGGTCTCTCATGGGATGATGTTATTCTTTTCCTTTATATCCCTGTGAAGTGTGTGTGTATGTTTATATAATGGAGATCAGAATCATTCAACTCATACCATGGACAAGGTAGAGTGAGGTCATCCATTAGAATATTCCCAAAATAACATATGTAGAAAATATGATTTGTGCGTTTATCACGATATTGATCGTTATTAGGAAACGATAATATGTGTTGGATGAAACACAAACAAGCATGATATATATATATATATACTAGGGTGTACCCGTGCCGATGGAACGATTGTAAAAACGATCCAAATATTTCCTCGTACTGATTAAATCTAAGCACGGTTGAAAAAATGTTCTGAATTGGGATTATAGCAAGGCCAAACCAATAAGATACAAAACGAATTGGAATTGAGTTGACCCGCTTCAATTGTTAATATCATTAGGACTCAATAATTTTGGTAAAATAAGAAAAATTATTCAAGCTCCTAACGTATTTTATAGCTAAACCATAGAGCCCCACCCTAATATATATATTTAATCAATTAAACCCAAACCATTGCTCGAGCAGTATTTCATACTACTTGACTGATATATTGTGACGTATCACCAGCAGCCATTACATGTGTGATGAGATAACACATTAATAACAACATCATTTCTAATTTACATGGGTGTGATGAGATAGCACATTAAGATGTCTACTACCTAATCCGTCACGCTAAAGTTAAAAGTTTTATGGACATTAAATAACATCAATATAAAAAAGTGGATCTAAAAGGTAAATTTAAAAAACAAAGTGGTCAGTATATTCACAAAACTTAAAAATAATTATTAAATATGCTCGATATGAATTAATTATTAAAACCCATTTTTACCAATTAAATTAAATGAGGGCGGCAAATAATATTTTTAAACTCGGTAAATACATTTTAATTAAAAATTTATTCTGTAAAAGAAATAGAATCTAAATAATTTGATAAGACCATAAGATATTAGTGGAGTACTTTATAACCTCTAATACATAGATATGATTCAAAAAATTAAATAAAAAGGTCAATCTTATTAAGTAGTAAAATATGTAACCAAATAGAATAATATTCCCAAATTTATATATTGCCAAGTTATTAACTATTAACGTAACAGATTCAAATTAATCCATCAATAGTTGCCTTGGGAATACAAATGACCTGCTATTAGATTTTAGGAGAGTGACCATTAAAATTATTTGACAATTGATCAATTTAATTGACAGAATGAAACCACTACCTTTGGATGTAAAATGGCTTAATTAGACTTAACAACTATCACTCTCAAACACATTAACAAAGATTCTTTATAGCTTCAACATCGAAAGCCAAAAATTAATTACCCATAAATTTTGATGCATTTGGTTAATAGAATTATATCTACCACCCGTCACTAAAGGTAAAATTGAAACCAAAGAAACAAAAACGTGAAAATTTAGAAAAAGAAAAAAAAAAGAAAGAAGCGGTGGAAAACAAAAATAATTATAGCTATTTTTACTTTGTTTTCCAGCAGGTTCTATTGGTGAAAGAAAAGACCTTTCAAAGAAAACAAAAATGGAAAAGTCGAAAAGAGAAGGGGCACTAAACATAGAAAAATAGTTTTCAATAGGTAACAGGGATTACAATGCATTAAAGGGCATTTGACCATTTGAAAAATAAGAACTGTCAACATTAATTACTTTAGAAACTATTCAAAGGCATTTTCTCCAGCCTTGAACTCTTTTTATTTTTTTAACAGATATGAGATATTTTTATTAACTTCCTATCAACATTTTGTTAATAAAACTTTCAATCTGACATGGTGTATACACCCACATCTGGATTTACTTGGAAAATAGACAAAAAACAAATTACAAACAACATATATACATAAAATAAACATGAACCTCTAAACAGAGATAAAAATGTCAAAACTGTATGTACCAAATAGATACCGCAATATGTAAACTTGATCGTGTAAAGAAATAAACATCAAAACTGGATTTGTGAGGTTGTGAGTGACTTTTTAAGAGAGATAAATTGTGTGTGTTTATGTGTGTGTGTATAACCTTTGGGTTCCTTCATTTATATATAGAAAGAAGAAATCCTCCTTGGTGGATGTAGCCCAAATTCGAGTGAACCACGGTATATCGTTGTTGTTTTTCTTTGATGACTGCTTGTATGTTATTATTGTCTCTTTATTGATGCTTGGTTGAATTTATGAGGAGTTTGCAGACTAATTCGTTTATGTTACAAGGTTTTGGGTGTTTTTTGCACACTAAGTGTTTGATAAAATTCCCGAGTGAGTTTTATCATCTTGGTCTCTCGATATAGTATTGAGTATGTAGATACTGAGATAAACAAATCCAAGTAGTTTGAAAGAAGACTACATCTGAGGATTAAGAATTATGTCGCTCCTTTACAAATGCGAGATTATTCTCAACTTATCGACGTTGCGGCATTTGTGAAATGAAATTCTTCCATTGTAGTACGATCTTCTCCCCACGTTACTAGAAATAATCATGTGATTAGGACTTTACCACAATCTTGATCCAAATTCAAGTGGACAAGATTATTACAGATTCGCAATAACACCAGCCGTTCAGTAATTCGTTGTCACGAATGTAAGAACTAGGACATATTCGGCCATAGTGTCCTAAATTGAGATCTCTTCCAATCCATCGTCAGTTAAATAATCCCTCACGAAATCTAAATACTCGTCTAATCCAAAACCAATCTAAGCCAAATCCTACCAAGAAAATTATGCCAGTTCCTAGTCGTGGAAAGAATTATACGGTATTGCCTACATGAAACTCCCATGATGTGATAGAAGGTATAATATTTTTTTCATAATATTCCTACACGTATTTTATTTGATCGAGGTTCAACACATTCCTTTATTAGTCTTAAACTAGCTGAATTATTACAATTACTACCTACATCTTTAACTGTTCCATTGGATATTGAATTACTAACATGTGAAATCAATACACCGACACAAGGTTATAAAGATCGTAAAATTCAACTTGGCTTAGGTACACTCTTTTTTGATTTGATAATCTTAGATATTTTTGGTTTCGATGTTATTATCGGGATGGATGTTGTGTCAAGACATCACGCTTGTATTGATTGTTATGCCAAACAAATTTATTTTCAAAATGAAGAAAATTATTCCTTTGTATGTCAAAGATCAGGTCCATCTGAACCATCAAGTTTTCAAATTCAAAACTTGCCTTTAATTTAAAGAATTTTGGAATAATTTGAAGATGTTTTCCCAAAAGAATTACCAGGATTACCCCCTTCTCGAGAAATATAATTTAGCATAAATATTTGTTCAAATACTCTTCCTATTTCCATACCTTTGTATCGAAGGCTCCTTTAGAACTTCGTACTCATTTAGATGATCTTCTTGAAAAAGGATTTATTCTCTTCAGCTCATCTCTTTGGGGAGCTCCTGTATTAATTGTCAAGTAACAGGATGGAAGCTTTAGATTATGCATAGATTATCATAAACTGAATTCAATAACTATTAAGAATAAGTATCCTCTACCCCGAATTGAAGATCTATTTTATCAACTTCATGGAGAAAGGGTCTTTTTTAAAATAGACTTACGATTTGGTTACCATCAGTTTCTAGTAAAAGAAGAAGATATTCCAAAAACTTCTTTTCGAACTCGTTATGGATATTTCGAGTTTACCGTAATGCATTTTGGATTGACCAACAACTTTTATGGATCTTATGCATAGAATCACTAAATATTTTTATGGCCATCACGGGCGATGCCGGGGGGAGAGAGAGAGAGATACATCTCCCCTCGGGAAGGCTGCATCGTGGTTTCGCACCCCTCTTGGGAAGGTTGCTTCGACTGTCGTCGGTGTGGGGGGTAAATGTGAAGAGATAGAGTCGCCAACCTATTTTTCACAAAACAGGCAAAAGAATATGTTTCCACTTCGAGAGAGTGACAATAAGGACAAATGGATGCATACGAAACCAATAGTTCGAAGGTTCAGGGGCTAAGTTACGAAATAGGAAGGTGTTAGGCACCCATCCCACCTTTCGGTCTCTCATGGGATGATGTTATTCTTTTCCTTTATATCCCTGTGAAGTGTGTGTGTATGTTTATATAATGGAGATCAGAATCATTCAACTCATACCATGGACAAGGTAGAGTGAGGTCATCCATTAGAATATTCCCAAAATAACATATGTAGAAAATATGATTTGTGCGTTTATCACGATATTGATCGTTATTAGGAAACGATAATATGTGTTGGATGAAACACAAACAAGCATGATATATATATATATATACTAGGGTGTACCCGTGCCGATGGAACGATTGTAAAAACGATCCAAATATTTCCTCGTACTGATTAAATCTAAGCACGGTTGAAAAAATGTTCTGAATTGGGATTATAGCAAGGCCAAACCAATAAGATACAAAACGAATTGGAATTGAGTTGACCCGCTTCAATTGTTAATATCATTAGGACTCAATAATTTTGGTAAAATAAGAAAAATTATTCAAGCTCCTAACGTATTTTATAGCTAAACCATAGAGCCCCACCCTAATATATATATTTAATCAATTAAACCCAAACCATTGCTCGAGCAGTATTTCATACTACTTGACTGATATATTGTGACGTATCACCAGCAGCCATTACATGTGTGATGAGATAACACATTAATAACAACATCATTTCTAATTTACATGGGTGTGATGAGATAGCACATTAAGATGTCTACTACCTAATCCGTCACGCTAAAGTTAAAAGTTTTATGGACATTAAATAACATCAATATAAAAAAGTGGATCTAAAAGGTAAATTTAAAAAACAAAGTGGTCAGTATATTCACAAAACTTAAAAATAATTATTAAATATGCTCGATATGAATTAATTATTAAAACCCATTTTTACCAATTAAATTAAATGAGGGCGGCAAATAATATTTTTAAACTCGGTAAATACATTTTAATTAAAAATTTATTCTGTAAAAGAAATAGAATCTAAATAATTTGATAAGACCATAAGATATTAGTGGAGTACTTTATAACCTCTAATACATAGATATGATTCAAAAAATTAAATAAAAAGGTCAATCTTATTAAGTAGTAAAATATGTAACCAAATAGAATAATATTCCCAAATTTATATATTGCCAAGTTATTAACTATTAACGTAACAGATTCAAATTAATCCATCAATAGTTGCCTTGGGAATACAAATGACCTGCTATTAGATTTTAGGAGAGTGACCATTAAAATTATTTGACAATTGATCAATTTAATTGACAGAATGAAACCACTACCTTTGGATGTAAAATGGCTTAATTAGACTTAACAACTATCACTCTCAAACACATTAACAAAGATTCTTTATAGCTTCAACATCGAAAGCCAAAAATTAATTACCCATAAATTTTGATGCATTTGGTTAATAGAATTATATCTACCACCCGTCACTAAAGGTAAAATTGAAACCAAAGAAACAAAAACGTGAAAATTTAGAAAAAGAAAAAAAAAAGAAAGAAGCGGTGGAAAACAAAAATAATTATAGCTATTTTTACTTTGTTTTCCAGCAGGTTCTATTGGTGAAAGAAAAGACCTTTCAAAGAAAACAAAAATGGAAAAGTCGAAAAGAGAAGGGGCACTAAACATAGAAAAATAGTTTTCAATAGGTAACAGGGATTACAATGCATTAAAGGGCATTTGACCATTTGAAAAATAAGAACTGTCAACATTAATTACTTTAGAAACTATTCAAAGGCATTTTCTCCAGCCTTGAACTCTTTTTATTTTTTTAACAGATATGAGATATTTTTATTAACTTCCTATCAACATTTTGTTAATAAAACTTTCAATCTGACATGGTGTATACACCCACATCTGGATTTACTTGGAAAATAGACAAAAAACAAATTACAAACAACATATATACATAAAATAAACATGAACCTCTAAACAGAGATAAAAATGTCAAAACTGTATGTACCAAATAGATACCGCAATATGTAAACTTGATCGTGTAAAGAAATAAACATCAAAACTGGATTTGTGAGTTGGTCGTACGCTACGCCCTCCACTTCAAAACTGGATCTATGGCTACACCAGTAGCATCCTATAAATAGCCAATAATAGAGCAAGAAATAAAAACGAACCCAAAAAACCTTATGACAGAGATTAAAAATAGAATCCAAAAACAAAATGAGGGAAAAATAATGAACTAAAAAGTACCTCTCTGCACAGTGTATTATACACACAGGAACTACTTCTGCAGAACTCGTGGTTCACATCTTAACTCTTCTCCGTCTCCACCAGCAGAAAATAAGGGGCCACCATTTACCTCTTCTCCATATCCTTCTTCATCTTCTTTCTATTTGATGTGGTTATGAGAGATAGGCAATACACAGATGAAATCAACAATTGATCCCATGAACAACATCCATCATCAAGAGAGAGCTTAAACATTCACACAAACTCAAATAAACAAATATTAAAATACATACATGCTTAGGTGAGATGAAGCTCCCAAAACAGCCAACGTCAATACCAATATAGAAATCCAAAAATGATAGCATGGAACAACCAAACACCATTAAAATAAATCATATGTTCTCTTACCAAAATAAACAAAAAATCAATTCACAACGGATTAAAAATCGAAAATATTTAGATATGTTGTGTCGACCACTGATGAAATAGGCAAAGAAGAGAGAACGAAAACCCCAGGGTGAGAGAAAGGGCCAAAACCCAGTTACATCTTATTCACCATTCACGGTTCAGATAACCCACACCATTTTCTTTACATTTCCACTTTCGTTTTCAGTTTAGAGGTGGAGAAAATGGTGGTTTTGTTGTAGCCGTAAAAGCTTTCGTGAGAAAGTCGTGTTGCTTTGGGAGAAATTTTAATCCCCAAAATACACAACTCAACCCAGACCGGAAAAGCTTTGGTGAGATAAAAAAAATGTTGATTCTCTCTCTCTACTTCTCTCACTGTTTAAATGTTGATGATCTCTTATTGAGCCTTGTGCACTCATAACGTACGTATGTCATTTTCTTGAGCCTTATGCACTCATAAGGTGTAAATGACCTCTTTGTCCCAATAACCTTCACAAATTTGCATCATTCATGACTGTTAGATTCAAACATGTACCGTCATTTGAGATTCAAACATGTACTCAATAACCTTCTCTCACTGTTTAAATGTTGATGATCTGAATGTATAGACAATGAAGGCATGGGTGTGTCAGAGCATGTACCGTCATTTCAGATTTCAAAAGATTTTAACTTCGTTCAATGTAAAATAAAGTTAAATCGTACACTTTTTCCCAGTGCTTCTCGAGTCTCGTGAGTTCAAATTCTCGGTATGACTGACCCAAATGTTAACCTCTCTCAAGAGCATTTGTAACCTATGGGATGTAAGATTCAACTTTGAATCTCAACCGTCACAAAGACCAAATAAATAGATACAAAATGTGTTTATATTGATTTTGTATATAAAATTGTATGATGTGGCAAACACCTTTATTATATAATGTGTCAAAAGTTACATGATGTGGCATGAACAGGAAAAACACCCTCCTGCTTTATTATATATATATATATATATATATGAAAATGGGAGATTTTAGAAAATTAGGGAATTTGGGAAATTGAGAAAATTGGAAAATTGGACTCGAGTCTTGGATTTTAATTCGAGACGCCTACGTATATTATAAAGGCATCAAAGTCCACGCAGTTCGAATGTAGCATAGGGGTGGAGGTTATCCCATAGATCTGAACAAAATTTTATTATATGTGTGTGTGTAGAAAATGTGTTTTTTTTTTTATTTTGGAAAAAGGTGTGATGGATAATTCCGTTCGAAATTTACGAGTGTAACCCTCTTTTATTTGTTTTTGGTATTTTTCTAGAAAGTAAAGTATGTACAATATACTAATAAAAGTTTAGATATTAATGTGTATGAACTAGATTAAGAACTAGATTGTGAATATAATATTTATTATGCAAAAACAAGGAATTTAAAGAGAGAATGAAGGAATTAAACCTTATTTGAAGCTTGATCTTTGATCTTGGATGAACTCCCTTAAGTGTTGATGAATGTTGATGAGAGAGAAGGATATTTTCCAAATTGGGTATGAAAAGGATGGGAATGTAAGCTTGGATGGAGTTTCACATGGGGAACTTCACTGATTTCGAGGGAATCTTGTTGAGATCACTGATGCTGATAGATCTGTTGTCTTTTGTTCTTTGAGTGAGGTCATGGACCCTATTTATAGGGCTAGGGGTGCCAATCAGCCTACCCATGGGGGGTGCCTATCGGCATGTGATCCCAAACACAGTGCCGATACGTAGGGATCTGGACTTTCCAATTGGCGGTCCCGTGCATATTTTCTCAGAAAAATGGTTATAGAACACATATCGTTGATTCGAATTATGCATGGGGCATACCATTAGAAAGTTATTTTAGATACCTTCAAGAGTCCTTTGGACCGCTCCCGATTCTGAGAGTTGACTTTGGGTCAAATGTGGCTAGGAAGCGCATGTCGGTCTTTTGGATGGGAGATCGTCGGATGGAAACGGATCGTTCGTCCGCATGGTAAGTTGGAATCATGCATGGGTCATACCGTTGAAATGGATAGGAGAAGTAATTCGACATTCCAAATAATTTCACTCAGTTCGGAAGGTTGACCTTGGTTAACCGGGGCTCGAAAGTGCCCGGGGACCTCTCGGAGTAAAACGGATCGTTCATCCATACCGTAGGTCAGAATCACGCATGGGGTGGACCGTTAGAAAGGGTATTCAGTGACATTCAGAGATTCACTTAGTCTCATTCGAGATTAAGAGTTGACTTTGGTCAAATGGAGCCCGGGAGTGCCTAGTGGCCTCCGGATCAATTTTTAGGGAAAACTGATCGTTCGTCCAAATGGTTATGCTGTTTCATGCACGGGGAAAACTGTTGGAAAGGGGTTTTAGTGACCTTAGAATATTCAAAGGGATTTCTCTATGACGATGAAGTTGATTGGGGTTGATTCGGGGCCCGGGAGTGACTGGGACCTCCGAATCGATCTTCGGTAGTAAAATGGTTCATTCGTTCGAACCGTTATGCCGATTCGTGCATGGGGCAGACTGTTGGAAAGGGTATTTAGATTCCTTAAAATATTCAAAGAGTTTTTCTCTGACGATATAGTTGACAAGGGTCAAATGAGGCTCGGGGGCGCCCGATGGCCTCTAGATCGGTACTCGGAGTGTGACCTAGGGTTTGTAGTGAGATGGGGAGGTGCTAAGGACCTAAGCCTAGAATGCGGTTCCCACAGAGAACCTCAATGGGTGAGCTTGGAACAAGCAATAGCCATCGAATGGAAACCACATGATATAGGTCACTTCTGTGGACCTAAAGGATGAGGATGACCGAGTCAGAGGGTCGAGGTCGATGCTGAGGACCTAATAGTGATGATGGGGTGGCCGATTCTGAGGACCTAGAGGTGGGGACTAAGGAGGCGACCAATTCTATGGGTTGTGGTTAGTTTTGAGGATCTAAATTATAGCGACCAATTCTGGGGGTCGATGCCGATTCTAAGGGATAAAGTAGAAGCGACCAATTCTGCAGGTCGAAGCTAATTCTACTGGCTTATATATAAATGACCAATTCTATGGGTCAAAACTAATTATGAGGTTTTAAGTAAAGATGACCAATTCTAAGGGTCAAAGCCAATTATGAGTGCTTATTTAGGGGTGATCAATTATGTAGGTCACAGCCAATTCTGTGGGCTTAAGTACAAGCGACCAATTCTGAGGGTCGAAGCCAATTCTGCTGGCTTAAGTAGGGCTTAAGTAGAAGCGACCAATTCTGAGGGCTTAAGATAGGGGTGACCAATTCTGCGGGTCAAAGCCAATTCTGCGGGCTTATTTAGAGATGACCAATTCTGCGAGTCAAAACCAATTCTGAGGGCTTATTTAGGGGCAACCAATTCGGTGGGTCAAAGCCAATTATGAGGGCTTAATTAGAAGCGACCAATTCTGCGGGTCAAAGCCAATTTTGTGGGCTTAAGTAAAAGCGACCAATTATGTGGGTCAAAGCCAATTCTGCGGGTCGAAGCCAATTCCGAGGGCTTATTTGGGGTGACCAATTCTACGGGTTAAAGCTAATTCTAAGGGCTTATTTGGGGTGACCAATTCTGCGGGCTTATATAGAGGTGATCAATTCTGAGGGTCGAAGCCAATTCTGAGGGTCAAAGCCAATTTTACGGGTTTAAGTAGAGATGGCCAATTCTGAGGGCTTAAATAGAAGCAACCAATTTTGTGGGTCGACGCCAATTCTGCAGGCTTAAGATAAGGGTGACCAATTGTGAGGGTCAAAACCAATTCTGTGGGCATAAGATAGAGATGACCAATTTTGCGGGTCAAAGCTAATTCTGAGGGTTTAAGTAGAAGTGGCCAATTCTGCGGGCTTATTTGGAGGTGACCAATTCTAAGGGTCAAATCCAATTTTGCGGGCTTAAGATAAGAGTGACCAATTCTGAGGGTTGAAGCCAATTCTACGGGCTTAAGTGGGCTACTGGGGATGTGTGATCTTTCTCTGGGGATTTGGGGAAGCATTTGATTTTAAGTTCCGCTGCAGAGGGAATGATCCGAGGATTTTAAGCTGGGGAATTTGAGGAATTTTGAAGCATCCTCTAGAGATATTGCTGGGGAGAATTTTTTTCTGGAATTCCGTTGGGGATATAAAAAAATTTTCTTGGTGAAAAGGTTCCAATATTAATCTGGTGATTTTAGGAATTTTTTGAGATTTTTTAGTATTTTTTTGGACTTTTTGTATGAAATTTTAAAGGGGGTGCTGATCGGCATAGATGGAGGGGTGACAAATGGCAGTGGCACGGCCTTTTGGGGTGACTCGAGCAGGTGGAGGGATAATGTCGATCGGTGGTGGCAGGGAGATGCCGATCGGCATGACCCTTAGCCTCCTATAAAAAGGGACGGGTTCTCCTAATTTTTCACATTTTTTCGAGTTGCCTTCTTCTGCAATTACATTCTATAAATTGTTATGACGTTCCAAAGTCAAGAGATGACTGAGTTTTCAAGTAGCGTTGCACACATGGCATGGCTTAATGCCGACGGTTGGGAAGGGTTGGAGTGGAGGGCTAGGTTTCCCCTTGCACTGGGCAGCGAGAACTCATTTGATGCATTTGAGTCGGTGGTGGATGATTGGATTATTCTATATGAGCCCTCGCATCATAGTTCTTCTAGGGTGGTGAACCCTGGTGGCTATGTAAGTATTGAATAACCTTTGGTATTCTTTTCCTTTTTTCTTGACGAGATTGCTCTATTTCTTTAATTTGATAATGGTTTTCTTTGTTTCTTCGACAATACGACGTCTCCATGTCGACTATACATGCTCGAGGGACGACGAGGCTTAAGGATGTTTAGGATCACCTTCCACCTTTGGTGCGCTGGATGGTGTCATCAGTCGGCTTTAGGAGAATGACGTCGGCTCTGGATGAGACGCCTCGTTCTATGGCCGTTTATGTGCTCTGGGTAAGAGGTGGTGGGACACTACCCACACCTTCCATTTTGGCTTTAGGGATATGGCGGTGACTCCTATTGATGTGCAGTAGATGTTGGGGATAGACTGTGATGGTGCTCAAATTGTGGTGGATAGGACACTGAGGGTAATGCCAGAGGCGGTGACAACAACCTTAGGTGATGTGGAAATGTTAGTCTCGGGGGATTCTTTCTGTTTGTCTCTGTTGAGGGAGATTTTGTTGAGGAGGAGGACTGATGAGAGCGATGGACATCGGGTGCGTCAGATGGCCCGCTTATTCATTCTGCTTATGCTGGGAGGTTTTCTGGTGGTGACGTCGTGCACTTGTGGTTTTTTCCATTTTCGAGGGTGTTCTTGGACATCCTCATTTATGATTGGGGGAGCCTGACCTTGGCGACCCTTTTATTATTCTCTTGATGCATTCAGTCGGTGCTGCCAACAGTCTTTTATTGGATCCACGTATCTTTTGGAGGTATTCCTTATTTTCGCATTTCCCTTTTATGCATTCGCATTTTCCTTCATGCGTTTTTTCTTGATTTCTTAAATGTTGGCCTTTGCCCTTTGCAGACGTGGTTTTATGAGGTGATTGGGTTAAAAACATAGATGATATAGTTGAAGGATGACATTGTTAGGGACTTCTACCGGATGTACCGGTGGCGGAGGTCCAACCGAGAGTCGAAGAAGTCTCTTTCTCTTTGGAGGTGGTGCGTTAAGTTTTGAATGGCTTGACGAGTGAGCGGGTAGGCCCTCTTTTATCTTGATACCGTCCTCTCCTTTAATGTTCTTTTATTGATATTGATCTTTTTTCTCTTTCTAGGGATTTGTAGGTGACCATTTATCCCTGGGGGATGGCCATTCAGCACACTGGGGTGACTGGGGGACAGGCGCATATACGGCGTCTGCTGGCGCATAAGTTTGGATATTCTTGGTACCTAAGGGAGAGGGAAGTCCGACATATCGTGGATGGTGAGGTTGTGGTGCCGCTAGTGAATCCCCCATGTTCATGGGGCGAGTGCGGGAGATATCAGAGGATGACCAGGCGGCGAAGATGATGGGTGAGCCTTACTTGCTGTATACCGACACGGGTGTGATGTATGACTATATGGATTTCATTTTAAGCTGGTTGATGCCTCCCAGTATATACGATGTGATGCCTCTTCCTTGCGCGAGTTCAAGTCGGTAGGTGGGGTCCTCTCACAGTGCGGGTGGTGCGACGACATTAGCAGCGGCGATGTCTTCAGAGGATCCTTTTGTGCAACTGCATTTGCCTAGTTACAACATCCGGTGAGCTAATGGAGGTTCGTTGCGTATACAGCATCGTGCTAATGTGATTGACCTGAAGGATTTGGACTTGATGGAGGAGGTCCTTCGACCTGCGGTATACCTTTTTGCCTCTTCTTCTTTTTATCTCCTGATTTCTTTCTTTTCCTTTTAGACTTGAGTGATTTTATTTTTTTGTTTTCATTTGCAACACATACGGGTTTCCACCACTTGACTGGGGGATATTAGGGATTATATATCTTCAGTGACTGGTCATATTAAGGATGCGATTCTGGTCCCTTCTTGCTTGGTGTCGTCTGTCTCGTCCGGGGAAGGGTCGAGTTTAGGAAGTGGTGGAACATCGTCTCGCCGCAGGGGGAAGAGGGCGCGCCACTAGGACGGAGGCCCTTAGAGAGAGAGAAGAGAGAAAGAGTAGGTGAGAGAGAGAAAGAAATTTGGTTTCGGGCTGACTCCCATTGTTTTATTTTTTTATTTTTCCTGCAAGATGTCAATGTAACATAGAAAATAATATATGCAAATAAAAATGAAGTTTTTATTAATTCTTGCTTCAGTGATTAATGCACATGCTCTTTTTACTTTACTGCTGAGATCGTAAAAAGAATTTAAAAATTGATTTGAGAAGGATTTTATTTTTAAATGGGATAAGTAAAAGCATGAGGAAATTCGGAATTCCCTTAAGATAAAAATTATTATTTTTTATTTTGACAAAAGAGAAAAACGGGAATTTTTCCAAAATAGGAGGTTTTCGATCGGCATGACCCCTGTCCTGCCTATCGACACGTCAGTCCAGTCCAATCAACCTAAGGCTTTGATCGCACTTTCTTCAATTGCTTGGTACTTGGTAAGGCAAGTTTTACTCCGATTTCTGTAGGGTTTTTTTATCTTTGCTTGGGAGTTTTCAAGTATAAATAGGGGTGTGAATGGGGATTTTCTCCTCACACTTTCATTTCCTTTCTTTCTCATATTCTTATTTGCTCGTGGCTCTCCCTGGTAACATTGAGTTCTCCAACTACCTCGAAGCTTTGGAGGCGATGTATTCTTACAATGTTGATTGTGACGCTTTCCACATGCGGCGAGTCTCTTTGTAGCATAACTGGACCATTGAGTGGAATATGCTGATGGCAGTAGCTGAGTTCTGGTACCCCAAGGATCATGTCGTTCGCTTCAGGTTGGATGAAATTTCTCCTACCTACGAGGAATTTTCTACCATGCTGGGGATGAATCCCAGCATTGTTGTGGCTTTGCCTGAGTTTTCCCATTCTCCCAGGGAATTATTGGCTGGAATTCTCCCTATCTCACCTTTGGCAGCAAGGCCGTTGATTACGGGAGGCCTGATTTCTCTTTCGGCATGGTTGTGGTCCGTGCATTTCACAGGATGTGGGCGATGTCGGCTATGCCGGGGCCATTATTTTGGGCCTGGTTTTGAAAGTGTTGTTGGTGACTAGGGAAATGCTAGTGGACCCCCAACTTACAGCTATTATTTCTTGGATGTCTTATCATCGCAATCGTGCAACGGTGATACTGGCGGAGACTTTGAATGGCCTGGATGCTTGGCGGTAAGGTCGTTTCGACTTTCTGGGGGGTAGCCCTATAATGCTGTTCATGTGGCTGTCAAAGAGGTTTCGTATGGATATCCCACCTGAGTATCTTTTGTCGACGGTGCTAAACTTCTTATCGCGCTATTTCATTAGCGTAGGCTTGGATATTTGGAGTTGGGGGAAATGGTTTATAGAGCACGGGGCTAGAGACTTGCGCTGGTCAGTGCCTTGGTGAGGGGAGCTGCTGCCCATTCTGGAACTCGGGGAGTACCAATATGTTTGATTAATTGGCCTCAGGCATACCTCTTTCTATTTTCCCTGGCGGTTGTTGCGCCAGTTTGGTTGGGAGGAAATTGTGCCACCTGACATAATGTATGCACATGCGGCTTGGATCTCTGTGGGAGAATCGTCGTCCGTTCACCCGTCCTTCCCAATCTGTGGGTAAAGTCTGGCACATCTTCGGGGAATACATGAAGTTGTTGTGGAATAAGGTAGTGGCCAAGATGCCGGCTGTGGAGACTGGGCAAAGGTGGTTTGCCATATCTGACGCCATGGAGGGAGGCGTTGTGGTTCTCCCCACGCTAGTCAGGGCTTATCGCTCTATGGAGAGTCTACGATACTCCATTAAGGCAGGGGAGGTTTGAGGACCCCAGGATGCAGGTGATGATGGGGCTAGTTCCTCTGGGAGCTGCGAGTAGGATTTTGTGAAGCTTTTTTAATGGGTGTGGTTTGTGGGAATAATTGGAGGGTGATTTTGGGAGTAGCGGGGTTTGTTTTTATTTTGATTTTTTCGAAAAGTAGGAGTAGGTTTGACAAGGGAAGTTATTTGACTCCCTATGTCGATGTAATTTGTACTGAATTTTCAAATAATGAAATAAATAAGTTTTTGATTATCTAGTTGTGCCTCTTGATGAGTTTTGCATTTTAAATTATCTATACTAATCGATAAGGCATACATAATCCTTTTGTTCATGTATATGTTAAAATGAAATGTCGTTCTGGGGGATAAGAAAAGATTAAAATCTTGTGAAAAAGAAGGGTTCGTGCTCATGTAAAGCGGATGAGCTGCCTACGTACCTCTGAGGGTTTTGAAAATTTTATGAAATTCATTTTTTTAAAGTAAAAAGGGTTTTAGAGGATCAGGCCCCATGTAGTTCTGATTAGGGGAAATGAAGAGTTTTTTTAAGAATAGAAAGGAAAGGAGAAGAGTCGTAGAGCGTAGATATTTTGGACTAGGGGTAGAATTCATTGAGACGGTCCAGGTTGACTGGACGCGCCATTTTTTCTCCATCCAGGTCGGTAAGTATAGCGACGCTGCCCGACAAGATCTTCTTTACGATGTATGGGCCGCTCCAATTGGGCCTGAATTTCCTTCTAGGGCCCCAGATGGGCTATACTATTTATTTGAGGGATAAGTCCCCTTCTCGGACACCGCAGTCCTTGACTCTCTTATTGAATGACGGCGATGGTACCCTTGTATATGAAATAGAGCTTTGAGCCTTCTTTCATCCAAGTGGGACAGCTCGCCAAGACAGCTTTGGTGCCAGTCTTCCTCGCTGACCTTGCTTTCAAGCATGACGCGTAGCGAAGGGATTTCCAGCTTCACGGGTAGGACTTCTTCCATGCTGTAGCCTAGAGAGTAAGGGGTAGCCCCAGTAGAGGTTCAAATTGAAGTGCGGTAGCCCCAGAGGGCGTAAGGGATCCTGTCGACCCAATCTGGACAACTCTCGGTCATCTTGCTGATAATGGCTTTAAGGTTCTTATTGGTTGTCTCAACTGCGCCATCCCTAAGAGACACAAATCTTCTCCATACAAACCTCAGACTAGGGATGGAAATTTAACCCGCCCCGCCCCGTTTATTTCTTATAATTACTCAAATACTCATATTTAATATATTATTTGCAGTACAAAATTAATATATATATATATATATATATATATATATATAAGTTATATATGCGGTATGCGAGTTTTAACCCACCCTGAGCGGGTTTTAACCCACTTAATCTAAATGGGGCGAGGACGGGTTTAGGGGGTTACACTTAAACGCGTTCGAGGTGGGTTAAAAAAAATTATCCCAGGGCGGGGCGTGTTTTAAAAAAAATTCGCGGGGCGGGTTTGGGTTATGACAAACCCACCCCAAACCCAACCCGTTGGCATCCCTAGTGTCTCTGAATTCCATACTCGTCGACCACTTCTATAACTTCTGCCTCGAAGTATAGCCCATTGTCTGATACCAGCTCTTGTGGGACCCCATATTGACAGATAACGTTTTTCCTGATGAACTTAGCCACTTTCTTAGCATTCATAATTGCGTATGACTCGGCTTCAACCCATTTGGTGAAGTAGTCAATGGCGATTAGGATGAACTCATGCCCGTTGGATGCTTTTGGTGTAAATTTCCCTATGATGTCAATGCCCCATGTGGATAACGGCCAGGGATAAGTCATGTTGTACAATTCCCACGAGGGTAAGTGTTATAGGTTGGAAAATTATTGGCATTTGAGGCATCTTCGAACGTAGGCTGTGCAATCTTGAACCATAGTAGTCCAGCAGTAACCCTATCGGATGAACTTTTTGGCGAGCATATGGTCGTTCATGTGAGTTCCACATTCCCCACTGTGGATTTTTTTGTATCATTTCTTCAATGTCAACCCCTACGATGCAATGCAAATGGGTTCCATCAAAGTTTTCTCTTAAATAGTGCTTTATCACAGACAATATACTGGGAAACCAGTCTGCGGAGAGTTCCTCGGTCTTTCTTGTCAGATCCTTGGGGATACCTACCATGTTTGAGGAGGCACCAAATATCATAGTACCAGCAGTTGGCTATCTCGGGATCTTCTTCCGTGCCAAGTTCAATGTGGTAGCAGTGGATTGGTTTGTCTTACTTGTGGACAAGGAAAGGGGCCATGGTTATTCCCTCGGGCATGTCAATCATGGAAGCTAAGGTAGAAAGGGCGTTGGATACGTTAGTCTTTGTTCGTGGCAGGTATAGTGGAAGGTGATTTCTTAGAATTGGGAAGCTATCTCTTATAGGCGGGCATGGAAGGTTAAGAGTTTCTGGTCCTTAACTTTCCATTTTCTAATACTTGATCGATGATGATAGTTGAATCCTCATTGACATGTTGTTGAGGCCTACTGTGCATGCCTCGTATTCAGTCATGTTGTTGGTGTAAGGAAAGTCCAAATTGATGGCAATGGGAGTGTGAGAGTCATCGGGGGCAATTAGGAGTGTCCCAATGCCACACCCTTTTTGTTGGCAGCGCCATCAAAGAAAATTTTCCATCGAAGTTCTTCTTGGGAGGTACAAAAAATATTCTCATCTGGGAACTCAGAGATCCAGACATCGACCTCTTCCATGGGGTAGTCAGCAAGGTAATCAGAGATGGCACTTCCTTTCACGGCCTTTTGCATGACATGGGTGATATCAAATTCAGCTAGGAGATTTAACCAATGAGACATTCGGCTGGACAGGGAAGGTTATTTGAGAAAGTACTTGATGGGATCCATTCGAGTTACAAGCTTGATGGGGAAGGAGAACATATGGTGTCGTAACTTTTGGGTAAAAAGAGTGATACATGATCTTTCCATAGTTGTCGTGCCCCGACTTAGTTAAGTTATACTCATCGTTTTATTTAGAGATAAATTGCCTTTAACAATGCTTTAATTTAAATCTCTCACGAAAAATAGCGTAAGATTTTTTTTTTCCAAAGGCAAGTGTAGATGAAAACATAACTACCTTTACATGTAACTTATAAGTACCATATAACTTGACATACTCAATATCCTTAGTTTAAAATTTACACAAAAAGCTTCTTGACATTCAAACCATATTAGGTATTCGTCACTCCCCCATTTTAAGATCCTAACTTGGCAGTGAACTCCAAATGATAAGCATACCTGGAACAAAATATTTAAAGGAGTGTAAGCTATAAAGACTTAGTGAATGACCATATACCACACATATAACCAAATTGAATAACCATTTTTATTTTTTTCTAATGCTATAACCCAACAAGAATTGTGAAACTCTCGCAAGCCTGGACCCTCCACAGTCCAATTAACCCACCACAGTTATTGGGAACCACCACGTCCCTTTATTAGGCCCGAGTACACAAACCATTAAGTTGAATTAACAGGACCGCCACATCCCGTAGGACCCACCATATTCCTTAACATTAGATAAAGGGCCCACTACAGTCCATATCATTAATTAACATTGCTTCACATTTTTAATCATATGCACATGTTTCTTAAATACCACATCACTCCATAAGTATTATAACACATGTATTCAACTACACATTTCCGTATGAAAATATAAGTATTTATATTTCATAGGGAAGGTCACTCACCTTGGATTTTGTGCTAAGATTAATACAAAACTACTTCCTTGGTATGGTAGTATTAGCTGCTTCCTTACCTAACAAGTCAACGTCATTAGTATTTGAATACACTAATTAACATTAAACCTAGTAATACATCACATCCTTTGGTCAATCAGAAATAACTAAGGAGGAAATAAATATGATACTTCACATTTCTATAACACCCAAATAATTATGGTTCTAACACAATTTACGAAATTAAATTACGAATTCGCTAGACAAAGTTATGCCCATTTTATTACAACATTTTCCAAATCGTTTCTCAAGAAAAACAACAACACAACTTCAACTTCCTGGAATTTTCATAATTTTTATAAATCATAAATTTGTATGATATTCTACTCAATATCAGTAAGCACATTAAATAATACAAAATTAATGTTTCATAATTTTTAGGGTTCATTTGCTATGTCGAGCAAAACGTCAAACACCTGGTATGCATTCTTGCTCCTTTAGGGCAGATTTTAAACCAAAACTTCAAACTATCACCAAAGGTTCATTACTTGCTATTTTTACACAATTTTTGGATATGCTATACATGTATGAGTATATTTTACTCTTCAACTTGAATAACTCAATTCCAATAAGTATTCCATGACTTATACCATTTTTAGAACAACTAGGTCGAAAAAGAACATTAAAGCATAACTTAACATGTTTAAGTATACATAACCTCCACCTTGAGTATAAATTATGGAAACATATAATAAACATGTTTAAACATATAGACACATCAAAAACCTGAATTTACTAAGTTAAAAAGCATCACGAGGAGGGAATTTAAATCATGTTAACTTTAAAGTTAACATTCACTATCCTAATACACGTTCTTACACATGTTCTTAAACCATCCTTGTTCCAACACAATTTAGCAATATGGATGTCATCAAAATATTTATCCAAATAAAAAAATAAAAATATGCCAAGTGTAGAAATCATCCATGTGAGCAACTTTAATAAGGAAGTAATTACCTTACGAGGATTCCTCGATTTATAGAATTTTTTTGAAGATTTCTTCCTTAACTTTCTTCTCTTTCTCTCTCTTTAGGCAAAACTCTTGTTCATGGCTGAATTGGCTGAACAAGTCAGTGGGTTTAACAAGTTTAAGTCGGCCAAACCATCACCCACCCTTTAACCAATCAAAAAATAGCACATGGTGTGCTAATAAGACAAATGTCACTTAAGGGATGGACAAATTTTCCCTTGTTTCGTACTTTCGGTATAACTTCTTATACGAGCCTCTGTTTAACCCACCGTTTGTTGTGTTATAACATTAATTCATATATCTACAACTTTCATAATTTGTGTTTTCCCAAAATCATAAACTAGTACGCCTAATTTGGGCTTCGAACAGGAAAGTAGCAATTTACCGAAATCTCAAAACTTTCACATTTGGCGACCAAACATTGCCAATTTCGTATCAACACCCTAATTTACTTTTATAAACATAATCATGCATTAAAAACATAATTTATGATGCATTTAACCACATAACTAATCATATGCTCTAAACATGGTATCCCTGATCAGAAGCTTGATTAACATCTAATATAAACCACATATATCTCATATGAGCATGCATCCCCTAAACATGATAATTAACATGTTTAACACACATAACCAATTTATAACTTATAACTCATAACTTATACTTAATCATGTAATTAACCTTATTAATCATATTTTAGGGCCTTACAATAGCGGTGTAGTTAACATCATAGTTGGTCAATTTTTGACTGGCATAGTAGATGGATCTCTCTTTATAGGTTTCTTTGAGGTATTAGGATAGCAAAGCCCCAGCGGCAGTATCGGTTACAGTTAGGTATAGGAGTAAGGGAAGATCAGGCTGCGACGGCATGAGCACTGGAGGTTGGGTTAGGTATTGCTTGATTTGGTCAAAGGCTTCTTTGGAAGCTTCATTCCAGACTTTGGTTGAATCTTTTCCAAGGAGTTTGAAGATGGGTTGACAGATAGAAGTCAATTGGTTGATGAACCGACTGATGTACTGTAATATCTCGAGGAATCCCCGAACTTCCTTCTCCGTTCGAGGTGGTGGCATCTCGAGTATGGCTTTTAGCTTGGAAGGATCTTCTTCTATCATTTCTCACTAACCATGAATCCCAAGAGTTTTCCTTTAATAACGCCGAAGACATATTTTTATGGGTTGAGCTGCATCTAGTATTGTTGCAGTCGTTCGAAGAACTTACGTAGGGCAGGAACATGGCCTTCCTTAGTCTTGGACTTGATAATCATGTCATCTATATAGACCTCGACTTCCTTGTGTATCAGATCATTCCGAATGGTTGTGGCAACCCTCTGGTCTGTAGCCCCTGTGTTTTTTAGACCAAATGGCATGACAATGTAGCAAAAGGCTCCCCAAGGGGTGATGAATTTAGTTTTCTCTTGGTGATCTAGGTGCATCTTGATGCGATTATATCCGGCAACCCGTCAACGAATGACTTGAGAGCGTTGTTGATGAAAAAACTAGATTCAATCTAATTAATTAATCACAGATAAAGAGGAATAAAGAAAATAAGACAATATAATTTTCAAATGGTTCAGCCTGATGAGAATGGCCTACATCCACTGTTCTTGTATTGCCAATGTATGCCTTAATCTCGATGACGATTACAAGAGATTTTCTCTGCCCGCTTACAGGGAATATTGCAATGTATTTATAGCCTTGGGGCTGTCAGTATGAATAGGTGATATGCCGTTATATAATCGACATATACATCAGTATAATAAGAATGTTCATTAAACCCGATGTTCATTGAACGTGCGGTCGTCGATTGATCACCCTGTCCAGATGCTCTGCACGCTGAGTAGGTTGGCACACTACCTTCCTCGGGGTGATGTGTAGCTCTATGCTTTTAGTCATTTGCCACGTAATATGACACATGTCTTCATATAGTTGGTCCATGTCAGCTGACTAATTTTTGTATCAACGGAAGCCCCCAATGTTTCACAGTTGAGTTTTGATATGAGAGTGGAGAATATTTTATTCAAAAATGGCTCAAACACCTTCGTATTCATTAATTACTTACAAATCTCCAACACTTAGGATCTTTTCCTCTAATCTTGCCGTTTGAGCGCGAAATGGAAAATTTGTAAATATTTTGAATCTACGTCAGACGCTTGGGTATTGGCGTCTTTTCCATCATTTAATCGTTGGAAACGCAATCGTCTTTTTTAGTAATCATTTCTTTTACTACTTCCCAAGGGAAGTCATTTAAAAGCGATAGGAAAAGAATCGTCATCTACTTTTCACTCCCAGATTTCTAAACTCTATGTTTTCTCATTCCATTTTCATACTATGGTTCTTTCTATTGTTCGCCATAGTAGATTTCTAAACTCTCTGTAAGAATTTCTTCCTTCTTCTTTCTTTGCTTTAGTCATCATGGTTTATCTTATCGAATCTTTGGATAAATTTCAAACCTATTTTGCATTTCCCTCTTGGGTTATTCTAGAAGAACCTCCTTCTCCATCTGATTTATTTTCTCTGGCTGAGGGGCACTGGTTTCCCTCACTTTTCATAGCTGAATGTGGATTTTCTTTTCCGCCTAATCCCTTGTGTTTGGCGTTTTGCCAATATTTAGATATTGTGACTACAAGAGTAGCTCCAAATACACGGAGGGTAGTTAATGGCGTACATAGGTTAAACCAAATTCATGGGACTCATTTAGGGATCCCTGAAATCATGTTTTGTTATAAATGGATTACTAGCGACACCACATTTTATTTAAAAACTAGGTTTTCCAATAGAGCTTTAGTAGTCAATCTTCCCGATGCTAATAGGGCCTATTTTGATCATGGGGTTGTGATGAAAAATTGGCAACACCCTCCATTAAAAGGAAAAGATGTGTACCAAGGTCCCAGATGTCCCCTTTATGGCGATGGGATAGGTTGTTTTAAATTATTCAATTTAGTTTTATTTATGTTTGATAAAATGCGTCACTGACGCTGATGTTTGTTTTTACAGTTGATAACAAAATAAAGCCCCCAAAAGAGAGCGACATCAATATAAAAGATTTAAAACTTATCTGGGGCTTGCACCAATCAATTGCTGGTGAGCATATTAGAGCTGCTTCCTATTTGTTAAGATACAAAACTACCACCTTATCCTTCATTGCTCATCCTCTTGCCCCTCTTGTGGTAATTGAACTTGATCAAGTACCCACACATCGAGCAAACATAGAACAATCTTCCTCTGATTTGGGTACATCTATTGCTGATTTGATGACGAGGAAGAGGAGAATGTCTGCGTTCTTTGCCAAGGATGCTCCTGATACTAAAGGGACGAAGAAGAGCAAAGGAGATGTCCCAGTTGAAGGGACAAAGAAAGTGGATGGTACTTCCTCCAAAAGAATAATTTCACCTATCAAAGAGGTCGGTAGTAAACCTCCCGCTGTCCCAAAATAGGCAGCACCTTTGATTGAAGGTGATGCTATTGCATAAGAAGAGGAAGCATCTTTTATTGAAAATACACCTTTTAGGAGATTGAGGAAGGGTCTTGCAGAGAGACCTGTAAAAACTGCTGCTCGACCTTCTGATGTTGGAGGTCCTTCCTCGAGGATTATTGCTCCAGCTGGTATTACCCCGAATTCGGCCAGGGGTTTGATCAAGTCTTTGACCGTTTCGGAGTATCGAGTTGTCGGGGGTTTCCTTTCTCCGGAGAAGGTCATTGATTTAGCGGCCCAACATATCACGTCCGTAACTACCACAGTACCTAACATTTCTTTTTCCTCATACTATCTTCATAATCTGATCTGAGCTTTTTTTTTTGCAGTTTATGACGTGCTTTAATAATACCCCAGAGAGGGATGAGGCTATCAAGGCTTCAACTTTATCCAGCGTTATGGAATAAGCTTTTGTCGGGTTGTCTCAATCCTTGAAGGACTCTCTAAAGACATACAAGGAAGATAAAGTTGTCTGAGAAAAGAAACTTCTATCCGTAGAGTCAACTCGTGATCAGGCTATATATGCCTCCAAGGAGTTGGAGGAAAAATTGAAGGTTGCCGATGTCAGCAAGAAAGAGACTGATGGTAAGCTTGAAGAAGCTGAACGGCATAAGAAAGACCTCGAGGAGAAAGTGAGGCTTGCTGAAGAACGTGCTTCTGCTGAGAAGACAAAGAGGAAGGCCGCGGTGAAAAAATCGTTCAGCTCTAGTTAGGACAAGGGATGGAATAGAGCCTTAACCTCAATTACTTGCCAGATGGAGTACGCGAGTCTGAAGTACTTCAGGGACGGATGGGTCGCAGCATTAAAAGAGTTAAATGTTGCGGACGATTATGAGTTGTTTCAGAGACACACTTATGGCCCTCCTCCTACTATTGACGAAGAAGAAGAAGATGAAGTTGCATCTGATGAGTCTTCCTTGATGATAGTAGAATAAGTCCCTGTTACTACTGATCCTCTTCCATCCGAGAAGGTTCAAAAAGCATCAACGTCTATCGAGCAACATCAAACGCCTCCCGAGTAACCGACTTCGTCCCAACCTACCGATGATGTTATAGGAAATAAGGAGAAGGTGTAGCATTACTCGGTTATTTATTTATGTTATTATTCTGCATTTTCCTTTCTTTCTTGTAACTTTGGTTGTACTTTCTCCTCTTGTGATCAATAAAATGGGTTATTGTTATCTAATATGAATCTCTCCTTGATTTGCTCTTGTTTGTATCATTGTTGATGTGCTTTTATTTTTCCTTGCTAGTTTATTGCGAGAATGGAACTTTTATCAACTTATGACACAGAGTTGATGAAAAAATGTAATGATTATTTCAAAGCGGGTCATAAAATTTTTTCTAAAGCCCAAATAACTGATATCCTTGGATCTGATGATTCCGAGCAAGCAGTTGATGCATACCAATACTTGAAGTGTTTGCTTGATCGTGTTGTGGCTAACAACGTGGCTTATTACAAAATGATAGAAGACCTTCAAGGGGTGAACGAAGAACTTCAACTTCAGCACAAAAGAACCACTGCACTCTTACATGAAGGTTATGAGAAAAGATACCGACAATTGAATGTTGATATGGGCTATGACAAGTTCGTCTCTGCCTATGAGAAAAAGGAAAATGTGCTGAAGCTTGAGATCGAAGAGTATAGGAATATTGCCAAGTTGCTAGAGCAAGAAAACATTACATTGCAAGAGGAAGTGAAGCAACTCATATCTGCTGCCTCATCTTTTTTGGGAGCCTTGGTTCTAGTTAACGATGAAGGCTTTTCTTTTCTAGAGACCGAAAATGCTGCCTTGAGGGAAGAGTTGGAAACTTTGAAATGAACTGGACCTACTCCATCTACTTGTGGTAGAGTGAGGACTTCTACCCATGGATGAGCAAGGGCTGGTCGGATCAATATTGAAGAGACGAGGACCCAACTGGCTTTGGAAAATCAGTTCGTTCAATTGACGGTGAAAAATCAGGCCTTGGCAGAGATGTCTAAAAAACTTCAGAGTCTTGCTGACCAACTCTCCAACCAGAGTTCTACCCTGGAGAATAAAGAAATGTTGGTGAAGAAGATCCATGAGTAACTTGAGAGATTGACCTATCAATTTCATAAGCAACCTAGGGAGTTCTGGATAGCGGGATACAATGAAGCTTTATGCCACCTCGATGCTCGGTTGCAACAATCCAATAATGAGGGATACAAACAGGGATGGTTGAATGCCTTATGTGTAATGAAAGTTGATCGAGGACTATCCTTGTGGGATTGGTGTGAGCTCGGGTTACTTGACTTGTCGGTTCCTCCCTTTAAACTTAATGTCAGCTGGATTCCAGCTCGTGCCATTCCTCGGTGTTTGATCTCTAGGTATCTTGGTGATTACCAGCTTCATTCAGAGTTTGAAATTTCTCATCCTCAACATTTTCTTGATCAACCATGTCCGAGCAACGTCAGAATGCTACAAGATATGAACTTTATCAATTCTCCTTATGCGTTAGATGACCCTCCAGCCGGAATGGAACCTGTGGCAAAATCAAAGGGAAAAAAAACCATAGAATAGGAAATATGTACTTAATGAAAGAAAATTCATGTTTATGTAATCTGCTTGTGTGTAATGGAGAAAAATTGATCTTTGTGGAATTTTATTTCCTTAAAAATGTTTTGTGAGATGTATTTCTCGGTTTTTTGTTAATGATTGTACACACACACACACACACACACACACACACACATATATATATATATATATATATATATATATATATATATATATATATATATATATATATATATATATATATATATCGAGGGACAATTTGTCCTGTTTTGCCTAGACAATGGAGCTTGCTCATTTGCGGCCTAGTTGTAGTGACTTATAACTTATTAGTGCCTAAGCGATGGGGTGATTTTCATCCCATGTTCCTGCTTAGTTGTAGTAATCGCATTGGGATTACCTTGGTGCCTACACAATAAATGTCCCGTGAGGTCACCCATCTTTTTGCCTAGTTTGGGATATCTCTTGAGATCATCCGTGATCAAACAGGCTTTGCCGTGTATGATTGTTATGCCAACTTTGTTGGTCAAATTTATTGGTGCCGACCAACCAGAGTTGGTGGTTGTTGAATGCCGACCAACCTTAGTTGGTGGTCGCTAATGTTGATTAACCGAAATTGATGTAGTGTGAAGCACTAGTACTCTAACAAAAATTAAACCACAAAAAGGAATATGAAAAAAAAATGTTTATTCATGTAAAAAGAACTGTGTACATGTAGGTATGTATTACTGATAATACTTGCGCAAATGCTCTGCATTCCATGCATTTTTAAATTCCTCTCCTTCTAGAGCTGCTATTCTATAAGTCCCAGGGAGAACAACTGTAGTAACTCGATAGGGGCCATGCCAATTAGCCTCTAGCTTATTATGCTTCTGAATCACCTTCTTGAGCACATAATCACCTTCCTTGAGTTCACATTTCTTCACTCTTTTATTGTAGAACATAACTATTCTTTATTGGTAGACTGCGTTCCTAATCGCAGCATCCTCTCAAACTTCCTCGAGTATGTCCAGGTCTAAGAGCCGCATCAAATCGTTGATAGGAGAGATGAAATTAAGCACCCTGTGTGTTGGCAAGCCCAGTTCAATGGGAATAAGTGCTTCGCTTCCAAAGGCTAACATGTAGGGTGATTCTCCAGTAGTTGTTCAAGGTGTTGTGCGATATGCCCATAGCACAGAGTGTAGCTCATTAATTCAATTTCCTTTTGCTTCATCTAGTCATTTCTTTAAGCCGTTCAACAGAGTCCTATTCGTCACTTCAGTTTGTCCATTGCTCTGAGGGTGGCCTGGTGCAGAATGGATCTTTTGGACATTGGATTGATGAAAATATGCAGCGAATTCCTCATTATCGAATTGGGGTTCCATGGTCTGTGATAAAGGCATGTGGCAATCCATACTTGTAAATAATATTCTTCCATATAAACTGGTATACCCTTTCATACGACTAATCAATGAGAGGTTCGGCCTCGACCCACTTGGTGAAATAGTCAACAGCGACTACCAGATACTTAAACCTCCCTTTGGTGGTCGGCAGAGGTCCGACCAAGTCTATTCCCCACATAGAAAATGGACAAGGGGGTGTAATGGGTGTTAACAATGCCTGGGGGGTTCTATGGACAGAGGAGAAACGCTGGCACTTATCGCATTTCTTCGCATAAGCTGTGCAATCAGCTCGCATCATCAACGAGTAATATCCCTGCGTTGTTATCCTCTATAGGAGAGTCTGACCTGCCATATGATCTCCACAAGCACCTTCATGGACCTCTTCAATCAGGTTTCTAACTTCCGAAGGATGAACACATCTTAGTAGACCTGTGATGATACATCTTCGGTACAGAACACCATTGTTTAGTACATATAGAGCATCTTTAAACTTCAATATTTTGGCTTCAAGTTGGTCATTTGGCACAATCCCTTCTTTGTTATATTCCCTGATGGGGTCCATCCAGGACGATCCCCTATCTAGGGTAATGAATTTTACCATTAACTCTTCATTTATGCTCCGTTCTGCCAATATCTCGATAGGAATCGTTCTTCGTAGCTCGGTGCGAGTAGCTGAGGCTAGCCGAGCTAATACGTCAGCCCTGTCATTCTCCAATCTTGGTATCCTGACTAACCAAATTGTAGTGAAGGTGGACATAATCTCCCAAGCTCTGGCGTAATATCTTGAGATTAAATCTCCCTACGCTGCGTACAACCCTAGAATATGATGTACAATTAACTGTGAATCGCTAAATACGCTTACCTGCTCTGCGTGTATTATTTTTTCCAAACTGAGGCCCTCTATCATGGCTTCATATTCGGCTTCATTATTGGAGGCTTTAAACTGAAAGCGCAGAGCATATTTGATATCTAATCCATCAGGTCTGTTAAGAATTATTCCAGCTCCACTTCCTGTTGCACACGAGGATCCGTCAACATACAAGTTCCACATAGGTATCTCATTATCAAACTCTTGGTCTGATAAGGTTCCTTGGTGGAAAATTTGGTTCTTCCTTCCATTTTTCTCTATTACTGGCTCGTTACCCGATGATGCTTGTTGCTCGTTATTCGTCTTTTTTGACGAATCTGTCGACACTAGTTGATTGGGTACTATCCCTGATGATCCCTTAATGCCCAAGGGTTGTTCTGCATTAGGCTCTTGCTGGTCGGGGGTATCTGGGTAAGTGAATTCTGTGATGAAATCAGCCACCGCCTGCCCTTTGAGTGATGACCTTAGCTCATAAATAATATCATACTCGCCCAGTTCGACCGTCCAGTACATTAGTCTTTCAGACTTTTTTGGCTTGTGCAAGGCCTGTATAAGTGGCATATCATTGTATACCACTATGGTATGGGCCTGGAAATAAGGTTTCATCCTCCTACTCGCCTCTATTAGAGCTAATGCTAGCTTTTCCAGCTTTGGATATCTAACTTTTGCATCTCGGAATGCATTGCTGGTGTAGTACACGAGTTTTTGTACTCCATACTCTACTCTTATCAATATTAAACTGGTTGCGCTCTCTGAGACGACCAGATACAAGTACAATCTTTCACCCATAACCGGCCTGGATAACAGTTGAGGTGTCCCTAAATATTTCTTCAATTCTTGAAATTCCTGCTTGCATTCATCGTTCCACTCGAAAGTTGTCCTGAGAATCTTAAAGAATGGGAGATATCTATCCGTTTCTCTTGGCACAAACCTGTTAAGAGATGCAACACGGCCTATGAGGCTTTATACTTCCTTCTTCGTAGCAGGATATCACAATTCTAACAAGGTTTTGATCTTCTACGGATTCTCTTTAATGCCTCTCTGATTCACAATATATCTGAGGAACGTGCCTTCTCGTACACCAAATATGCATTTCGTCGGATTCAGCTTCATCTGATATTTGTCCAACTGATCGAAAGTTTGGGCGAGGTCAGCTAGATGGTCGACGACTTTCTTGCTTTTAGTTAGCATATCATCGACGTAAACCTCCATGTTTTGTCGATTTGCTCTGCGAAGACTTTATTCATCAACCTCTGGTACGTAGCGCCTGCATTTTTAAGTCCGAATTACATGACATTATAGCAGTATGTTCCTCTTGGGGTAATGAACGAAGTACTCTCCCTACCTTCTGGTTTCATCTTAATCTGGTTATAGTCGGAATAAGCATCCATGAAGCTCAATAACTCGTACCCCGAGGTAGCATCCACCAACTGATCAATTCGGGGCAAAGGAAAGTGATCCTTTGGGCAATCTTTATTGATATCAGTGAAATCTACACACATCCTCCACTTTCTATTCTTCTTTTTTACCATAACAACATTGGCTAGCCAGTCGGGGTATTTGACATCTTCGATAAAGGAGGCCTTTTGTAGCTTCTCGACTTCTTCTTGGATTGCTTAATTCTTATCCTGGCTAAATACCCTTTTTTGCTGCTTCATCGGCTTTACCTCCTTGTTAACATTGAGTTTATGGCATAGGAAAGATGGATCTATCCCTGACATATCTTCTTGGCTCCATGCGAAATCTTGCTTTCTATGCCGTAGAAATGTCACTAACTCCTGTTTTATGAACGAATCCAGGGAAGCACTGATTTGAGTTGTTCGTTCTAGTCGTTCATCGTCCAGAATATGGTCCTCTGTAGGTTCGACTACTTGACCCTTCACTAGTTGGGACTCATCTCTAGGGTCCAAAGTCTCGATCTTCGCCTCTTCAGACTTATCCACTTGGTAGGTGGTGGATTTCTTCCTCGCCTCCTCTAGTTCTTCCTGCTTGGTAGATGAATAGTAACATTCTTGAGCTACTTTTTGGTCATCTTTCACAACTCCAACTCCAAAATTGGTCAGAAACTTCAAGCACTGGTGTATCGTGGATGGTACGACCTCAAACTTCTTCAGACATACTCTTCCCATGATTATGTTGGAGGCTGATTGGACATTCTTATCTATTACGAAAAAGCGTACTTTCTCTGTTCTGCATGCAGGCCAAGTGCCCATGAGCATGTCCAACTTAATCGTCCCAAGTGGAAAAACCTTCTCACCTGTAAAACCGAGGAGGGGCCTCTGATATGGCTCCAACTGGGCTAATTTTAAATTTAAACTCTCAAAATAAGGGTAGAACATGATATCTGCAGAGCTACCATTGTCTACCAATACACGTGAAATCACTACATCCTTCATTCTGATCTTGACCACTAAAGGATCATTGTGAGGATATAGTACGCCAGAAAGATCATTTTTGGAAAATCCGATGACTAGTTTATCCCTATTCACTTTTCTCGGGCGATCGTCTTCGGCCAAGTTTATGCGTTGTAAGTAAGAACAAGCTTGAGCCTCATTGAGGTAAGATTTTCGTTCAGTGGTATGATCTCCTCCTTCTGTATCGCCACCTTTAATCACACTACATTCAAATGACCCAAAATGGATTGAGAATACCTCGCGTTCTGGTTGCCTTGGCCTTTTGGGGAGGTCGGGGTCATCCTTAGGATCGTCTTCATAGTTTCTCTTTTTGTCCTCTCTTGTTCGACGAGGAGATTTAGATCTTCTTCTTCCTTTCTCGTTAGTCTTCCCACCATTCTGATGATCAATGAATTTACTCAATTTTCCTCGCCTAATGAGCGCTTCGATTTCATTCTGGAGAGCTATGCAACGCTTGGTCATATGGCCATGATCTCTATAGAACTCGTAATATTTGGACTTATCCCTTTTATCAGGGTCTGTCCTTATTTTCTCCGGCCACATTAGCTCCTCGTTATTCTTGATCTCTTCCAAAATATAGTTTATGTCCACCTTTAGAGTATAATTCCCATACCTCTTTAGCTGCTCTAACGCTTCTTTGCCTTTTGTTCGCTTACCGTTCCCATTGCGCTTTTGGTCCTTCTTCTCCACTGTACCTTCGACCTTGATCTCTGCCTTCGTGTCAGGGTTCTTCTTTGTAGCCATGGCCTCTTCGGCATTCATGATCTTAATCGCTTTTGCCATCAGCTCTGCCATGGATTTGGGGGGATCCTTGGCCAACGTATAATATAACTTGTCAGGTAATAGACCACTCATAAGAGCTGTTATTGTTATTTTCTCCTCATAGTCAATCACCTCCAGTTTTTCGTCATTAAAACGAGTGATGTAATCCCTGGTACTCTTTCCTGCTTTCTTCCTCACACTTAGTAGGTGTGCAACTCTCTTAACCGGCTTTGCTCCAAAACATAAGTTCCCTATGAATAACTCTTCCAGTTGATGGAAAGTAGCAATCTTTCCCCGAGGAAGGTTGTATTACCATATCTGGGTTAGCCCAGTGATGGTTCCTGAGAATGCCCTGCACCTCATCTCATCGAGAACTGCATAGATATCTACAGTAGCTTGGTATTTCTCTATGCGAAGGATGGGATCAGTTTTTCCATCATACTTAGGCATCACTACCAGAGCCTTAAACTTTTATGGTGTAGGAAAATCCACTATCGTTTCCACGAAAGGTGATCCTTGGGCAAAAGTTCTTTAGAGAGGGTTCTTGGCCTTAGCCATTTCCCCTAACCGGTCCTCCAATCTTTGAATGGAGCCTTTCCATGCATCATTTCCCACCTCGCGCCTGTTTGCCCGAGCAACAGAACACACTGAGTTCTCCTCTTGGGATCTTTCGTTACGAATGACTGGGTTTGATTGGGTAGAACCTTTCCTTAGATCGGTTGGTCGTTGAGAATTCCTCAACGCAATCCTATGAGGATTTCTATTCCTCCTAGGGCCCAAACGGTCAAAGGGGGAGACTCTACTCAACCTTTCCAAAGCGCTTGTTCGCTCAGGAGTTAAGTTAACACTTTGTCTAGAATTTGTAGCTCTTATAGGTGACGTCCACCCAGGTTGATATGACGGGTCACTGGGCCTCTCAGTATGATGAGAGTCACTGTGCCTGGGCTAAGAAATATCTGAGAATAGTGTACGTCTGGTTCTTCAGGATGGCATATGGGTATTTCGTTGAATGCTTCGTTGACCTGACTGGGCAGGTGACCCATTATGAACAGTCTGAATGAGTTGCTGCATGGTCTCTTGCATAGCCGTTTGCCCTTGGGCTAAATTGGCTACTATTCCTGTAAGTTCATTGATAGTTGGCGGAGCAGAGGGCTTTAGAGGTCCCCCAGTATTGTTTCGAGCACTGGATTCTGGGAACTCAGCCATCGATAATAAGTTTTTAATGAAAAATGCTAAGTACAGTCTTTTCCCACAGACGGCGCCAATCTGTTTATGTAAAAAACTAGATTCGATCTAATTAATTAATCACAGATAAAAAGGAATAAAGAAAATAAGACAATAAGTCAATATATTTTTAAAGTGGTTTAGCCTGATGAGAATGGCCTATGTCCACTCTTGTATTGCCAATGTAGGCCTTAATCTCGATGATGATTACAAGCAATTTTCTCTGCCCGCTTACGGGGAATGTGGCAATGTATTTATAGCCTTGGGGCTGTCAGTATGAATAGGTGATTTGCTAATATTTAATAGACATATACATCTGTATAATAAGAATGTTCATTAAACCCGATGTTCATTGAACGTGCGATCGTCGATTGATCTCCCTGTCCAGATGCTCTGCATGCTGAGTAGGTCGGCACGCTGGGTAGGTCAGCATGCTGAGTAGGTCGGCATACTACCTTCCTTGGGATGATGTGTAGCTCGGTGCTTTTAGTCATTTGCCACGTAAGATGACACATGTCTTCATATAGTTGGTCCATGTCAGCTGACTAATTTTCGTATCAACAAGCATGATTGGTTATATTATCTACAATTATTTTAGTGTTGGGTAGTAGATAATCATCCTTTGGAGAGACCTTGTTCAAGTCTCGGTAGTCAACACACATGAGAAATGTCCCTCTTGATTTCGACACGGGTACGATATTGGCTATCCATGTGGGATTTTCGATCACACGAATGAAGCCCACATTTAGTTGCTTGACTACTTCTTCTTTAACTTTGAGTGACCATTCGGTGCGGAGCTTTCGTAGTTTTCGTTTGACCGATTTGCATTTTGAGAGAGTTGGAATCTCATGCGAGGCTATATCAAGGTCAATGTCGGGTATATTATCGTAGGACAATGCGAAGACATCCACGAATTCTTTTTGTAGTTCTTCAAGTTGTGCATGCTTGTGCTCATTAAGGGTGGCCCTCTCCTAATCTCGCGCATTTGGCTACTAGAACTGAGATTAATAACAACAATTTCATCTTCATTAACTTGAAAGCGATTATGTTATTTGTTATTAACCTTATTTAGATCAGTTAAGAATTATTCGTTTTCCAAATCATCATCATCGAGAGTTTGATTAGAATCAAGACAATTAATGTATGGCACAACAAGATACTCAAAATCTTCGTTTATTTCATTTATAGGAAAAACATCACTGAGAGCCTCGTCAAAGGAGGTCTCGATTACATCAAAGTGAGGGGAAACAACTAAAGGGGAAAGGGGATAAACATCGGGGTTAGGTTGAACATTAGCAGGTGGCACAACTGTAGCATACCAGTTGAGAAGAGGTGCATCAGCATCTTTAATGAGGCGGGATGGATTGGATGATGTAGCCCCTGAGTGGATCATGCAAAGTGTCAGCCCCAGTGGGGATGGAAATTTTACCCGACCCGCGAGGTTTTCGACCCGACCCTACCCTAATGGGGCGGGTTAAAACTCCGTTTAAAATAATAGGGGCGGGTTTGGGTTTTAAAAAAAATGTTTATTAAATGGGGCGGGTTCGGGTTTTATAAGAATATGCTCGACCCACTCCGCCCCGCCCCGTTTAGTAAATTTACTAATATGTCCTTATTATACTAAGTTAATAACACTCCCACCACATATATAAAGAAACTTAAAAGAAAAAAACATAGGTCACCCATTTCCCTCTCTTAAATCAGTCGCTCACCCATTTCTCTCTCAAACCTAGGTCTCAAATATCGTTCTCTCTCTTACGTCTGACTCTCCGACCAGTGCCAGCCAACGGCCACACAACAGGAGCAGTAAATTCTCTCTCTCTCTCTCTCTCTCTCTCTCTCTCTCTCTCTCTCTCTCTCTCTCATAGCCAACGTCACACAGCCAGCAGGTTAGTTTTTTTACTGACTTTTTTTTGGATTTGTGATAAGAATCCATGGAATCTTAGGGTGCGATCATCACTGACCATGTTTAGTTGCCATCCCTAGTCGTCAGCGGCCACATATGTTTAGTTGATTTTTTGTTCTAGCCTATTTTGAATTCATCTTTTCTATTTGTACCGAGAACACGTATATAGACTTTGTTACATAATGAGTTGGATAGCTTTTGTTATTGAATAACTTTGTTATAGACTTTGTTACAGAACATGTATATACATTTTTTGGTTTGACATTTTTCCTTTAACAATTTTGCGTCACAACATAATTTGTTTTGGTACTAAGACATAAACAACCTTTTCATTGACTTTTTTTAAGATGGCAACTGACTTTTTTTTGGGTTTGTGTCAAGTTTTTTTATTGACTTTTTTTTTGGATTTTTTTACTGACTATAGTCTATATACTCAACCTGCTAGAAAATAATATATCCTGAAATTTGTTCTGAAATTTGTTTCGAACTAAGTTGTCCCTACAGATTAGTTTATATATTGTTCTGAAATTTGTTTTGTTTTGTTTTTTCCTTGCTTTCTCCGATACTTTAATAAAAAAAAATAGTTATCAATTTATATTTATTTCTAGAAAATGAACGAATCAATTCAAGGGAAAAATACTATTTTCGGGACACAAACTGAATCAACACCGGCACCTAGTTCCACCCCATCCACACAAACACATGGTTTTAATCCAGTTGTTCAATCGTCTCCTAAAAAAAGAAAATTCACATCTTCTGTTTGGAATGACTTTGAAAGGAATAAAGATAATTTGGGGACATTTGCAATATGTCATCATTGTCATTCAAAACTTAAGGCCGAAAGTGAAAATGGGACCAACCATTTGCGAAATCACTTGAATAGGTGTATGAAACATAAAAATGTGGATATTCGTGATCAATTTTAGATTCATACCGAAAAAACTTATGATGGAAAAGTGCACTTTGGTAATTTTACATTTGATCAAGATGTGTCCAGAAAAGAACTTACAAGTGCAATTGTTTTACATGAATATCCCCTTAGTATTGCCGAGCATGTCGGATTTAGGAAGTTCATTAGTAGCCTCCAACCTCTTTTTAAAAATGTATCTCGAAACACCATTAAAAGCGACATATTAAAAATCTATCAATTGGAGAAAGCAAAAATTTACAGGTTATTTGATAAGCTTTCTTGTTGCGTTGGAATCACCACAGATATGTGGTCTTCGAGGCAAAAGAGAGGGTACATAGCTATAACGGCACATTTTGTTGATGAACGTTGGTGCTTAAGAAATTTAATAATTGGGTATGTTTTCTTCTTTTTACATTGTTGTTTAAATAATTATGTTTCCTCACAATTTAATATTTTGATATAATTATTCATGCGTAGGTTTGTTTATGTCCCCGCTCCACATACGAAAGATTTTCGTTCTGATGTGTTGATGAATTGTTTATTAGATTGGAATTTGGATAGGAAAGTGTCTACTATTACGGTAGACAATTGTTCTATTAATAATGCAATGATTGGTAGTCTTGTGGATAAATTTTTTGTTAATGACTCCATTTTGTTGGGTGGGAAATTGCTTCACATGCGTTGTGCCGCACATATATTAAATCTTGTGGTGAAGGATAGCTTAGACATAATAAGAGTTGTCGTGGGTAAAATTCGAGATAGTGTAGCATTTTGAATAGCCACTCAAAGTAGGGAGGAAAATTTTAAGGAGGCTACCCGACAATTAAAAATTCCATGTGCTAAAAAGTTGTGTTTAGATTGCAAAACAAGGTGGAACTCCACTTATTTGATGTTCGAGACAGCCATTTGTTATAAGGATGTGTTTCCACGTTTGAAACAATGTGAGAGACATTATGCATCTTTACCTACCGAGCATGAGTGGAGCTTGGCCAAAGAAATATGTGGACGATTGAAACTATTTTTTTCCATCACTGAAGTGTTTTCTGGTACTAAATTTCCAACAACAAATTACTTATTTCCTAAAGTTTGTGAGATTAAATTTGCATTATGTAGTTGGTTTAGCTCTCCAAATGAGATGATTAAAATGATGGCAATTAGTATGTTGGAAAAATTTGATAAGTATTGGAGTAAGTGTCATTTGGTTGTTGGCAAAGCGATTGTTTTGGATCCTAGGTACAAAATGAAGTTTTTAGAACATGTTCTTCCAAAAATTTATGGCGAGGAGTGTGATACACATATTGAGAGTGTACGGACAACATGTTATGGCTTACTAAATGAGTACCAATGTAAGGTGAATGTGAGGACCGAGATACCAAATGAGAGTGGGGTAAGTTGTGTTACAACAGTTAGTTGTTCGGAAACTATTAGTGGGGAGTGGAATGTTGACATTTTTTCAGAATATGAACAACTTGATAGTGGTATGCGAGGGCGTACAAATGTTAAGTCAGAGTTAGATCACTATTTGGAGGGAAATATCTTTCCACGTACTCCGAATTTTGACATTTTAAATTGGTGGAAAGCGAATGGTGTTCGGTATCCCACATTGAAACTTATAGCACGAGATGTATTGGCTATTCCAGTATCAACCGTGGCTTTCGAATCAGCATTTAGCACAAGTAGTCGAATGGTGAGCCCTCATCATAGTCAATTTAGTGCGGTTGTTTTAGAGGCATTGATGTGCACACAAGATTTGTTATGGAACGATATTCAAGGTATATTTGTTTAAATTAACTTTCTGTACTACTATGTAAGAATTTTTCCTTAATTGAATGTTAATTTTTTTATAATTTTTGTAGATGATCCTTCTACTGCGGATTCGAGGCCTACAGTTTGTGATAAGGAGTTCAATCCCATGGAAGTTTAATGAAGAGGTAATGCAAGTAAAAAATCTATTATGATTTTTGCGTTTTTTAAATTCATACTTTAAATTCTCTTTAACTTCTTAATATGTTTTAATTTTTTTATTCAGGTTCGAGTTGATGGTGATAAAGATGATAGTTGAGCTATTTGAGACTTTTGTGTAACATTTGCTATATTCGGGACTTTTGAGACTTGTGTTGTTCGAAACTTATTTTGTGGTAGTTGATGTTATTTCGGACTTATCTTGTAATCGTTGAATTTGATGTTATTTAGGACTTTTGCAATCGTTGAAGAATATGTTATTTAGGACTTTTTTTGTAATAGTTGAATTTGATATTGTTCGAGACTTAGTAGTTTGGCATTTTAATTATTTTGAGACTTTTAAAATTGATGTTCAAGTTTGACTTAAAAATTTATGTTGAGGATTTATATAATTAAATTTATTTTTTAAAATAAATTAAATTTCGGGTTTCAACTCGCGGGGCGGGGCGGGGAGGGTTCTGACCCGTTTAATTGATGCGGGGTGGGAACAAGTTTAAAGAGGTTATTATTAAATGGGTTTGGGGTTTAAAATCATAACCCGTTACGGGATGGGGCGGGGCAAAAAAAAATTCATGGGGCGGGTTTGGGTTTTAACAACCCCCCCCCCCCCCCCATATCCGACCCGTTGCCATCCCTAAGCCCCAATGTCTATAAATTGAATGAATCCTCGAAGTCACTGCCCGCAGAATCCCCGATATCAGCTATGGCCTCTTCATTGAGTGGTTGTATATAGTACTGGGAACTCTCGCCCATGGGTAGCTATCTTGAAAGAAGATCTCCACTCCTGGTTTCATCCTCTTATCTATATGGTCATACCAAGGTTCAGGAAAGCTGCAGAAGGGGAAATCTTTACCTTCTCAAATGAATTTTCCATTTAGAGAATATCCCGAGACAGTTCTTGCACATTCTAACCTCCTCTTTAGCCGAGGTTGACGGATCAATCTGAGTTCTTCTTCTGATGTCTGAGAGCCCAAGCCACAGGGAGGAAAGGCCTCCTTCAACATAATACGTTCAATTATCCTGTGTTGTCTTCGCCCTAGCGCCAGTCTGAGTATGAAGTGTATGTTCTTAAACATTTGGATTACATTGACGTTTCCATGAGGGTCATATTTCGGACAAACCCTGTCTTTGAAGTCATCCACTGCAGGGAGTAGGAGTGGTTCAACTTGGAATCCTGACAAAAGCATATCATTTATCCCGTGTTGTATTTCAAGTACTGGATTACTGTTGTTGGCATTCTTGATGTTGTCATTGTCTCCCAAGATAGTAATAACCTGCCCGTTGGCAAAGAACTTTAATTTCTGATGAAGGGAAGGAGACACGCTTTGATGTTATGGAACCATGGTCGTTCGAGCAGCAGATTAAAACAGGCTGGGATGTCGATGAGTTGGAATTCAACAACAGGATCAATAGGGCCAACCCCTATTGCAAGCTTGATAGATCCCATTAGTTCTCAGCGGGTGTTATCGTTGGTCCGTACGACAGTAGAGGTTGGAGCCAAGTCGCTCACTTTCTATCCCAGACAATTGAGGGTTCTTAACGAGCAAACATTCAGAGTTGATCCTTTGTCAACGAGAGAGAGGGGAATAGTTTTCCCCATACCTTCAATATATATATTAATAACATGATTGTGGTTGGGACAATTATTAGGGATTTCTTCTTCAGAAAAGGAGAGCATTCGAGCAGAGGTCAAGGATCTGACTGGGTTCATAGCTTCTTCTGGCGTGGTTGAGGGAGGAACTGTGGGTCTTGTGAGTAGCTAAATTGGGGCATTTCGATGTAGTTGGGAAGACATAAAAAGCCCCCATAAAGTGATGTTGTCTTGGGTTTTCTTTAGTTGGTCAAGGATCTTACTTTCCTCGAGGGTTATTTCTGGCATAAGGAGATTCTCAGCACCCTTTCTTTTATCACTCGCTGATGGTTGTAGACTTGGGATTTGGTAATGTCTTCCTGACCTGGTCATGTAGTTCACATAAGAAGGGAAAAACATAAATATTATTTCTTTATCTATATCGAGTTTTTTAATCTCCCTATTAATTTCTCCTAGCAACTCCTCGAATGATATTATCCCGCATATGTCGGCTATCAACCTAGTCTTTTCTGAATCTTGCTCTTTATTTGAATCTTCTAAATCTTCCCCCCATCCAGTGGCAACGATGTTGTCTTTCCATGCAAAGTCAATTCACTCGACAACTTCCACAGCCTCTTCGTATAACTCCTCTCATTCGACAGGGAAACACAGAACTGAAGGGACCAAGCGCCCTTGTAATTTAAAAGCATCGAGTAGCTTTAATATACTACACATATTACCAGTTTATTGAAATAAGTTTGTCATGATCTGGACCAAGTCATCTAGACTGACTTTGTCGATTGGCACCACCCAATTTTTTGGCTCACAGGCCCATTTTTTAGCTTCTAAGAATAACTAACTGAATCTCTGACAGTCAATGGTCATCTGGGAGGGCAATTTCAGCCCGAACTCTAAGAGTTAGTTCAGCACTTCTAACAGTTCCATATCTTTACCTCCAGAATGGGTGCGGACAACGATGCATGCTCGGGTGAGAAGGGATAAGACTTAATCAGTAAAGCTGGTAGGGTGTAAGAGGAAATATGGGCATGTTTGGAGAGGTTTAGGAGATTATATGGGTATGACTGGTGATTTACTCGACATGATTCGGGTAGATGGATCAAATTTTGAGTTTTCTTCTAGGAAGATGGCATTTGCATTATTCGGGATTGGATTATGGTTAGTATTTGGTTTTGGATTCACTGGTGGGGCGATAACACCCCAATCAATTAGGCATTGGATCACATTTCGGAGATGAAAACATTGGTCGGTGGTATGTCCAGCAGTTAGGTGAAAGTCACGATGGGCATCAGGTTTAAAGTTTTTCGAAAATGGGTTTGGTAATGGACGGGGCTCCAATAGTTTAATCAGATTTCGGATCAAGAGGTCCTAGTAAACTTTAGAGAGAGGATCAAGAATCTCGGTGTATTACTTCAGAACTGGGTTTGGGGGACTTTCTGGTGCCCATGAAGTAGCGGGCTGAGAGATGTTATTGATGGTAAAAACTGCGGTATTAGTAGGTTTTTCAAACTTTCTGAGCAAATTTTCCAGAGGTTTTCCTCGGTTCAACTTATGCCTTGATAATACTTTCTTCGATCTCCACTCTTGTTTATCGAAGGGTTCAGAAGTGAGGGTAATACTGTCCTCCCATTTTTGCTCGGACATGAGGTAGGAAGTTTTTCTTTACGATACTGACATGTTCTTCTTTAAAAGGTCGATTGGTCATGGTAGCTGCTTTTTCTCTCCACCTTGATATGAAGTTACTGACTAATTCCCCCGGGTTTTGTTTAATTAGCTCTAAGTCATGACGGGTAACTTCTAGCTCTTCGTTGTACTTGTACTATGACATGAACTCATGGGCAACGTCTTCCCAACTATGGATTCTGGATTCCTCAAGGGATAAGAACCAAAGGAGAGCGCTATCTTTCAAAGTCTACTAGAACATCTAGTCCATTATTTCTTCAGAAGCCCCTAGGAGAGTCATGGCTCAGTGATAGATGCGAAGATGAACGATCGGGGGTCCATCACCTCCAAACTTCTCGATATTGGGCATCTTGAATTTTTTTGATAACCTGGCTTAGGATAGGGATACATGTGGGTGTAGTCCATGTAGTTCCCAGAGAGTCTGAATTGATCAAATTTCTTGGTCAACATCTTGAGGTCTTCCTTGACCTTGTTCAGTTCTTCCTCTATCGGGTTAATTTTTTACAGGTAAGATAGCCCCTCGCTCTGCAAGGTTTGGCATAGGCAGATGGGCTGGCAGTGGCCCATTAGCAGGAGGAGCACACAGATAATGCTGGCATTCCTCGGGAACCTAAATAGGCTCGGGTTCAGGCGGACCCATAGCACGAGGGAAGAGGACCTCGGGCTCTTCGGGGATAGGGAACCGATTTCTTTGCATCTCATGAACCTCAGTTTGAAGGTTATCGATTTTTATAGAGAGCTGAGCTAGAACTTTTAATAAATCTGACTGTATATTCGTCACTTGATCGGTGTTCTCCATGGAAGGTGGGTGAATCTCGGACTCGGCAGAAGTAAGGGGACTGACAGAACTTCGGGGTGGCTCGACTGAAGACCGAAGCCAATAGGGAGCCATGGCAAGGGTATGCGATCGACCCGATAGGGAGAAAAAATGGGATTTATTTTCGGAAAAGAAAAGAAGGAGGAAAATGTTTTTTGTCATTTTTGGAAAATATGAGGACAAAAATGTTCTTGTTTTTTTGCTTTTTGGTTTTGGAGGAAAAGAATATGTTTTTGGTATTTTTGATAAAGGAGGAAAAAATGTTTTTGAACACTTTTGGAAAGAGAGGAAAAGACGACAAGCTGGTCTCAGCATGATTATTATGTTTATTAGGTTCTCACTTGTATTAAGTTTACCTAGATGCGAAAAAGAAATGTCGGATTGGACCTGAGCCTGGGAAAATTAGGTTTACCATATGTAGAAACTAGGGTTGGACTTGTTACCAGGCTCACGGGCAGAGTCTTATTTTAAAAGTTGCGCAAAAATTTAGGCGGTAAGCCGACAAAAATTTTTAATAGAGTTTCGGGTCAAAACTGGCAATCTAATATGTGTGTTCTAGGCTTGACACCTATATGCGGGTATGCAGTTGTTGGGTTAATTGGAGGGTGTTCCCCCCTTTGGCGTGACTTTCATGATATACGTCTTGCTTTTGAGGGAAATCGATACGTGTGGACAAGCCATTTGATATACCTGAGTGTACATGAATTGCCTCACTGTATACCTCGTGGGGACGGTACGAGTGAGAGAGAATTTGATATACTCGATGTATGTGAACGAGTTCCTTACGATATACCTCTTGTCATGACTTCGATCAAGCAGTACGATGCGGGGGAACCGTTTGATATACGTCGAAGGTACTTGGACAATGGAAAGTGAGAGTCATATCGCTTAGTCTAACTGCGACCTGTCGGATCAGCGCCCATCATGAAGTGACTCCCTAGCTACGAACAAAATTTGGTCAATACAAATTCTCTTTAGTGATGTTGTGTGTACCATGCATGATTATTTTAATAGTATTTTATGGAGAGAGTATATTTATTGATCATGCCTATTCGAGAATGAGGCACAAGTATAAACAGTAGAGAAGGGATAACAAGTGAGAGTGGGTGGTGTGTGCAACATGTGGATATACATGATCCTAAGTGCACGAGGTGAGAAGTGTACATGGAAAATTTCTAAAAGTGAGTAAATAATAGCATAAGCATGAGGCACATATGTACAGGGAATAATAAGGGGAACATAAAAATAGGGGAATATACAAGAAAGTAAAACACCCATGCAAACAGAGTCTAGCCCTCCTAAAAATATTCCCCAACAGAGTCGCCACTGTGGCCATCTCGGGCAAGTGCCGGGGGAAGAGTGAGAGAGAGATAAACATCTCCTCTCGGGAAGTATGCATAACGATCTCGTAGCCCTCTTGGGAAGGTTTCTTCGACCGTCGTCGGTGTGGGGGTAAATGTGAAGAGATAGAATCGCCAACCTATTTTGCACAAAACAGGCAAAAGAATATGCTTCCACTTCGAGAGAGAGGCATCAAGCACCAACTGATGCATACGAAACCAATAGTTCAAAGGTTCGGGGACTAAGTTAGGGAATGGGAAGGTGTTAGGAACCCATCCCGCCCTTTCGGTCTGTCATGGGCTAGTGTTATTAATTTTATTTATATAACCAGGAAGTTTGTGTGCATGTTTATATAATGGAAATCATAATCATTAAACTCATACCATGGACAAGGTAGGGTGAGGTGATCCATAGGACTGTTCCCAAAATAACATATGTAGAAAGTATGATTTGTGCGTTTACCACGATATTGATCGTTATTGGAAAACAATAATATGTGTTGGATGAAACGCAAATAAACATGATATATATATATATATATATATATATATATATATATATATATATATATGTGTGTGTGTGTGTGTGTGTGTGAAAATGGGAGATTTTAGAAAATTAGGGAATTCGAGAAATTGAAAAAATTGGAAAATTGGACTCGAGTCTCGGATTTTAATTCGAGAGGCCTACGTAGCCTATAAAGGCATCAAAGTCCACGTAGTTCAAATATAGAATTGGGGTGGGGTTTATCCTATAGATCCGAACGAAATTTTATTATATGTGTATGTGTAGAAAATGTTTTTTTTTTTGGTTTTGGAAAAAGATGTGATGGATAATTCCGTTTGGAATTTATGGGTGTAACCCTATTTTATTTGTTTTTGGGATTTTTGTAGAAAGTAAAGTATGTGCAATATACTAATAAAAGAGTAGATATTAATGTGTATAAACTAGATTATGAATCTAATGTTTATTATGCAAAAATAAGGAATTTAAAGAGAGAAGGAAGGAATTGGACCTTCTTTGAAACTTAATATTTGATATTGGATGAACTCACTTGAGTGTTGATGAATGTTGATGAGAGAGAAGGATATTTGCCAAATTGGGTACGAAAAGGATGGGAATGTAAGCTTGGATGGAGCTTCACATGCGGAACTTCCCTGATTTCGAGGGAATGTTGTTACGATCACTGATGTTGATGGATCGATTGTCTTTTGTTCTTTAAGTGAGGTCATGGACCCTGGGGGTGCCTATCGGCATGTGATCCCAGACACAGTGCCGATACGTTGGGATCTGGACCTGCCAATTAGCAGTCTCGTGCAGATTTTTTCAGAAAAATGGTCATAGAACACAAACCGTTGATTCGAATCGCTCACGGGGCATACCATTAAAAAGGTATTTTAGATACCTTCAAGAGTCATTTGGACCGCTCTCGGGTCTGAGAGATGACTTTAGGTCAAATATTGCTCGGGAACACTCATCGATCTTTTGGATGGGAGATCGTCGGACGAAAACGGATCGTTCGTCCGCATGGTAAGTCAGAATCATGCATGAGGTGGACCGTTGGAAAGGTTGGGAGATGTAATTCGACATTCCAAAGTGTTTCTCTCATTTCAGAAGGTTAACCTTTGTCAATCGAGGCTTGAAATCACCAGGGGACCTTTCAGAGTAAAACAAATCATTCGTTCGTACCGTAGTTAAGAATCACGCACTGTGCGGACCGTTAGAAAGGGTATTCAGTGCCCTTAGGAGATTAATTTAGTCTCATTTGAGTTGAAGAGTTGAATTTGGTCAAATGGAGCCCGTTGACATCTGGATCAATTTTCTGAGGAAAACTGATCGTTCATCCGAACGGTTATGCTGTTTTGTGCACGAGGTGGACCATTGGAAATGGATTTCAGTGCCCTTTGAATATTCAAAGAGCTTTCGCTCTAACGGTGAAGTTGATTGGGGTTGATTCGGGCTCGGGAGTGCTCGATGACCTTTGAATCGATATTCACTAGAAAAATGGTCCGTTCGTCCGAACCATAATGCCGATTCGCGTATGGGCGGACCGTTGTAAAGGGTATTTGTATCCCTTCAAAGATTCAAAGATCTTTTGCTCTGACGATAGAGTTGATCGGGGTCAAACGGGGTTCGGGGGGGCCCGATGTCCTCTAGATCGGTACTCGGAGTGCGACCCAGGGTTTGGAGTGAGATGGGTATGTTCTAGGGACTTAAGGTGAGACCTAGGGGATCCTAGAATGTGGTGTATGAACTTTTCTTGTCCAATTTGTTATCGTTTCCTTGACGATATTCTTATTTATTTCCAAGATTCAGTAGAGCATGCCCAACATCTAAAAACTGTATTAGGCACTCTAAGAAACCATCGGTTATGTGCTAAGGAGAGTAAATGTGATTTTTCAATAAAGGAAGTAAAATTTATAGGATATGTGATTTTTAAAAATGGAATCCAAGTCGATCCAGCCAAAATTTCAGCCATTTTGGAACGAAAAAATCCTACCAATATGACTGAGATAAAGTGTTTCACAGATTAGTTGGATATTACCGTCATTTCGTGGAAGGATTTTCTCGCATCGCTCTTCCCCGCTTAAAGTTAACTAGAAAGGAAGTACCATTTGTATGGACTAATGAATGTACTCAAGCATTCCAAATTTTGAAGGACAAATTAACTACTGCTCATGTCCTCACTATTCCTTTTAAGCTATGATGTATATACTGATGCCTCATTACAAGGTTTAGGATGTGTTTTAATACAAGATTGGAAATTTGTAGAGTATGGGTAACGACAACTCAAAAACTCATGAACGAAAGTACCATGTCCATGATCTTGAGTTAATGGTTGTAGTTTTTGCTTTGAAAGTTTGGCGTTGTTACCTTTATGGTGAAAATTTTTAAGTCTTTTCTAATCACAAGAGTTTGAAATACATCTTCACTCAAAAAGACTTAAATTTAAGACAACGACACAGGATGGAATTTTCGAAAGATTACCGACTTAAATTAAACTACCATCCATGAAAAGGAAATGTGGTAGCCGATGCTTTACGTCGTAATTCACTAGAAAGACTCCATACTTTGATTTCTTACGATATTGTTGCTACTATAGAGCAGTATGATCTTCGATTGATACCCCGTTCCTCAAAATTTTCCAACCTCATTGTATATTTAGATTGAGAGAGAAAATCTTAGTCTAATAGTTCCAAGATCCTTTTACGCAATCCGTTCAGGATGAAAATCACGACTTCTCATATGATAAGAAAATATACTTATGATTTAGAAATAAATTGTATGTACCTAATGACTTGTCTCTTCGAGAAGAGATATTGCAAGAAGCCCATCCTTTAAAGTTTATGATTCACCCCAGAAGCTCTAAAATGTACCATGCCCTAAAGAAGCAATATTAGTGGCCAAATATGAGAAATAATATCGAAATTTTGTAAGGAAATGTCTTACTTGTCAACAAGTAAAGATAGAACACCAACATTTTGGTGGACTCCTTCAGCCCTTACCAATTCCTTAGTGGAAATAGGATCATATTACTATGGATTTTGTCAGTGGACTATCTCGTACGTCTCAAGAATATAATTCCATTTAGGTAATAGTAGACCGGCTTACCAAGTTCGCACTGCAAGTAAAAACCATCGATTCATTTAAAAAACTCAGTAAACTCTACATTCGAGAAATTTTTTGATTACATGGAATTCCTTTATCCATTGTATTAGATAGAGATTCCTGTTTTTTAGGAAAGTTCTAGCAAGCACTTCAAACCACAATGGGTACTAAACTTCATTTGAGTACAACATTCCACCCTCAAACTGATGGATAATCGGAACGTACAATTCAAACACTAGAAGATATGTTACGATCTTGTACGTTTAATATGCTCAACAATTGGAATGAACATTAACCCCTTATTGAGTTTTCTTATAACAACAGTTATCAAGCAAGTATTAAAGATGCCCCATTTGAAACTTTATATGGAAGACCTTGTTGTTCGCCTGCATGTTGGATATAATCGAGAGGTAATTAAAAATTTGGTTATGAGATAATCTGAAAAAAACCCTGAGACGATACAACAAATTCAAAAAAGATTACCCAAGATCATTAGAAAAGTTATGCAGACTAGCGCCTGGAACCCTTAGAATTTCAAGCTAATGTCCAAGTATTTTTTGAAGTTTCTCTTCATAAAGGAATTTTACGCTTTGGAAGGAGAGGAAAATTAGCCCCCAGATATATTGAAACTTTAACTATTTCTAATCGTATTGGACCTTTAGCCTACCAATTAGAATTACTAGCAGAATTATCCAATATTAACAATGTATTTCATGTGTCCTAGTTACATCAGAACCAAATCATGAATTTGAAGTACGTCCTATTCAAATTCTGGATTGCCAAGTGAAATATCTCAGGAATAAGAAAATCCATTCAATCAAAGTACTTTGGGAAAATCAAAACAATCAAGAAGCCACGTGGATACCAGAACAAACTATGAAGGACTAATATCCTCATATCTTCTAAGGTCAATTTGAGGGCGAATTTCTTTTTTTAGGTAGGTGGATTGTAATATTCGTACTCGAACTAAGATACCTTAGCTCAATTTAATCCCTCCTAGAATGCATAAATTCAAGCATATTCAAAACAGGAATTAAACTACCTTAAAAAAACCTACAAAATAGTTAAATTAACCAAGTATCCCTAATAATTGCAAACTAGACCCTGAATATATCAAACTACCATAACTTAATTTATATTCAACCCCTAAACCCCAATTGTATATCAAATTAACCCTAGATACTTCAACTAACCAGAAATTATAATTTTATCCCCCATAAATTTCTGAAATTATAAATATACCCTTAAACTTTACAAAAAAATACATTTTTAAGGCTACATAAGTATATACATTTTTAGGTGAAGAAACATGAAAATCCGCCATTGAAGCTCGAACTTTAATGGTAAACTTTGATATAATTCTTAAAACTTGGGTTTGAAGCTATGAACACACTCATTAGACCCTTAGGAACTCTAGTGAAATGATCAAAACCCATGAATTTAAACAACAACTTCAATTAATCGAAAGTTTTTTCTGATTTAGAAAACTCAAAACTTCAAATTCTCCTCATATAAACAACCTCAAATCCTGAAATCAAAACCAAACTCTTCCTTAACATAGTTGAAACCTAACCATGTTCATAAGAATCATTTTCATACTCTTAAAATCTTCGAATATTAAGTCATTTTAAAAAAAAATACATTGTTATGGAACTCGAGATATACTATGCCTCAATCCATAAAACTCATATATTTGGATTCTTTGTGAAATTTTAGGTTGAGTTTGTTTAGAAATCATCAGGAATCATTTTGAAATGAAGGAGATATCTCAGGTTAAAGATTTCAAACCCTAGAGTAAAAAATCGAAAGGTTGAAGATAAACTATTTGACCATAAACCTTGACCACGCGAGTGAGGACGTGTGGCCAATCAAAAATTCTTGAAATTTTTCTCAATATTTTTATTTTATTTTTCTGGTCAAAATGGTATAAGGTAAGGCTATGTTTGGTCAAGCCTAGCCAAAGTGATGGGAAAATGAGGTTTTAAGTTTGAAATATTTTTCCAAAATTATAAATTAACCCCTCCTGACTTTTTATAAATTAACCCCAAACTTTGTCTCTAAGTACTTTAAAATATTTTAGGTCAAAAAGTCTTCTACATCCAAGTTCAAAATTGACCCTAAGTCCAAGATTTTAAAGTTCCAAGTTATTTACAATTAAACCCCTAAATCTTTAAAATACACAATTTTTGGTACAAATTGACTAAAACAAACCTCAATTCTAAAAATACTTATTAACCCAAACATTTTATTCAAATAATCAAGTACCATCTCCTCCCGGTATCCTCTTTTGATTCGTAGGCAGTTCGAAGATCAAGTAGGTTCTTTTACCTCTTTAATAGTAAATTTTGCGTATTTATTTAACTGCCATTGATATCATTCAATGATAGCCCAATTTGATTATAAGTATGTGTAGAACTTACTATAATCATATGTTACTATATCATTGATTGTTTTAATTATGATCATCGGATCAAATTTAACCCTTCTCATCTAATAACAAGTATCATAGCAATTCGTTGTAACGATTCAGTTCACCCTTGCACTTATGTGCAAATTGTTATTTTAAAAGCATCAGTATTAACTAGGGAGTAGATAGTCGTGTTATCCCACAAAATTTTTATACTTGGTCTATGATCCTAGATGATTGAGAGCCCGAAATTAGCTATGTACGTATGAGTTCCACTTTGATTATGTGCCTAGCCGATTACTTTTTCCTAAAGGTTTTGGGTTAATTTTATTTGGTTTTACCGATGGATTACTTATTTTTGTACCCCTTAGTGAACTGGTAAGTATGGTATTATCCATTCATATTCCTTGACTTTCTTTAATGATATTAGAAACATTTATAATTGACAAACACTGAATTCTATACACACTCCACCTCTTATTTATACATAAATTTGTTATAAAATTGGTAAAGCCTGCTTAGCATATTTATGCTAATTACTTTTTCCTCCATATGGCCCAGGAGAAAAAGGATAGTATCTTTTCCCCTTTTGAGATACACACCAGTCACTTGTTTGCACATGTGACTGTTTTGGTGGATACTTAGCCATATGGGATCAAGGAGTTGCACTTTTCTATTTTCTTCTTTATAGTTCAAGTCGACAATAAAATGTAATTCACCTTTGCGGTGGTAATACACTATGTGTATCGTTTTAATAACGAATAAAGTTTTATTTTTTACCTTAACTTTACTTCATTGCTTTATATATACTTTCCTGTACTTTCATATCAAAAGCAGGGTGTGAGAAAAACGGTTAAACATAGGCTTCATTCGCATGGTCGAATATAGTAACCTGAATTTATGGGTTACCCATAGTCAACCCAGTCCGACACGAGCATTAGGTGTGAAGTGCGATGAAACAACCTATATAATGTTGGTAGTCCGTTTCATTTTTTAATTAACGTTTCACTTGTTTAGCAAGCGAATTCAATTTCAAGTCAAACTACGTGAGGAACCGATGGGAGACACCCATAAGTCCAAGCATATAATGCTACTAACATAAATTAAAGGGAATACTTACCTGCATAACTCTCTCAAAATAGGAAACTGCACCCAACATGTCATAACAAAGGGAGGGAGTCAAATGCTCAGTCGAAAATATAAAATACAGTAGAAAAATGAACGGTAAAAAGAATACTCTAACCCGTTATACCTACGTGCACATGCAACTACCTTATACACACACACACACACACAGATATATATATATATATATATATACACATATACTAAATGTATCATACCGTTTTACTTCCAAAAACATTGTTTATCCCGATTAATTTACCTTAATCTCATATGGACTTCTTATTTCTTAACTTGACATTTAGTCCTCTATTCAAATCACGCGATCAAATGCTTGAAACCACTACACTCTATTTAACTAAAATCATTTCTTCACCGAAAGTACCCATTTTCATTTAAAACGGTGCATTTTAGTATTTTCATTTGAAATTCACCCTTTCAACACACATGAACACAATGTTAGAAAATACTTAATTCATCTTTGAAACCGTTATACAACACACACCCTTGTGTTAATTATCGGTTGAACCATTTAGGTTGCTTAACCTCCCATTTACCAAATTACTTAACCTTTTTCTTTACTTCATGGATAGTAATCAATTTCAGATTTACTTCTACATTTTAACCTTTACCAGAACATTCACAACTTCATTCAAATTAGGTTGTCTTAACACGTTTTCACTATACATCCCTTTCTTGACATGTTCCTTATTCCTTTATCTTTTTCTCGAAATCGTCCAATAACCGCATATGTTAACGGGCTCCACACTATTGGCTATACTCACCATATGCTCTAGTCAATTATTTTAGGTCTTTTAATCCAGGGCTTCGGGACCTCCTTAATTATCCTGGTGTCATCCGAGTTCCTTTTTATGTATTTTAACATTTTACAAATATCTATATTATTCCTTATTTCCCTTTTTGCCCGGCTGAAGCCAAACCTGGGATTTCACCCCAACTCATGTTACACTTGAGATCATCATTTCATGTCCTTTACACTTTAACTTTAATTTTTATTCCAAAAATCATATTCATTTAGTATCAATTTGTGTAACACCTTTTCCAACATTTTTATTTCATATAAATATTCTATTTTAAGTAAAATTGTCATTTTACCCATTTATTTCCAAACTCATATTTTACTACTTTTCCACAAGTATTAAATTTTTCAAAATACTATTAAGTTACCCATATTAAATTCTAAAGTATTTTTAACTCCTCAACAACTTTTTAACCGTGGAGTAATATTCTTCTTAATTGGAAACGTCTTTATTTCATTATTTCCGTTCCAATTTTATGAGTGTTAATCTTTTACAACATTATTAAGTTATACATACCAACTTTCCAATGTTTAACCATTAACACTTATTCAACACCTTTACTAATCATATTTTCAAATAAGACACTTCTTTGTTTTCTTTATTTAAGAAATCTAATTATACTTAAAGACTACTTTTATAAGAAAATACCATTTTCTCTTTATCAATTCAAGTTGTCTTACAACTTTATACTTATCACACTTTAAATCCCTTTTTACACACTTTAAAGAGTATAATTTTTATTTCTCTTATTTCTTTTTTAAACTTATTAAAACTCGTTCACATATTTATCATCAAAATACTACAAGTTTATATACATGAGAAGATGGATTTTAAATCCTAAAATCCTATTAAATGGGTTAAACATGTTTTTCATTCTAGAATTCCATAATACTTTGCAAATATGCATTTTTAAGTCACAAAAATATTTTTACTTCTTCGAAACTCAATAAATATTCATCTTTATAAAATCTACATTTTTGCAAGAAACTTGAAAACATTATTTCATTAATATTTTACCAAAGCAATTATCATTTTAAAACATTTTATTTCATAAAATTTTTAACATCAATTTTTCTACAAAATACACCTTTTTCATAAGATACCAACTTTAATCTTTCAAACTTTGAAATATTTACTCATCACTTTATTCTTATAAAAATAATATTTTTATTTCATAAAAATATTTATTATTTCCTACACATGAATTTCATTCTTTAACCAAATGCTTCCTACTCGTGTAATCTAACAACAAGACTACAAATACACAAATAGTCTTAATACTAAGAGTAAGATTTTTCACCTTCAAAGGCTTAAATGGTGGAAATAAAGTTGGTGTAGGAGGAGCAACCCCCACCTTCAAAGGTGGCCTCAAGGGGTTACCAAAAACATCCCCTAAAAATGCTTCAAATGCGCTCCACTAAGCTTCCAAACAAAAAAACCTTTCAAACTCCACCGTCATCTTTCCAAAAATCCCCCAACACTTCTCCAAAATTCTTAGCTCTCCTCATCCATGGTGAAAATGGGTGTATAATGTTTAAATATGGTGGAATATATAACAAATATGGGGTTATGATGTGGAGATGTGGTGGTAGCATGGTGGTTTTGAGGTGGAGAGGATAACTCCCTTGGTCTTCTCACACTCTCATCTTCTTCCATATTCTCATGCCCAAAATTAGGCCAAACAACCCATTTAAAACCCTACAAGACCCCAAAATCCCATTTTTACCCGTATGGGCACACCAAATTTCGACAATTAAAAGATCTAATGACCAAAATCATGACAATGCACAAGGGCACGTCATATTAAATATTTTCAAGGAGTGTCGTTCGAACGACATGAGCCTCATTCGAACGACATCACCACCTCATTCAATGACTGACTTCACACGACCTGTGATTATAAATCAGTGGGACCTCGCGTGAAGGTTGTTTGAACCTCGCTTCAAACGATACCCATATCTCGTTCAAACGACATCACTCTAGTTCGAACCCTTCTTTTTTTACTTTCATAAAATTCCAGTTTTTGCCCAAAATTCTCCTATAATTATCATCAAACCTCACTTCAATACAATTTATACAAAATTTAAATGAATTATTAGGGCAGGGTACAAACTTCCCTCCTTAGGGAATTTCATCCCAAAAATCCTCGATCCGACAATCATTAAGCTTATGGGGTTCACCAACTTCTATTATGAGCCAAAGATATCCTCAAAGACAAAAATGTCAAAGTTCTCAATACTAAGGTCACCCTCTCCACCCCCACATTGGGGTTTGTCACCAAATAATCAACATGCGACATGCTCTAATGCTCACCATCTCACTAAGCATGAACGTCACATAATCGACATCCGAGTATCCACTCACTTAATGATCAAGTCCAAGTAATTTTTAGTACTACCCACGCTTGTACCTAAGGCATGCTGGCGCCTCTATGGGCAAACCCTTTCTAGAAATCAACATTCACCCCATGTGGACTGTAATATAGCTAATTCTCGTACTCATCACCAAAGTCAATTCCATTTTAGGACTGCACATCCTGCGTCCCACAAGTTTTTAGGCTATTCTAACTACACAAGTCGTATGAGCTTTCCAAATACCCCGTGATGATGCTAAGATTTAGCACCACCAGGTAAGTGTTAGTGAGCTCAAGCGGTAGCAGCCATGGAGATGTATAAGTGTATAAGTAGGTAAGTGTATAGAAGGGGATGAGTATAAGAGGAAATTAGACAATGATGTATAGTGGTTCAGCCAATTTGGCCTACATCCACTGTGAGTGTGTGATCCACTAAGTATGGGCACTAATGGCCTTGGATACAATGCACATAACCCTCTCTCTCTCTCTACTGTGTGTGAACAAGCAGAGTTTTAGCTAGGGCTACTGTTCATGGATCGATCCCCTGTAGGGTTGGGGGTGACAAGTATATATAGGTCTTGGGGGGTGTAGTGTACCCCCCAGGTAAGCATGGTGCATGTGAATAATGATCTAGCCAATCCCCTGTTGACACCTGTAGATGCCAAATGATGACATAATATTCCCTCACGTGAGGGGGTGATTCGGTTGTAACGGTCTTCCACGTGTCATATGAGCCTCACGCGCACTGTTCCACGCGTCTCCCAAACCACGCGCTGTCATGATGTCACCCTCGGCCTATGAGCCGAGGCCGAGGGCAAAGTTTCTTCCGGCAGTGAGTCTGGCTTGATTATGTACTCGTACTGTCGTACCCTCGTAGGGTCGGCCGGAGCCTGGTGAGGGGTCGGCCCCTTGCAGGGTCGTCTGGAGCCTGGCGAAGGGTCGGCCCCTCGCAGGGTCGTCTGGGTCTGGTGAAGGCCAGTTGGGGCCTGGTGAAGGGTCGGCCCCTCTTAGGGTCGTCCGTTGTGGAGGCGACCCTCCTAGAATATAAACGGGTATATCAATCACCCCCCAGCCCTTAGCCATAGGTGCTATTGAGATGGCTGAGGGATAGTGTTTTAAGTGAGATGCAAGTATGATCAGTTAGGTGAGTGACACCTGGTTAGGTACTCATTGTTGTTCCAGTTTCCAAGGCATGACGGCTGCACACTGCGCTTGGGTCTTTGCACCCTAATGATGCCTTCCTCGTGGGCTGTGTCCTGCCTTGGTCAATGGGCCCACTCATTGCTAAGGTATTTAAGGTATTTTCAAACCCTCTTTCTTCCTTCTTCTTCTTCGCGCCTAAGCATTCTCTCTCTCTAGAATTTTCAGCCTACATCGCCATTTGCAGCCTTCGATTCTTCCAGGCCTAGCAGCGTTCTTGTTCTCTCCTCATCAGGTAACCTCTTTCATCCAGTGCTCTCTTTATCTCTGAACTTTTCTGATTCATCGTATCCTTTTCAGGTCGACCTGCAGGCGTGTCAGATTATCTCTGGGATATGACTGCTCCAAGCCTTCTTGCTGGTCTGTCAAAGAAGAAGGGGAAGGAGCCTCAGCAAGCTCCTAAGAAGACAAGGGCCTCAGGGCCGACAGTTGTTGAGCCGACAGCTGCTAGCCACCAAAGGAAGGAGCCTGAGGCTCCTGTCGAGCCTCGTCCTGACCCTAAGACGAGGGCCAGGGCCGAGGCCTCTGAAGGAGCAACCTCTTCACCAAGCATGGGGGCCTTCTGGTCTCAAAATCTGTCACATCTGAGGGCCGACCCCTCATCACTTATCGCCAACCTGAGGGCAGCAAAGGCCTCTATGTTCTCTGCACCGTCGGCCTCCGACTTCGAGTTCTTGGCGCAGATGCCTCCAGCCAAAGTGTATGACTACGGTCTGCACTCCCTTGCTCAGGTATTGGTCCTGACCTTTAATTTCATTCTTTCGGTGTTTCCTCGGCTCCCCTTGACGCATCTTCATTTTTCTTGCAGTCTGTCTGTGCCTTCACCTCTGCCACCAAGTGGATGGCCGAGAATCAACAGAAATTCCATGAAGCTGAGAGGGCCATCCAACAAGAGGCTGACCTACGGACAGAGCTGGGCACTGCGAGGGCCGAGCTGGAGAGCACAAGGGCTGAGCATGCTAGAGCCCTTGATGAGCTGACGAGGCAGCATGATGCCGATATGCAGGCCAAGGACTTGTTGATCAAAGACAAGGACTTGTTGATCAAGGACAAGGATGAGGCTCTGATCAACCTGGAGGCCCGTCATAAGATTGATCTGGAGGCAGCCATCAAGAAAGCTGAGGCTGACGCTGTGGAGGCATACAAGATTTCAGACGAATTTCAGGGCTTCGGCCTTGAATATCTTGAGAGGGGGATCAGGACGGCCTGCCGATGGGTCGTCCTCAAATTTGGCGATTTCGTCTCCTCTGTTCGCCCATCACTGGAGGGTGTTCAACTGGACGACCCCCTGATTGCCGAGGCCCTCAACCAAGTGGAGGCCCAAGTCCAGCTCGAAGGGGTCGGTACATCTGAAGATCATCCGGTGCTGGTTCCTGGGGAGACCATTCCCATTGATGTTGAGGCTCTGCCCTCTGATGTCGTCCCTTAGGGTGGCTGCCTGTGGCCCCTACCCTTATTTTTGTAATTTTGTTCAAAGGCTTTGTAAAAACACTTGATACTTATATTTTATTAATACCAGTCTCTTCCATATTTGCTGTCTTCCTTATTTCATTTTATTATGGCTTGCTCGCTGTTGATGCTACTAACCCTTCCCTCGTCTTTTTTTAGGACCACTGTGGGGTCGTCCCCTAATGTGGCCTCATTATAGCCGAGGGTTCAAGTAACCAAATGACTTTTTAAGTAATGTCTTCCCTCGTCTTTTTTGAGGAGAGTGGAGGGGTCGTCCCCTCCACTGGTCCCCATTATAGCCGAGGGATCAACTAACCAAATTAATGGATTTTAATATAGTCTTCCCTCGTCTTTTTTGAGGAGAGTGGAGGGGTCGACCCCTCCACTGGTCCCCATTATAGCTGAGGGATCAACTAACCAAATTAATGGATTTTAATATAGTCTTCCCTCGTCTTTTTTGAGGAGAGTGGAGGGGTCGTCCCCTCCACTGGCCCTCATTATAGCCGAGGGTTCAACTAACCAAATTAATGGATTTTAATTTAGTCTTCCCTCGTCTTTTTTGAGGAGAGTGGAGGGGTCGTCCCCTCCACTGGTCCCCATTATAGCCGAGGGTTCAACTAACCAAATTAATGGATTTTAATGTAGTCTTCCCTCATCTTTTTTGAGGAGAGTGGAGGGGTCGTCCCCTCCACTGGTCCCCATTATAGCCGAGGGTTCAACTAACCAATATTAATGGATTTTAATTTAGTCTTCCCTCGTCTTTTTTGAGGAGAGTGGAGGGGTCGTCCCCTCCACTGGCCCTCATTATAGCCGAGGGTTCAACTAACCAAATTAATGGATTTTAATTTAGTCTTCTCTCGTCTTTTTTGAGGAGAGTGGAGGGGTCGTCCCCTCCACTGGTCCCCATTATAGCCGAGGGATCAACTAACCAAATTAATGGATTTTAATGTAGTCTTCCCTCGTCTTTTTTGAGGAGAGTGGAGGGGTCGTCCCCTCCACTGGTCCCCATTATAGCCGAGGGATCAACTTCCCATGCATGCTAAGACTGACAATAGGATGAAGGAAACACTGATCTTTCTCATTAATTTTCCAAGTGTTCTGTTGGAGCAACCCTAATTACAGTTATGGCCTTTCAAGACCTTACAACACTACTGATAGTATTTCTTCAAATGATCTGCATTCCAGGGGTTTGAAAAAGGTTCCCCCTCTAAGTTTTCTAGCCTGTAGGTCCCTGGGACAACTTCATCGATGACCCTATATGGGCCATGCCAATTAGGGTGGAGCTTGTTGGGTTTCTGCCAAGTCTTTTTAAGAACCAAGTCTCCCACTGCGATAGGCCTCTGTTTCACCCTTTAGTTGTAAAACCTTGCGGTCCTCTGCTGGTAGGAAGCTTGCCTTATCTCAGCATCCTCCCTTCTTTCCTCAATCAGGTCTAGGTCAAGTCTCCTCTCTTCTGTATTTCCCTGGGGGTCATACACTTGGACCCTATGAGTGGGAAACTCGACTTCGGTGGGGATGACTGCTTCTGATCCATAAGCTAACATGAATGGGGTCTCCCCGGTAGAGGTCCTTACTGTCGTCCTGTATGCCCACAACACTGCATATAACTCCTCGACCCATCTTCCTTTTGCCTCCTCAAGCCTCTTCTTAATCCCATCTAGGATTGTCCTGTTCGTAACTTCTGTTTGCCCATTGGCCTGAGGTCGGCCTGGGGTGGAGAAAAATTGTTTGATGCTTACCCTCTCACAGTACTTCTGTAGAGAGGCATTCTTGAATTGAGTCCCGTTATCCGAGATGAGGGTGTTGGGTAGACCATATCTGCATATCACATTCTTCCAGATGAACTGGAAGGTCTTCTGCTCCGTGATCGTGACCATCGGTTCGGCCTCTACCCACTTTGAAAAGTAGTCAATTGCTACGATGAGGAACCGATAGTTATTGACTGCTCTCGGTAAGGGTCCTACCAGATCAATCCCCCATACTGCGAACGGCCACGGGGATGTAACAGAGGTAAGAGGCTGATGAGGTTGGTGTGGGATGGTATAAAACCTTTGGCATTTGTCACACTTTTTAACATATGCGGAAGCATCTTTCCCCAAGGTCGGCCACCAGTAGCCTTGGGTGATCACCCTCTTCGCTAAGGATCTACCCCCAATGTGGCTTGAGCACGACCCTTCATGCACATCTTGCAGAATGGAAGGGACTTCTGAGGGATGCACACACCTAAGTAAGGGGAGCAGAAACCCCTTTTTGTACAGCGTGTCTCCGATGACAGCGAACTTTGCAGCCCTGTATCTCAGCTTCTTCCTCTCTTGTCTCGCTTCTGGCATCTCTCCCCCTCTAATGTATCTGATCAGGGGGTCCATCCATGAAGGTTCTTGAGAAACATTCATGCAAACACCAAGTGTTCCCTCGACGTCTTCGATAGTTGGTCGAAGCAAGATTTCTACCGGGACTGTCCTCCTTATGTCTGTCCTAGTAGCTGAGGCTAACCTTGCAAGGGCGTCAGCACAACCATTGCCGAGCCTAGGTATCCTCTTGAGTTTCACTTCATTAAAGTTTTTCAGCAATGACCTCACCTTGTCAAGATACCTAGCCATTCTCTCGTCCTTGGCCTCGTAGGCTCCTAGTATCTGATTTACGACTAGCCTTGAATCACTATGGACCAAAATCTGGCCGACACTAAGAGACTTGGCCAAGCAGAGGCCTGCTACTAAGGCCTCATATTCAGCCTCATTGTTGGAGGCTTTGAAGTTGAACCTCAGAGCGTACTCAACGTCTGTGCCATCGGGTGCTGATAGTATCAGTCCAGCACCACTTCCGCTATCACAGGAGGACCCGTCAACGAAGAGGCTCCACGGAGTCTTTCCTTCAGAAAAATTTCCCTCTGAGAGGGACCCCTGTCTAAAGATGTATCTTCCCTCTTCGTTTTCAGTCACTTTCCTTCTAGCGATGCTCGTCTCAGCCATATCTGCGGGTGTGTCTGCGGGTCTGTCTTCTGTATCTGCCTTTCCGAGGGTCTCACCCTCGGCTTCATCATTTTCCCAGGTGAACTCAGCCACGAAGTCTGCCAAGGCCTACCCCTTAATGGCTGTCTTAGGCTGATACACAATGTCAAACTCCCCCAGCTCTATAGCCCAGGTCATTAGCCTTCCTGATTTTTCAGGCTTGTGTAGGACCTGTCTAAGAGGAGAGTCAGTAAGGATGACCATAGTATGGGACTGGAAGTACGGTTTCATCTTCCTTGAGGCATGAATCAAGGCATAGGCCAACTTCTCCATCCTCGGGTATCTCTGCTCTGCCCCCTGGAGTGCCTTGCTGTTGAAATATACGGGCTTCTGTATCCCATCTTCGTCTCTTACGATTGCTGCACTGATAGCGGATTCTGAGACTGCAAGGTACACGTACAGTCGTTCACCCTGCACGGGTCGTGACAGCAGCAAGGGAGACCCTAAGTATGATTTCAGCTGCTTGAAAGCCTCATCACACTCTTCGCTCCATTCAAAGGCTTTCCTGAGGATCTTGAAGAATGGTAGACACCTGTCTGTAGCCCTTGACACAAATCTGTTCAAGGCAGCCACTCTCCCTGTGAGCCTCTGAACGTCTTTAATGGACTTGGGGGTCTTCATCTCAATAAGGGCCTTTATCTTTTCAGGATTAGCCTCGATGCCTCTTTGATTGACAATGAACCCCAAGAACTTCCCCGCTCCGACCCCGAAGACACACTTGGCCGGATTGAGCTTCATTTTGTATTTGTCCATTGTATTAAAGGTCCTTTCCAGGTCTACCACATGATCCTCTGCCTTCAGACTCTTAGTCAGCATGTCATCTACGTAAACCTCCATAGACTTCCCAATTTGGTCTTTGAACATTTTGTTTACGAGGCGCTGGTACGTTGCCCCCGCATTTTTTAGGCCAAAGGGCATGACCCTGTAACAGTATGTCCCCTTGTCGGTGATGAAGGCGGTCCTCTCCGAGTCCTCAGGGTTCATGAAAATCTGGTTATACCCTGAGTAGGCATCCATGAAACTCATGAGCTCATGGCCTGCGGTAGCGTCTACCATCTGGTCGATGCGGGGGAGAGGGAAGCTATCTTTGGGACAATGCTTGTTGAGGTCTGTGAAGTCCACGCACATTCTCCACTTGCCGTTGGCCTTTGGGATGATGACTGCATTGGACAGCCACTCAGGGTAGATGACCTCTCTGATAAATTCAGCGTCTTCTAATTTTTTAACCTCATCCCTGATGACCTCATACTTTTCTCTAGAGTAAATCCTCCTCTTCTGCTTTATCGGCTTCACTCCCTCTACCACATTGAGTTTGTGGCATATGATTTCAGGGTCGATCCCTGGCATATCTACATGACTCCACGCGAAGACGCTTCGCCTTCTCCTCAACAGTTTGATGAGGTCTTCCTTGATACTGGGCTTCAGAGATTTGCCAACTTGGACGGTTTTTCCCGGGTCATCCTCATCGAGGATGATGGGTTCTACCTCCTCAGCGGCCTCTCCTTTTTTGAGCTTCGTCTCGTCCCTGGGGTCTAGGGTATCAATGTTGTAAGTGGCTGTAGCCCTCTTGTGTGCCTCCCTTTCTTCAGCGGAGTTGTAGTAGCACTCTCTCGCTGTCGTCTGGTCTCCCTGAACTTCCCCCACCCCATAAGGGGTAGGGAACTTAACCATCTGGTGGACCGTGGACGGCACAGCCTCAAACCCCTTGAGGGCCACACGTCCCAGTATGATGTTGTATGCCGAAAACACATGCTCATCCAGCACAAAGAAACTGACCCTCTTGGTGAGCCATCTCGGCCACTCGTCCCCCATCCTGACATCAGCCTCATATATTCCTAGAGGGTGAACCTTCTCCCCACTGAACCCAATCAATGGATGATGGTATGGGACAAGTCTGGCACGACTGAGGCCCAAGGCCTTGAAGCATGGCCAAAACATCACATCTGCGGATGAGCCCCCATCCACCAGGATCCTCGGCACTTCGCACCCGTGCACCCTGGTGGTGATGACGAGAGGGTCATCATGCGGGGCCAATAGGCCCTTGAAGTCCATTCTTGAAAATCCCACAATCAAAGTGTCCATATCAACCTTCTTCCTTTTTTCTGACTTGACCTCTACGGAGGTTGAGTGCACCGTCTTCATCACTGCCTTAGCCTCAGCGACATGGGCCTTCCTGTCGGCGACCTCAGACCCTCCTCCTGCAAGTCCCCCGGAGATCATTCCCACCCCGAGCGAGATCATATTGAGCCTCTTGACAGGGCCTTGGTCGTCTCTCGGCGGGAGGTCAGGGTCGTCCTCATCATCAGAGGGGTCGTCCCCTCTTTTTTGAGGACCTTCTCTGCAAGCATCGACTCGCTTCTTTCTGGGGTCGTCCCCTCGTCCCCTCTTGAAGTCGGCTTTGTCGACGTACTTTCTGAGCTTCCCTTGCTTCAGCATCTTCTCAATATCATCTTTCAGAGCAAAGCATTTGTCTGTTACGTGGCCGTGGTCTTGGTGAAATTCACACCACAGGTTCTTATTCCTCTTGCCGGGGGCTGCCCTCAACTTCTCAGGCCACTTCAGGGACCGGTCACTCTTAATCTCATTCAGGATCTGTTCACAGCTGACCGTCAGAGGGGTGTACCCCGCGAACTTATCATCCATGGTTCTCTTCTTCCCCTCTTTGTTCTTCTTGGGGTATTTACTCCCACTTGCACCTCCTCTTTCGTCCTCATATTTTGCAGCCATCGCCTCCTCGGCGTTCATCACCTTTCCTGCTGTTGACAACAGCTCGGCCATCGTCCTCGGAGGGTCTTCGGCAAGCTTCCATAATAGCTTCCCCTTTTGGAGCCCTCCAATCAGGGCTGTCATAGCTATGCTCTCCTCATAGTCTTCCACCTCCAGCTTCTCTTTATTGAATCTGGCTATGTAGTCTCTCAGAGTCTCATTCTTTCCCTGCTTAACATAGAGCAGGTGTGTGGTCTTCTTTTGTGGCCTCACCCCAAAGCAGAAATTATGGATGAACAAGTCCACCAACTGCTTAAAGTTTCCAATAGAATTTTTTGGAAGAGATGTGTACCAGACATGCGCAGCCCCTGTCAAGGTTCCAGAGAAGGCACGACATCTCATCTCATCTGAGATAGAGTATATGTCTGCCGCGGATTGATACATCTCCATGTGGTGGACAGGGTTGGTGCTCCCATCGTATCTTGGGGTGACCACAGGAGGCCTGAACTTTGATGGCGTGGGGAAGTTGACTATCTTTGCCACAAAGGGTGAGCCTATGGTGTATCCCCTCTGAAGAGGGTCCCGGCTCTTCAGTATGTCGCCAATCTTATCCTCTAACCGCTGGATTGAGTCATTCCAGGGCCTCACAGGGTCGGCCTGGCCGATGTTATCCCCTGCTGCTTCTCGGAGGTGGATGGAGGGCTCGGCTACGGCAGGCCTGTGTCGGCTATTTACTTCCCTTTGGCCGTCATCCCGTCTTTGGGGTCGGCCTTCTGCTTCTTTCCTAGATCTCGCTGCGCTTCTTGACTTGGACAACTTGTCTCGCAGGTCATTCACTGGGCCCAGCCTCTCGAAGGCCGACCCCCTGCTCAGGCGGTCAAAAGCAGAGCCTCTTGGGCGATCATCAGGGTTTGGTCTCCCGCACTTTCCTCTACTGTCCTGGAGGGGTCGTACTGTATTGTTGGAGACCTCATATGGCTCCCAGCATTCTACTGGAGCCTCTTCTTCCTCCAGATCATCATACCTGTCCTCAGGGCAAGGGTTTCCTTGCCTCCCCAGGCGTAAACGCCGGGGGTCAGCAACATCCCTACGCCGCTGAGGGGGTGGCAGGTCTTTATGTGGTGCCTGGGGTGGTCCCCTGGCCTCATGATGTCCTGGAGCTGCTGCCGGAGTAATCATCTCAGGTGAGACCCCTGGTGGTCTCAGTATATTCTGACTTAGAGCTGTGAACTGCTCCTGCATCATCCGCTGGCTGGCTGCCAGAGACTTTAGGGCTGCTGCCACATCGGCCATCTCAGACTGAGGTGGTGGCTGACTGGAACTGGGTCTTCCCCCATCATCCGGCGGGGGAAGTGGTGACGGTGGCATCTCAGGTGCCATGTGCTTGAGCTATGAAGAGCTGAACTGAAGAAAATACTGGTTAGCTTGGGAACCTTAGTGGGTCTCTTTCAATGGTGAAACACCTCCTCTCAGGGGGAGTGTTGGTTCACCACCAGAGTGCCCAGTGAGGTCAAGCTGTACAAAGGAAGAGATGTCTTCTCGTTCCCACAGACGGCGCCAAACTGATGATGCTAAGATTTAGTACCACCAGGTAAGTGTTAGTGAGCTCAAGCGGTAGCAGCAATGGAGATGTATAAGTGTATAAGTAGGTAAGTGTATAGAAGGGGATGAGTATAAGAGGAAATTAGACAATGATGTATAGTGGTTCAGCCAATTTGGCCTACATCCACTGTGAGTGTGTGATCCACTAAGTATGGGCACTAATGGCCTTGGATACAATGCACATAACCCTCTCTCTCTCTCTACTGTGTGTGAACAAGCAGAGTTTTAGCTAGGGCTACTGTTCATGGATCGATCCCCTGTAGGGTTGGGGGTGACAAGTATATATAGGTCTTGGGGGGTGTAGTGTACCCCCCAGGTAAGCATGGTGCATGTGAATAATGATCTAGCCAATCCCCTGTTGACACCTGTAGATGCCAAATGATGACATAATATTCCCTCACGTGAGGGGGTGATTCGGTTGTAACGGTATTCCACGTGTCATATGAGCCTCACGCGCACTGTTCCACGCGTCTCCCAAACCACGCGCTGTCATGATGTCACCCTCGGCCTATGAGCCGAGGCCGAGGGCAAAGTTTCTTCCGGCAGTGAGTCTGGCTTGATTATGTCCTCGTACTGTCGTACCCTCGTAGGGTCGGCCGGAGCCTGGTGAGGGGTCGGCCCCTCGCAGGGTCGTCTGGAGCCTGGCGAAGGGTCGGCCCCTCGCAGGGTCGTCTGGGTCTGGTGAAGGCCAGTTGGGGCCTGGTGAAGGGTCGGCCCCTCTTAGGGTCGTCCGTTGTGGAGGCGACCCTCCTAGAATATAAACGGGTATATCACCCCGCTATACTAATTTATCACTCCAAGAAGTAATATTCTTACCAAATCATCACCGTTCATGCAGCAAACCATGTTAAATTGCAACTTTCATTGCACCACTATACCCTAGTACTACTCTAGGCGCTTCACCTTTGAGCACCTGCAAGGGCCTCACTCTAATCCACTCACCGTGGCAAAGAAACACTGTATTCTAAGATTTCCTCAATTTCTAACACTATAGCATATCATCAAGTCATTATCCCGCTCTTTGCAACCAGAGCCACTGATTGTCGTATCGGTTGGTCAAAAGGTCCTCAATCCTAAGAAAAGTCGATACTACGATCAAATCGTGTGGTCGAAAGAGCAGCCACACATACACAGAACTTTATGCAATAGCAAGAATACCTTAGATAGGATCCACCCAGTTATCGAGCTATATTGACCATATCCGATCTACCACGCTCTACTAGGCCTGATCGTGTCGTACCATGACATGGAACATATTCGAGTTACCACATATGTGAGATAGTAGTAAGTATCACACAGGGATATATCTTTTGATCCGTATCGGCTTAGTATGACATGCTAAGAACTAGTCCTTACCTTGTTAATGATACCCTAGCATATATCGTCGACATATGCCAACATTATATCATGCTTTGTTATCACCCCACTTTGGTTCACCATTTCAAATCTCCATATGGCTTCATCAACCTATGTCTCGAATACATTCCCTAATACACCTCTAAACTGAGGGTCATAACACCAATACTAGTTATTCCATGACATATAAGCATTATGCCTATAACAACACAAACTTTCAACTTACCTTAGGGATTATACCGCCCATGAGTGTCGATTAGGGAGGCCGCGTTATATGATTCCTTTAAACCCTAACCAACAATATTGGATCATCACCTTACCCTCAACACAATCATTACTAGGATGCTAATGTTCCTTCATATCGGACTTAACTGGTCTCCTAAGGACACCAAACACATTTTATGTAACCGTCCTCTAGACCCAACAAGATTTCATCATCCATACCTTATATCATTGTAGGTGCACTCCACAAACCCTTCAATACCCTTATCGTGATTATTAGGCGCTCACAAGGACACTGGTCCACGCGCTTCTACACATGGCGCATCCTAACCATCAAACACCTCAAGGCATCATAAAAAGTTGATTTTTGTCCCCAATGACACCACATATAATTAGTCCTATAGGCACCCCAAAATTCCTATAACTACTCTCACACTAGTATTACCTCGCACCTAGCCATTACTTCAGCTGCTAAAACGAGTCTCTACACTTATATAATAATTTTATCTTTCCTCCAAATGACCGTGACCATACGTCACGTAAAAATCGTAACTAACGCTACTAAGGATTATGGCAAGGTGGAGGACATCGCCCTACAACTTATGAACCTCAAGGTCTGCCTCATCTAATCCCCAATGAATAATCAACTATGATAATTAGATTGCCTCACTATCTAAGCATCATACCATGTGCGTATCTACAAGTTAACATGACTATAAAGATCTTGGTAGGATATAGGACGTCCGGTATTGCCTATAAACACCAAAGCCTACCCCACAGATGCCACGAGGGATCTTATTCCTCAATACTTCATTATAATCAAGATACACTAAACCCAAGTCCTCAACCGAGGGACCTAATACGTTCTCACCACATAATCGATACTTATAAACACCATTCCGTCATCTAAACTCCATTTATGGAACACACAACCTTTACAGCTAAGTCTCAACGAGCACTACTTATTTTTGCCAAAACCAAGGCTACTTTCATCATCAAAGTTACCACACAATACATCCCACGTAAATGATCATGGTGTTTCCACTATTAGCCTACATAACTTCATATGTTCACCGGACTACCATCAATCCCGATATCACCCAAGGATCGAATTTTCTTAATTATATCACTGGCATTAGCCGCCCATAAGCGTCGCACCTAAGGGCTATATACCTTTTAATCACCAATCATCAGTGCTTAGTCACGACACCCTAACTATAGACCCTTATCGTTGACCGTATGTAATTCATACCACTTGCCCGATGGCCGTCATCTCATTATATTGACATGTCAAAATATTCTTTGCCATCGAGGATTTAACACAAGAACCTCACATTAATAACCACGGTGTCACAACTATTGGCTTGCAAGGACACTCATAAATTACTAATAAATCTAATCAGAAGCACTGAAGCGATTAATAACTATCATCTCGATTTCATGCCACTTGGCACTAACTTACTTGTTATGCTAACCTCTTTAACTTTACCATCGAGGACACGAACTAAACCGTCACCAAACTAGCGTGATCGACCCAAACAAACACTGACGTCGAAAGATCCAATACCGACCTCACCATGTCACTCTCAAAAGGAACCTTGCACCTAGAGATCTGATACTATTTGTAACTCCCTGACCCGAATTTATGGGTTGCCCGTAGTCAACCTGGTCCAACACAAACTTTAAGTATGAAGTGCAATGAAACAAGCTATATAATGTTGTTAGTCCAGTTTTATTTTTTAATTAGTGTTTCGCTTATTTAGAAATCGAATCCAGTTTCAAGTCAAACTACGTGAGGGACCGAGGGGAGACACCCGAAAGTCCAAACATACAAAGCTACTAATGTAAATTAAAGCGAATACTTACCTATATAACGCTCTCAAAATACGAAACCTCTCCCAACCTACTGTAACAAAGTGAGGGTGTGAGCCTATTCTCAATAGGAAACATACAAATGAAGTATATAATCGAACAACAGAAAGGAGACTCAAAGACGTTATGCCTACATGCACATGCAACTACATTGTACATATATGTATGCACATATACTTATTGCATGAAATCGTTTTAGTTCCAAAAATTTGTTTATCCCGATTAATTTACCTTAATCTCATAAAGACTTCTTCTTTCACATTTACCCCTATATTCAATGCACGTGGTTAAATGCTTGAAACCACTACACTATATTTAACGTAAATCATTTCTTTACCGAGAGTACCCATTTCCATTTAAAACGGTTCATTTTAGTATTTTCATTTGAAATTTACCCTTTCAATACACACGAACACCATGCTAGAAAATACTTATTTTGTCTTTTAAACCCTTCTACAACAGACACCCTTTTATTAATTATGGGTTGAACCTCTTTGGTTGCTTAACCACCCATTTACCAAATTACTTTGTCTTTTTCCTTACTTCATGGACATTAATCAATTCTACATTTACTTGTCCATTTTAACCTTTCTCGAAATATTCATTAGTTCATTTAAGTTAGGTTGTCTTAACACGTTTTCACTACACACCCCTTTCTTGACATGTTCTTTATTCCTTTATCTTTTTCTCAAAATCTTACAATAATCGCATACTTTAACGGGCTCTACACCGCCGGCTATGTGCACCATATACTCTGGCCAATTATTTTGGGTCTTTCACACTAGGGCTCTGGGCCCTCCTTAATTATTCCAGTGTCATTCGGGTTCCTTTTTTATATGTTTTAACATTTTACAAAAGTTAGTATCATTCCTTTTTTTCCCATTTTTCCTCACTGAAGTGAAAGTCGGGGTTTCACCTCAACTCATTTCAGGTCCTCTACACTTTAACTTTGATTTTTATTCCACAAAATCATATTCGTTTAGGACCAATTTTCGTAACACCTTTCCTAACATTTTTATTTCATAAAAATGTTTCAGTTTAAGTAAAATTACTATTTTACCCATTTGTTTCCAAACTTATATTTTAATCCATTTTCACAAATGTTAAATTTTCCAAAACACTATTAAGTTACCCATATTAGCTTCTTAAGTGATTTTAACACCATAACACCTTTTTAACCGTGGAGTAATATTCTTCTTAATTGAAAATGTCTTCATTTTTTTATTTTCTTTCCAATTTCATGAGTGTTAATCTTTTACAACATTATTAAGTTATACACACCAACTTTCCAATGTTTAACCATTAACACTTATTCAACTCCTTTACTAACCATCTTTTCAAATTAGAAATTTCTTTATTTTCTTTATTGAAGAAATCTAGTTACACTTAAATACTACTTTTATAAGAAAATACCATTTCCTCTTTATCAATTCAATTAGTCTTACAACTTTATACTAATCACACTTTTAACCCCTTTCAACACACTTTGAAGAGTAGAATTTCTACTTCTCTTATTCTTGTTTAAACCCATTAAAAACTTCTTTAAACCTGTTCACATATTTTTTATCAAAATACTACAAGTTTATATATATGATAAGAGGGATTTTAAATCCTAAAATCCTATTAAATGGGTTAAACATGTTTTCTATTCTAGAAATTCATAATACTTTGCAACTATGCATTTTTAAGTCACAAAAGATATTTTTACTTCTTCCAAACTCAATAAATACCCATCTTTATAAAATCTATATTTTGCAAGAAACTTGAAAACATTATTTCATCAATGTTTTAGCAAATCAATTATCATTTTAAATTATTTTTTTCAATAAAATGTTTAACATCAATTTTGCTAGAAAATACACCATATTCGTAAAATACTAACTTTAATCTTTAAAACTTTGAAATATTTACTCATCACTTTAATCTTATAAAAATAACATTTTTATTCCATAAAAATATATATTATTTCCTGCACATGAATTTCAGGTAATCTAACAACAAGACATCAAATACACAAATTGAGTCTTAATGCTAAGAGTAAGGTTTTCCACCTCTAAAGGCTCCAAATGGTGGTAAGAAAATTAGTGTAGGAGGAGAAACCCCCACCTCCAAAGGTGGCCTCAAGGGGTTACCAAAGGTATCCTCCAAAAATCTCCAAATGTGTTCCATTGAGCTTCAAAATAAAAAACCCTTTGAAACTCCATGAAAGCTTCCATCATCTTCTCCAAAAATCCCCCAACACTTCTATAAAATTCATAGATCTCCTCATCCATAGTGGAAATGAGAGTGTAATGTTCAAATATGGGGGAATATATAACAAATATGGGGTTATAAGGAGGAGAGGTGGTGGTAGCATGGTGGTTTTGAGATGGGGAGGAGCTATCCCATGGTAGAAGACCACCTCCCTCACTTTCTCATCTTCTTCCATCTTCCCATGACCATAATGATCCCAAACAACCTATTTAAAACCCTCCAAAACTTAAAATCCCATTTTCACCCATCTGGGCACACCAGATTTAAACAACTCAAAGATCTAATGGTCAAAATCGTAACAGCACACAAGGCAAGTCAAATTAAACATTGTCGAGGCACGTCGTTCGAAAGATATGAGCCTCGTTCGAATGACATCACCACCTCGTTCGATAATTGGTTTCGTGCGACATTCGTACGATCTGGAACTGTAAAAAAGTGAGACCTCACATGAAGATCGTTTGAACCTCACTTCAAACAACACCCGTATCTCATTTGAACGACATCATTCTCGTTTGAACCCTTTTTTCTTTCTTTTTTTTTCCCCTAAAAATTCTTGTTTTTGCCCAAAATTCTCCTACAATTATCATCAAACCTCACTTTAATACAATTTGTACAAAATTTGAATGAATTAGTAGGGCAGGGTATTACAAATATCCTACATGGTTTGCAAACATCGGGAGGGAAAGTCGCATGTGCATCAACTATCGAGATTTGATTAGGCATACACGAAGCGTGATTATTCTCTACCTAACATTAACATGATCATTGATAACACTACTAGTTACGACCTCAAGTAATTTCTTGACGATTTTCGTGGGTATAATCAGATTAAGAATCCAACCCACCAGGAAAACACCGCCTTCATCACCTTGTGGGGAACCTTTTGTGACACAGTCATGTCGTTTAGCCTCAACAATATTGGGGATATCAACCAAATTGTCGCTGTAACCATTCTACACAATCTTATCTATAAGGAAGTTGAAATCTATATCGACGATATGATCATCTTCAAGACTCGGGAAGGTCATATTCCTACCCTGAGAAAATTCTTCAAGTGGCTATGATAACACCAGATGCGACTCGACCCGAAGAAATGCGTATTCAGTGTTGTGGCCATCCGAGTCAGATTCCTCTGGCGCAGATCGACCCAAAAATTAGAGAGGAGGGAAAACCAAAGAAATCTACCTTCCGCACTTGCGGGGATTCAAGGATAGGGGAATCCTATTTTCGCCACTCGCGCTAATCTTTGTGGGTTGCCACGAATATAAATCAATCATTGTCAAAAGGGGAAAATGTAAAAAATAGAGTAGCCAGCCTATTTTTCTCAAGATAGGAAAAAGAAATGTAGCCATTTCGAGATAATGACATTAAAAGACATACTGATTCGTATGAAACCAAATAAATCAAGGGTCCAGGTACTAAGTTACGGAATGGGAATGTGCTAGACACCCTTTTTGACATTTTGATCTATCAAAGGCTATGTTAATATTCTCATTTTCTCCAAAGTGTGATACGTGTATACATGTGTGCGGTGTGAATATAGAAAGAAAGAAATAATCCGACTCACGTCACAAGAAAGACAGTGTGGAATCATCCTAAGGAGTGTACAAGAGAAATAACACAAAAATACAACATGAGTGTCCGTCGAATCATAAATCACTATAAAGAAATGAGTGTGTATATCGAGCGAAACACGAACATATAAGAGTACGCATATCTGCAATGCTACTAAACACAATAAAAACATAAAATGAAAAAAATAAGAAAATTACACTCGAATCCCAAGATTGGCTTGGGATGTCTATGTAGCCTAAAGGGCATTAAATTTTACGTAGCTCGATAACATGCAAGGGTCAGGTTTAACCCATAAAGCCTAATTTAGAATTTCCACTAGTTTGTTTTTTGAAAATGTGCGCATGTGTAAAGAATGAGTAAAACGAGAAAATTCTAATTCAGGGTTTGTAGGAAAACCCTATTTTTGGATTTTTTATATTTTATGAAAATTAGATTTGTGTGTACTAAATAATAAAAAATGAGATTAGTTTCGAAGTGAAGAAATGAAATAAAATATATCAAAAATGGAAAGAAAAGTAAATAACTATTACTAATTGAGTGATTTGTAAAGGAATAAGGGTAAACCTTCTAGTGAACTTTAATTATGATTTTGCAATAATAGGGGCTAATTTTTATGTGGTTGAAGGGTGGAGAGATAAGAATGTAAAGTGGGGTGGGAAATGGATGAGAGTGATACAATGAACTGGAGAGAATGTTTGGAGAAATAGAATTTTATCGCACTGATTTCAACAAAAATGTTCAGACTTCAGAAAGGGACCCTTGGGAATGAGGTCTTGGTCTCTTTAAATAGTAAAAATAACATAGACCCTAGCCTACCTATCAGTATAGCCCAGCCTTGCTGTCTAAAAAAAGTACACCCTACTCAAGTAGAGAAGGGCTAGGGAGAGGTCATGTTGTCCAACTCTCGAGGAAGAAAGTGTTGGAGGGTAGGAAATTACTCGCATTTGAGGCATATTCGAACATAAGCAGTGCAGTATTGAATCGTGGTTGTCCAATAATAGTCTTGACAGATGATCTTCTTGGCAAGCATGTGACCGTTCACGTGGGGCCCATATTCCCCACTATGGATCTTCATTATCATGTCATCGTTCCCATCCCTGTTATGCAATGCAAGTGGGTTCCATCAAAGTTCCTCGTTATGATGCTTTGTCACAGATAATGTACTAAGCGACCAATTTTTGAAGGGTCGCATGGTCTTTTTTATCAGCATCTTAAAGGTACCTACCATGTTTGAGGAGGTGTAAAATGTCATAATACCACAATCCTTCCAGGTTCGGATCTTCTTTTATAACGATCTCAATGTGGTAGTAGTGATTGGGTGTAACTTGTTTCTAGACAAAAAAGGGGGCATATTATCCCCTCAGGCATCTCGATTATGGAGGCCAAGGTCGCCAATGTGTCAACTAGGCTATTTCTCAAGCGAGAAAGGTAATGGAAGGTGACATCTTCGAATTAGAAAATGAGATCTTATTGCTGAGCATGGAAGGGTACGAGCTTCTCATCTTTAACCTTCTATTTCCTCAGGATTTTCCCCACGATGAGGGTTTAGTCTCCATACACATATACATGTTTTATTACTTTCTCAAGGGAGATCTTGATCCCTACGATGCATGTCTCGTATTCTATTATGTTGTTAGTGCAATGGAAATCCTATTTGATGTCAATAGGAGTGTGATAATCATTACAAGTGATCAAGAGTATCCTATTACCATACCCTTTCTTCTTTGCAGCTCCATCGAAGAACATCTGCCACCTGAGATCCTCGTGATAGGTGCAGAGTATGTCTTCGTCTGTAAAAATTCAAAGCTCAGTTCCCTCCATGGGATTGTCAATAAGGTAATCGAAGATGGCTCTCCCTTTCATAACCTTTTACATGACATAAGTGATATCAAACTTATCCAGTAACATTAGTCATTGGGCCATGCGACTAGGCAAAATGGGCTTCTCTAATAGGTATATTATTGGATTCATTCAGGACACTAATTTAATAAAAAAATGCAAGCATGTAGTGATAAATCTTTTGTGTGACCCAAACCAAGGCGACGCACGCCTTCTCTAATGAGGTGTAGCTCACCTCGCACCCGACTAGCTTTTTCCTAGCGTAGTAAATTGCTCTCTTCTTACAATATTCCTCAATGAACTCAGTCAACATAGCCTCTGTTGTAGTGTCGGTGATAGTCAAGTATAGGAGGAGGGGGAGACCTTATTTTGGAGGCATGAGTATCGGAGGTCGAGTGAGGTATCGTTTGATCGATAGAAGGTTTCTTGGCATGCCTCGTTCCAAACTTATTGAATCCTTCTAGAGAAGCTTGAAAATGGGCTCGTAGATAGAGGTTAGTTGACTGATGAATCGACTGATGTATTGGAGTTACCTAAAAATCCACACACTTGTTTCTTCATTCGAGGTTGTGGAATCTTGAGTATGGCTTTTAGTTTGGCGGGGTCTACCTCAATCCTTTTTTTATTGACCATGAATCCGAGGAGTTTTCCTTGATGACACTGAATACGTATTTTTGCTGGTTAAGTCGCATCTCGTACTATCGTAGCCACTAGTAGAATATCCTCGGGTCAAGAATGCATCTTAATTTGTTTATACCCGATAAAATCATCGACAAGTGATTTAAGGGCATGATTGATTATGTTATCTATTATCATATCGATGTTAGGCAGAAGATAATCATCCTTTGGGGATACCTTGGTTAGATCTTGATAGTCGATGCACGTGTAGACTTTCCCTCTCGATTTTAGCACAAGGATGATGTTTGCAAGACACGTAGTATATTCGACCACGTGAATGAAGCATACGCTTAACTATTTCACCACTTCATTTTTTACCTTGAGGAACTATTTTGTCAGGAGTTTTCTCATTTTTTACTTGACATGTTTGCTTTTTTTGAAGGTAGGGATCTCATATTGTGTTATCTCTTGCTTAATACCAGGCATGTCGTCAAAGGACCATGCAAAGATGTTCGCAAATTCTTCTAGGAGTTCTTCAAACTATGATCGCTCAAGATTGTCGAGGGTGGACCCTATCCTAATCTCACATAGATGGCTACTAGAACCGAGATTAGTAACAACAGTCTCATGATCATTAGTTTGAATGCGATTATATTGTTTAATGTTTTCCTTAATGAGATCAGTTAAGAATTCTTCATTTGTTAAATCATCTTCCTCAAAAGTTTGATTAAAATATAGATAGTTAATATAAGGCATAACAAGACACTCAAAATTATCGTTTATTTCATTGAAAGTGTTTCGAAGAAATACAACGGTGAGGACCTCATCAAAGGAGGCCTCTTTCACAATTACATAAGTATTAGGAGAAAAAACCATAGATTTAGGTATCTCTTGGAGATAATGGATGGAAGTGTCTAGGTTGACTTGAGCGAGCTGAACATGAATGGAATACCAAATGATGACGAGTGCACCAGCAATAGTGATCTTTTTGGATGGGTCAAATAACTCAGCTTTCTAGTGGACCATGAGGAGATCTAGCCCCAGTATATGTAAGTCAAAAGACTCATCGATATCACTATCCCCAAAATTTTCAATGGTTTCTGTGGCTTTGTCTGTTGGAGGCTTTACCTTACGTTTTTTCCCTTCATCCCAGGTGATGTCGCCCTCGAAGAAGATTTCTAGACCTGGTTTCATCTTTTTGTCGGTAGGGTCATACCATCATTCAGGGAATCCACAAAAGGGGAAATCTTCACCCTTCGATTAATTTTTTGATCTATCAAAATCATCACCCCACCCGGTGGCAATGATGTCATCCTTTCAAGAGTAGTAAATGTATTCAACAACTTCTATAGATTTATTATATAGATCTTCCCACTCGGCGGGGAAGTGATGGAATAAAAGGACTAGATGCCCTTAGATTTTCAAAATCGTAAACAACTCTGTGATGGTGCATATCTCTCTCTTCTGGAGGAACATATCTTACATGACTTGCACGATGTCATCTAGACTTAATTCTTCTACGGGCACATTCATTCCTTAGATTCTCGGGCTCACCTCTGGGCTTCCATAAATAAATCACTGATCTTCTCACAGTCAATAGTCATTTTTTAGGGCAATTTCAACCTAAAGTTCCAAAGCTGATCTAGGTCCTCAGGCAGTTCCATGCCTCCCCCTTCTGAGGGAGTATAAACAGTAATGCAAGCTCAGGTGAGGAGTGACGAAGCTTGATCGATAGAGTTTGTAAGATGCAAAAGAAAGGAAGGGATGATTTTAAGGGATTTTGGTGAGATATTAGGCAGATCGTATGTTTCGATGGGATTGATTCGGGTTGACGGGTCAAATTTTGGGTCTCCTTCTGAAAGGATGGCATTTACCCCAGTTATGTGTGCTGGGAGAGGATTATGGTGGCGTTAAGCTTAGGATTGGCTGGTGAGTAGATGATACCCCTGTCTATTAGACTCTAGATAACATTCTTGAGGTGGAAGCATTAATCAGTGGTATGACCAATGATCTAGTGGAAATTATAATGGGTGTCATGTTTGCAATTTGGGGTAAGGGGATCTGGCAACGGTCGGGGTTTTAAAGGTTTAATGAGATTTCGTACAAACAGGGATTGATACATTTTTTAGAAAGGAGTATGAAGTTTAATGTACTCCTTCTTGGCAGTGCTAGGAAAACTTTCAGTTGTCCAAGAAGTAGCGGGTTAGGATATATTGTATAGGGTTGAGATTGAGGTGATGGTCGGCTTGTCATACTTTCATAGCACGAGCTGCAAGATCATCCTTTTTGATTCAGATTCTGCTCTATGACTTGCAACCCCTTCTTCAATATCTACCCCAGCTTCCCTGAGGTCTCTGAAGTAAGGGTAGTACTGACCTTCCATTGAAGCTCAAATATGGGGTAAGAAGTTCTTCTTTACTATGCTCACATGTTCTTCTTCTGACGGTCTGTTGGTCATAGTAGTTTCTTTCTCTTTCCACATTCTGATGAAGCTACTAACTGACTCCCATGGATTTTATTTGAGCATCTCTATGTCTCTCTGTGTGACTTTTAACTCCTTATTGTACTTATAACATGTCATGAATTCCATGACCACGTCCTCCCAACTGCGACAACTATATTTTTCAAGGGATAGAAACCACCCAAGGGTGCCTTCTTTGAGGTTTTGCTAGATCATTTGGGTCATTACCTCCTTTGACCCCCACCCCCAAGGAAAGTCATGGCATGATTATAGATACGTTGGTGCACAATAAAAGGCCCACTTCCCCCAAATTTCTAAATGTATGGCATTTTGATTTTTTTTTTGTAATCTGGCCTTAGGTTAGGGAGATATGTGGGTTTAGTCCATGCAGTTCCCTGAGATCTTGACTTGATCAAATATCTTAGACAACAACCTAAGGTCCTCCTTGACCTTATTCATTTCTTCCTCATTGGGATCCACTGGCACTGGTAGATTGGCCACTGACTGGGCAAGATTTGGTATCAGTAATTGAGCTAGTGGCGGTCCATTGATAGATGGGGCACGCGGGGCATGTTGATACTCTTTTGATGGACCCATGGCAAGGGGAAAGATAATTTTGGGCTCAAGAGCCTTGGGAGTCTGAACCCGATGTCATTGCATTTCCTAGAATTATGTCCGGAGGTTTTCAATCTTTGCACTGAGATGGGCAATGATGGTCATCAAATATGGTTGAGCATTCAAAGTCTGGTCAATATTCTCAATGAATAACCTTTGGAGAGTGATACAGGCTTTATTTAAAAACATGCTTTTTAAGCGTATGGTCGTTGTCTTCAAAAGCCTAGTCTAAAAATTTCCTTCAACGTGCAATCAAAATATGAACTTGCATAAAGGTAAGGAAATTAATGCAACTTTCAAGGTGAGACAAATAATGTGAATACTTGCAATTTCAAAAAAAAATTATTAACCTTTTAAATATATATATATATATATATATATATATATAGACACATATATTTTTAAAACACTTACAAGGGAGAATGAATCAATTAAGGCTAAAATCATATGCAATTAAATAACTACTAAATTTGAAATGTAACTAAGTTTAGAATTGTGAGAAGATACAAGAGGTGGGAAATAGGAGGTGAGGGAATTGGGTCTAGTGGCTCCTACTTTCGTGGGTTATAGTGAATTAGGAGAAATAGAGAGGTGACAGGTAGAAGAGAGGTATGGGGGTGTATTAGTGTGTGGGTGTGTATGATGGTAGGGAGTGTGTATGTATCTGATTTACACCTAAAAAATGAAATAAAATAACCTAAACATTTAAGACTCAATTAAAAATATATAAAAATAAAAATAAAATCTATTAAAATTGAAACTAAAAAAATTAAATTCCTAACCTATTAGTAAAAGACTTAAATAAAATAAATAAATAAAAAAAACCAAACTAACTTAAAAAAACTAAAAATAAAATAAAAATAAATAATTGAAAACCTAATCAAATATATACACCTACTGTACAAAAATATTAAAAAAACATTCGACGCAAGCTAACGGACCCTAATATTTACAACTATATACACATAAATAATATATAAAAGTCCTAAAAATTATATACAACTCAAATAAACATATAAAAAATATAAAGTACAAATTAAACGCACACGAAGCTCAAGTGTTGGCTTGGGCTTGGTTTAGGCTTAGGTTTGGTACAGGTTTGGGTTTAGGGCCTCGGAACTAATCTGGGCAAGCTCAAAAAGGAACTTCTGACTTTGCAGCTGTTTTGATTTTCTTCATGGAATTCTTTTGACCGCTATTTTGTTGCAATTACGTCGATATAGCATAATTTGAAACTGCGACTGCCGATTAACCTGCGAAATAGATAAATACGAACATAAGGCCAATTTTATTGAGAACGAGTGATTGAAATGCATTTATTTGGGGCATAAATTAAACACTTTTGGTTGCTTATCACACCACCCCCAAACAGAACATTACTAGTCCTCGAGCAAAAATAGAGAGAAATAAAGATAAGTAACCAAAAGTGTGTCGCTTTCATAGGCACTTGCGATTGCACTTAGCATGTACAATGAGCCGTTATACCTATAAGTTACCCTACAGGATGAGTGTAGTCTCATGAGGGTTTGCAGTGAATGTACCCACAAAATTCAATTTTTTTTCACTAAAAAGCAGTCTCTTATTTTTCAATGAAGAGCTATATAATCCAACTAAAAAGACATCTAGGAACACCGTGTTCAACTATCAAAGTAAGGCATAAAATTACTTAATACCAACTACGTAGTCCTTCCTAAAGCTCAGCATGTGTAGTGTGAAATAATCTTAAGTATCATTAAAGAAATTCTTAGATTGCCTTTATAGAATCAACGCTTTGACTTCAATTCTCACTGGATATATCTCTCTGAATCGAACTCTTTGAGAATCGGGTAAGTGTATCTCTCCAGTGTGTGAGGAGGTGAGTAAATGTAAACAAGATCAACTGTCTCACACACTTAAAATAAATGACGAATATATGAAAGAATTTGATCTCATGATTGAATGTTAACCACTATGTTGAAAATGTCGAGCTATTCACCATATAGACTTCTCGTTTGCCTGAACACCTCACCAATGGTAGAAATGGAGTTTATGTAAGGTATGAGGGGAAAATGAAATGAAGATGATATGATGGTAGGGTTTTTTGATAAGAGCATAACTTAATTTGAATAATTAATGTCTTCTACATGCTTTCTTTTTTTTCAGCTTCTTTTTCTATTTTTTTTGTTTTTCCCTTTTCTTTTTTTTTTATCGCGGTGCTTTTTTCTTTTCATAACACAAATGAAGATGATTTACATTGACAATTTCAAACACTCTTTTTCTCAAAAATGATAGTAGTGATGGGAAATAATATATGAATGGTATCTGGAATATATGGAAAAATAATGGGTGAAGTGAATGATAATATGATATGGGAAAATGGTAAATGTATGGCAATATCATATTAGTGCTCGGGACAAACTACAAGACACGTGTTTCTTACAACTCAAAAATGATGAAATTCTCAGTGATTATGGTAAAATTGAAAAATAATGAGACCATGCAACGACTAAGTGTGGTACCCAAAGACAATTGAGTCAACTTGTGACTCGGAGATTACGTAAGACTCCTTAAAAAGGTGAATAGCTCAAAACTCATGGGTTTTAAGTCTCCACTAGTGATCTTTTAAAGCTCTCCTGAGAATGTTATTACTCCTCAACTTTTGATTGTAGAACGTCATAGTGCAAAAAAAATCGAGTTTAGGAATTCATAGTGTAAGTAAGCTTAAGAGATATTATTTAGTTTTATGATAAAAAGCGTAATTTTAGGGTCGAACAAAGATATTTCGAGAGTTTTAAAAGAGGGATGATAGACAATTCGTGTCATAAAAATTTGAGTTGAACTGCATAAAAAGTGTTTAAAATGATTTGTTTCTGAATTTTTTTCAAAAGAGGTACGATTTTGATAAATTTTTCACCTCAAAACAAAAGCGAAATTGTCCTCGATGTTTAAAATTATATAGAAAAATGGAAAGCACACGGTAGGAAAGATATTACCATAATGAACCTCTAATGAACATAACCACATGATGGAACAAAGGTGGAACCAGAAGAATAAATAGGCACAAAAATATGTACAAGCCTATAAAGCATGTGAAAATCAGTGGGGGAGGATAGAACACAACCCCCAAATAGGATAAGACTCATACTCAGAAATAATATGCGACGGGTTGCCTCCTAGTAGCGCCAAGTTTAACGTCTTCAGCCAAAACGATTCACCCAAAAATAAGATATAATAAAGGATAGAACGGGGTGGAAGAAATGTGTTGGGTGATAGGCATCACCCCCAATCAAGACTGAACACTCATCATGTGACGAGGAGATATACTCCCAGATTGTTGGCATTTAGAACACGCTTGGCAGTAGTGGTGGGCATCGCGAAAAAGGGTGGGGCAATAGAAACAACTTTGCAAAATTTTGGTAACAGTTTTCTTGGAGCAAAAGTGGCCACCACAGGCTCCATCGTGACAGAAGGAGAGAATAGTAGATTCTTAATGCCTGGGAACATAATGACGAATGATTTGATCAGTGCAATACTTAAAAAGGAACGGGTCATCCCAAGAGTAAATTTTCACATGTTCCATGAATTTGGAACGTCCTGTTTCGACCAATAATTGGGCAATTATTCAATAATGAGAAATTTGATAATATCAGCATACCAAGGTGAGGTGGATATAGCAAAAAATTGTTCATCGGGAAATGACTCAGATATGGGAACAGGATCATAATCAGACGTAGCAGTAATGCGAGATAGATGGTCGGCGAGAACATTTTCAAAACCTTTTTTATCGCAAATTCATACAATCTAAGGAGGAGGAAGAAGAAGGAAAAAACTACAACTATTAATGAATTACAAATATTCACTATGCTTCAATAATCAAGAACGCGGCGACGACGCCTTTTGATATAGGCTTTATTTCATAACTTGTTTTTTATGCATATGGTCGTTGCTTCAAAAGCCTAGTCTCAAAATTTCCTTCAACCTACAATCATAATATGAACTTGCATACCGATAAGTAAGTAAGTCAATCCAACTTTGAAGGTGAAACAAATAATATGAATACTTACAATTTCAAATTTTTTTATTAACCTTATTTTATATATTTTTTATATTTTTCAAACACTTTCAAGGGAGAATGAATCAATTAATGCTAAAATTGTATGAAATTAAATAACTACTAAATTTGAAATGTAACCAAGTTTAGAATTGTGAGAAGATACAAGAGGTGGGATTACACGACGTGATTAATTTTATTTAAAATATTGTGGGATAATATTAAATTTATAATTTAACTCTCATTACAATCATAAATTCAATAATATCATTTTCAGAAAATGAATTTAGAAATGCCACTTTCTAGAAAATAATAAGATGCATACTCTTTTTAACAAAATATCCACTAAGATTGATTTATTAAAAATTATATGAATCTTCAAATTTCAACACCGAATTAATATTCAAACTTCCGAAAAACCTATCTCTAGTTCGATTCCAAATTCAAATATTAACTTTTAAAATTAATTCACTAACTCTCACTACACAAATTAATTTGTGACAGTTCCGAATTAATTTGCCTAGAAATATAACAATTAAATAAAGAATTTAATTAAATTAACGTCCTACGCGTTTCATCCCACCCCTTGAATGGGGTGATTAACTAAGCATATTAAATTGAAAAAGCACAATCACAATAAAAATTGAAAGAGTAAAGAAAGAATTACAATAGAAAAGTCTCATTTTCGAATCGTGTTCCTTGAAGTGCATCTCTCTTTTCCACAAATAAAACTCTCTTGATTACACAAATAAGAATAAAAAAATTAAACATAATAATTGTTCTAAATCAAACTACTTTTTTATAATTTTCTGTAATTTTTTTATGCTCCAAACTGTAAAAAGATCACACTGTGGGGTTTTCCCGGTTTTGGTCGGGTTAAGGTTTCAGCAGGTGGAGGTTTGGATTTCGAAAATCAGAGATAAGGGAATTAGGTCTAGCAGCTCCTACTTTTGTGGGTTATAGAGGATTAGGAGGAAGAGAGAGGTGGTGGGTAGGAGAAAGGTATGAGGGTGTATTGTTGTGTGGGTGTGTATGATGGTAGGTTATGTGTGTGTATTTGATTTGCACCTAAAAAATAACATAGAACTACCTAAACATTTAAGACTCAACTAAAAAAATATAAAATTAATAAAAATAAAAATAAAATCCATTAAAATTTAAACTAAAAGTTAAATTCCTAACCTATTACTAAAAGATTACCACTTTGTGTTCTTGACCATAGTCATTCCCGAGTTCTTCGAGATAAGTTTAATAGGACTGGCCTATTTACTATCCAAGATGGGATAGATGATGCCCACATCCAATAACTTAATAATCTCCATTTTAACGATGCTTTTCATGATCAGGCTCAAATGTCTTTGCATCTCCCTAGAGGGCTTCACGTTCTCCTCTAGGTGGATTTTATGGGTACAAATCAAGGAACTTATACCTTTCAAATCGGCGATGGACCATCCAAAAGGTCCTTTGTGCTTTCTCAAAATGGCCATAAGCTTCTCTTCTAGCTCTTCATTTAGGCTCGAGGAAACAACAACGAGATATGTCTCATCCACTCTCAAGTAAGGGTATTTAACGTTGCACGAAAGCTTATTCAACTCGAGTTTTGGAAATTTAACGTCGAAGGGAACCGTGTATGATTCCCTTGGTGGTAATTCCTCTATTTAGAAGACCTAACTAACATCTCTCACATCCTCGTCGATCTCGCCTTTATCCGATAAATCTCTCATCTCCCTCACCTTTCGATCGAAAATCGGTGTACGCACTATCTCTTTCACTTGTCGTAACTAGACACGCTTCTAGTGGATCCCAAGCGTGATTACCCTCAAAGTGTTCATATACTTCATCCTCAATAAGATCCGACTCATGTAACTCATCTTCATCACCCATATGCTTGGTGATGTTGAAGATATTCATTTCAAGTCTCATATTCCTGAACCTGAGTTGTATTTGCCCATTACACATGTTAATCAACTCGTTAACCATGGGTAGGAAGGGGCAATCAAGAATTACAGGAAAATGATGACTCAAGGGAGAGGAGGGATTAATGTCCCAAATGACAAAATCTACCGAGAATTAGAAAGTGTCGACTTAGATGATCCCGTCCTCAACTATCCCACGGGGTATCTTCATGGAGTGATTTGCAAGTTGGAGAATAATTTTGGTGGGCTTAAGATCTCCCAAATCAAGATTTTTATAGATGGAATAAGGTAGAATGTTGACACTCGCCCCTAAATCTAATAAAGCTCTATCAATCTTATTATCTCGAACAATACACGAAATGGTGGGGGCTCCCGGATCTTAATACTTTGGTGGGAGGTTGCTCGAAAGTATCAAACTCAGATTTTGTGTAAGAAAACCTTCTTCTTTACCTTTAATTTACGTTTCACCGTGAGAAAGTCCTTTAGGAACTTAGCATACACTGTAATTTTCTTGATATCCTCAAGAAAAGGTAAGTTGAGCTTCACTTGCTCAAGTACTTCTCGAATGTCATCACGGGAGCCCCCTTTAGGAGGAGGGACTACTAGTCGAGGGTAAGGTGCGACTATAGGAGGTTTAACTACCACCTGGGGCAAAACTGTGTTGTCTTTGTCACTCTCTTCTAAGGGGGAATCTTCGGCCTCTTACGTATTAGGTGAAACCTAATTATCTTTTTGCACATCGTGTGGGGGAGGTGACAAGTCAATAACTCTCCCACTACGTAGAGTGGTTAACGCTTGACATTTCTCTTTATTTTCATCGAGAGTAGATCTCACATAGTTTTGACCATGGGGAGGACGTTGTCCTTGGGACGAAAACTAGCCCTTCTCTTAGACACTTAAGGAAGAATACATCTTACAAAGCGATGTCTTTAAGTCGGATTTTTTTTTAGCATTTTGGGCATTTATTATTGACTGAGTTTTCGTGAATTGATCAAGAGTGTCCTCGGGAATCTTTCGATGTAGGATTACATAAGGCATGGGAGGAGGCGCTTGCATGGGTGGCACTTATTGATAAGGCGAGAGTGGTGGTAGTGGTGGTTGTGTAACGTGTAGATTCAGGTTTATCGTTGCGTTCGATTGCCCATAACTAAAATCGGGATTATTTTTCCATGAGGTATTAAAAGAATTCCCATGAGGGGCATTAAAATTACCCTCATAGGCTCCCACTATCTCAATTTGCTCTTGAAGCATAACTTTGTAGGCAGTTATAGTTGGATAATCCTTCGTTAAATGTCCTGCATCATAAATTGCGCAACTTTCCTCCGATAAAGATCGATATGATATAGATATCTCTCTCTCCTAAATTCTACTACATCTTTTAGCTGCTTGGCTAATTGGTTAATTTGGAGCTTCAACTCGAATTCCTTATCTAAGTGATAGAGTCCGAATGCAGAAGGAGTTGTGGAGTTCATTCTAGCTTTGGGTTGGGTGTTCGGATCCGATGTGTCCCAAGCTTGAGAAGTCTCGGTGTTATACTTAAAGTGGTCCTCTGCATCATTTTCATCTAACCCGAAGAAATATTTTGGGCACATAGTTCCAACAAGTTATTTTGAACGTAGGCTAATCCCATAATGGAAGTAAGAGATGAGTCGCCACTTCTCAAAGTCGTGATATGGGCACATGTTAACTAACTCATTGAACCTCTCCCAACACTTATCAAAAGGCTCGTTATTGTTTTATTTAAAAGCCCAAATTTGAGCCTGAATAGAGTTGGCCGTATGTAAGGTAAATAATTTCTAGGGAAATTTATCATGCATGTCTCTCCACGTAGATGTTGAGTTCGATGCTAATGACTAAAGCCAACTTTTGGCCTTGTCTTTAAGCTGAAACATGAAAAGCTTGAGGTGCACTATGTCTTGGGTACAAGGTTGATTGTTAAACATATTGCACGCCTTATCGAACTCTCTAATATGGAGGTAAGGCTTCTCCAACTCCATATAGTGAAATATTGGGACACTACACCAAAACTGGTGAATTATCACCGACTTTGTCCCTAACCAGGACTGTGGGTCGCGGCCAAGGGTCGTGACCATTTTAGTGGGTCACGACCCAAATTCTTAACCAATAGGGGGGTCATGGTAGATGGTTGTGGACACAGTCCATGACCCATACACACTATCGGTCATGGCTTTGTGCCGTAACCAAATTAGGAGAGGATAATCGATGGTCAAGGATCTTGGCCATGACCCACACTTTGGTACAAAAACTATGGTCACGGCTTTAGTTCGTGACCCCTTACCCCAATGACAAAAATTGTTATGGCTTTAGGCCGTGACATAAACCATGAGATCACAAAAATGTTCACGGCTTTAGGCTGTGACCCTATTTATGCATGACGAAAGAAATAAAGATGGTCATGTACTTTGTCCATAACCATTTTTAACTATAATAAAAAGAAAATTGGGCATAATTTCCTCGATTTTCTAGAAATTCTAAAACTTGTTAATATAAAACCCGTGTAATGTAAAGCCCGCACGACCATAAAATTTAACAATAAAATTACAAAATTCCACACGGTCATAAAACTAATAATAAAATTATAAAAGCCCGCACGACCATAAAACTAAACAACAAAATTATAAAAGTCTGCACAGCCGTAACACATAAAAAACAGAATCCTGAATGTCAACAACATTATATAAACAATCTTTCGTTTGTAAGCCATTGCCTTCTTTGTGTGTTCCACGCGGATAAAATCAAATGATATAATGTTATCGTGTAAAAAATAGGAGACAAAAAAGAGATGATGTCAGTAATCAAGTAATTTAAAAAAATAGTATTCAAGATGAAAAAATGCTTATACGAGTTATAATTATCTTCAAATTCTCAAACCGGGAGTTCCATGACCACGCAATCAGTTCCTGCCAGTTACATTGGTCATGGGCGAGGTGTTCGTACCTTTCACGGAGTCGTTTGGGGGTGCTTTGGGTTTCGCCCACTAACGACATGTTTCTAATCATGTCTAGATATTTTTAAATTATCATCATATTCTCATACCATGGGTCCCATGAGCACGCAGTCAGTTTCGAAGAGATACATTAGTCTCGTGCGAGGTGTTCGTGCCTCTCACATGGCCTTTTTTTGTGTGTGGGGGGGGGGGGGGGGGTCAGCCTCTAACGACATGTTTTGAAGCCTAAGTCTAGATATTTTCAAATTTCATCATATTCTCAAATCGAGATTCCCGTGACCATGCGGTCAGCTCTCATGAGTTACATCAGTCCCATGCGAGGTGTTTATGCCTCTCACTGTTCCGTTTGGGAGGTGTTTTGAGTTTTCACCCTCTAACAGCATGTTTTGAAGCGTAAGTCTATATATTTTAAAATTATCATCATATTCTCAAACAAAGAGTCATGTTACCACGCAGTCAGTTCCAGGTAGTTACATTAGTCCCGTGCGAGGTGTTGGTGCCTCTCATAGGGCCGTTTGGGGGGTGTTTTGAGTTTTCGCCCTCTAACGACATGGTTTTAAGCCTAAGTATAGGTATTTTTAAATTATCGTTATATTCTCAAACTGGGGGTCCCATGATCACGCAGTCGATTCTTGTGGGTTACATTGGTACCCTACGAGGTGTTCGTGTCTCTCATGAGGCCGTTTGGGGGGTGTTCTGGGTTTTTGTCCTCTAACGTCATGTTTTCAAGCCTAAATCTTGATATTTTCAAATTATCATCATATTCTCAAATTGAAAGTTTCGTGACCACGCGGTCCGTTCCTGCTAGTTACATTGGTTTCGTGCAAGGTGTTTGTACCTCTCACGGGATCGTTTGGGGGGTGCTTTAGGTTTTCGCCCTCTAATGACATGTTTTTAAACCTAAGTTTAGATATTTTCAAATTATCATCATATTCTCATACTGAGAGTTTCGTGACCCCGCGATCAGTTCCTGCTAGTTAAATTGGTCCGTGCGAGGTGTTCGTGCCTCTCACAAGGTCGTTTTGGGGGTGTTTAGGGTCTTTTCCCTCTAACGACATGTTTTTAAGCTAAAGTCTAGATATTCTCAAATTATCATTATATTCTCAGATCGGGGTTCTCGTGACCACGCGTTCAGTTCTTGCGAGTTACATTGGTCCCGTGCAAGGTGTTCGTGCCCCTTACTAAGCTGTTTGGGGGGTGTTTGGGGTTTTCGCCCTCTAACGACATGTTTTTAAGACTAAGTATAAATATTCTAACTTATCGTCATATTCTAAAATCGAGGGTCCCGTGATCATGCAGTCAGTTCTTGTGGGTTACATTGGTACTATGCGAGGTGTTCGTGTCTCTCACGAGGTCGTTCGGGGAGTGTTTTGGGTTTTCGCCCTCTAACGACATGTTTTTAAGCCTAAGTCTTGACATTTTTAAATTATCATCATATTCTCAAATTGGAATTCCCGTGACCACGCGGTCAGTTCGTATTAGTTAAATTGGATTCGTGCAATATGTTTGTACCTCACACGGGACCGTTTGGGGGGTATTTTAGGTTTTTGCCCTCTAACGACATGTTTTTAAACCTAGGTCTAGATATTTTCAAATTATCATCATATTCTCAAATCGAGAGTTACGTGACCCCGCGCTCAGTTCCTGCCAGTTGCAATGGTCCCTTGCGAGGTGTTCGTGCTTCTCACAAGTTTGTTTTGCGGGTGTTTTGGGTTTCGCTCTCTAACAACATATTTTAAGCCTAAGCCCAAATATTTTCAAATTATCACCATATTCTCAAATCAAGGGTCCCGTGAGCACACGGACAGTTTCTACGAGTTATATTGGTCCCGTGCGAGGTGTTCGTGTCTCTTATAGAGTCGTTTGGGGGGTGTTTTGGATTTTTGCCCTCTAACGGCATGTTTTTAAAGTCTAAGTCCAAATATTGTCAAATTATCGTCATATTCTCAAACCGTAATTCCCATGAACACGCGATCAATTCCTTCCAGTTACATTATTCCTGTGTGAAGTGTTCCTGCCTCTTACGAGGCTGTTTGGGGGGGGGGGGGGGTTGCCCTCTAACGGCGTCTTTTTAACCCTAAGTCAAGATATTTTCAAGTTATTATCAAATTCTCAAACTAGGGGTCCCATGACCATGCGGTCAGTTCCTACGAGTTGCGTTGGTCCCTTGCGAGGTGTTCGTGCCTCTAACGGGGCCTTTTGGGTGTTATTTTGGGTTTTCGCCCTCAAACGGCTTGTTTTTAAGCCTAAGTCTAAATATTTTCAAATTATCGTCATATTCTCAAATTTGGAGTCCCGTGCCTCGCGATCAGTTCCTGCCAGTTGCAATGAGCCCGTGCGAGGTGTTCGTGCCTCTCACGGGGACGTTTGGCGGGTTTTTGGGTTTTCGCTCTCTAACGGCATGTTTTTAATTCTAAGTCTGGATATTTTCAAATAATCGTCATTTTCTCAAACTAGGGGTCCCATAACCATGCAATCAGTTCCTACGAGTTACATTGGTCCCGTGCTCGGGACCGTTTGGGGGTGTTTTGGATTTTCGCCCTCTAACGACATGTTTTGAAGCTTAAGTCTAGATATTTTTGAATTGTCATCATATTCTCAGAGTGGGAGTCACGTGATCACGTGGTCACCTCCTACGAGTTACATTAGTCCCGTGCGAGGTCTTCGTGCCTCTCACGGGGTTGTTTTGGATTTTTTCCCTCTAACGGTTTATTTTTTAGTTGAAGTACACATATTTTCCAATTATCATAATATTCTCAAATCAGGAGTCCCGTCGGTCAGTTCCTGCTAGTTATATTGTCTTGTTCGAGGTGTTCATGCCTCTTAACGGAGTTGTTTGGGAGGTGTTTTGGATTTCACCCTCTAACGGCTTGTTTTTAAACCTCAGTTTAGATATTTTCAAATTATCATCATATTCTCATATTGAGAGTTCTGTGGCCCCACGTCAGTTCCTGCTAGTTACATTGGTCCCGTGCGAGGTGTTCGTGCCTCTTACAGGGTCGTTTTGGGGGTGTTTCAGGTTTTTGCCCTCTAACGGAATGTTTTTAAGCCTAAGTTTAGATATTCTCAAATCATTATCATATTCTCTAATCGGGGGTCCCATGACCACGCGTTCAGTTCTTGCGAGTTACATTGGTCCCGTGCGAGGCGTTCGTGCCCCTTACTGAGCCGTTTGGGGGGTGTTTTGAGTTTTCTCCATCTAACGACATGTTTTTAAGCCTAAGTATAAATATTTAAAAATATCGTCATATTCTCAAATCGGGGGTCCCGTGATCACGCAGTCAGTTCTTGTGGGTTACATTGGTACCGTGCGAGGTGTTCGTGTCTCTCACAAGGCTATTCGGGGAGTGTTTTGGGTTTTCACCCTCTAACGGCATGTTTTTAAGCCTAAGTCTTGATATTTTTAAATTATCATCATATTATCAAATTGGAAGTCCCGTGACCATGCGATCAGTTCCTATTAGTTAAATTGGCTTCGTGCAATGTGTTTGTACCTCACACGGGGCCGTTTGGGGGGTGTTTTAGGTTTTTGCCCTCTAACGGCATGTTTTTAAACCTAGGTCTAGATGTTTTCAAATTATCATTATATTCTCAAACCGAGAGTTACATGACCCCGTGCTCAGTTCCTGCTAGTTACAATGGTCGTCCCGTGCGAGGTGTTCGTGCTTCTCACAGGTTCGTTTTGCAGGTGTTTTGGGTTTTCGCCCTCTAACGACATGTTTTTAGGACTAAGCCCAGATATTTTCAAATTATCATCATATTTTCAAATCGGGGGTCCCGTGAGCACATGAGAAGTTCCTACGAGTTATATTTGTCCCGTGTGAGGTGTTCGTGTCTCTCACAGAGCCGTTTGGGGGGTGTTTTGGGTTTTCGCCCTCTAACGGCATGTTTTTAAGTCTAAGTCTAGATATTTTCAAATTATCGTCATATTCTCAAATCGGGAGTCCCGTGACCACGCGATAAATTCCTTTCAGTTACATTGGTCCCGTGCGAAATGCTCATACCTGTTATGGGGCCGTTTGGGGGTGGGGGGGGGGTCGCCCTCTAGCAGTGTGTTTTTAAGCCTAAGTCTAGATATTTTCAAGTTATCATCAAATTCTCAAACTGGGGATCCCATGACCACGCGGTCAGTTCCTATGAGTTGCACTGGTCTCTTGCGAGGTGTTCGTGCCTCTAACGGGGCCTTTTGGGTGGTGTTTTGGGTTTTCACCCTCAAACGGCTTGTTTTTAAGCCTAAGTCTAAATATTTTCAAATTGGGAGTCCCGGGACCTCGCGATCAGTTCCTTCATGTTGCATTGGTACTGTGCGAGGTGTTCGTGCCTCTCACGGGGCCGTTTGGAGGGCGTTTTGGGTTTTCTCCCTCTAACGACATGTTTTTAATTCCAAGTCTGGATATTTAAAAATTATCGTCATATTCTCAAATCGGGGATCCCATGACCATGCAATCAGTTCCTACGAGTTTCATTAGTCCCGTGCTCGGGACCGTTTGGGGGTGTTTTTGGGTTTTCGCCATCTAACGACATGTTTTGAAGCTTAATCTAGATATTTTTTAATTGTCATCATATTCTCAGAGCGGGAGTCCCATGACTAGGGGTGTACAAAAAAATCGACCGAACCGAAAACCGAACTGAACCGGCCAGAACCGAAACCGACAGTTTTTCAGCCCGGTTCGGTTTGTGGTCTAAGAATTTATAAAACCGATAGTGTCAGTTTGGTTGGCGGTTTAGACAAAGAAAAAACCGATTCAAATCGAGACTAACCGACATCAATATTTATATTAAAAAACCCTTAAATATATTTTATTTTTATATCCAAAAACCATTAACCAAGATCCAAAACCAACCTAAAAAACCCCAACCAAAATTGAAAATCGGTTAAAATCAAACTGAAACCGAACCGAACCGAAATCGATGTGAACCGAAATCGGTGACTTTTTTCATCGTCGGTTCGGTTTTGGTATGATTTTTTCCAAAACCGAATCGATCGGTTTGATTTGAATTGCGCTCCAAAACCGAACCGAACCAAACCGGCCCGTGCACACTCCTACTCGTGACCACGTGGTCAGCTCCTACGAGTTACATTGGTCCCGTGCGAGGTGTTCATGCCTCTCACGGGGCTGTTTAGGGGGTTTTTAGATTTTTTCCCTCTAACGGCTTATTTTTAAGCTAGAGTACAAAATTTTTCCAATTATCGTAATATTCTCAAATTGGAAATCCCGCCGGTCAGTTCCTTCTAGTTATATGGTCTTGTGCGAGGTGTTCATGCCTCTAACGGAGCTGTTGGGGAGGTGTTTTGGTTTTTGCCCTCTGACGGCATGTTTTTAAACCTAATTTTAGATATTTTCAAATTATCGTCATATTGTCATACTGAGAGTTCCGTGACCCCACGATCAGTTCATGCTAGTTACATTGGTCCCGTGCGAGGTGTTCGTGCCTCTCACAGGGTCGTTTTGGGGGTGTTTCGGGTTTTTGTCCTCTAACGGCATGTTTTTAATTCTAAGTCTGGATATTTTCAAATAATCATCATATTCTCAAACCGGTGGTCCCATGACCATGCAATCAGTTCCTACGAGTTACATTGGTCCCATGCTCGGGACCGTTTGGGGGTGTTTTGAATTTTCTCCCTCTAAGGACATGTTTTGAAGCTTAAGTTTAGGTATTTTCGAATTATCATCATATTCTCAGAGCGGGAGTCTCGTGACCACGTGGTCAGCTCCTACGAGTTACATTGGTCCCGTGCGAGGTGTTCGTGCCTCTCACGGGGCTGTTTAGGGGAGTTTTGGATTTTTGCCCTCTAATGACTTATTTTTAAGCTGAAGTACAATTATTTTCCAATTATTGTAATATTCTCAAATCGGGAGTCCCGTCGGTCAGTTCCTGCTAGTTATATTGTCTTGTGCGAGGTGTTCATATCTCTTATAGAGCTATTTGGGAGGTGTTTTGGTTTTTGCCATCTGACGGCGTGTTTTTAAACCTAAGTTTAGATATTTTCAAATTATTGCCATATTATTATACTGAGAGTTTCATGATCCCGCAGTCAGTTCCTGCTAGTTACATTGGTCCCGTGCGAGGTGTCCGTGCCTCTCACAAGGTCGTTTTTGGGGTGTTTCGGGTTTTTTCCCTCTAACAACATGTTTTTAAGCCTAAGTCTAGATATTCTCAAATTATCATTATATTCTCAAATCGGGGTCTCGTGACCACGCATTCAGTTCTTGCAAGTTACATCGGTCCCGTGCGAGGTGTTCGTGCCCCTTACTGAGCCGTTTAGGGGGTGTTTTGGGTTTTTGCCATCTAACGACATGTTTTTAAGCCTAAGTATAGATATTTCAAATTATTGTCATATTCTCAAACCGGGGGTCCCGTGATCACGCAGTCAGTTCTTGTGGATTACATTGGTACCGTGCAAGGTGTTCATGTCTCTCACGAGGCCGTTTGGGGAGTGTTTATGGTTTTCGCCCTCTAACGGCATGTTTTTATGCCTAAGTCTTGATATTTTTAAAATTATCGTCATATTCTCAAATTGGAAGTCCCGTGACTACGCGGTCAGTTCTTATTAGTTAAATTGGCTTCGTACAATGTGTTTATACCTCACACGGGGCCGTTTGGAGGGTGTTTTAGGTTTTCGCCCTCTAACGGCTTGTTTTTAAACCTAAGTCTAGAAATTTTCAAATTAACATCATATTCTCAAATCGAGAGTTACGTGACCCCACGCTCAGTTCCTGCTAGTTACAATGGTCGTCCCGTGCGAGGTGTTCTTGCTTCTCATAGGTTCGTTTTGTTGGTGTTCTGGGTGATCGCCCTTTAATGACATGTTTTTAAGCCTAAGCCCATATATTTTCAAATTATCATCATATTCTCAAATCGGGGATCCCGTAAGCATGGAGAAGTTCCTACGAGTTATATTGGTCCCGTGCGAGGTGTTCGTGTCTCTCACAGAGCCGTTTGGGGGGGTGTTTTGGATTTTCGCCCTCTAATGACATGTTTTCAAGTCTAAGTCTAGATATTTTCAAATTATCGTCATATTCTCAAACCGGGAGTCCCGTGACCACGCGATCAATTCCTTCTAGTTCTATTGGTCCCGTGCGAAGTGGTCATGCCTTTTACGGGGCCGTTTGGGAGGGGTCGCCCTCTAATGGCGTGTTTTTAATCCTAAGTCTAGATATTTTCAAGTTATCATAAAATTCTCAAACTTAGGGTCCCGTGACCATGCGGTCAGTTCCTACGAGTTGCATTAGTCCCTTGCGAGGTGTTCATGCCACTAACAGGGCCTTTTGGGTGGTGTTTTGGGTTTTCGCCCACAAGCGGCTTATTTTTAAGCCTAAGTCTAAATATTTTCAAATTGTCATCATATTCTCAAATTGGGAGTCCCATGACCTCGCGATCAGTTCCTGCCAGTTGCATTGATCCCGTGCGAGGTGTTCGTGCATCTCACGGGGCCATTTGGCCGGTGTTTTGGGTTTTCGCCCTCTAACGGCTTGTTTTTAATTCTAAGTTTGGATATTTTCAAATAATCGTCATATTCTCAAACCGGGCATCCCATGACCATGCAATTAGTTCCTACGAGTTACATTGGTCTCGTGCATAGGACCATTGGGGGGTGTTTGGGGTTTTCGCCCTCTAATGGCATGTTTTGAAGCTTAAGTATAGATATTTTTGAATTTTCATCTTATTCTCAGAGCGTGAGTTCCGTGACCATGTGGTCAGTTCCTAAAAGTTGCATTCGTCCCGTGCGAGGTGTTCGTGCCTCTCACGGGGCTGGTTCGGGGTGTTTTGGGTTTTTCCCTCTAACAGCTTGTGTTTAAGGTGAAGTACAAATATTTTCCAATTATCGTAATATTCTCAAATTGGGAGTCCCGTCGGTCAGTTCTTGCTAGTTATATTGTCTTGTACGAGGTGTTCATGCCTCTTACGGAGCTGTTTGGGGGTGTTTTGGTTTTTGCCCTTTAACGGCATGTTTTTAAGCCTGAGTATTGATCTTTTAAAATTATCGTCATATCCTCAAATTGGGGTCTCGTGATTACGCAATCAGTTCTTGTGAGTCATATTGGTACCGTGCGAGGTGTTCATGTCTCTCACGAGGCGTTTGGGGGGTATTTTGGGATTTCACCCTCTAACGGCATGATTTTAAGCCTAAATCTTGGTATTTTCAAATTATCATCATATTCTCAAATTGGAAGTTCCATAACCACGCGGTCAGTTCTTGCTAGTTACATTAGTTTTGTGGAAGATGTCCGTACCTCTCACGGGGCCGTTTGGGGGTGTTCCATAACCACGCGGTCAGTTCCTACGAGTTACGTTGGTCCCGTGCTAGGTGTTCGTGCCTCTCACGGAGCCGTTTGGGGGGTGCTTTGGGTTTTCGCCCTTTAACGACATGTTTTTAATTCTAAGTCTTGATATTTTTAAATAATCATTATATTCTCAAATCGGGAGTCCCGTGACCACGCGATCAGTTCTTGTTAGTTGCATTGGTCCACTGTGAAGTGTTTGTGCTTCTCACCTGGCCGTTTGGGAGGTGTTTTGGATTTTCACCCGCTAACGGCGTGTTTTTAAGCCTAAGTCTAGATATTTTCAAATTATCATCATATTATCAAATTGGGGGTCCCGTGACCACGCGATCAGTCCTACGAGTTGCATTGGTCTCGTACGAGGTGTTCATGCCTCTCATGAGACCGTTTGGAGGTATTTTGGGGTTTCGCCCTCTAACGACATATTTTGAAGCTTAAGTCTAGATATTTTCAAATTATTGTTATATTATCAAAGAGAGAGTCCCGTGACCACGCGGTCAGTTCCTACGAGTTACATTATTCCTGTACGAGGTGCTCGTGCCTCTCACGGGGCCGTTCACGGGTGTTTTGGGGTTTTGCCCTCTAACGGTTTATTTTTAAGCTGAAGTCTAAATATTTCAAATTTTTGTCGTATTCTCTAATTGGGAGCCCCGTGACCACGCACTCCGTTCCTGTTAGTGAAATTGGTCCCATGCGAGGTGTTCGTGCCTTTCACAGGGCCATTTGGGAGGTGTTTTGGATTTTCATCCTCTAACGACATGTTTTTAAGCCTAAGTCTAGATAATTTCAAATATTCATGATATTCTTAAATAGGGAGTCCCATGCGATCTTATGTAGCACGTAGGCTTCCAAATTTCTCCCGCCATCTCTTACCAATTAATCTTATTTGCAAAACTCTTGAGCTCTAAAAAGTTGCAAAACTCTTCAGCTCTAAATAGTTGTGCAAGAGGTGTTCGTGCCACTTACGGTGCAATTTGAGTACCGCTGGGGGTGTCGACCCCCTGTGGCACGTTTTCAAGCTTAAGTATACTTGTTTTCAAATTTTGTTGTATTTCACACATACACCATGCTACTGTAGACAAACACTACACGAGATTTGACACTTTCCCAAGTTTTTAACGCCATACCTAAGATGACAAATCCCGAATATGAGGTGGAGTACAAATCCATCGCTAATGACTCCTAGTACACCTCTCGACTAATTGTCCATAATCAATATCTGGTTGTGAATCTTTTAAACTTCCCCGACTCTTGCAATGAGAAATTCAGTGCCCACCATTTCAAAACTCCGCAGGCCATTGATGACTTTTTCCAGAGGTTCAGGCTTGTATCTGGATAAGTACATGATAACCACTGCTCCAAAATAATCAAAACCATCACTGATAAGAAAATATTTGTCTATACGAGTATCGGCGTATCTTGGATTATTTAATGGATCGTATATATGGATAGTCAAGGTACGCTTTGGAATAAATTCCCCCTTTTGCGTTCTCGACCACAATCATTCCGAACTTCTTCGAGATGATTTGAATAGGACTGACCCATTTACTATCCGATAAGGGAAAGATGATGACCTCATCCAATAACTTAATAATCTCCTTTCTAATGACATCTTTCATAATCAGGTTCTAATGTCTTTACTTCTCCCCAAAGGGCTTCACGTTCTCCTCTAGGTGGATTTTATGGGTACAAATCAAGGAACTCATACCTTTCAAATCTTTTATGGACCAACCGTAAGAACCTTTGTTCTTCTTCTAAATGGCCATAATCTTCCATTATCTCTCTTCATTTAGGATCGAGGATATAACAATGGGATATGTCTCATCCACTCTCAAGTAAGCGTATTAAACGTTGCACGGAAGCTTATTCAACTCGAGTTTTAGAAATTTAACGTCGGAGGAACCGTGTATTATTACCTTGGTGGTAATTCCTTAATAGGGAGACCTAACTAACATCTCTCATGTCCTCATCGCTCTCGCATTCATCCAATAAATCTTTCATCTCCCTTACCTCTCGATCGAAATTGGTATACGCATCATCGCTCTCCCTTGTCGTAACTAAACACGCTTTCAGTGGATCCCTATCATGATTACCCTCAAAGTGTTTGTGTACTATATCCTTAATAAGATCTGACTCGTGTAACTCGTCATCATCACCCATTTTCTTAGTGATGTTAAAGATATTCATTTTAATTGTCATATTCCCGATCATGAGTTGCAATTGCCCATCACGCGTATTAATCAACGCGTTAGTTGTAGCTAGGAAGGGGCGACCAATAATAACAGGAACATGATGACTCGAGGGAAAAGAAGACTCCGTGTCCCAAATGAAAACATCTATCGAGACGTAGAAAGCGTCGACTTGGACGATTACATCCTCAACTATCCCATGGGGTATCTTTACTAAGTGATTCACAAGTTGGAGAGTAATTTTGGTGGGCTTAAGATCTCCCAAATCAAGCTTTTTATAGATGGAATAAGGTAAAATATTGACACTCTCCCCTAAATCTAATAAAGCACTATCAATCTTTTTATCTTCAATAATACACGAAATGGTGGGGGCTCCCAGATCTTTATACTTTGGCGGAAGGTCGCTCGAAAGTATCGAACTCAAATTTTGTGCAAGAAAACCTCCTTCTTTACCTTTAATTTATGTTTCACCATGAGTAAGTCCTTTAGGAACTTATCATATGTAAGAATTTTCTTGATAGCCTCAATAAAAGGTATGTTAAGCTTCACTTACTTAAGTACTTCTCGAATGTCATCATGGGAAGCTCCTTTAGGAGAAGGGACCAATCGTTGAGGGTAAGGTGAGGATATAGGAGGTTTCGCTACCACCTTGATCCAAACTGTGTTGTCTTTATAACTATCTTCTAAGGGGGCATCTTCTGCCTCTTACGTGTCGAGTAAAACCTCCTTATCTTTTTGCACATCGTGTGGGATAGGTGACAAGTCAATAACTCTCCCATTACGTAGAGTGGTTACCACTTGATATTGCTCTTTGTTTTCATCGGGGGTAGAGCTCGCACAGTTTTGACCTTGAGGAGATCGTTGGCCTTGGGCAGGAAACTTACCCTTCTCTTTGACACTTAAGGAAGATTGCAGCTTAGAAAACAATGCCTTTAAGTCAGCAAAAGTTGAGCATTTTGGGAATTTACCGCTGACAGAGTTTGCATGAATTTATCAAGAGTGTCCTCGAGACTCTTTCGATGTGGGATCATATAAGGCACAGGAGGAGGTGCTTGCATGGGTGGCAGTTATTAATAAGGCGAGAGTGGTGGCGATTATTGGGAAACGTGAGGAGTCAGGTTTATTGCTACATTCGATTACCCATAACTAAAATCGGGATGGTTTTGCCATGGGGGATTAAAAAAATTCCCATGAGGGGAGTTACAATTATCCTCATAGTCTCCCACCGCCTCAACTTACTCTTGAAGCATAACTTTGTAGGTGGGTATAGTCAGACATTCCTTCATTAAATGTCTTATATCACAAATCGTGCAACTCTCCTCCGGTAAAGCTCAAGATAAGATGGATATATCTCTCCCCTAGTTGCGACCACATATTCTAGCCTCTTAGCTAATTGGTTAATTTGGAGCTTCAACTCGGTTTCCTTATCCAAATGATAGATTCCGAAAGCAGAAGGAGTTGTGGAGTGAATTATAGCTTTGGATTGGGTGTTCAGATCCGATGTATCCCAAGCTTGATTAGTCTCGGTGACATACTTAAAGTGGGCCTCCGCATCATTTTCATAAAGACCGAAGAACTCTTCCATGCAGATAGTTTAACAAGTTGTTCTGAGCTTATGCTAAGCCCGTAATGGAAGTAAGAGATGAGTCTTCATTTCCCAAAGCCTTGATGTGGGCACATGTTAACTTACTCATTGAACCTCTTCCAACACTCATCAAAAGTCTCATTATTATTATGGGTACCCAGAATTAATACCATGGGCCTAGACGAGTAGCCCAATTCTAGCGGCCCAAAGTATAGGCCCCCCACTTCTTACTTTGATGAAGTCTCTTCCCACGTTCCCTTGAAGGGAAGTTATGGGAAGGATGGAAGACGTGGGGAAACCATCACCCCCACTCACCTAAATGTACATGTATATATTAAACCCTAGGTCCGGGGCAAAAGGACAGGTTGTATTCTCTGTAATTACTCTCCGGAGTATATAAAAATAATATCGACTGCACCACCGTGGACATAGGCACATCTTTGCTGAACCACGTACATCCTTTGTTGTGTGCTTGTCATTTTATATTCCTTGTTCTTACTTGGTGAATGCTTTCTTATTATTTATTTATGTTGCACAATAATTGTCACCACAATTGGCGCCGTCTGTGGGAAGCGTTCATCTTTCCCTGAGAAGAGCCCACACCAAGAAAGGAGTTTAAGATGTCTGGTCACAGTAGCAATGCCCCTCAGGCAGGGGATATTCAAGAACCACCTGCTCCTCGCAGGATTAGGTCTGAAGTTCGACGTTCAGATCAGAGGGCTCGCTTGGAAAGGCCAGCCTCAGAAGAAAGCCAGGGACCAGTAAGGTCCACACAGATATCCAGATTGATTGATGCGTATGAGGCAAGGCTCCACGAGCAGAGGGAGTCTTTTCGCAGGTACGAAGCTGAGAATGCTCGCTTAAAAAGGAGACTGAAAAGACTGGAAAGGGAGCTTCATCCTGATAACAGGAGACATCCATACCTCACTCCTAGCCCTCAGGCGAGCAAATCTCGCAGCCGAAGAAGGAGCCCAAGGTGAGGATTTCGAAAGGTCGAGGGAGACGAATCAGACGATGACCTCCGCGAACAGCTGCGAACAGCTCGACGTTACCAGAGCCCTGCTCGCAGCAACAAGAACATACGAGATCTGGTCCGTAGGGAAATGGACCAACATCCTGCCCACCACGGTGCCAGATTAGCCAGAGAACTCACAAGGCGAGCTCTCAAAACCCAGATGAAGTCACCCTTCATAAGGAAAATCGAAGAGGAAGAAGCCCCCAAGAAATTTGCTATTCCAAGGTTCAAGATTTATGATGGTAAGACTGATCCCATCGATCACGTCAGGCAATACCGACAGGCCATGGCCCTCTGGAATCACCGGGATGCACTGATGTGCTGTATTTTCCCCTCAAGCTTGCATGATGTGGCGCAGAAATGGTTCGAAAGACTCCCCCACCGATCCATCCGAAGTTTCAAATCCCTGGCCGAACTCTTTACGGTCCACTTCATTACTAGTAGCTCCCATCCCAAAAGGATGGACGCCTTGTTGACAATGAAGAAGACGCCTCAGGAGACCCTCCGAGACTACGCAAAAAGGTACTGGGAGTTGTTCAATGAGTTCGAGGACTCCTCTGAGCAAGTGGCGGTGGCCTCCTTCAAAATTGGGCTACCCAGTTCTTCCCTTCTCTACCAGTCTCTGACGAAGAAGGAAGCCATAACCATCAACGAACTAATGGTTCGCATCGAGAAGTATGCCAAGGTGGAAGACGTCACCCGCCCCAGTACAGGGGAAAACGGTCGAGCTAAACTCACTACTAAGGGAAGTGACAAAATCGAGAACCAGAAAAAAGGAGGGAAGAACGGGGGCAAAAATGGCTCCAAGAACGGAGGGAACCATGACGCGTCGAAAGCATTCCAGGCGGTCAACACCGTCTTTAAAGAACCAATTTAAAAAATTCTCACGAAGATCAAAGATGAGCCATTCATCAAGTGGCCTAGGAAAATGGGAGGAGATCCCTCGAAGAGGAACAATGCGTTAAGATGCGCTTTCCATAAAGAGGGAGGACATAAGACCGAGCACTGCAAAGCTCTAAAGTCTCACCTCGAGGAGTTAACCCAGTCTAGGCATTTGAACGAGTTTATGGAAAAGAGGGCAGAAAGAGTGGCTGCCAACAGAGAGGCAAGACCTGACAACGGCTGAAAGATGATGCCGGACATGAATTCGCAGTAATCCACGGAGCATCTGACGTCAAGCAGATACAAGGAAACTCAGCTTGAATGGAAATGAAAAAACTTACAGCGGTAATGCAGGCTTTCCAAATTGACCCAGCAAAATCACAGTCAGGAAAGCATCGACGAGCAGAGGACGTCAACTATAACAAGCATATTGTTTTCACGGATGAAGATCTGGTGCGAGTAAGGACCCCACATCATGATGCCCTGGTCATTACACTCAGGATAGCCAACTTTGACGTCGACAAGATGCTCGTCGATCAAGGAAGCTCATCCGAAGTAATGTACCTCGACCTATTCAGGAAATTAAAGTTAAGCGTCGCCGACCTAAAGGAAGCTACTGTTCCTTTAGTTGGCTTCGCTGGGAAAATAACTATGCCCCTGGGCAAGGTTGTATTACCTGTGCGCGCTGGAAACGTTTCTAAGATGATCGGGTTTTTGGTAGTCGACATCGATTCGCCATACCAGGCCATCCTCGGCAGGGGATGGCTTCATGCGATGAAGGCAGTCCCCTCGACCTACCATCAGAAGCTCAAGTATGTAACCGAGCTAGGAGTAATGGAGATCCACAGCGACCAAGCGATGGCGAGGAGGTGCTTCATAGCAGCCATCCGACCAAAGCCAGAGAAGAAGGCCGGATAACCCAGCGAGAAAGTTGAAGAAGGTGTGATACCTTCTAAATAGAAATTAAAGTACGGAAGACCCAGAGTAGAGGAGACCAGGCTCCCCCCCTCCGAGCATATCATCGAGGACCTGGTAGAAATTACAGCTGAAGATGGCAACAGTAATAGAGTCTTCTTGATTGGAGCATCTCTCACCGACCAAGAACGGAAGGAGTTGACAACCTTGCTGAGGCGCAACGTAGATGTTTTCGCATGGGAACCATACAAATTGCCTGGAATCGACCCTGGTGTGGTCTGTCATCGGCTGCACGTCGACCCCATATTCAAGCCAATCACCCAAAAGGCACGGCGAACTGCGCCTGAGAAGGCTAAAGCAGTCGAAAAGGAAGTAGAAAAACTGCTGGATGCAGGATCCATACGGGAAGTACAATTCCCCAAGTGGTTGTCCAACCCAGTAGTAGTTCCGAAGAATAATGGGAAGTGGAGAGTTTGCATCGACTTCACTGACCTCAACGGAGCATGCCCTTAGGATAGTTTCTCCTTCCCAAAAATAGACCAACTAGTAGACGCCACTACAGCTCACGAGCGAATGAGTTTCCTAGACGCGTAATCAGGGTATCACCAGATCCCCTTGTATGCCCCAGACCAAGACAAAATGGCGTTCATCACAACAGCTGGGTTATATTGCTACAAGGTCATGCCCTTTGGGCTCAAGAATGCAGGGGCAACCTATCAGCGGTTGGTCACTAAAATGTTCAAGGATCAAATGGGAGACACCATGGAGGTCTACATGGATGACATGCTCATTAAAAGCAGGAAGAAAGAAAATCACCTCTCGGCCCTGTCAAACACCTTCGAAATCCTCAGGAAGTAATGGACGAAACTTAATGCGAGCAAGTGTTCCTTCGGTGTCCAGTCAGGAAAATTTCTTGGATACTTGGTCAGTAACAGAGGCATAGAAGCTAATCCAGATCAGATCAATGCAATCAACAGGGGGCAACCCCCTCGCACAATCCGGGACGTGCAGAAGCTCACTGGAATGCTCGCTGCCTTAAATCACTTCATCTCCAAATCCTCCGAGAAGTGCAAGCCTTTTTTCCAGCTTCTAAAGGGGAGTAAAACGATAGAGTGGAGCCCAGATTGCTCACGAGCATTGGACGATCTCAAGTCCTACTTAAGCACTCCACCGCTGCTTGTCATACCACAGCAAACGGATTCTTTATACCTGTACATCTTCGTATCCAATCACGCTGTCAGCTCTGCGCTAATATGCGAGGTTGCAGGAATCCAACACCCCATTTATTATGCAAAAACAAGACCTTATTAGACGCCGAGCAAAGGTACCTGCCATTGGAGAAGCTCGCCTTTGCACTAGTAATAGCCTCGAGGAAGCTGAAGCATTATTTCGAAGCTTATACTATCATCGTCCTTACATTGCATCCCCTTAAGGCGGTCCTAAGGAAAGCGGATTTGTCGGGCAGATTGTCTAAGTGTTCAGTCGAGCTCGGCCGATTTGACATCCAATTTCAACCAAGGACAGCTATCAAGGGTCAGATCCTTGCTGATTTCATAGCCTAATTCACAGGCAAAGAACTCTCCGACCAACCTCAACCAACAAGGTAAGAGAAGAACCAGGCAACAGAGGAAACCTGGAAACTCTTCGTTGATGGAGCCTCCAACTCAAAGGGGGCAGGGGTAGGCGTTGTTCTCATCACTCCAGAAAACACAATCCTTGAGCAAGGAATCAGGCTTGGATTTGCAGCCTCCAACAACGAAGCAGAGTACGAAGCCCTAATAACCGGTCTCCAAAAGGCACAAACTCTAGGAGCAAAATGTTTACAGGTGTTCGGCGATTCTCAACTAGTCTCCAATGAGATAAGTGGAGATTACAATGCAAATGATGAAAGAATGGCAGCCTACCTCGCCTTAGTGAAAAAATTAATGACAAGCTTTGAAGAGATCAACATCCAGCAGTTTCCCAGGGGGCAAAACAGTCATGCTGATGCCTTAGCAGCCTTGAGTTCGGCAGTTGACTCTAACCAAAAAAGGGTCATCCCCATCGATTTCCTCATTTGTCCGAGCATTAACTACAACAGCAAGCTACCAAACGTGGAACAGATACTCCAGGTGGGGTCATCCCCCAGCTGGATGGACCCCTTAAGGGACTATTTAAAGGATGGCACGCTCCCAAATGACAAGAAAACTGCCCACCAGAAAAGAGTCAAAGCTGCTCGCTTTCACTTATCCACAGGAGGCAACTTGTATAAGAAATCCTTCTCCGGTCCCTACCTTAGATGCGTCCACCCAGGTGATGTTGAGCAAGTGCTACACGAGATTCATGAAGGAATCTGTGGAAGTCATGTCGGAGGAAGGTCTCTAGCCTTTCGAGCAATGAAGGAAGGCTATTGGTGGCCATATATGCAAAACGACTCCACAGTATATGTCCGCAAATGCCTAAAATGCCAACTCCATGCTCCTATGGCCCACCAACCCACCAGCGACCTAAAGTCCCTGTCCAACCCATGGCCCTTAGCCCAATGGGGAATGGACATCGTGGGACCACTGCTAGCAATCGCAAATATATGTTGGTTGCGACTGACTACTTCACCAAATGGATCGAGGCAGAACCCCTGGCGAACATCCGAGATGCTGATATGATAAGGTTTATATGGAGGAATATAATCACTCGATTTGGAATTCCCAGACCATCATCACCGACAATGGAACACAGTTCAAAAGTGGCCCCTTTCAGGACTTCTGTAACGAACACGGGATCAGACACCACTTCAGTTCGGTAGCCTACCCTCAGAGCAATGGCCAAGCTGAAGCTTCCAACAAAACTGTGATCGAGGGATTGAAAAAGCAATTAGAGCGAGCCAAAAGCGCATTGGTAACAGAGCTACCCCATATCCTATGGGCGTACCGAACCACTCCCCGACGAGCAACAGGAGAAACCCCATTTTCACTGACATATGGCATGGAAGCAGTCATCCCACTAGAAGAGGGCTTGCCAATAATGAGATCCAACCTTGTTCACCAAGGCCAGAATGATGACGCATTGCTCGCCGAACTCGACCTAGCCGACGAGCGCAGAGAACTTGCCCTAGTGAAGCTAGCGAGCTATCAGCAACAGCTCGCGAAGAACTACAACAAAAGGGTTAACCCGAGAACATTCCAAGTTGGGGACTATGTTCTAAGGAAAGTCCTGGGCAGCACAGTGAAATCGTCAGACGACAAGCTAGGCCCAAACTAGGAAGGACCCTTTAAGATAACTAAAGACGATCTGCAAGGTGCCTATCACTTGGAAACAATGGAGGGAAGAGAAATACCACGAGCATGGAACGCAGCTAATCTCAAGAAATTCTATTTTTAGATCTTTTTCTTGTATTCTTTTGTTATGAAAATAGAAGTTCATTTGCCTTATTACTAATGAAAGCTACTTAATTGGTTACACTCTGATTGGTAACAGCTGCATTTATCGCACATTTTTTTCCAAATAACAGGCACATTGATCACTATAGGAGGGAAATACCCCTCCTCAGGTCATCGTTATAAAACACGAGAGACCTCTTAGCATTGCCCCCTGGCAATATATGAAGCCCTATAGGGGATCCTTAGGCAATACGACCAAATTCTATACTGGTCGTCAAACCTACTTCGGTTGAGTAAAATCCTGATCGGATGAAGACGTCCAACACCAGGTGTGTCCTCTCCAATTGCCCCACTTAGGCCTAAGGGAGTGTGATGACACAACCTAAAAGGTAAAGTGGAGCACAATGGTATCTTAGTATTTCACTTATCCACAGGAGGCAACATGTATAAGAAATCCTTCTCCGGTCCCTACCTTAGATGCGTCCACCCAGGTGATGTTGAGCAAGTGCTACACGAGCTTCACGAAGGAATCTGTGGAAGTCATGTAGGAGGAAGGTCTCTAGCCTTTCGAGCAATGAAGGAAGGCTATTGGTGGCCATATATACAAAAGGACTCCGCAGTATATGTCCGCAAATGCCTAAAATGCCAACTCCATGCTCCTATGGCCCACCAACCCACCAGCGACCTAAAGTCCCCATCCAACCCGTGGCCCTTCGCCCAATGGGGAATGGACATCGTTGGACCACTGCTTACTGCTGCCAGCAATCACAAATATCTGTTGGTTGCGACTGACTACTTCACCAAATAGATCGAGGCAGAACCCCTGGCGAACATCCGAGATGCTGATATGATAAGGTTCATATGGAGGAATATAATCACTCGATTTGGAATTCCCAGAACCATCATCACCGACAATGGAACACAGTTCGAAAGTGTCCCCTTTCAGGACTTCTGTAACGAACACGGGATCAGACACCACTTCAGTTCGGTGGCCTACCCTCGGAGCAATGGCCAAGCTGAAGCTTCCAACAAAACTGTGATCGATGGATTGAAGAAGCGATTAGAGCGAGCCAAAGGCGCATGGGTAACAGAGCTACCCCATATCCTATGGGCGTACCGAACCACTCCCCGACGAGCAACAGGAGAAACCCCATTTTCACTGACATATGGCATGGAAACAGTCATCCCACTAGAAGCGGGCTTGCCAATAATGAGATCTAACCTTGTTGACCAAGGCCAGAATGATGACGCATTGCTCGTCGAACTCGACCTAGCCGACGAGCGCAGAGAACTTGCCCTAGTGAAGCTAGCGAGCTATCAGCAACAGCTCGCGAAGAACTACAACAAAAGGGTTAACCCGAGAACATTCCAAGTTGGGTACTATGTTCTAAGGAAAGTCCTGGGCAGCACAGTGAAGTCGTCAGATGACAAGCTAGGCCCAAACTGGGAAGGACCCTTTAAGATAACTAAAGACGATCTGCAAGGTGCCTATCACTTGGAAACAATGGAGGGAAGAGAAATACCGCGAGCATGGAACGCAGCTAATCTCAAGAAATTCTATTTTTAGATCTTTTTCTTGTATTCTTTTGTTATGAAAATAGAAGTTCATTTCCCTTATTACTAATGAAAGCTATTTAATTGGTTACACTCTGATTGGTAACAGCTGCATTTATCGCACATCTTTTCCAAATAACAGGCACATTGATCACTATAGGAGGGAAATACCCCTCCTCAGGTCATCGTTATAAAACACGAGAGACCTCTTAGCATTACCCCCTGGCAATATATGAAGCCCTATAGGGGATCCTTAGGCAATACGACCAAATTATATACTGGTCGTCAAACCTACTTCGGTTGAGTAAAATCCTGATCGGATGAAGACGTCCAACACCAGGTGTGTCCTCGCCAATTGCCCCACTTAGGCCTAAGGGAGTGTGATGACACAACCTAAAAGGTAAAGTGGAGCACAATAGTATCTTAGTATTATACTGGACTGGGGGGACACTTGCATGACAAAACAAAAAAGATTATAGAGCAGCAAGAATATGAAAAGTAGGATGCACACGTTTAGTCGAAAAAATTGCCCAAAACACAAACTTTTCATTAATCCATCATACTTACAACAATGGTAATACATGTTTAGTCGGCGAGCTCGCCCAAAGCATTTACATTATGAAAAATACAAAAAAAATAATAATAATAACAACTGGAAAAATCTCAATGGGGTGGAAGCCTCCGAGCAAGATAATCAGCCACTCGAGCTCTTCGTCTGTCATCAGGAGCAGGAGCTAACTCCTCCACAACCTCATTCGCATCCGACTCCTGTAGTTGCCAAGGAATAGCATCGATGGGGATCCATCGATCATCCCTCCGAAATGGGTTAGGCATCAGGGTGGAGGAAGACATCTCATGACGATACCATAGCACCGAGTTCCTCGGGACTTGCAGCTCCTTCAAGGCACTTAGCCACCCCCTGATAAAAGAAATATCCTCAAACTCAGACAGCCTTGTTGGAGCATCCGACCAGCCTTGATCATAACCGTCAGCCCACGCTTGCCGAGGGCCTTTCTTGAACAAGTGTCATAACCGAGTAACGTCCCTTTGAAGCCCAGCAGTGATTAGATATGCTCGCTGAACATCACCGCGGAGTTCTTCCATTTCCCTATCGTGAAGTTCCTCTGCTTCCCTGTTTCTACTCCTGGTGCTCCTACCAGCTCTCGGAAGGGGAGGGCGAGTGAAACTTCGCGACATAGGAGGAGTAACATTATGACCAGCTCTAGTTCGCGATGATGAGGAGCCTTGTAATACTGTTCGAACAGTGCTCGGCACATGCTCCCTGAGTTGTAAGACTTCTCTCCTCAGGTCTTCATTCTCCTGCTAAAGAACCTCCCCTACTTGGTTGATCTCGGAGGCCTCTAATAGTTTTGTCCTCAGCACATTGACCTCCTCTTGCACTGAAGCACCAATGTCCTCCATCTCCTGGAGCCTGTCCTTTAGCTTAGCCACGAGCTTAGATTGTTCCTTATACTTCTGATTTCTAGACCTAAGGTACTTGCAAAGCTTAACGAAGGCCTGGCGAACTTTGGGACTCGCATTGGGACCAAGGGTCCTACCCAACTGAGAAGTAATAGGAATGTAATCATCCACATCAACTAACTACAAGCGAGAGAAAGAAAAAGGAGAGAAAGGGACAAATCAGTACAAGCAGAAATGAAGCCTTTTTCATTAATTAAAATTGAAATTACATCGAACTGAAAAAAGAAAGTTTACAGACTAGAAAAAACAAAAATATAAAGAAATCCTATCAGATAACTAATTAGCAACCTCAGGTGGCCCGGAGGTTGATGGCCCTGTCCCCTTATCAGCATTAACAGGAGCACTTCCCTCGGCAGGGGTGGTCTCTGTCACCTCAACAGGAGAAACGTCAACAGAGGATGCCTGAGGAACAGGATCAGAGCCTTCAACGACTGGGGCAGGGTCCTCATCTACGACCGGCCTCGGCCATGGGTCGTGCTCGTCAAAAAGAGGAGATGCAACATCCACTCCAGCAGCAATGAGAGCCTTGTTCCATCCTTTCTTGAAGTTCAGACGGCTAATATAGCCTATCTGAACTTCAGCATCCTCATATGCTGCAGCCCAGCCAGAATTGTAAGAGTCTTCCTTGGAGGTAACATCCTCGGACTCCTTCTTCTTCAGCTCTTCAGAGAGCACCCTATTCTCCTCAATGACTGTAAGTTTGCTCGAGCAAATCAAGTCATACGCCTGCCTCAGCTCCTTCAGATCTTGGACTGCAGCGTCCTTCTCCTTGTTGGCAGTGGCAAGAGCCAAGTCGGATGAAATCCGAGCAGCTTCAACGGCTTTGAGGTTGGCCTCGAGCTCTTTACCCTTAAGCTTCAGGGCAGAGTTCTCTTGCTCCAACTCACCATTCTTCTTCACTAGCGCATCGCGTAAATGATACAGCATGGTGAAGTCAGTAACAAACTGCAGAAAAGAGAAGGCATTAGAAGTGGAAAAGGAGGGAAATCAGAAAAACATAAGAGAAAAAGGGAAAAACCTTACCAGAGCAAGCCTCTGACTAGCCTGAAGGGCCAAGTGCTCTGACCCTACTGCCATGTGGTGATTAGCCGGGAGGACAACTCTCTCGAGCAGAGCCGGGGCTAGCTGGGGAGAAATTACCACGGAGGCCCCCTCGGGCAGAGCAGACACCGGGACTAAGGCCTGCCCAGCCTTCATCCTCGCTTCAGCCCTCCATTTCTCCTCCTCTCCTCTACCTTCCGTTTCTCCTCCATTTTCTTCCTCTCTTCTTCCTTTTTCCTCTCTCTCTCTCTCACCTACTCCTCTTCCTTCCTCTTCCTCTCCTGCTCCTAAGCAGAAGACCGGGAACCAGTAGCCACAGCCCCCGAGGCAGATTTTTATTTCTTCGACCGCTGAGTGAGGAGCATATGGTCTTCATCATCATCATCCTGGATCAGGTTCTTTCGGGGTGGAACCATTCCTTCACTCGAACTGCTGGAAGTGCTCGACGACCCTCGAGCTTCAGAAACCTCCCTACGATCAGAGGAGCTGCTACTGCTAGAGCTCTCTCCCCGCAAATCACTTACAGCTCCTACAATGTCACTCTCAGAGCTTCCCTCTTCCTCGTCCAATTGGATAGGACTTGCAGCAGTCTCTTCAGGTGAACTAAACTCTGGGATACTATCCACAGACCTTGTAATGTAGCTGGAGCCAACGTTCTTGTACTCAAACAGGAAGGCATCAGACCTCGGATGCTCGCCGTCACCTAAAGGCTCTCTGATGTTCCAAGCCTTTATCAATTCTGAAAGACGGACCTCGCTGAGTGCAGGTTCCAAGTTCTTCGACCTCGTTGTGAAAGAAAAAGCACAGAAGAGTTAGAAAGATCACAAATCAGCAAAAGTCGAAACAACAGTACAATATCTACCTATGTATTCCTCCCCATAAAAGGGAACAGAGAACCTCTCAGACCTCGACCCTTCAAGTTGGGGAGAAAACTGCCAATTTCTAACAAGGAAACCCTCTTGCCAGTAGTCCTTATGGGAATCAGGTAGATTTACTACCAATACCCTGTCAGGGCTCCTGGCTTTGAGGTAAAGGACACCAGAACTAGTCCGAGAAAAGGAGTAGCAAAAACAAATTTCGATGAGCCCTAACCTAGTTCCATACAATTGATTTATCTTATGTACGCCATTTACTATTTTCCACACATTGGGCGAGCATTGTGCAGGAACAATATTAAAATAGCCAAAGAAATGCAAAAATAAGTCATTGGGAGGAAAAGTGAGTCCCCCCTGGGAAAGCAACAAAACATGGATCCAGTGGGCATCATCTATCTCCCTAAATATTTCTAGGAAGGGAGGAACAACACTCAATATCTACCCACTCAGGAATATTGTAAAACTCCCTAAACTCGGAAACCAACCTATACCCAATCTTCGCCATTGGAAAACCCTAGAAAACTACAAACTCAAAGAGAAAACACAGAGAAAAAGTACAAGAAACTTACAAGATAGAAGATCAATTCGAACGATGACGAAGCGCGAGCCCAAACGGCGAGAAAGCAACGAGAATAGAGGTTGAGAGAAGGAGATACGAAGTGCTAGAACTCACAAGGAATGAGAAAGTGATGGAAAAATTGAAACGACGATAGAAAAGTACCTAATCCAAGAAACCTTCAAGTTCTGCTAATCATAGTGCACAAGATACGAAGCGGGTGCCGCCAAAACCAGCTTCATAGTTTTCGAAGAATTGCAAAAGAACCATTATGGCAAATCATTTAAATTTATTGAGCCCATGAACATGGCCCAACAAACTTAGGGGCAATTATGGGTACCCAGAATTAATACCATGGGCCTAGACGAGTAGCCCAATTCTAGCGGCCCAAAGTCTAGGCCCCCCACTTCTTACTTTGATGCAGTCTCTTCCCACGTTCCCTTGAAGGGAAGTTATGGGAAGGATGGAAGACGTGGGGAAACCATCACCCCCACTCACCTAAATGTGCATGTATATATTAAACCCTAGGTCCGGGGTAAAAGGACAGGTTGTATTCTCTGTAATTACTCTCCGAAGTATATAGAAATAATATCGACTGCACCACCGTGGACGTAGGCACATCTTTGTTGAACCACGTACATCCTTTGTTGTGTGATTGTCATTTTATATTCCTTGTTCTTACTTGGTGAATGCTTTCTTCTTATTTATTTGTGCTGCACAATAATTATCACCACAATTATTTTACTTAAAAGTCTGAATTTGAGCCCGAATAGAGTTAGTCCTATGTGGGGGAAAGAATTTCTAAAGAAATCTAGCCTGCATGTCTCTCCACGTAGCTATCGAATTTGGTGCTAATAACCAAAGCTAAATCTTGGCCTTATCATTAAGGTGAAATGAAAAAAGCTTGAGGTGCACTACGTCTTGGCTGCAAGCTTGATCGTTAAATGTCTTGTGACACCCCGCTCAATTAAATATCGGGTGATCGGTCCTTTATTAAAATTAAACAAAATATACAGTTAGTTCATTCTTAGCATCAATGTCGAAACACATTAACTACTAGTCATCTAATAATTAATTAAGCTAGTGTTAAATGTTAAACCTCATTAATTATCATAGAACAAATTGAATTAAATAATAAACTGCATTAAATCCACAAGATAAATAATGAATGTCTGATAATCAAATGAGACTGGATAAAACACTCCAGCCAAAAATCCCAACATAATAAATTTCTAAATAAAACTGAATCAAACAAACTGAAATAAATGGGTATAATGTCTCTGAAATAAGGAATAATTAGAAATGGGCGACATGCCCTAACTGAAGTAACTGCAATAGGGGACTGAATAAATAAGAGTGGAGGCGTCTAATGTCGAGGACCTACAACTTCCACAACAGCTGCATCACGTCAAGTGGCAGTGAACTCATAAGCTGGATGTCCCTATGGATGGACACCTAATATAATATGCACGAGAAATTAGATTTGCAAGAAAAGGGTTAGAGCCCGAGTAGAAAACAGTTTAAAACATTTTAGCAAGTAGTTAAAATGCTTAATAGCAGATATAATAAACATGTTTGTTTCCCCGGCTCTCAGTTGAGAAATCTCACCTCTCAACTAGTGTGCACGTCAAACGTACTTCTAACCAATTCTAGTTATTACTATCACGACCAATAAGCTCGAATATGTTAGCCCTTTTTAAACTATTACTCATAATGTCCACCCGCATTTCTCTCGTAATGCATAATTGATTGTTATCATGTCTATTTATCTCATGTAATAATTTCTTATTTAGCAGTTAAGTGTCCACATACTTAAACTATCTCAGATTTCACTATCTTTATTATCTTTTAAGTTCACACACTAGATTACATCACAAGTATATATATCATAACTATATATATATATATAGTTATATATATATATATATATATACTAATATGGAACCCCTGAGCTCAGCTACGGTGCATACATACTTTGCTATCAAGTCCCGGTACATCTCATACTAAATAAAAGGACTATCGGTCCAGAATTACTCTTGAACCATAAATACAAATACATATACGTTGGAGGCGAACATAGTCCTAAGCCTTTGGACTACGCACATACCTAGCACATCCAAATGACCAGTCACACCATTGTTCCCACAAATGATGCTCAACCCCAAGTTCTATGCTCTAAGGTACGAGTCTAAGATCCCCTAAAATGGCACATCAGGATAAGACCACCCACGACGCGAGAACCTCCCGTGATAACAAGTATCGATAGGTATTTACACCACGCATGTATATATATATATATATATATATATATCAAGTATTTACAAGTCCATTCGTAATTTCTACGTCCCATATTAAATAGCTACCCTCCCCCCCGGGGTCATTTATTATTTTATCCATATGATTATACTTCTCTTCTCTTATATACTCGAATAGGTTCATATTGGTCTCACTAGGTCCTTATAATTTTATGATTCGTTTTTTGGGAACGTTTCGTCACTATTTACAACTTTAAGGGTATTTTAGACATTTCCCAATTTATGCTTAAATTATTTAATCATTGTGACAGCGTACTCCATTAAACTATCTACGCGTGGCCGTGAATGGCGCGAAAATCCGAGTTTGTATGACCAAGAGATCCCCATTTAAAGTTAAAAAAATATCATAAAAACCATTAATAAAACCAAAACAACCTACCTGCCCCGCGCGTCAGTGATCGGGTGGAAAAAGTGTGCGCGTGTAAAGTGCACAATCGTTGTGTGTTTCGCCGCCGCGATACAAAAGAACCTAAGCTACTACCACACTTGCGAGGCAAGTAAAGCGGTAAGTCGGGTATCGAAAGAAATCCACAGGGAGTGATTAAATTTTAGACTTTAATTGTTTTAAAACTTCTGAAAATAAAAGGGTGTAAAAGAAATAAGAAAGGGTGATGTGTGGTTATGGTGACAAAAGAAAAGAGAAGTTAACTCTAAATTAAAGGAAAGCGAGGATCGGGATCGCATTCTACCACACGGATCGAAACAACTACTAATTAGAGTTAAGGCTCGAAAGCAATTTAATCGATCATTTTCAATTAAGCATAAACATCACGCAATAAGGAATTTAAGCCAAAGTTGCGAGATTAAACATTTAACGGAAAATGGTCACACGCGGATTAAATTTGGATAATCGCTATAAACACTAACGTTGCATGACAAAGAAAGTTAAACGCATAATAATCCGACTTTAATCCGCGAGGTTTCAATTAAATGCAATTTTACACAAAACCTAGTTTTCGGAGCTCGGGACCCGAAAATGGCGGAACGCAATCCCGAACCTATTTATCTACGGACAAAGCATGATTAAACTAAATTAAACTAATTAACTAAGAAAGCAATAAATTAAATCAAGAAAACCTAATTAGAAAGCATGGAAATTATCTAGAAAGCAAGGAAATAGTGAAATACAACTAGATTAAAGGAGAGGGAAGATGAATAGTCAATCTTACAACCAATTAGTGTGTCAATCCAAGAGAGGAAGAAGAAGAACCAATCAAAACCCCTCCAACCCTAACTAAACTAAGCTAAAATCGTATAAGGGCTGGTTTTTTAAATTACAAAACCAAAATTTGGCTTATATAGTAAGTTGGAATAAAAATAAAGAAGAAAGAAAAGAAGGCAAAATATCTGCAGAAAACAGAGCATCGATCGATCGACCCCTTTGGTCGATCGATCGACCTAGGCAAAATTTCGACAATCCAGAATGGTCGATCGATCGACCAGAAGTGTCGATCGATCGATCAAGCAGGGCAGATTGCAGCAACAGCACATTGCATCTTTTCTTCTTCTTCTCCTTCTCCTCTTTCTCCTCTTGTATTTCCTCCGCTGGAATCGCCGTAACTTCTTCGTTATGAATCGTAATCAAGCACCGTTCACGGCCACGCGAAGCTAGCGAGGAGGGCTACAACTTCTGTGAGATGTCGGGCCAGGTACCCAAGCTGTGAAAAGACTAAAATGCCCTCGCGCGTGCGATTGTGTACGGAATTTCACCGGAATGCATCCGAACTTCATACTAAGCATCCAAATACCTACACAAGCTCAATTAACCCCTGCAAAACATGTTAACATAGAAATCCGAGGTTGTCTGGTTAACGAGCATAAATATAGGGATTAAGATACCAGAGGGGGCTAATAACGCGTATGTTAATGGGTGAAATACGCAATATTTGCGTCGTATCAGTCAGCAACAACCCGATCCCTGGTCGACCGACCCTTGGACCCCGGCCAACTGGTCCCCCAAGATTTCATGCACGCTGCTTTATGACATGTGCGTTTTCCCAAGTTTTCAACCTCTTTCTCACTCATTCAAGGTCAAATCTCATCCTTATATTTTATCCCCAATAATTATCATTAAGGGGATTTCATAAACTAATATTAATCACATTACCAAATTCTCCAATCTAAATTTTTAACCTAACTTTTAACCCAATTTCTCACAGATTTGAAATTCCACCATTAATGGCTTATTCTTCATCTTCCTCACTAAAAATCTAAAATTTTCAAATTTAAATTCATACACAATGATTGTCCAAAATTTCCAGATTTATTAACATAAATTCAACTATAAACACCATTAACTACAACTCAGATAAGGCAAAAAAATACTTGCCTCTATGGATTAAATCCGACAATCTCTTCTCGAAATTTGTCCGTAATGTCCCTTTCATTCTGCTTGCTTTCTCCTTTATCTCCTCTGTCAAACTTAGGGTTTAGAATTTTATTAAGTTCTACCCAACTCTCTTAAACTTAGGTTTTAAAGTTCTAATCCCGTTTTAGGCTAATGGGCCAAGCCCAATTGACCCGAACACTCCCGTGTGGGCCTGATTATGCCTAAAAATGCCCCGAGACCCAATTAGTACCCCGGGTACTCTTTTTCGACTATCTCGACCCTTTCGGACTCAACCGTGACCTCTAAATTGCCATCCGAGTCATTCAATAAAAAAAATTCAATTTTGACCTCAAAATATGACACGTTAAAATAAAAAAATCCAAATAAATTAAAAAATCTAAATTCTCCAAATTAAATAAATTCTCAAAATTTAAAAATTCTATTTGACCTAAAAATAATTAAATTCCTATATCCTCAAAAATACGGGGAGTTACACGTCTCACACGCCTCCTCGAACTCTCTAATGTGGAGGTAAGGCTTCTTCGACTTCATACCATGAAATATTGGGAGAATCTGAATCATCCCATTCCTAAAGTGGAATTACCCCGTATTATACGTAAACAAAATTCATCATAGAGCGACAGTTCACTCAAGGTATAAGAGGTCTCTTATGGGGAGATATTACATCACTCCCTTGCGTGTTCCGAGACTTGAAAGATCAGACATCACACTCACACTAATAGAATCACTTTCCTCACCTGAGTTCCTAGACGCATGACTCCTGGAGTGACTACGCAGTGTAAAAGTTAGTACCCAAAAATTTGGAGAGTTTGGTGTGTGAGGGCTAGTAGGAGTGAGTTCAATTATAATATTTTCATGTACAGTAGGAGGATTTGGATTGGGATTTGGCTATGTATTTTGCATTTAAATCTCGAGAGAATATTTTTATTTTCCTGATTTTTTTTAATATTTTGAAATTTTCAACTCTTTAAAATTTTTGTGATTTATTAATTTTTTTGGCCTTTTTAAAATTTATGAAGTTTAAAGACGCACTTGTCGTCACAATCTTCATCCTATTCCTTACGGATTTTACCCCGACTTACCGGGTATTACTTGAGCGATCGGTTTGCACTTGAACTGTAGGTACACGCATAGCACAAACATTCTGTGTCGCGTCAATTTTTCGGCACCGTTGCCTGAGATTTAGGTGTCATTTCTTCTGCGTGATCGTGACTTCAAATTCTTTGAATTTTCAGTTGTCTCGTCCTCCTATTTTCGGCTAAAAAATTACGAATATGCCTTGTCTTCCATTTCTTTCGATTATTTCACTGTTTTGGCTTTTCTTTCGCATCCACTTGCACTAATTACCTATAAAACAAGAGAGAAATACTCACCCAAAAGGGCCAGTAGCATAAATATGGGATAAATTCGGTCTAAATACATTGTACGGGACCATGAAAGTACCAAAATTAAGGGGATAAATATTAAATATCTATGCCTAATTAACCATCCACCACATTCCTCGTTCAAGGAATAGCCTAGCTGACATACTAATGAGTTTGGCCTTTATGGTCTATATGCCTAAGGGGATAACAATGGCCCCTTTTTTAGGGTGAAAACAAGTTGCACCCACTCATTACTACCAAATTGAGCTCATGATAAAAAAATATCTGGACATGGTAGGATTGTGGTATTATGATATTTGACGCTTGCTCAAACATTGCAAGTATCCTTAAGATGTTGACAGGAAAGACCTTGCGAACCTTCGTAGGTTGGCCGCCCAATACATTATCTGCGATAAGGCACTCTTTAAAAAGAATTTGGATGGAACCCACTTACATTACATAGCATGGGTTGAGATAGAAGACATGATGCAGAAGATCCATAGTGGAGAATGTGGGCCCCACACGAATGGTCACATGCTTGCCAAGAAGATCGTACATTAAGGATATTGCTGGGCCACTATTGTTCAAGAGTGCTCTGCTTACGTCTGAAGATGCTTCAAAGGCCAGCAGTTTGCCAACCTTCAACACTTTCTTCCTAGGGAGATGTATAACATGACTTCTCACTAGCCCTTCTCCACCCGGGGCACAGGCATCACCGCAAAAGTCACTCTAAGGGCTTCAAACGGGTATGAATTCATCCTAACAGCCATTGACTACTTCACAAAATGGGTTAAAGCTGAGTCATACGTAGTGTTGAATGCAAATAAAATAGTTAAATTTATCAGAATGAACATAATTTACTGCTATGGAGTTCCTCATGAGCTGGTATCCGACAATGGGATCTATTTTGAAGATGAGGTCACAGAACTAGTTGACGAGTATGGAATCCAATAGCACAAATTCTTTTCTTATTGATCGTAAATTAATGGGGCCATCGAATATGACAACAAAAGCCTCAAGACCATCATTAGAACTATGGGCTAAAAGCATCAATGACTAGGATGATCTGATCTCATATGCCCTCTGTGGCCAACCCTGATCCTCGTCGCGCTGGCGGGCGGGTGAAGGGGAGAGGATTATTTGGGTCCCGCGCATCCCTCTCAGGAGCACTTCGGCCGACGTCATTTGAAATGAGGTGTAAAAATGTAGAGAGATTCAGAGTCTCCAGTATATTTTACTCAAAATAGACAAAAGAAAAAGGGGAAGCCATCCCGAAGGATGGCATCCAAAGACATACTGGTGCATGCGAAACCAAAATAATTCGAGAAGGGTTCAGAGGCTTAGTTACGAAATGGGAAGGTGTTAGGCACCATTTCCTCCCTTTCGGTCTCTCATGGATATTTGTTATTTTCCTTTATATTTCCCCTGTGATATGTGTGCATGTGTATATATGTAATGGAGGTAGGAATCCTCGACTTGTACCATAAAAAAGATAAAGCGAGTCATCTGTAGGAAGATATAAGAATAGTATTAGAAAAATAAGATTTACGCGATTACCCCTACATTGGTCGTTATAATGGAACGATAACGCATATGGAGTAATACGTTACAAGTGTATAGAATATAAGAAAATTAGCTTTAGAGAAGATAGGAAAATAAGAGAAAAAGTGAGAAAAGGACTCGAGTCTCGGGTTTTACCCTGAGACACCTACGTAGCCTATAAAGGCATCAAATTCCACGTAGTTTGCATACAACGATGGGTGGGGTTTATCCCATAAATCCAAATGGGGGATTTCTTATTTATGGGCGCGTGTGTGTGTGTGAGTAGGAAAAGTGTTTTAGTTGTGAGAAAAGTGTGAGAAAAGTATGAGAATCCCTATTTGGAATTTATGAGCAAAACCCTCTTTTTCTTATTTTTTGGGTTTTTATTTATATGAAAGTAAGAAATGTGCAATAATACTAAATAAAAAGTATATTAGGATGTGTGAGGTGAGATAATAAAAGTGTTAAGTAATAAAATAAGTTATTACAAATTTAAGAGAATTTGAAGAGAAAGTTGAAAACGATGGACCTTCTTGGAGACCTTAAGCTTGATCTTGAATGTGGGAGAGTATCCCTTGCACTTGAATGATGATGGAGAGTGTCTAATTCACCAAGTTTGATGAAAAGGATGATGGAAAGTGGAAGTAAAAAAGGGATTTGGAAGTTGAAATCACGCTGCCTTCGAGAGAGGTTTCAGGGATTCGTTGAGAGTGAATTTTATCAGATCTGGGCTCTTCTTGCAAATGAGGTGAAGGCCTCCTTTTATAGGCTCAGGTCACTGCCAATCAGCATAGACCTGATTCTGCATATCGGCACCTGACGATAGGCAGGGTCTAGAACCTGCCATTTGGCAGTGTGTTTTAGGCCTTTTCGGGAAATCGGCTGCCGAGGGAAAATCATTGGTCAGAATCATGCATGGGGCAGACCATTGGAAAGGTAATTTATTGACCTTTGAAAGTCCTTTGTACCTCTCCCGGGTTAGGGAGTTAACTTTGGGTCAAATATGGTTCAGAAGCGTTTGTCGATCCATTAGACGAGGAATCGTTCGGACGCAAATAAATCGTTCGTCCATTTGGTAAGTCCAAATCACTCACGGGGCGGATAGTTGTAAAGGTTAGGAGATGTAATTCAACATTCCAAAGAGTTTGACTCGGTTTAAGGAGTTGACTTTGGTCAACCTGGCCCTGGAAGCATTTGACGACCTCTTGGAGTTAAACGGATCGTTCGTCTGCATGGTAAGTCAGAATCGCGCACAAAATGGACAATTGAAAAGGGTATTCAGTCCCCTTCAAAGATTCATTCAGCCTCGGTTGAGCTGAAGAGCTTATTTAGGTCAAACAGAGTCTCGGGGCACCCGGTGGCCTCTAGGTCAAGTTTCGGACGCAAACGGATCGTTCGTCCGCATGGTAAGTCAGAATTGCGCACGAGATGGACCGTTGGAAAGGGTATTCAGTGCCCTTCAAATATTTATTCAGTCTCAGTCGAGATGAAGAGTTTGACTTTTTGGTCAAACTGAGCCGGGGAGTGCCCGATGGCTTCCAGGTCAGTACTCGGGACATGACCTGGGTTTGTGGTGATGGAGGGAGGTACTATGGACCTAAGGAGAGTTAGGGGTAACGGAATGGGGTGTCTATAGAACCCCTCAACGGGTGAGTTTGGAACAAATGATAACCGCCGAATAGACACCATATGATGCTTTTAAGGGAGTATGACCGATTCAGAGGGTCGAGGCCGATTCTGAGGACCTAAGGAGTGTGCTGGGGATGGGATGGCGATAAAAGGTTTAGGTCAATTCTGAGGACCTAAAGTGGTGTTGGGGGATGACCAATTATGCGGGTCAAAGTCGAATCTGCGGGCTTAGGGTGAAGATCTAATAACCAAGGTCAATTATGACCTAAGAGTGGTGACGATCGAGGACCGGGGTCAATTCTGACCCAACTCGGATGACGATCTAAGACCGAGGTTAATTCTGACCTCAAGTGGTAACGACCGAGGACTGGGGTCAATTCTGATCCAACTCAGGTGACCATCCAAGACCGAGGTCAATTCTGACCTAAGAGTGGTGACGATTGAGGACCGAGGTCAATTCTGACCCAACTTAGGTAACGATCCAAGACCGAGGTCAATTCTGACCTAAGAGTGGTGAAGACCGAGGACCGAGGTCAATTTTGACCCAACTCAGGTGACGATTCAAGACCGAGGTCAATTCTGGCCTAAGAGTGGTGACGATCGAGGATCGGGGTCAATTCTGACCCAACTCAGGTGACGATCCAAGACCGAGGTCAATTCTGACCTAAGAGTGGTGACGATCGAGGAGCGGGGTCAATTCTGACCCAACTCAGGTGACGATTAGGGGTGGTAAACGGACGGATACGGATCGGATATCATGCTTTTCATATCCGTATCCGCTATCTGAATGTACTATCCATATCCGTATCCGTATCCGCCGGATAGTTAAAACAACTATCCATATCCGTATCCGCTCGGATACCTCGGATTCGGATAATATCCGTATCCGTTTACATTATATAGCCATCGCAAAAAAATAACAATTATAATATCCAATCCAATGAAATCCAATGAAATCCAAATAAATATGTAACAAAATTATTGCCTCCTAACATCAACAATTATGGATTCCATAATGATAATATGGCTCAAAATCATCCATACTTTACAACCATATAAGCTTAAAGCCATAAAAAAAAAATAACAGTCGCATTCCATAACAGTAGAAATAAGTATGTACCTTTTAGATTAATTAAATTTATTGAGAATGATAACCTCATGGATCTTTTGTCTTCAAAACATACTGATATTTTAAATTTAATAAGTATGCATTTTTATTTTATATATAATATACATATTGTTAACTTCAGTTCTCATTACAATCAAAACCATCTCTTTACTTTTATGTTTCTCTCTTACATTCTATTATGTTTCTCTCTTACATTCTTTTTTGTTTCTCTCTTACATTTATTTATAATTAAGGAAAATAATGAACAACCACATGAGAGTTTCTTTTCTCTTGTTTTGTACGAAGGAGAAATGAAACGAAGTTAGTTTTTTTTAGTGGAGTATATGTTCTTTAGTCAGTGTATGTTGTGTGTGATAAGGTGTATTGTAACTTTAGTGTAACTCCATGATAATATACCCAATAAAATAATAATACATGACATTTTATAATATACCCAATAAAATAATAACTTTATGGTGTTTTTATTTTGAGTGGAGTATGTGTTTATTTTGTTTTGGGTATAAACGATTAAGATTTTTTTAATGTTATTTTATTAGTAATACTAATACTAATATTATTAGTAATATTTTAAACATATGTTTGACGGATACGGATATCCGGTAAAACGGATATCCGCTAAAATGGATACTCCGCATCGGATACAGATTATCCGTGTCGGATACTAGTACTATCCGCATCCGTATCCATTTTCTCGGATATTTTTAAAGAGTATCCATATTCGTATCCGTTTCCATATTTTTGGATAAATATCCACAAATTCGGATTCGAATATCGGACGGATGCGGATTTTCGAATATCCATTTACAGCCCTAGTGACGATCCAAGACCGAGGCCAATTCTGACCTAAGAATGGTGACGACCGAGGATCGGGGTCAATTCTGACCCAACTCAGGTGACGATCCAAGACCGAGGTTAATTCTGACCTAAGAGTGGTGACGACCGAGGATCGGGCTCAATTCTGACCCAACTCGGGTGACGATCCAAGACCGAGGTCAATTCTAACCTAAGAGTGGTGACGACCGAGGATCGAGGTCAATTCTGACCCAACTCAGGTGAAGATCCAAGACCGAGGTCAATTCTGACCTAAGAGTAGATGAAGATTGGATTTTGATTTCGCTGAAGAAAATGCCTTTTGATTTGAGCTGGGGAGCTGATAGCTGGGGAAGCTTTTGTTTCTTTAGGAGACCTCGCGGGGGGGAACAACCTATTTTGGTGCTGTAAGAAACTCCGTTGGGGAAGCGATCAGGCGATCTCTAGAGGTCCTCCGGTGCTTTACCGGGAGGAGACTCACTTGGTTTTTGAGGATTCCGCTGGGAAAGAGGGGTTCTGCTCAAGGGAATGTGAGATTTTCTTGGTGAAGATGTTCTAAATCCCTCCTAGGATTTTTAAGAATTTTGCGAGGATTTTTCGAGGCTTTCTGGTATTTTCTGGGAATTTCTGTACAAAATTTGAGGGTGGTGCCGGTCGGCGTGGTATGAGGGTTGCCATTCGGCAGTGGCACAAACTTTTGGGCTACCTCGGGAAGGTAAGGAGTCAGTGCCGATCGGTATGGTGGGGGAAAGTGCCGATCGGCATGGCGCTTGGCATCCTATAAAAAGGGGGCGAATCCCTTCATTTTTTTCACACCCTCTTTGCCTTCTCTCTTTCTGCGATTTCTCTGTATATCGTTCTAGCATTCCGATCTTTAAGAAATGGCCGCTTTTGTGAGCACTGCAGTCCACCGGGAGTGGTTGACCGTTGATGACTGGGCGAATGTGGAGTGGAGGGCGAGTGAGAACTCCTTTGATGCGTTTGAGCCTGTTGCGGATGAATGGACCTTGCTGCGAGAGCCATCGCGTCATCGCTCTTCGAGAGTGAGTCCCGACAGTTATGTAAGTAGCCCGACCTTTGGCATTCCTTTCTTTTTTGGTGATTTTTCTTTCTTTCTTGACTTTTAATGAGACTTTTCCTTTTTACCAGTCTGATATTTCTTTGAAGAACATGCGCACCCGCGGGATGACGGGGCTCAGGGATGTCTGGGAGCATCTCCCACTTGTGGTGTGTTGGGTGGTATCATCAGTGGGTTTTGGGAGGTTGGCATCGGTGTTGGATGAGACGCCTCGTTCGACAGCGGTTCTGTGCGCTTTGGGAGAGAGGTGGTGGGATACTACCCACACTTTCCACTTCGGCTTCGGGGAGATGACTGTGACTCCCATAGACGTGCAGCAGCTACCAGGGTTGGATTGCGATGGAGAGCAGATAAAGGTGGATCGCTCTTTATGGGTGATACCGGAGGCAGTGCGTGCGGCACTTGGTGATGTAGGGAGGATAGTTTCTGGGGATTCTATCCGGCTGTCCCTGCTGAAGGATGTTCTGCTGAGCAGGGTGATTGATGTGGAGGATGGGCTCCAAGTGAGGCAGATGGCCCGATTATTTATTCTGCTGGTATTGGGAGGTTTCATGGTGGCGTCGAGTGGCGACGTCGTCCATTTGTGGTTCTTGCCGTACCTGAGGATGTTTTCAAACATCCCTTTTTATGATTGGGGGAGTCTGACTTTGGCGACCCTTTACTCTTCTCTGGATGCATTTAGCTGGTGCTGCCGACAGACTTTTACTGGGGCCACGTACCTTCTTGAGGTATTCTTTAGTTTGCGCATTTCTTTTCATGCATCCACATTTTCCTTTCATACATTCGCATTTTCCTTATGCGCCTCTTTTGTTTTGTGAATTCAGACGTGGTTCTATGAGGTGATTGGGTGCAATACCCCGCCGGTCGCTTTGAAGGACGACACTATTGGGGACTTCTATCGATTGTATCGATAGCGTAAGGCCAATTGACAGTTAAAGGGATCTCTCTCCCTGGAGGCGGTGCGTCAGGTCTTGAATGACCTGACTAGTGGTAGGGTAAGACTCTTTCCATTTCAGTCGTGGCTTTTTGCACCTTCTGATCTTGTATTGATTTATGCCTTTTTGGAGATATTCAGGTGACCATTTATCCCTGGGGAACAGCCATTCAGGATGCGGGGGCGACCGGAGTGAACGCGCGGATGAGGCATTTGTTGGCGCATGAGTTCGATCACTCCTGGTACCTCGGGGAGCGAGTGGTTCATCAGATTGCTGAGGAGGAGGTGGTGGTGCCACCTGCGTAGCCTCCTACGTCTATGAGGCGGGAGCGACTGCTGTCGGAGGATGAGAGGATCACGGCGATGATCGGCGAGTCCTAGTTGTTGTACACCGATACGGCGGCGCCGTATGACTATATGGACTTTGTGATGAGCTGGTTGATGGCGCCCAGCATATATGATGCACTGCCTTTCCCTCTTGCGGGTTCGAGTCGGGAGATGGGATCTTCCCACAGCGACGAGGGTCCGATGGCATCTGCGGAGGCGGCGACTTCAGAGGTTCCTTTTGTGCGGTTGCATACCCCTTCATACAACATTTGGCGAGCTGATGGAGGGATGGTGCCTATGTTTCACCGTCCTTATGCGATGGATTCGGAGGAGTTGGGTTTGATAGAGGAGGTCCTCCGACCTGCGGTATACCTTTATGTTCCTCTCTTTATTTCTTTTCTATTTTGGTCATCTCTGTTTCGATACTGATTTCGCTCTTTCTTGCAGCAAGTCCGGGTGTCGACCACTTGGCTAAGGGACATCAAAGACTGGATATCTTCTGCGACTACCCATATGCGGGACGCGATTCCTATCCCTTCTTACTTGGTGCCATCTGCTTCATCCGGAGAGGACTCAGGCTCGGGTAGTGGTGGCGTGTCGTCTCGTCGTAGGGGGAAGAGAGCACGTCGCAGGGGTGGAAGCTCTTGAGAGAGAGAGAGAGAATGTGGGTTCGGGCTAGGTCCTGTTGTTTTTGCCTTTTCTTTTTATTTCCTGCAAAAATGATGTAACACAAAAAACAGATATATGCAATGCAATGGAGTTTTTTGATTATCTTTTATTAATGATGAATGAATGCATGCACATGCACTTTTTACTTTGCTGCTGAGACCGTAAAAAGGAATATTTTTGAATTTTTTTTTAAAGTAAAGCTTTTTGATTAAAGGGAAATTATATAAGGAGAAAAGGGATTTTGAAATTCTATTGAGAATATCAATTTATTTTTATTGAGTTTTCTGATTTGACAAAAGAGGAAAAAAAGAGAAATTTCTAAAAATGGGGGGTTGCCGATCGGCAAGCACTCTGACCTGCCTATCGGCAGTTCAGTCCAATCCCATCAATTCAAAGCTTTGATTGGTACCCTCTTCAGCCTTTGGTACCTTGTGGGGTAGGATTCCCTCCGATTTCTGTAGGGATTATGTCTCTTATGAGGGTTCTCAAGTATAAAAAAGGGTAAGGGTGGAGTGTTTTCATCACACCTTGGTATTTTCACTTACTTGCCCACTATCTCTTAGCCTTACAAGATGGATCTCCCTGGTAGCATTGAGTTTGCCAATTACCTCGAAGCCTTGTAAGCAATGTGCTCTTATAATGTCGACTATGATGCTTTTTACATGCGTCGAGTCTCCCTGTGGCGCAATCGGCCTCTTGAGTGGAACGTTCTGATCGCGACTGTACAATTCTTGTACCCCGAAGACCATGTATTCCGCTTTGGGTTGGAGAAAGTTTGTCCTACCTACGAGGAATTTTCTGTCATGCTGGGTGTAAATCCTAGTGTTGTTGCGGCTTTGCCCAAATTTTCCCGTTCTCCTAGGGATTTGTTGGCCGGGCTTCTTCATATTTCGCCTTCGGTGGCCAGATCATTGGTTGTTGGAGGAATGATCTCCCTCCCGGCGGTGTTACAGTCCATGCATTTATGATAAGTATGTGATGCTGGCTATGCTGGAGACGTTACTTTGGGCCTGGTTTCAAAAGTGTTGCTGGTGACTGGAGAACTGCAGGTGGACCCGCAACTTGCAGCCATTACTTCGTGGATGTTATACCGTCGCAATCCTACGACAGTGATACTGGCGAAGACCCTGAATGGCCTGGATGCCTGGAGAGAAGGTTGTTCTGACTTTTTGAGGGGTAGCCCCGTGATGCTGTTCATGTGGTTGTCCAAAAGATTCCGCTTGGCGACTCCTCCAGAATATCCCTTATTAGTCGTACCCAACTTCTTTTCACGCTACTTCATCAATGTTGGTCTGTATGTTGAGAACTGGGAGCATTGGCTTGTGGAGTATGGGGCTCGTGGTCTATATTGGTCAGTGCCTTTGTGGGGGCAGTTGCAGCCTATTCTGGGGCTAGGAGAGTATTCATATGTGCGACTGGTTGGTCTCAGACAGACCTCCTTCTATTTCCCTTGGCGGCTTCTGCGCCAATTTGGCTGGGCCCAGGTCGTGCCACCTCGGACCTCAAATTTCTTTCCGGTAGAAGATTTGACTGAGCACATGCGTCTGTTGCTTGGATCTCTATGGGAAAATCGACGTCCGTCGACCCGTCCCTCCCAGTTTATCGGGAAAGTTTGGTATGTCCCCAAAGATTATATGAAGTGGTTGTGGAGGAAAGTCATTAGCAAGATGTTGGCAGTGGAGACTGGACAAAGATGGTTTGTTTTATCTATCACCGTGGAAGGGGGCGTTGTGGTCTTTTCAAAGATGGTTCGGGCTCATCGGTCCGTGGAGTGTTTACGGCACTCTATTCAGGCAGGGGAAACTTGGGGACCTCAGGATGTGGATGATGAGGGTGCAAGCTCTTCGGGTAGTTATGGGTAGGAATCCTGGGGAGTTTATTTGTGTAATAGGGAATAGATGTGGGGATTTTATTTGGCTTTTATGGTAGTAGGGGGAAGGGAGTTCTCCGTTCCTTTTCTTATGTAATCCGTACTGTAATTTCTTATTAATGAAATAAACAAGTTTCTGATCATCCAGCTGTGCTTTTCGATGAGTTTTGTATTTTGAATTATCAATACTAATCGCTAAAGCATACATAATCCTTTTGTTCAAGTATTTGTTAGAATGAACCGCCGTTCTCGGAGGTAATAAAATAATGATATTTTGTGAAAAAGAAGGGGCCGCACTCATGTGATGTGTATAAGCTGCCTACGTACCTCTGGGTGGTTTTTGAAAAGTTTTTTTTTATCTGTTTGAAAATATTTTTTGCAGAGGATCAGGCCCACGTAGTTCTGGGTAGAGGGAAATGAATAGAGTTTTTTTTCTAGAATAGAAGGGATGAGAAGAGTCGTAGCGCGCTGAGATTTCAGAGTAGGGGTTGAATTTCTTGAGACGGTCCAGGTTGACTGAACGAGCCATCTCTTCTCCATCTAGGTCAGTGAGCATGGCGGCACCGTCGGATAAGATTTTCTTCAAAATGTAGGGGTCGCTCCAATTGGGCTTGAATTTCCCTCTAGGGTCCCAGATGGGTTCTATTTTCTCCTTGAGGGCTAAATCCCCCTCCCGGACACCGCGGTCCTTGACTCTTTTGTTGAATGATCGCGCTATTCGGCGATGGTACCCCTGTATGTGGTAAAGACATTTTAATCTTCTTTCATCTAGGAGGGCTAGCTCATCAAGACGGCTTTGGCACCAGTCTTCTTTTCTAACTTTGCTTTCGAGCATGACGTGTAGCGAGGGTATTTCCAGCTCCACAGGTAGGACTGCTTCTATGTCATAGACCAGGGAGTAAGGGGTAGCCCCAGTAGATATTCGGATTGAGGTTCGATAGCCCCAGAGTGCGTACGAGATCCGATCGGCCCAATCCTTACAACTTTTGGTCATCTTACTGATGATAGCTTTGAGGTTCTTATTGGCGGCTTTAACTGCACCATTGGTCTGAGGTCTGTAGGGAAAAGATATGTGTCTCTAAATCCCATACTCGTTGACTACTTCTGTGACTTATGCTTCGAAATACAACTCATTATCTGACACTAGCTCGCGCAGGACCCCATATCGGCAGATAATATTCTTCTTGAGGAATTGGCCACTTTCTTGGCGTTCAATACCGCGTATGATTCAGCTTTGACCCATTTAGTGAAGTAATCAATGGCGACTAGGATGAACTCATATCCGTTTGAAGCCTTTGGTGTAACCTTTCCTATGATGTCGATACCCCAGGTGGAGAATGACCAAGGAGAGGTCATGTTGTATAATTCTCGCGAAGGCAGGTGTTGAAGATTGGAGAGCTGTTGGCATTTGAGGCATCTTCGAACATAGGCGGTGCAGTCCTGGGTCATGGTGGTCCAGTAGTAGCCCTGTTGGATGATTTTCTTAGCAAGCATATGACCATTCATGTAGGGTCTGCATTCCTCGCTGTGGATTTTCTGCATTATCTTCTCAATCTCATCCCCTACGATACAGTGTAGATGAGTTCCATCGAAGTTCCTCTTGAGTAGAGCTTTATGACAGATGATGTACTGGACGACCAGTCTTCGGAGGGTTATTCGGTCTTTCTTGTTGGAACCCTAGGGATACCTACCATGTTTGAGGAGGAACCAGATATCATAGTACCAGCAATCGGTTAGTTCGGGATCTTCAGTGGAGACAAGCTCAATATGGTAGCAATGGGTCGGTTTGTCTTGCTTTTGAACTAGGAAAGGGGTCATTGTTATTCCCTCGGGCATGTCGACCATGGAGGCCAAGGTAGCGAGAGCATCGGCTAGGTTATTCTTTGTTCGAGGTAGGTAATGGAAGGTGATATCTCGGAATCGGGAGGCTAACTCTTCTAATTGGGCATGAAAGGGTTGGATTTTTTCATCCTTGACTTTCCACTTTCTGAGCACTTGACCGATGATAAGGGCAGAATCCCAGTAAACATCAAGGTATTGAATACCTTTCTTGAGAGCAACTTTGAGGCCTACTGTGCATGCCTCGTATTCCGTCATGTTGTTGGTGCAAAGGAACTCTGATTTAATGGCGATGGGAGTGTGGGAGTCATCTTGGGCGATCAGAAGTATCCCAATGCCAAATCCCTTTTTATTGGCAGCGCCGTCAAAGAACATTCTCCATCGAAGGCGGTCTTGAGCGCTGCAGAGGATATTTTCATCTGGGAATTCGGAGATCCATACATCTGCTTCTTCTAAAGGGTAATCGATGAGGTAGTTAGAGATGGCTCTTCCTTTAACAGCTTTTTGTGTGACGTATATGATATCGAACTCGGTTAGGAGCATCAACCATCGGTCCATTCGATTGGATAAGGCGAGTTTCTCAAGCAGGTATTTGATGGGGTCCATTCGGGATACAAGTTTGATGGGGAAGGCGAGCATGTAGTGTCGCAACTTTTGGTGACCCAGACAAGTACGACACGCGCCTTTTCCAAAGCAGTGTAATTGACCTCGTATCCGACTAATTTGCGACTGGCGTAAAAGATGGCTCTTTCTTTGCTGGAGTCTTCATGGTATTGGGCCAACAAAGCCCTAGCGGCAGTGTCGGTTATGGTTAGGTATATGAGCAAAGGGAGACCAGGCTGTGGTGGCATGAGCACGGTAGGTTGGGTCAGATATTGTTTGATTCGGTCAAAAGCTTCTTGGCAGGCCTCATCCCAAACCTTGTTTGAATCCTTTCGGAGGAGCTTGAAGATCGGTTCACAGATGGAGGTTAGCTGGCTGATGAACCGGCTGATATATTACAATTTCCCAAGAAAACCTCGAACTTCTTTCTCTGTTCGGGGTGGTGGCATCTCAAGTATGGCCTTCATCTTTGCATGATCTGCTTCTATCCCTTTTTCGCTGACCATGAATCCCAAGAGTTTTCCCTTTGTAACGCCGAAGACACACTTCTGTGGATTAAGTCGCATCTGATATCGTTGCAGTCTTTCGAAGAACTTCCGGAGAGCGGGAACATGACCTTCTCTAGTTTTGGACTTGATAATCATATCATCCACATAAACCTCAACTTCTTTGTGAATCAGATCATGTAGGATGGTTGTGGCAGCCCTTTGGTAGGTAGCCCCAGCATTCTTGAGACCAAATGGTATAACGGTGTAGCAAAAGGTTCCCCATGGAGTGATGAATGCGGTTTTTTCTTGGTGGTCAAGGTGCATCTTGATTTGGTTATTTCCGACAAACCCGTCGATGAATGACTTGAGAGCATGACTGGTTGTGTTGTCTACGATCATATCGATATTGGGTAGTGGATAATCATCCTTTGGAGAAGCTTTGTTTAAATCTCGGTAGTCTACACACATTCGAACCTTCCTTCCTGATTTCGGCACAGTTACTATGTTAGCTATCCATGTGGGATATTCGATCACATGAATGAATCCCATGTTCAACTATTTGACCACCTCTTCTTTGACCTTGAGCGACTATTCGGTGCGAAGTTTTCTCAATTTTTGTTTAACCGGCTTGTAATCTGGGAGAGTGGGGATCTTGTGCTGAGTTATTTCAGGATCAATATCGGGCATATCATCATAGGACCATGCGAAGACATCCACGAACTCCTTCAGTAATTCTTCGAGTTGTGCACGCTCATGCTCGTCAAGGGTGACCCCTATCCTAATCTCGCGTAGTGGGCTACTAGAACCGAGATTAATGACAATAGTCTCTTCTTCATTAACTTGAACGCGGTTATGTTATTTATTATTAACCTTATTTAGATCAGTTAAGAATTGTTCATTTACAAAATCATCATCATCAAAAGTTTGATTAGAATCCAAGCAGTTAATGTAAGGCACAACAAGATACTCAAAATCTTCATTTATTTCATTAATAGGAAAAATAACATTGAGAGCCTTATCAAAAGAGGTCTCAATTACATTTGAACAAGGATAGACAACAGAAGAAGAAATAGGGTAAACATTGGGGTTAGGGGAGATTTCAAGAGGTAGAACTGTCGCAGCATGCCAGTTGAGGAGGGGTGTATCAGCAGCTTTAATCAGACGGGATGGATCCATTGATGTAGTGCCTGAATGAACCATGCAGAGTGTCAGCCCTAGTGTCTGTAAGTTGAAGGAATCTTCGAAATCACTTTCCTCAGTCTCTTTGCTATCTTTGATGAGCGGTTGTACGCGGTGTTGGAAACTTTCGGCCCATGGGTAGCTAACTTGGAAAAAGATCTCCATTCCAGGCTTCATCTTCTTATCTGTGTGGTCGTACCACGGTTCTGGAAAACCGTAAAAGGGGAAGTCTTCGCCTTCTTTGATGAATCGTCCATTCAAGGAGCCTCCTGAGATATTCAGGATATAGTCTAATCTTCTCTTTCGTTGAGACTGGTGGATCATTCTGAGGTCTTGTTCTGATGGTTAATACCCCAAGCCACAAGGAGGGAAAGCTTTCTTTAGTTCGATGGGCTCAAGTATCCCTTGATGCCTTTGCCCTAGTCCCAGTCCGGGCATGAAGTGCATGTTTCTGAACATCTGAATCACATTGACATTACCATGAGGTTCATATTATGGACAAACCCTTTCTTTGAAACCGTCCCCTGTCGGGAGTAGGAGTTTCTCAACTCGAAATCCTGATAGGAGCATATCATTTGACCCGTGTTGTATCTTAAGGATTGGACTGCTGGTGCTTGCACCCTCAACATTTTCGTCATCGCCCAAAATGGTGATTACTCGCCCGTCGGCGAAGAACTTCAATTTCTGATGGAGTGAGGAAGACACACCCTTGATATTGTGGAGCCAGGGTCGTTCGAGCAACAGGTTGAATCAAGCTGGGATGTCTATGACTTAGAATTCAATGACAGGGTTTATAGGGCCAACCCCTATTACAAGTTTTATGGATCCCATTACCTCACGACGAGTATTATCGTAGGCACGTACAACGATGGAGGTTGGAGCGAGGTAGATTTCTTTCAGGCCTAAACACTTGAAGGTTCTCAGAGGGCAAACATTCAAGGCGGATCCATTATCGATAAGGGAGAGTGGCACGGCCTTCCCCATAACTTCGACGGAGATATTGAGTGCATGATTGTGATTTGGCCCAATTCTGGGGATTTATTCTTCAGAAAATGATAGCATTCGAGTAGAGGTCAAAGATCCGACCAGATTTACCGCTTCTTCTGATGTGATAGAAGGAGGAACTATGGGTCCAGTGAGCAGCTTGATTAAAGCATTTCTATGCATCTGGAAAGACATGAAGAGTCCCCATAAAGTGATATTAGCTTAAGTTTTCTTTAGTTGATCGAGGATTTTGCTCTCCTCAATGGTCATCTCTGGCATAGGAAGGTTTTCAACGCCATTCCCTTTGTCATTTGCTGATAGTGAGCTTGGAACCTGGTAATGTCTCCTTGATCTGGTCATGTGATTTACTAAAGAAGGAAATAATATGAATCCCGTTTCCTCGTCAATCTCAGGTTGTTCTGCCACCATATTTATTTCTTCGAGGAGTTCTTCAAATGATATCATCCCACATATGTCGACTACTGGGTCAGTTCTTTCTGAAGCCTGTTCTTCGCTTGAATCTTCGAATTCTTCTCCCCATCCAGTGGCAACAATTATGTATTTCCATATAAAGTCAATGCATTCCACAACTTCAATGGCTTCTTCGTACAGGTCCTCCCATTCTGTGGGGATATGTGTGATCGAAGGGACCAAGAGCCCTTGTAGCCTCAAAGTGTCAAGTAACCCGGTGATGCTACAAATGCTGTTGGTTTGCCCGAATAATTATGCCATAATCTGGACAACATCATCTAGGCTGACTTCGTCGGTTGGTAGCACCCACCTGTCTGAATCTCGGGCCCATTTCCGTGCTTCCAAGAACAGTGTACTGAACCTTTGGCAATCGATGACCATCTGTGAGGGCAATTTCAGTTCGAACTCTATGAGTTAGTTTAACACCTCTGACAATTCCATACTCCCATTTTCTGAACGGGTACGGACAGCGATGCATGCTCTAGTAAGGAGTGATAGTGCCTGATCAGCGAGGCTAATAGGGTGTAGGAGGAAATATGGGTAAATTTGAAGAGGTTTAGGTGGGTATATGGGTGTGATTTGAGTTGAGGGATCAAAATTTGGATTTTCTTCTGAGAAGATGGCATTGGTATGATTTGGAAGTGGGTTGTGAGTAGTTTTTGGCTTATGATTGGCTGGTGGGGCGATGGTACTCCGGTCAATGAGATCTTGGATTATGTTTCGAAGGTGAAAGTATTGGTCGGTGGTATGGCCGGCAGTTTGGTGAAAAGTGCAATGAGCATCGGTCTTGAAGTTTCTTGGGAGTGGATTTGGCAATGGACGTGGATCCCAGGGTTTGATGAGGTTTAGGCTTAACAAGGCTTGGTAAACTTTGGAGAGGGGATCATGGAGCTCAGTGTATGCCCTTCGGATGGGGACAGGGCGGCTTTCTAGCACCCATGATGTGGCTGGTTGAGAGATGTTGTTGATGGTTGAGACTGTATCACTAGCAGACTTGTTATACTTTCTAGGAGTGAATTGTCTGGACACCTTCTTTGGTTCAACCTCTTTTTTAACGAGGCTTTACTCGATTTCTACTCCAGCCTCTCTGAGAGCTCGTAAGTAGGGATAATATTGTCCTCCCATCATCCCTCGAACATGGGGCAAGAAGTTCTTCTTCATCATGTTGACCTATTCTTCCTTGGATGGACGATTAGTCATGGTAACTGCTTACTCCCTCCAGCGGGTTATGAAGTTACTGATTGATTCCCCAGGATTTTGTTTGAGCATCTTTAAATCACGATGAGTGACCTCAAGCTCTTCGTTGTATTTATACTGCGATATGAATTCTCAGGCTACATCCTCCAAGCTACGAATTTTGGATTCCTCAAGGGATAAAAACCATCGGAGGGCACTATCCTTCAAAGTTTGCTGAAACAATTGGGCCATCACTTCATCAGAACCCCCTAGTAGAGTCATGGAACGATGATAACTGCGAAGATGAATAATCGGGGGTCCACTCCCTCCAAACTTCTTGATATTTGGCATCTTGAACTTCTCTGGCAACCTTACTTTAGGATAAGGAGACATGTGGGTGTAGTCCATGTAATTCCCAGAGAACTGACTTGGTCTAACTTCTTGGTGAGCATCTTGAGATCCTCTTTGACTTTATTCAACTCCTCCTCTTTTGGATCAACGGCCACAGGCAGGTTAGCCATAGGCTGGGCAATATTTGGCATCGAAAGTTGGGCAGGCGGTGGCCCATTGACAAGAGGGGCACGTGGAGCATGCTGATATTCTTTGGGAACCCAGATAGGCTCGGGTGGACCCATAACACGAGGGAATAGGGCATCGGGCTCTTGAGGAATTGGAAATTAGTTTCGTTACATCTCTCGGACCTCAGTTTGGAGGTTCTCAATCTTGGACACGAGCTGAGCTAGGACTGTTGTCAGATCTGGCTGTATGACTGGTACTTGATCTGTATTCTCCATGGAAATTGGATGGGTTCCGGACTCGAAAGAAGTAGTAGAGGAACGGACGAAACTCCGGGGTGATTTGACTGAAGACCGAAGATAATAGGGAGTCAGGCCAAGGGCTTGCGATCGACGTTAGGAGGCGTAGAATGATGTTTATTTTTTAGAAAAATGGAAGAAACTATTTTTTTGGATTTTTTTTAATAAAGGAGAAATATTTTTGGATTTTTGATAAAGAAGGGATAAATGTTTTTGGATTTTTGATAAAGAAGGGATAAATGTTTTTGGAGACGGAACTCAGCATGATTATTATGATTATTATGTTCTCACTTGTATTTAATTCTCTTAAATGCAATGCCAGACGGGACCCGAGCCTAGAAAAGTGGGTTTTTTAATATATGCAAAGCTACGGTTTGGACTTGTAACCAGGCTCGCAGACAGGGTCCTATTTTAAAAATGCGCGAAAATTGGGCGGCAGGCCGATTCGAAATTTTGGCAGAGTTTCGGGTTGAAACCGATAATCTAAAGTGCTTGTCCTAGGTTTGACACCTATATACGGGTATGCAGTTGGTTGGGTGAATCGGCATGGGTTCCCCCCTTTGGCGTGACTTCCACGATATACGTCTTGCTCTTGCGGGAAATCGGTACGTATGGACAAGCCATTTGATATACCTGAGTGTACGTGAATTGCCTCACCATATACCTCGTGGGGACGGTACGTGTGAGAGCGAATTCGATATACTCGGCGTACGTGAACGAATTCCCTGCGATATACCTCCCGTCATGACTTCGGTCAAGAGGTACGATGCGAGGGAACCGTTCGATATACGTCGAAGGTACTTGGCCAATGGAAGGTGAGAGTCATATTGCTTAGGCTAACTGCGACCTGTCGGACCAGCTCCCATCACGAAGTGACCCTCCAGTTACTGGGTAAAATTTGGTCAATAACAATGCTCTTTGGTGATGTCGTGTGAATCATGCATAATTATCTTATTAGTATCTTATGATGAGAATGCCTTTCTTGATTATGCCAAACAGGGAGCAAAGTACGAGTACCCAAGGTACACCAAGTATGGATAGGTGATGCGTGCAACATGCGGATATATGTGATCCTAGGTGCACGTGGTGTGAAGTGTACATGGAGAATTTTCTACAAGTGTGTGAACAGAGGCATAATCATGGGATACACATGAAAAAAGGGAAAACATGAAGATATGGGGGGAAACATAAACAAATATAGCATCCATGCAAATAGAGTCAAGCCCTCAAAATACATAAGTCCCCAGCAAATTCACCACTGTGGCCATCCCCGATCCTCGCCACGCGGGCAGGCGCACGAAGGGGAGAGGATCATTCGGGTCCCGCGCATCCCTCTCGGGAGCGCTTTAGTCGGCGTCATTTGAGATGAGGTGTAAAAATGTAGAGAGATTCAGAGTTGCCAGTCTATTTTACTAAAAACAGACAAAAGAAAAAGGGAAAGCCATCCCGAAGGATGGCATCCAAAGACATACTGGTGCATGCGAAACCAAAATGATTCGAGAAGGGTTCAGAGGCTTAGTTACAAAATGGGAAGGTGTTAGGCACCCATTCCGCCCTTTCGATCTCTCATGGATATTTGCTATTTTCCTTTATATTTCCCCCCGTGATATGTGTGCATGTGTATATATGTAATGGAGGTAGGAATCCTCGACTTGTACCATGGAAAAGATAAAGCGAGTCATCCGTAGGAAGATATAAGAATCGTATTAGAAAAATAAGATTTACGCGATTACCCCTACGTTGGTCGTTATAATGGAACGATAACGCATATGGAGTAATACGTTACAAGTGTATAGAATATAAGAAAATTAGCTTTAGAGAATATAGGAAAATAAGAGAAAAAAGTGAGAAAAGGACTCGAGTCTCGAGTTTTACCCCGAAACGCCTACGTAGGCTATAAAGGCATCAAAGCCCACGTAGTTCGCATACAACGAGGGGTGGGGTTTATCCCATAAATCCAAATGGGGATCTCTTATTTGTGGGCGTGTGTGTGTGTGAGTAGGAAAAGTGTTTTAGTTGTGAGAAAAGTATGAGAATCCCTATTTGGAATTTATGAGCAAACCCTCATTTTCTTCTTTTTTGGGTTTTTATTTATATGAAAGTAAGAGATGTGCAATAATACTAAATAAAAAGTATATTAGGATGTGTGAGGTGAGATAATAAAAGTGCTAAGTAATAAAATAAGTTATTGCAAATTTAAGAGAATTTGAAGAGAAAGTTGAGAAATATGGACCTTTTTGGAGACCTTAAGATTGATCTTGAATGTGGGAGAGCATCCCTTGCACTTGGAAGATGATGGAGAGTGACTAATTCACCAAGTTTGATGAAAAGGATGATGGAAAGTGGACGTAAAAAAGGGATTTGGAAGTTGAAATCACGCTTCCTTCGAGGGAGGTTTCTGGAATTCGTTGAGAGTGAATTTTATCAGATCTGGGCTCTTCTTGCAAATGAGGTGAAGGCCTCCTTTTATAGGCTCAGGTCACTACCGATCAGTATAGACCTGATCCTGCCTATCGGCACCTGCCGATAGGCAGGGTTTGGAACCTGCCATTTGGCAGTGTGTTTCAGTCCTTTTCGGGAAATCGACTGTCAAGGGCAAATCGTTGGTCAGAATCATGCACGGGGCAGACCGTTGGAAAGGTAATTCAGATACCTTCGTAGGACCTGATCCTCTCTTAAAAATTAATTTTTTTAAAATAGAAGCTCGTAATTTTTAAACCCCACAATGGTACGGAGGCAGCCCATAAGACACTCGTGGGCACGAGCCTTTCTCTCTTACAAAATGCTATTATTTTCTCCCTCTGAGAACGATAGTCTCCCTTATCATTTAAAGGAACAAAATGATTATTTATGCCTTAGCGATCAATATGGATAGTTCAAACAAAAAAAATAAATATCAAGGACATGATAAAATTTATTGAAATCATCATCGTTTTTTATTAAAAAATAGAGTTCGAAAATTACATGAAACATGAGCAATAGTAATGAAAAACAACCAACACTCTTACAAGCTTCACAAATCAAACACCTCAAAACCTACACAACTAACCTACATATTACCAACCCCTTATACCCAAGACCTACTTTCAGCTACCGAACAGACTCGCCCCATCATCATTTCTTGTACCTGAAGAACCACAAGAATCCTAATCCTAGTTATGATTTCGTATCCACTCCATGCGGCGGTGTGCCTTAATCAACTTGGATGAAATTAAGACAACTTCCTCCAAAGTGTCAAACATTACAAGATACCTTTGTATAGTACTTTCAACAGAAATCTTCATAACCACTCACTTTCATAGCCACTTAAAATAATCCCTGAATATGAACTCAGCCTCCCCAACAGACTAGGATAGACAGGTAAACGATCGACGACGCTGCCACGAAGGCCTCAAAATCATTCTCAGCGACTCAGTCAGATCCTCCACGGGAAAGAAGCATCCCACTTGGCACAAAATTCGCCATGGAAAGTAAAAAGAAGTCTGAAGAAGGCCCACCAACCACACATATCGATCATCACCTAATTGCAAAATAGGCTGCAAATTGCCACACCATGGTACAGACCAATGAAGACTCCTGGACTCATGCTCTACGAGCCAATCCACCCAATTCTTCGTGGATGGGCCAAAACTAAAGAAAGATAGGGAAAAAATTTAAGAACACCCGTATGAGGGTACTTAGGAGGTACCACTAAGCACAATCTCTTAAATAACCACATGAATAACATCACAAGGTTCCCCCTTAAAAAAATGTCCTGACCTTCTTTTCAGGCATCCAGTCCATTCAAAGTCTCTGCTAGTATAAAAGAAGCTAGATTACAGTTATTAGACATCCATAATACTATCATGTCCACCTAAGGGTTAGTCGTCATGTCACCTGTCACCAAAAGTAACCTGGCAGTCAATCCCAAGGCCACACCACTAACAAAGCCGTTATCAGTATAGTCTATTCAACACACTGGATTCACTACAATCCAATAAAAAAACTAACTCCACTTGACATCAAGATTTATATATCCTTATATATAGACCAACTAAACCAGTAACGGTTTTGAAAAAAATCCAAATACTAAGAATGCAAGAAGAGTGCCACAAAAGATTAAAAAGTAGTGTACCATAACTAATAAGTAGACAAATAGGCCAGAGATATGTCGATCACACCTATTTTGTGAAACCCTCATTTTTCTCTTTTAACCCTTTTCATTTCGAAATAAGTCCCTTCAAAAGGAAGCTCTTTGCAACCAAGCCTCTAATGCCTCCCTCCATTCAAATATGCCAAAACATATTAAAAAATTCCAAAAATCACATTTTCCTATTTTTTCTCAAAATAAAACCTCAGTAAAAAACTAAAGTTCATGTTGATTAAGTAACTCAATTAAGATAATAAGAAAAATGTATTATTTTTTCCTTTTCGAGTCTTTTTTTAGATACAACGAAACACTAAATCAAGCTTATAATATAGTTAATGACAAGCTCTTCTAGTCACAATAGCAAATCTATAGGAAAGAGCAGGAAATACATGTCATCACTACTCCTCGACACCAACATACTCCCTAGCAACATCATAGTCAAAGCATGAAACCACTTACAGAGCTCTCATAACAATCACACTCCCCAGCGGAACCAAAATTAAAGTGCGCCAGCACTTGCAACACCAATACCCCCCCCCTCGCGGAGTCAAAATTAAATAACGCTTCCTATCATCAACTCTTTAGGTATTTAGAATCGACCTTGGCCCTCTGAATCGGTCACCTCAACTCTTTAGGTCCACAAATCGACCTTAGCCTTCTGAATCGGTCATCTCAACTCTTTAGGTCCACAGAATAAACCTAGGTTCGCAAAATCGACCTTGACCAGCTGAATCGATCATATTAACTCTTTATGTCCTCTAAATAGACCTAGGTCCACAAAATCGACCTCGACCAGCTGAATCGATCATATTAACACTTTAGGTCAGGATAATCGACCTCGACCCTCTAAACCAGTCATTTCAAATCGTTAGGTCCCCATAATTAACCTAGGTCTGCAGAATCGACCTCGACCTTATGAATCAGTCACCTCAACTCTTTAGGTCCACATAATCGACCTCAACCCTTTAAATCGATCACATTCAAATCCCCAACAGGGTGTCCTCAACCATCAAAACCCTTAAACATCGATTAGGTGTCTATCTTTCGACGACCTTTGCTTATTGAAGCTTGCCCATCGAGGGGATTTGTAGAAACCTTATCCTACTACCCTATAAATTCTTTCTTAGGTCTCTAACACTTCTCCTCCCACTATAAGACCCTAGGTCCTACTCCGAACCCTGATCTAAAGGCCACCGGGAGGTCCCAAGACCCGTTTAACCTTGTTCAACTTTCCAACTTGAGTGAAGCTCATTGAACTTTTATAGGGCTTTGAATACCCTTTCCAACGATCCATACCATGCACGAGTCGGCCTCACGATTTCCGTGTACGCACTATTTTAACTTCAAACCCTGATTTAAAGGCCACCAGATGCTCTTGGGCCTCGTTTGACCTTGGTCAACTCTCCAACTTGAGTGAAGCTCATTGAACTTTCATAGGGTTCTGAATTCCCTTTCTAACCATCCATACCGTGTGCGAATCGGCCTTATGGTTCGCGCGTACTCACCTTTTTACTCCAAACCCTGATTCAGAGGCCACCAGGCGCTTTCGAGCCCCATTTGACTTTGATAAACTCTCCGACCTGAGCGAAGCTTATTGAAATTTTGTAGGCCTCTGAATCCCCTTTCTAACGGTTCATACTGTGCACGAATCAGTCTTATGGTTTGCACGTACTCACCTTTTTACTCTAAACCTTAATTTAGAGGCCACTGGGCGCTTCTGATCGTCGATTGACTTTGGTCAACTCTCCAACCCGAGTGAAGATTATTTAAAATCTCATAGGGATCTGAATCTCTTTCCAACGGTCCATATCGTGAGCGAATCGGCCTCACAGTTTGGCGTACTCACCTTTTTACTCCAAATCCTGATCTAGAGGCCGTCGGGCTCTCCGTAGCCCGGATTGACCTTGGTAAACTCTCCAACTCGAGCGAAGCTCATTTCACTCTTATAGGGATCCAATTCCCCTTTCCAACGGTCCATACCACCTGTGTTTACTTGTAAACCCTAAAATGTGGTTTAGTTATAAACCCTAAAGTAGAATTTCTTTATTTTTTTACACTCTATACACTTATGCACCTTTTCTTAAAACAAACAAATGGAAGTTCTAATTTTGGATTTATGGGTTAAGCCCCACCCTTGTGTGTTATCGAACTACGTGGACTTTGATGTATTTTGGCAACGTAGGCGTCCCATGCCAATCTTGGTATTCGAGTCTTATTTTCTCATTTAGTCACTTTATGTTTTCTCGTGTCTAGTAGTATTGTGAATATGCGTACTCCTACCTATTAGTGTTCCCTCTCGATATATACATTCATTTCTTCATAGTGAGTTATGATTCGATGGACACTAACATCAGATTTTTACGTTATTCTTTTATGCACTACTTAGAACGATTCTGGTACGTTCCCATGAAGTGAGTAGGATGATTTCTTTCTCTCATTTTTCACATCGCACACTTGGTATACACGAATCACATTTTGGAGAAAATGAGAAAAATATCATAGCCCAGAAGAATCCACCCGGGATAACCACAGTTCCCAACTTATAAATAATACTCCATCCGTCCCAAATTAAGAGTCAATGTCTTTATTTTCTATCGATTAAGGATACACTCAATCAATGACCAAAATCTAATCTAATTGACCATCGTGGAACATGACTCGTTAATGATGTTCGAAAAAGAAAAGTAGACCCTTAATTTGGGACAACCCAAAAGGAACAATGGACTATTAATTTGGGATAGAGGGAGTAGTTCTTAACAGTTTTATAAAAATAAAATATAGGACCAAAATGAAATTGTTTCGATAGTTGTAGGACCAAATTGAAGAACAAGTACATTGAGGACCGGATTGAATACCCACTAATGGTGCGAGGACCAAATTGAGACGAATTAAAGATTAAGGATCAAATTAAGTTGAGGAGATATTTTCGATGACCACTCGTTTAATTAACTCTTACCTTTAATACTTCAACCCCTTTGTACATCAAAAGATACAATTAAATTAAATACAATACAATATTGAAAATTATGATGTATTTTGTCTTTGAGTTCCATTTTATTCGACAAGGATAAAGTTGTTCAAATAATATGCATTAAAATTCAAATGTAAATTTTAGACTTCAAATTCCAAAAAACAAAAACAAAAAAATAAAATCAAAAGCATTCTTAGATTACAAAATATTAAGCGTGTTTGATTTATGTTTTTGAAAAGTGGCTTAAAACTATTTTTGATAATAGTTTTTATACACCAGTTTTGTGAAAATTTTAAACATTAGTAAGCGTTTGATAACTTGTTTAAAATCAATTTAAAAAAAATTAATCTCTCTCTCTCTCTCTCACACACACACGAACGTGGTGGTAGGTTGTGATGGTTGGTAGTGGTGGTTAGTGATGGGTGATAGTTAGAGATCGTAATGTTTTCGTAAGGCCCCGATTCGAGTCTATCCTAATGTGGTGAATTTTTGGTTTATTAAAGGGAGCAAGGTCGGATTCGAGTTTAAATTATAAAAAAACCGTTGAGGTCGAGTTTTGCATGTAAAACCACGAACACGCTGGTTTAAAAGTATTATTAGAACAATAATTATAGGCTCACTCATGATTTTTATGAGTCGACCGCGATACGCTGACATAACGTGTCGAAATTGGTTATTGATTTATGGACGTGGGTCCGCGTCAACGACACTGACCAATCACGACATGCCATGTCAGCGTGTCGTCGCCGACTCATGAAAATCATGAGTCGGTGTAGAAGCACTCTTATTATAAATATACCTTTATTATATGGATCAATTACCAAAAAGTCCCTCAAATATTTTTTAATACCTATTTAGTCCAAATTTTTTTATTTTGTTCTAAAAAGTCCCTAAAATACCCATTTAACCAATATTCTCTTATGTTTAACAGTCCGCGCAAGAGATACCCCACTGTTGGAGTTCCAACAATTCTCACCGGTTTTTATATAGTGATGCATTTTTAAAATAAAATAAAAAGATTTAAATAAAACGTATATTAAAAAATAGAGTAAAGTGCCCCAATAGTCCATTACCTTTCTATTGGTTTCAATTTAGTCCCTTACCTTTCTATTGGTTTCAATTTAGTCCCTTACTTTTTTATTGTCTCAATTTAGTCCCTCACCTTTCAAATTGATTCAATTCCGTCCCTGTCCTTTTTTTGTTTAAATTTCATCCTCAACCTTTCATTTTGTCTCAATTTAGTCCACCTGTTAACTATTTTGGATACAATTGACTATTTTACCCCTCTTTATTGAAAAATAATATAAAGAATGTTATAAAATTTAAAAAATAAGCTATTTTATTACTATTTGGGGATAAAAAATAGTTTTTTATCCGAGAATAATAAAAAAAATAGTTTTTATTTTTATTCTATCCCAGTTGTTTTTAATTTTTCAAAAAAAAAAACTTGAATTATAATTTTAATAGTCAACATAGTTTTTATTTATTTATAAAAAAACTCTTTTTTAATTTTAATTAAAAATGTAAAATTTGATGTTTTAGATTCACAATTGATTAGTACCGCGGACACGAATCCACATCACATGAATTTTTTAACTTATCAATTATATTACATAAATAGGGGGAAAATTGATGTCTTAGATTCGCGATTGGTTAGTTCGCTTAATCGGACCCACATTCATTAAAATAAGGCGTTTGACTATAGTGACTTATTCTCAAGCGCCTTATTTTAATGAATGTGGGTCCGATCCAGCGAACTAACCAATCGTGAATATAAGACATCAATTTCCCCCTATCTATGTAATATAATTGATAAATAAAAAATTTCATGTGATGTGGGTCCACACCAGCGACACTCAATTGTGAATCTAAAACATCAAATTTTACATTTTAATTACAATTAAAAAAAGATTTTTTTATAAATAAAAAAAACTATGTTGATTATTAAAATTACAATTCAAGTTTTGTTTGAAAAATTAAAAACAACTGTGATAGAATAAAAATAAAAACTATCTTTTTATTATTATCAGATAAAAAACTAATTTTTATCCCCAAATAATAATAAAATAGCTTATTTTTCAAATTTTATAACATTCATTATATTATTTTTTAATAAAGATGCGTAAAATAGTCAAATGTATCCAAAATAGTTAACAGATAGATTAAATTGAGACAAAATGAAAGGTTAAGGATGAAATTGAAATAGAAAAAATGATAAGAACGAAATAAATTTGAATGGTAATTAAATTGAGACAATAAAAAAATAAGGAACTAAATTAAAATGAGTAGAAAGGTAAGGAATTATCGGGTAGTTTCCTGTAAAAAAAAAAAATATTTAAAGTAGTTTTTGTATGTCATTATAATCACCTTTTAAGGTTTTATTCCCACTTGTCTCGTATTCACTTCGCTTCACTTGAGGCAGCATCTCCTCCGGTCTGTAACGACGCGGAACCAACACCAACGTCGAACTAGAGTGACGATCTGAAACTCCTGCGGTATTTTTTCTTCTTCTTTTAGTCAAACACACCCCTTAATGTTTATTTCTCAAATTTGTCAGCTATGCTTGTTTTTTGATAGTAGATTTTTGGAAATCTTTTCTTCATAAAATCAGGCCTACATGGAATCATGAAGATGCGTAGACAATTGAATTTTTATTTCACAATTGTTGTTGTTTAAGAACACAACTGGATATTGATGCACACACAACTCTGTTTTGTTATACATATTGATCCTCTGTATGGATCTGCTGCCCATATACATACTCTGTTTTCTATTTTTTCTGCTCATTTTCTTATTCTCTGATTTTTTCTTGTTTAAATTTGCTCATATGTTTTTTTTATAAATCTACTCATATGTTTTTACACACATTACAAAACTTTAAAAAAATGCCCTTTCTTTCAAAACCCCTAACTTTGTTCACTTTTAACAATTTAACAGCCACTTCTGGTAAAGCCTTATTATCTCTGTTGCTATACTACTGTCCCTTACATTAAATAATGAATCCCCTTCCCCTTCCTCAGTTTGCAAAATTCAAATAGCATTAGCTGATGGTATTAAAATAAAATTCTTGTTTTGTGAAGATGGAACATAATAACAGTAGGAAGAGGCCCAATATACTGGTGACGGGAACACCAGGGACAGGGAAGACAACGACGTCGTCTGCACTTGCAGAGGCGGCTCATCTCCGCCACATAAACATTGGGGAGCTTGTAAAACAAAAAAACTTGCACGATGGTTGGGACGACAAGTTTGACTGCTACATCATCAATGAAGACTTAGTAAGACCCTCCCCAAACCCCTAATTTTATCTTTATTCATCATAACACTCTCATCATTTTTTTTAATGTAAATTAGGTGCATAAGTCTATTTCATTATACTTTTGATGTGGAACGTAGTGATGAGTAGGTTCTAGTAGAGTGAAGATAATCAATTTCACAATGTGATTTTATTTTCTATGTTTATTACACCATTTCATTTCAAACCAATATGTTTCAATGCTATTTTGCTCCATTAAAAAAGGAGGCTTGACTGTTCCAATGCATTGGGCATACATGCACTTCCTAATGTGCCGCAGGCTGAAGAGACATTAATGAACGGTCACTTTATTGTCGCCGGTGGCTAGTTCTATGCGACCAATTTCACCATCGATCTTCGTCTTGAATTCATAAACAAAAGTTGTGAACTTTCATCTATTTTCTAGTCAGATGTCGCCTTTGCTTCGTCGAACTGACTCCCTTGGGTGATGATTTTGAAGAAGAAATTCTATGCCTGGCTTATGTAGTTCCACGAACTTTGTTCGAAAGAGATAGGAAAGGAGGACACCTAATGTGAATTGCATTTTTGGCATACTAAGCATTTTTTTATATTTAATATTGTGATTTTCCTTTTTAATAGTTATTAGGAATACTGAAGGCCATTTATGGTATTTTGTAAATAGAAATACGCTACATCATATGTTGTCATACTGAAGGCCATTTATGACAATTCATGAATAGCTAACACCTTCCTTTGGTGGGGCCTAAAGGCCATTTATGGTATTTTGTAAATAGAAATGCATGAGAACTCATGAATAGCTAATACCTTCCTTTGGCGGGCCTTCTAGATCTTTCACCTATGCCTGTACATTTGTGTCCCCCAATCATTCTATCAATAGATATGTTGAGTTGTCTCTTGTGTTTGATTGTATCCATTGACACTGTTTACATATCATTATCTGGGGTCGATGATATTAATCATGATTGATTACCCAGAGTTAGATGATCTTAGGTGTTTTGATAGCTCATTAGATGCAGATGGAAGTGTTGATATGGATGATCCTAAGTTGTTGACAGAGAACTGGAAAGGTCTCTGACACTTGATGAAAACGCCTTCCATTGGTTTGCTTGTAAGCCTGCACCACAGTGGAGCAGGTCTCATTTTAGTACTAAACAATTTATGTGAGAGTTTCGCCAGTTGATATTGAATGGTAGGGGATAAACCGGTTCCCTAAATGCTGGAAAGGATTAGTTGCGCACTTATGAGGAAACTTGTATGGTTGGTTTAGCATATTTTGGTGATGCATAGTGGGTTATCATAGATGCATATTTTAACCATTGTTTTGTGGGTGTATAGTTGCACATATCTTGGATGTAAAGCGGTCAAGTACCTTGGATGTTTAACACAGGTGGCTCAAGTCCAATTCCGTACGAATGCATATGCTACCTATCTTTGGTATTTCCATGGACTGTGATAGTTGAACAATGCATTTCATTGCACATAGTGATGGCCATCAACTCTTCTTCATCACATTAGCAACAATCCTCTTTTTCTTTTTTTTTTCTTTTTCCGCTCAGTCTGAACATGGGCAATTTCTTTGTCCACTTAAAGTATGATATATTATTTCAGCTATCTTTCCCGTCACTCTAAAGGCTGATGGTGGGCAATGCTTAAAAAGGCTAGGCTCCGGCGAGGGGAGGTGTAAGCCTCACAAAAAAAAGAGCCTCACAAAAAAAGAGCAAAAGAATATTAAAAAAATACAAATAAAACCATAAAAAATAAAGTAACAAAGAAATATAAAATAAAACTGCTAAAAAACATCTTTGAGGACTTTCTCACGTAGTTAAATATTTTTTTGGTCCCTCGAGTTGACCTTTTCTTTGTTAAATAATTTGATAAAATCAATTTTACCATATTGGTTATTTTGCAATATGACAATAAGTCAATCAATGCAAAATCATTTTTTTCTCATTTACATATTGTTAGTTTTATAATATGACTATAAATTAATCAATACAAAATCAAATTGATAAAATTATTTTTTTTTGTTTCATTCACATATTGGTTACATATTGTTAGTTTTATTTAATAATATGACAATTAATTAATCAATGCAAAATCAAATTGACAAAATCATTTTTTAAGTTTCATTCACATATTGGTTATTTTATAAAAAAATCTTTTAAGTGAAAATAGTAAATAGTATAAGTTAAGTGCAATTTTGAAACAAAAAAAGGAAAAAAGAATAAGCGTTAGTAGATTAAAACAACAAATTTTTTAAGTTAAGTGCGATTTTAGAAAAATGAAGAGCTCTTTAACCTTTTAAAAAAACAGTGAATTTGAAAAAAAAACACACTTCAATAGTATGTATGTATAATTAATTGATTAGTTTGTATATATAATGAGAATATATATATATATATATATATATATATATATAAAGTCTCCTGTAAGGACTCCTTGTGGTGCAGACCTCGGTACATACCATTTTATTTTAAATAGTAAAAAAATCAATTTTTTGATGAAACTTCATGAATATGATCTCCACGGTGAGAAGATCATCTCCAATTTTTTTCGTCAAAAAATTCAATAAAAAAACCGATAAGATGAAGTGATATGGTAAAAAATGGTATAAATATGCATTTTCAGCCGTTGAAATGTTGGGTCGGCGCTAGCCGCTTTATTGATTGAATTTTTTTATGAAACTCCATGGATATGATTTTCTCACTATCGAGATCATATCCATGAAGTTTCATCAAAAAATTCAATAAAAAAGTGGGTGAGATGATCACAAACATTTCAACGGTCGAAAATACACATCTATACTATTTTTTTACATATAAGCTCATCTCAACGGTTTTTTTATCGAATTTTTTGATGAAAAAAATTGGAGATGATCTCACCGTAGAGTCATATCCATGAAGTTTCATCAAAAAATTAATTTTTTTACTATTTAAAAAAAATAGTATGTACCGAGGTCTGCACCATAAAGAGTCCTTACAGGAGGGGGGCCTTTCTCTCTCGATATATATATTTGTGTGTGTGTAATAAAATGAATATAATTAATTGTTGCACTATATATACCAATTGTCGACATACATTAAAATAACAAAAAAAAAATAGAGTTCGTGATGGAAGTAGAGCAACAGTTCTTTTTTTTATATTTGTTTTTTTATTGCGCGTGGCGCATTGAGGCATATGGCTCTGATTCAACCTTGAACCTCAAGGTGATTTTTTTGTGATTCGCCTTGAGTGATTTTTAAAACGCTGACGGTGAAGTTAACATTGAAAATCTTAACATTTACCCAAATCGGACATTAGGGATAAGAGTGAAACTCGTAGCAAATCTCAGGGTTAGCTTTGATGTGTTGTGCTTGTTGCTTTGCCTTGTTGTGCTACTACTTTGATTGCTCAACACATCAAGGCAACTATTTGTTACACATTGGTTAAGGAATTGTGGCAACTCATAATAGTAGTATTGAGCTTCAAGTTGAGCTCAATCGAAATAGCTTTTTTAATTACCTTGATTTTTTTTTTTTGCTAATAAATGTAATGTGGAATTCTTTCAATAATCACAAAAGGTACAAGACAAGGAAGGAATTGATAGAGAAAAGAGGTGCAACTGAAAGGTCTATGAGCTAACATGTTGGCTTGCATATTTCAGTCATACTGTTTCTCTTCATATTTCATTCCCTCTTCTTTCCCAACTGGAAAATAATGAAAAAGAGATGTGACTTCTTACATTCTCGGGGCTATAAAGTATTTTATGATTTTGAAAAGCTGAGTGGAAGATGGTTCCGCAGTTGCAGTGTAGTACGTATTCTGTGGGGATTCTATTTTGAAACAAAGCATGCTTGCTGGTATTGCACAAGGTTTTATTTTCCATTGCTATTATTGGCAATTGGGCGGGTTCGGATGGTTATGGGTGGGCCACAAGTGGGCTGGGCTGGATATGGTCGGGATGGATCCGGGCTGAGTGGCGTGTTCTAATGGATTCGTGCCAGATCAGTCCGGAAATCTTGCATTTTTATTTTTTATTTACCCATGGAAAATTAATACATATTAGAACTTGCTTCGTAAACAAGGCTCATTCCGTAGCACGCTTTACAACCCGGCATATTTCGGATGCTTGTTAGGAGTAGGGGATCGCCCCTCTAGCTTGCGCCCTGAAAGCCCCGAGAGATGTCATCTATCAGCGACAATAGCCTTGAACCCAGAAAATGATATTCATGAAATAAAAAAAAAATGCTCTCTCTCTCTCTCTCTCTCTCTATATATATATATATATATATATAATGAGGGTGAAATGACAAGGAACCCCTCATTTCATCCCAAAACAGTGTCGTTTTGAGGTAGTTCGTTTGTCAACCCGTTTGTTGGGTCAGCACCTGATAACTGTCACTCCCTATGTATTTTCTTTTCTAAATAAAATTAAAGAATGCTAAAAGAAAAATTCTACAATCCCAAAGTACCCAAATGCCAAAAATATTACTCTGATCTGTAAACAGAATCCCCAAACTCACAGCATTCTATAATTCGATGACACCCGCAATTTTGTACAGATCTATCGGCTCATCACAGTGAAAATATAGTGAAGCCACAAAGAATATATACATATATATGTGTGTGCGCGCGTGTGAGAGAGAGAGAGGCAGAGATTAGAATAGGTTAAAAGTTAGCGCGCGCGCAGCACACACACCATATATACATATATGTGTGTGTGTGTGTGTGTGTGAGAGAGAGAGAGAGAGAAGAGATGATGGGATTCAAATAGGTTAAAAGTTAGCATTTGGGTCTTTGTTTGTAAATGAAAAACAGGCTGGGCACTCGGCCCGCTTAATCTCATTTCAGACCCACCTGTTAAAATGCTGAGCCTGAAATCAACCCGTAGTGGGTGAATGTGGGCTGACTTTGGCAGGTCTACTATTAAGGGACGTTATCATCTATCATCCTGAAATTTATAAGGGTAGTTTGTCGTTTAGCTTCTCTGATATTTGGTAGTCTTGAAACTTAATAATGGAAAGTAGTGAAAATTTTGGTTCTTCTCAAGAATCTTTTACACTAGTTTTGGTGTCCAGTTTGGTGCATCTTTCAAGGTCCTTTGGATTGAGAAAATGGCATGGCAGGCCATACTTAATGTGATACAAATGCCTAACCTTACAGAAAAAAAATGTCAACTGCAAACTTCTTTCTCATCACATGAGCTAAGAATTTGATACAAATATTATTATAATTGGCGGTGATGTCTGGTTTGACTAGAAAATACTGATTTATCTACACATTGCTAGCATTTCCTTGCTCATATTTGGGGATCCAAGAGAACCATTTTCTATTGATTCTTCCCCTTTCGTTGTCTGTTAAGAGGAGACTCGACAAATGCATTAGGGATAGCTTATAGAGACAGAATGATGAGTTCAAATACCATCTGGTGTGGTTGAAGGACATGTCTGGTCTTGATACTACTAGGGTCGAACAGGGACCAACAATATTAGCCTTTTCAATTAGGCCCTTTGAAGCAAGTTGTTTTGTTATTGCAATTGATAATTGTAGTTTGTGTAAGTGGTCTGCGAGTCTTAGGTATCCTTAGATTGGGAGATTAAGGTGATGGATGCGTTTTTGGGAGTAGTTGATGAGACTGGCAATGCCAGTGGTAATGTTTTGCATTGAGGAGGCCAGAGCAACAAGTTATTTCTATAGGTTTTTCCATGGAAATCATATTTCCCTTTTTAAGGCATTTGGAGGGAAAATACTTCGCTAAAGGTGGGTTCTTTTGTGTAGACCACTGGGAGGGGGTTCTTTTTAACTACAAATTAATTCGAATATAGGGAAAAGTCCTTGTGAACAGGTGTTGGCATTGTAAGAATAATGCAAAACACATTAAATTTTTTATTGTATTTAAGATTAAGGTGGACAAATATGTAGTAATTAATTTAATTTAGGACTTATTTTATTTAGATTAGGATTAAGTATTATGTATCATTTATAAATAGGTTAGTATTGTCTTTTTAGGACACGGATTTTCTTATTAGTCCTTATAGTGAACTAGGATTTCTTAGCTTGTAAATAAGGACGTAATCCATAGTTGTCAAATCGCGAATCGTATCGTGAATCGTTTACCTCGAATCGCGAATCGTGAATCGAATCGTGAACCGAATCGGAACCAAATGGTAAAAACGTAGTAAAACATACGTAAATGGGATTTAACACTATAGAATTGGTAATTAAGCGTAATATGACAAAAAACTAATCGTAGCACATGATAATATACCAAAATATATCACAAAAATTAACTGTAGCACATGTTCTCATTCATTTTAAGCTTAAAAATGTAAAAAATAAAAATATATCATAGAACAACCTACATATTAATTTAAAACATCCTACATATTAATTTAAAACAATAAAATAAATACAAAGGTTAATTTAAAACAGTAAAACTGTAAAACAAATACTTCCAAAAATTTTAAGGGTCATTTACTGTTCGGGGTACGTTTGTTTATAATATTAGTTGCTTGAGGTACGTTTGTTTACGTATTAGTTCGTTGGGTCCAAAACTAACGGAAACCGTTAGTTGGCTCAGTTGACCGTTAGCTGACATCATCAACAATTTTCTCACATGATAAAAGACATCTTTGCCCTTTAAATTGAAGCATAAAAATTGTTGTTTAATATTAATAAAAATATTTTAATAGCTAATATATATATATATATATATATATATATATATATATATATATATATATAATATTATAATAAGGTTAAATAATTAGACAAAAAAAAGTTAAAAAAGTTGTTAAAAATTGTTTAAAAATAATTTCCGAAAATTGTTAAAAATAATTTTCGAAAAAAAATGTTTTCCACAAATTAAAATATATATATAAAAAAGGATTTCCACCAATTAAAAACTGCTTTCCACCCAAAAAAAATAATTTCCGTAAATAAAAAGGATTTTCAGTTAAAAAGAGATTATCCAGCATAAAAAAATAAATTCCAGAAATATAACTGAATAAAAAATAAAACTGAATATACATACAAATAAAAAAATACATCTTCAAAACATTTAAAAATATTAAAAAACTGTTAAAAATACAAAAATAATATTACATTATATATATATATATAAACTGTTTTTAAATATATAACTTTTTTTTATATATAAACTGTTTATATATAAATAAATTGAATTTAAACAAAACAAAAAAAAACTGATAAAAATAAAAAATAAAACTGATTTAAGTTAAAAAAAATATTAATCACTTAATAAAATTATTTTTAGAAAAAAAATGTTTTTCACTTGATAAAAATATAACTGTTTTCGTTTAAAATATATATTTAGAAAAAAAAAATATTTCCAGCATAAAAATAAAATATAGTACTGATTTTAGCTAAACCCAAACCCATTATTTTGGAAAAAAACAGTTAAAAAAGTTGTTATAATAAATTCCGGAAAAAAACTTTTTCCACCAATTAAAATAATTTTCAAAAAAATAATTTCAGGAAAACAAAATAAAAACTGATTTCGAAAATGATTTCAAAAAATGATTTTCATTTTCCATCAGTTTCCAGCAAAAAAGCAAGAAGTAAAATGATTTTCCACCAATTTTCAGAAAATAAAAACGTTTTCCCCCTAAATAAAAACAGCAGACAAAATATAAAAATAAAAATCCATCCAAAAAATATAATTTCCAGCCAAAAAATCAAACCTCCAGCAATAATTTGAAAAGTAAAATTTACAAGAAATTAAAAAAATGAAAATCAAAGAAATCTCACACACGAGAAATCAGAGAAAAAAATGAACCCGGATCGAACACCAAACGAACAACAAATCTCAGAAAAAATGATTTCGACAGCAACCACAACCAAACTCCAAATAGAAACAAACCTCTGGCCACCAAAAAATATGAAACCACACCAAAACAAACCTCCGGCCACCAAAATAAACCGCCGGCAAAAAAAAAAAAACATCTGCAACTTAAATAAACCTCAAGCAAATCCTTGAGGCTCTGCAACACAAAGGACTTTTGCCCACTCAAAATACTTTAGGGTTCCAGCGGTTTGCGTGTGTGATGGTTTGGGCATGGTGTGTGGTGGTTGTGGTTTGGGCGGAAGAAAGAGAAGGGAGGGAGAAGAGGGAGAACGAGTTGGTATTTGTGGTAAGTGAGAGAGTGAGAATTTTAGGTTTTTCTTTATAATAATCAAAGGTATTTTAGGTATGGAAAATGCTAGGGAGACCCACTCCGTGGACACATTTCGTGGACACACTGCATTAAACGCTTATACCTTATTGTTTTGGGTCCCGCCAGGGCATCAATCAATACAGTAAAAAATTGTACTTATTTTTGTCTTATTCACGGGTCCATGAAATGTGTCCACGAAGTGGGTCTCCCTAGCATTACTCTTTAGGTATTTGATAAAAAGAATACATTTGCTAAACGCCCGTTAGCTCAAATTGTTAAAATAATACCCAACTAACTAATACGTAAACAAACGTACCCCAAGCAACTAATATTATAAACAAATGTACCCCAAATAGTAAATGACCCAAATTTTAAACAGGCCTACCTACTAAGATTAACAATATTAATTTAAAACAGTCTATAAAATTACAACAATATTAATTTAAAACAGTAAACCATATTAATTTAAAACAATAAAACAAATACTAAGATTAACTATAAAACAATATTAATTTAAAACAGCCTTCACATTAATTTAGAGCAACAAAACAAATATACCTTCAAAGATTTTATAACAAATATAAAGGTTTTATAACAAAAAAAAAAGCAAAAGATAGAAGACACTCAGCCAAGAGAATAGACAAGAAAAGCCAGCTGATAATAACCGAGCCAAGAGAACATGTTTTTCTCTAAAACTCAGTATATTAACGGTATCTTTTGTTGTTTGCTTCTTTTTTTATTTGTTTTATTAAAACACACGTATGGTTATAAGGTAAAAAAAGAAAAAAAAAGTGAATAGGAAGATTCGAATCGTGAATCGCTGATTCAGTCCGATTCTTTAGACATTTGCGATTCTCAACTCGATTCGAATCATTTTATGTGAGAATCGAATCGAATCGTACGATTCGAATCGCGAATCGTACGATTTTGACAACTATGATGTAATCTCCTTAATTATTCAGTGATGTGTATAAGGAAACGTGGAGTTTGAAGTGGGTTCATGAAGAGTCTTCATTTTAAACGCTCCCAATTAATCCCCAGAGTCTCTGGGACTCGTCCAACTCCTTCCAAATGCTCCCAAACTAAAGTTTATCATTTCAAAGCCTCCCGTGAAGCCCTTACCCATGGCTTACGCGTACAAGTATTCTTCACAACATTTAAACATAACTTAAACATGCACACGAAGTATAAATAGCACAAGATAATAAGAACGGACGCATAAACCCAACCACAATAGTGCCTAGTACATCGGGCGAATAATCCAAACAAGGAACCCAATGTTTAGACAGTTGGCTCTACATGGTCAGTCGCGCGCACACATACACATGCAAAACGAGGAATTATACACTATTGGGCCCAATTTTCACAATAGAAGCTAGTACGCAAGCTAATATTCCAGTCAAAGAAAACCTCACACACATATATATATACATATGCACTGTTGGTATTACGTGCTCACAATATTTTAATAACTTACATTATGGACCCCTCTGCAAACACAATAAATTAATACAGGACATAAAAATAAATTAAAAATGCCTTTAAAATTAAGGGATATTACACATTTGACATCCTATGATTGAGAGGTAGGAGTTTGGCAGTGTGGAAAAGGTTTTATTTGTCAAAACGCGGGCTTTTTACTTCAGTCAAGAGCACGTTTATTTATTATCTTTCTATTCTTCCCCCTTCGGTGCTCGTCACGAGGAGACTCGACAAATGCATGAGGGCTTTCTCATGGAGATGGAATGATGTTCTAATACCTTTTGGTAGGGGTGGAAGGGCATGTGTGAGCTTCGTACTAAGGGTGGGGCAGACCGGGAAGCGATCAACAATCCTAGCCTTTTCAATTTGACTATTTTTAGAAAGTTTGTGATTGCGAGGAGGGGTTTTATTTTTGACTAGATTTGGTTAGTCTCGGCTAGTCCTGATTTGTCCCGATTTAGCTGGAGGGCCAATTCTTTGAGTTGTACTCACCGGGTGAGATTATGAAAAGTCCTCCATAAGTGTCAAGCTAATATCATCATCATCATCATCTGAATCTGAATAATTGCTGTATGCTATCTCATCATGAATTTAGAGACGAATGTTGCAGTCATCCTCTGTTTACAACTTTAGCAAGGGAATTTGAACTGACAAAGGATGACACGGATGTAACTCACTGAAAATTTTACAAAGAAAATTCCAGCATTTTATAAATATGAATCATTGTCGGAACACTTTAAGCTGCGACAAAGTTTCATCCAGTCTTGTTAAAGGCCTTCTTCTAATTGTTTTTTTGAGAGCCTATAGAATCCTATTGGCTTGATAATCATCTACTCACACTCTGTTATCAGTGTTGAACTTTATTGTGGTAATAAATAAGATGCAGAGGAGAACAGTCGTTTAATCACCATTGGCCAGAAAGCAAACATTGACCACCTCCTGGTTAGGCCTGGTGCTTATTCTCAAATATAGAGACCCTTGGCTCCTGTTTATCTGAAGCTTATTATGTAAGCAAAATTTGTATGGCTGTGGTGACATGGATATATATATATATATATATATATAGAATTCGAAGCTAAAGCTATTCCTATACATGATTTGAAGATACTCAACAGTTGGGTGTTGAAATGGTATCTGGAGATTTCTTCCAAGTCCCTCATTCTGTTATCTGTTTTTGATCCTGAACCATCTAAAATTGTTTGTATGCAATCTCTTGCTGATGTGCACTCAATGCTACCCCTCTCTTGAGCTAACAAAAACTACTAATTCCGTCCCTTTTAGGTCTGTCCCAAATAAAGAGTCGTATTCCTAAATATACTATATAAAACTAGGAGAGACCCTAAATTTACCCATCCTGCAATACCCATGGGTGAGAAATGATCCATGTGCATTCCAAAAATATTCATTATTAGTAGGAATTTAAATTCAGAAACTACAATTTTTCCATAAAGAGTTGACTTTCAAACAGGGACTTTTAATTTGAGATGGGAGGACTATATAAAATCTTTTATGGGATACTTGAACACCACAATGAGTTGTTTGAATATATAGTTTCTTATTTAGACATGGCTTTAGTTAACATCTGTTTTTGTCATATGTTTTTTGCAGGTGTGCGACGAGCTCGAAGATGTGATGGAAGAGGGGGGAAACATTGTTGATCATCATGGATGCGATTTCTTTCCTGAACGTTGGTTTGATCGTGTAGTGGTGCTCCAAACTGAAAATTCCGTGTTGTATGATAGGTTGAGTAGGAGGTACTGTCTTTGTTTATAGGATTCTTTGTTCAATAGCATTTAGATACTCAGAAGATTATTAGATAAAATGATATGAACTTTTTGTGCGACTACTATTATTTTTTTTACTCTCTCCTCCCCAAATTAAGAAATCCTACTCAACATTGACAATCTTAAGAAAATAGGTTGTTTTCAAAATTAACCTCGCAACTTTATTAACAGACCAGATCAACATCACTAATATAACCTGAGGTTGAGCTTCTACGCCTGAGATGGTGTTGGAATCTCGCTCTATTTTTTATGCTATTTTATGAAACAGGAGTTGATTCGGGACAACCTAAAAGGAAAACACGACTCATAATTTGGGACGGATGAAGTATATATTATCACTGTTGTGTGATCTTATTGTGTTCAAAATTGTTTCATTTTGGCAGAGGTTACGAGGGACCTAAGCTTTCAAACAACATCGAATGTGAAATCTTTCAAGTCTTGTTGGAGGAAGCGAAAGAGAGTTATCCAGAAGAAATTGTGGTAGCGCTGAGGAGTGATACCATTGATGACATAAACAGAAATGTGGCCACTTTAGCAGATTGGACCAGGAGTTGGAGCCCCACTTCCTGATTTGTAATGTCAAATTTGCTAAACAACATATTATATGTTTCTTTGAATAAAAGCGAAAGCATACCAAGTTTAAGTCAACAGCATGTTTCAACATCTAATGTTCAATTGACATTATAGTGTCTAAAGCTGCTGGCTAGTAGATTTCATTAATAGTGATACTGAGTTGCATCATAACAGAAGTTCTGCTGCTGCTGCTGCTGCTGCTGCTGCTGATATTCATGTGCCACCTACTACACAACCAGTTAGTACTCATGCCATGAAGACTCGATCTCAGAATGGTATTTTTAAGCCTAAAATTTTCACCACAACCAAACATGTTTTAACTGAAGCTCTTGTTCCTAGTGAACCTACTTCAGTCTAGAAAGCTTTACAGGATCCTAACTGGTTCCAGTCTATGCAAGATGAGTATAATTCGTCAAGGCACACCAATACTTGGACACTTATTCCATTTGGTCATACTTTTGATTTGCTGGTTTGTGTAGTATGAACTTAATTCAATCAGTATTATCTGGTTGGAATGTTTACATAGTTTGAGCAAAATTTGAATAATTGATTAAAATTAAATTTTTACATATATCTTTTAAGTGGATTTTAGTGTGGTCCCTAGTGTAGGATATTTGTTGTTCTTCATGACATCGCAAGTGTCAATGCTCTCTCTATATATTTCGACTTGAGAGAGTCATTTTTACTAGAACGTGATCAACAAGATTGCAATAAAATTTGTTGCTTAATCATAATATTGTATGAAATATTATGATATTGCTAACTTATTATAAAATGTAACGAACATTACCTACAGTTAAAGTCGGCATTTTTTCAATTTCCAGTGGCATATTTACTTGTGTTCCTTAGATATCAAGAATAATGGTTCGTTTCGTTGTCTCCAAAATTATAAAATTATAAATTAACCTACTTACAATAATGGGCTTCATAAATTGTCTTATTATTATTGTTTGGTTGTAAGAATGGATAAATTCAAAAATGGATCAATTCATGTTGATGCATTAATATTTAAATTAGTCAATTTCACCAAAAACTTGATATTGCACAATTTAAATTTATGACATATATTAAATGGATCACTCCCATAAAGCTCTCTCTCTCTCTCTCTCTCTCTCTCTCTCTCTCTCTCTCTCTCTCTCTCTCTCTCTCTCTCTCTCTCTTATTTTATATATATGTAACTATGATCAACTCCATTTTACCTTTCCAAACACAATACAAATTATATTAAAAACTATTTCAAATGAATACATTGACAATTTATTCATTCCAAATTCAACAATTTACGCATCCAAACATGACCTAAGGATATAAATGTGTTTTTCCACTTAAACCTAATATTCAATTGGGTTTGATGTTGAATCATTTTTTACGTTATATAAATGTAAAGGACAAAGTAGACGAAATAATATGTATTAGTTTCTCAAAAAATATAAATATGCAATTCGTTACTCGCACTCTCCCCTCCTTCAATTAGGGTCTGTTTGATTGAGTTACTTTAAACTCTTATTGGCTCTTGCTTCAATTAAAGCAGGGCCAAGAAGAGACACATCAAAGTCCTTTAACAAATGATGTAACCACACGAATTCACTAGTAGTAGAAAGCATTGCTCGATATTTTGCCTTAATATAAGATTTAGATATGCTAGATTGTTTCTTTGATTTTCATGAAATCAAAGATTCATCGAGAGAAATATAAAAACCAACAACTGATTTCCTTGAATCAAGACAAGATCCCTAATCTGCATCAGTAAAAGCACGAAGCTGAAGAGAAGAATGAGCTGAAAAATATAGGCCTTGACCGGGAGTTGATTTCAAATACCAAAGAAGATGATGAGAAGCATGTAGTGGGGCTGACGAGGTTGAGACAAAAATTGGCTCAACTTATTCGGAGCAAAGGTTATATCTAGTCTTGATCACCTTCAAAAGAGCTTAATTTAGCTTTAGAATCCATAGGCAATTGAGCTAGATTAGAACTCAGAAAACCCGTATCTTCAAGTAATTGAAGAGTATAATAATACTGAGAAAGGGAATTCCCTTTAGTAGATCTAGCGATTTCCAATCCAAAGAAATATTTTAAAGAACCTATATCCTTGAGCTTGAATTGAGTATGTAAAAAGACTTTTAAGTTCATTAACAACAATAATATTGGAGCTAGTGATGATAATATCATCAATATAAATAAGCAAAGCAACAGGTAAGAGCATGAGAAAACATTAACAACAATAATATTGGTAAAGTGGGAATAATTTGATATAGATTGAGTAAAACCATGAGAGGTAAGAGCATGGGAAGACTTAGAGAACCATTATCTAATGAGATTGCAATGACCATATATGAACTTGTGAAGCTAACAAACTAACTTTTCCCCCTGTTTCAGATATCCAAGAGGCAAACCCATGTAAACATCTTCAAACAAGTCACCATTTAAGAATGCATTGTTCACATCTGATTGAACCAAGTCCCAACCTTTAATTGAAGCAAGAGCCAATAAGAGTTTCATAGTAACAAGCTTTGCAACAGGTGAGAAGATCGCAATAAAATCAACTCCCTATTGTTGAGTATACCCCTTAGAAATTAAATGAGCTTTATACATCTCAATAGAGCCATCCGACTTGTATTTAATTCATAAATCCACTTGCACTTATATAATGTTTCCCACTTGGAAGACGAGTCACAGTCCAAGTATGATTAATCTCTATAATAGCTAATTCAACAGCCATAACCCCTCTCTATTCAGGTAATTATATAGCCTGATGATAAAACTGAGGCTCAAATTAAGATGAAATAGTCATCAACATGTGACTATGAGCAGGGGGAAAGTTTCTGATATAAAAAGAAAATCAGTAAAAGGATAGAGATTATGTGAAGGAGTAGGGGAATTAGTAATGAGATTGCAATCACTACACCAAATCTGCCGAATTGTCACGGTCATCGACCTTGACAATTCTGAGGGTGACAACTTTTTTTGTCACGGTCATTGACCTTGACAAGTTTTGTCATGGTTAAGGACCGTGACATTTAATAATAAATTGTCACGGTCAATGACCGTGACAATTCTGGGTAGAATTGAAAAAAAAATCTGCTGGGCAGTATGGCCACTGCCACTGCCCAGCAGTATATTTGTACCGTTATAGTAACATTGTACCTGTTCAAACATTATATATCCAAATAAAATAGAGATAGTGCAAATATACATTCAAAATAGAGAAAATATGTATCACGATATAATCCAAATATAATTCAAATATACCAACTTAAAAACAATTCAAATGTACCAACTTAAAAAAATACAATTCAATTCAAATAATGTCACTATATGTCTTGGGTAAGGTTAAATCCGAGGAGGTGAGTAGGCCATACGATATACGAATTGACACACCCACTGATATACATCATGTCGCATTATTCGCGCAACCACAACGGGGAGTTCTCCTTCCCGGGTATCACATGCGTGACGAGCACCTTGGACTCGATGTCTTGAAGCTCAAGTCCATGAACTAGTCCACCCTGGACGATATTCAGGTCCCTCAACCCCCGCCCTATCCGCTGGCCATCAAATATGTCCAGTATAAACACGCTCGGCCAACCAAGTGTCGACATCGGTCGGTCGAAGGGAGCCAAATAGGGAAGTGGATCATCAAAGTTCGCACGTGTCGGCGATGAAGCAGCGAGGTCCACATCCTCGTCATCCCGCACCTCCTCCCCCCCACCTTCTCCTTCCCTTTCCCCTTGCGTTTTCCGCCGCCCAACGAATGCTTCATGAATGAGAACATATCTTGGACCGTCGCCTCCAAACGGGACAGCTTCGCGTCATGCGAGTCCACCGTTCGAGCCAACCCGGGGTCGCTCGTCTCCAATTCGATGATCCTAGATTTGGCCACCCGCGAGCTCACTTCCTTGTCCTCCCCTTGCGATCAGAGCCAAGCACTTAGCTGAGTGCGTCTGTAGACAAAGATGCCTTGTCGGCATTAGACTGCGACTCATGCACTTTCTTAAGATTTGCCTGAAACGATAAAAAGCACATGATTAGTAAAATAAGTAAATTAAAAAATTATAACGTAATTAACAAAAAGCAAACTGTCAGATTACTTACAATCCTGGCCGCGACGCTCGAGGATACCTCCTTATCCTTCCCCTTCTTCGTCCGAAGAGCAACATAAGTATCGAACCTATGTGGCCTACCCCCAGGGCCACTCCCTGTCCCCTGAAATAAAATAAAGTAAAATTAGTATCGGCCCCGCAAAGTAAAATAATGCAGAATAATATATTTTTGTAGTTATAGAAAAATTAAATCTTACCATCATCCTATGCTCCACCTCGGCGTAAGACGTTCGGTCGGAGTAGTGCACGTCCGTCTTTTTGCTCGACTTTTCCTCCCCGATTGGCGAGATGCCAATTGTCGTTTCCCGATCTCATTGTCAACGAACTTTTGCCATTGTGCCAATGAGATCGGCTCCTTCGGCGGGATGGATTCACGCCTTTGGATAATGGACTCTCGTGTCTTCCCAAAGTACCAGGTCCGCATATTTTTCTTCCACGTCTTGTGTTGCTCCCTCAACTGCTCCAAGACAGAATCGCGTAGCTTTGGATCCAGGTTGAATTGTTCCTGTCCAACAAATACAATGTTAGTTGCAAATAAATATAACTATAAAATGAAATTGAAATCGAAATTGAAATATTCATATGAATATAAATATAAATATAAATATAAATACATTACCTGTAGTGCCACCCAAACAGCTAACTTAAGCTCATATGGCACCTCCTTCCAACTAATGTACCCCGGGCTGATGATCGTCTTTACCAGCTCGAGGGATCTCGCTAATAGCCCCGACTTGTTCTCGATGGCCATCCCCAATTTTCCATATTTGGGGAGCCTAGGGGTCGAGGAGCCCTCGTTGCCTCCGCTACCACCGAGCCTAGACGACATCATCATAACAAGCATCATCATCCTCGCCTTAATACCTGAAGGAGACATTTGCTGTAAAAAAATGTTATTAGTACATATCAAAATGAATTAAAAAAAGACATGCAAATATGTACAATTACTACAAATAAAAATGAATTATTACTATCAAACACCTTAATTCTGAATTCCAAAACAATAACATCTAGCTCATAATATGTACAATTACTAAAAATTCGAAACATCCCCACCCCTACTGCCCACACACACGCACACTACACAAGAGTGAAAATGATAAAGTGCAAATCAATTAAAAGCATTAAAAATGGATGTTTCGGTACAAATTGGAATATTTATTACAAATTAAAAATTGTTTAAAATTCGGGTTATCATAAAAAATGGATTGATATTCGGTAGGAGCAGCAAAGTCATCCACACTACTATTTAGACGTTTTGGTGCGTGTTGGACAATTGACCACGGCTCGTTGTTGATATACTCCGAGTAAAACACTTGGTTAACCTTTTGAAATGCACAAACAAACGGCTCATCGCTCACGTGGTCGTTGCTCTTCAACTTGGACAAGTCAACCATGATCAAATTGGTGACATAATCAACTTTACAAGCATTTTTATCCTCAACTCTTACCCAGTCACAGTAAAATACAACCTCTTTGAAGCTTATATAATCCAATTCAAATATATTTCGGATTACACCATAGTAAGTCATTTCAGCTTCAACGAGGTTTTCATCTTTTGCGCTCGCTCGAAAGAAAGTAAGAGCCTTGTATGAAATGCCCGAGTTCTGTACATTTGTACTTTCCTCGTACCCTTTAGCGCCGAAAATGTAACCGTTTAATCGATACTTTTTGTACTCTTGTGCCACGAACAAGGGTCCAGTGGCTAGACGAGCAAGCCTTAATGTCGCATCACCCGTCTTTAAGGGCTAAGAATATAGATAAATTAATTATATTAGTTATAAAATTTGAGTGTAATGTAAGGTTATATAATGACCATTTTCATTATAATTACCTCTTGTGTCAACCACAACCTAAATTCGCTGTCTGATTGTACCATTATTTTTCGTCTTTTATTGTTCTTACAGGCTTCATATTTTCTGCATATTACAAAATTAATCATGTATAAAATAATCTAAAATAATGTTAAACATTATAATAATCGAAACTTACTTTTTCCATTCTTCGACATCTTCATGTGTGTCAAATAGATAACGAGCTACTTGTTCATGTTGCAAACTTGTTAATTTCACTCGTTTTCCCATCACATGACCACCATCATCGACGAACTCATCAGTGTCATCAACGCTAGTCGAGTCAGGCATATATTCCTGAGTATATATTGATGACTCCACGGTGATGTATTCCTCTGCAATTGATCCTGCAATGTATCGCGTATTCTTGACATAATCTTTTAAAACTTTCATCAATCTTTTAAACGGATACATCCACCGATATTTAACTGGACCACAAAGAAGTGCCTCGTCGCATAGGTGTACCAACAAGTGAACACTTATGTCAAATAATGTTGGGGGAAAGTACTTCTCCAACACACAAATCGCTTCGGTCACCGCCAATTTTGCGGCCACTATATGTTCTCGATTGACTACCTTCTCACACAAGAGTGAGAAGGTAATACTAATTTGCATAATAACCCTCCGCAAATCTTTGTGCTTAGAGAAACAATGCTTAAACAATAGAGGAACCAATTGCATGATCACATGCCAATCGTGGGACTTACACTTATGCAAATCATGAGTAGCATAATTCACAATTCTTTGCAAGTTGGACGAAAAAGTAAATGGGCCCTTCAAATTATATATTGTGTCAAATTATATATTGTGTCTATAACCATGTACTACACAACCAGATAATGTCCCATGAGCTGGAAAATCATGAATTGTCCACATCAACATAGCTTTCAGCGTAAACTCTTCTTTTCGAAAAGAGTCAAATGATTGCACACCCTCTTTCCACAACTCATTTAATTCTTGTACCAAAGGAGCCAGGTAGACGTCGATGTCATCACTTAGTCCCTTTGGCCCAGGTATCAACAAAGCCATCATCGAAAATTCAGGTCTTATACACTATGAAGGAGGGAGGTTGAGTGGGGCTAGGATCACTGGACATACACTCTGATTGGTGCTTAGATTTCCAAATGGATTGAAACCATCTATTGATATAGCCAAACGAATGTTGCGTTGTTCTCGAGCAAAATCGGGATACTCATAATTCATCCTCCTCTAGGCAGTAGAATCAATAAGATGACGCATGATATTACCCCCTACTTATGCCCTAGCATGCCAAGTCATTGCCTCCGCTATCCATGGTACTGTGAAAAATCGCTTTAATCTTGGCCCAACGGGAAAATATTTCAATACTTTTTGAGGCACTTTTGAGCTTGTGTCTTCCTTACTAGTAGATTGGACATATCTAGGTTCATCGCATACCGGACAACGATCGGGATTTTCATACTCCTTTCGATATAGTATGAAGTCATACACACAAGCATGAATCGATATATACTTCATTCCCAAACCTTTCAAACTGTTCTTCATAACATGATAGCTATTTGGAAGTGTATTCTCCTTGGGTAATAAGCCCTTCACCCATTTCAGAATTCCTGTCATGCTATTGCCAGACAAACCGTATTGCGTCTTCAAACTGTGCAAACCAACCATGGCATGTAAAGTTGTTTGATCTTTCTCACAGCCAAAGTATAACGGCTGGGTCGCCTTAAATTTTAAACTTTGGTAGTCATCGTCAAGTTTTATCGTGATATCTTCATGAGCACTTGAACCTTCTACATCATCAGTACCTTTATTCTCTTCTGCTTCATAAATTCCGTACGCATCATCAACTAAATCCTCTAACATATTATGATTTACATCGTCCCCTTCTACATCTATCCTACTTGTTGAAGGTTGTTGTGAAGGTTGGTCGGGGACAGAAGGAACTTTCAATTCCCCGTGAAAACTCCAAAATCGATAACTATATCGCATACCCGATTTTAACAAATGTAGTTTAACTGTTTTCCACTCAAACACCTTACCATTCTTACACCTAGCACACGGACACGAAAACTCTTCATCATTATGACATCTCTTTGCATATTTCACAAATTCGTTAGCACCTCTGCAAAAGACATCCCCCATTCTATTTGTCTCACCCATCCAATCTTTGTATTTCGGATATCCCATCACAGCTACCACAACTAATCACCTATTAAAGGTACGAAGCATATATTCATGGATTAGTATAAACAAAACTTAGATTTATAGTATGTTTCATTTAATTATTTCTTATTTATATTCAAATTCAATTTATAATAGAAATTTCTATTTCTTCCATCTCCTCTAAAGGATGAGTGGTCATATCCCATTCAAAATCGCATTTTTCTGTAATATACTTAACAACTCATGCACATTGTTACGATTTGAAAAAAATTTGGCAGCATATCCCCGTAGTTCTCCAAGTACACGACGTAGATTGGCAAGTGTGAGTGTTATTTCAATTGATCAATTGAAATAACAGTCATACTTGTCAATCTCGTATGTACCCAGAGAACATTAGGATACGACTGCAGAACTTCCTCCAAAAGTAACAACTTTAAACCCCTAAGAATATTATACAGAAATTATGCAGTCCCAAACTGTCCAAATGGGACAATTTGAGAGATCTCATTACAGGGGTAATGATTCTCGAACGGGTATAAGGGCTATTGAATGCGTACGCATAAGAACTAGAAGGCTAGTATCTATGCGCACTATATGTAATTTCAAGTATGTTTCATTTAATCATCATACTATATATATTGTTCGATATACAAAGTAATTTTCAAAAAAAGTTGAAAAATCCCACCCCCATATGGACAATAATCCAGTGGTCATGCCACTTTTAAAACTAACCAACCCAACATCGATCCACTATAATCCAACAACAATGTCAACAACAAATGTGTATCCCGTACTCCTTCTAATTCATCTACTCAATTAATTATTTTTATCAATTAAACTAACAATTAAAGTATACAATTATTAATTTACTAATTTATAATAAGGGGCAATCCTACTTTCATAATTAATCATATATTAATTTACAATGAGGGGCAATCATATATGAATTTACTAAAAAAATTAATAACCAATCAATTCGTTTACAAGGGACATTACGTACAAACACGCACATACACGCACACTACACACACATATACACACCCGCGCGCATACACACACACACCCGCGCACATTCACACACACACACACACGCGCAGTCCCCCACCCCTCCCCCACCACCCACCCATCCATCCCTTCCCCCTCCCCCTCTCCCCCACCCCCTTCCCCCACCCTGCCCCACACCCTTCCCCCACCACACACACACACACACACACACCACTACACACACACACACAAACATCCCCCCATCCCTGCCCCCTCCCCCTCCCCACCCACCACTCACACGCACACACACACACGCACACACACACACACACACACACATATATATATATATATATATATACATACATACACACACATATATATAAATGGAAGAGAGAGAGAGAGAGAAACTAACCTGAAAGTAGAGAGAGAGAGGGAGAGAGAGAAAAAAGGAGGGAAGAATCGAGGAGGGAAAAAAAGAAGGGGAAAGGGTTTTTTACTGGGACACTTGTCACGGATGTGTCACGGTCCTTGACCGTGATAATATTATAAGGATTGTCACGATCAATGACCGTGATAAGTCCATGACAAGTATAGTTGTCACGGCCTTGCCATGGTCATTGACCGTGATAAGTCTTTATCACGGGCTTGTCACGGTCATTGACCGTGACAAGGCTGACCGTTGGAAGGGTGCCAATTTACCCATTTTGGTGAAGTGAATGATGATCTCTAAGATAAGAAGGAGGTCTAGACTCTCGAAATGATTTTTGAAGAGGAACATAAACTGGGATACGAGGTTGTAGATCAAAATTATTAAGCCGAGGCATATGAACATTAATAGAAACATAATGAGAAACTTATGTTAAAATAAGGTTCGAAAAAGGATTAATAATATCCATAGCTAGTGTGACAGTGTGGATTTGAAATGATGCTTCATGAAAGACTGTGTCCCGAGAAATGAAAAAGACTCTAGAATAAATATCATAAAGTCTATATCCTTTAATGACAGCAGGATTGACAATAAAGACCGATGATCGAGATTTAGGAATGAACTTATTACGCTGAGACTTGAGAGTCGAAGCAAAGCGAAGACAACCAACAACTCCAAAAAAAGAGTAATTAGGGAGTGTATGAAATAGAAGCTCATAAGAATATTTATTGTGTAAAAAAGGAGAAGGTATATGATTAATAAGGTATGTAGTAGTAAAAACACATTCACGCCAAAAGGAAAGAGGAACCATGGATTGAAAATATAGGGAACGAGCCACATTGAGTAAGTGTTGGTGTTTTCTTTCAACCACGAAATTTTGGTTAAGTATTTTAATATAAGAAAATTGATATAGAAATCATTTGGAATGAAAATATTATGTAAGGGCTAACTTATCAGATTGAAACTTCTTAACAACAACTCCAAATTATGTTTCAATAATGGAGAAAAATCGAGGAACGATATGTGGTGCCTCAGATTTATGTTTCATCAAGTAAAGCTAAGTAAATTTGGTATAATCATCAACCAATCTTGAAAAATAACGATGACTAGAATGAGTAGGTAAATTCTATGGTTCCCAAACATCACAGTGAATTAAATAATAAAGATACTTAGCCAAATTATTATTATAATTGAAAGATAACCGACGTTCATTGGCTAAGGGACAAATAGAACAAAAAAAAGTTTTTATTATTGTAAGAATGAGAAGAAAAGTGTAATTAATCTTAAATAATGTTGAGTCTTTTAGAAAATAGTTGTCCTAATCTAGAATGCCATATATGAGTAGCCACATTACTAGAAAAAGAAAAAACAAAATCAGAACAACAGAAACAACTTTAGTACTTAAGTTAGGAAGTTTAAAAATTGAAGTATAAGGCATATCATATAAGCCTCTGTGTTTGTTACCCTTGAAAATTGTCCTTAGAAGTTTTAGGTCCTGAATAATACAATAATCAGTAAAAATTAGATAGAAATATCAAAAGTAGAAGCAAGAGCACTCACAGAAAGAAGATTTTAATTGAACTCGAGAACAGATAAAACATCTATGAGTAACAAGGATCAAATGATCCGAATCGAACCAATAAAGGAGACATTTATACTATTATGATTTGGCAATGTGACGAAAGAATTTTCAATTCATTTGATCGGGGAAAACATTAAATAGGAAGAACAAATGTGACTTGTTTCACCAGAATCAACGATCCAGTATTGAGAAAAGTCTAAAGTGGAACGAAAAGTAGTCGAAAAACATACACCTGCAGTGTGAGATTTGGAGGGAACATTAGAATCGACCTATGGTTTAGTAGCTAAAGTCGTTTTATTAAATAACATAGCCACGAGATGTTGATATTGATCATGTGTCAATGACTGAACATAACCTCCATGATAGCCTTGTTAAGAATTTTGTGAAATCTCAGTGGTGGTAACTTGATTTATAAAGGCTTGTGATGGATGTGGATGTGGATTTGGAGTAAATGATTGATTATAAGAAGAATTCTTATATTTTGGATTGTATCCAAGATGATAGCCATGTTATAACATTTTTCAACAGTGTGACCGGTAAAACCACAGTGAGTGAAACGATGCATCTCCTTCTTCTGAATCTTGTTTGTAGAATTTCTAGAAGTATGTCTGGCAAAATCATTTTCTGACGCCCCAATTCCGGTGGTCAATTATAAGAAAACTTTTGTACTTTAATTCCTTTTAAGAAAATCCTCCTTTTACATGAAATCTCGCTTTCATATTTTTGTGTCAAAAAATCTATTTAATTTAATTAATAAAATGATGTGCAGTTTATAAGAACACTTGAAATGAAAGAGTTTTGCTAATTTCATATAGTGAATAATGATTAAAGAAAATCCATGTCATCCTGTCTTATTACAAACTCGAATTCAAAGTGCTTCCAAATAGTTTTAAAATAACATAACCAAAAGTTCCATTTAAATTACACACTTAAATAAATAGTAAACAAAGCTTTACTGGTGCATAAATCCTTCAGTGTCTCTCACGATTTTCTTGCCTTTATATTTTCCTAAAGTACTTAGGGGGTATTGGCAAATGGGGGGGTATGAGCGTGCGTTCAGTAGGAGAAATACTAGCAGAGTAATACATACAAAGAATATATATATATTAGAAATTATGAAATCATCCTTCTTTGGTTAAGCATATTCATGCAAAATTCAACATGACATGCAATTGATATTTTGACCATGTAATTCGAGCATAAGTCCACTCACACTTAATCTTTCTTTTAACAATACCTATATCCCATTAATTTAGCCATTAGCGCACCTTCACATTTTTTCAAGTTGTTTCATTAACATTAACATACATCAATGAGCGTCGTTCTCACAATCATCTTTTCACTTGATTAATCGGAGTACCAATCCATGATTGTTATACAATCTTTTACTGATTGCCACCAAGCCACAATATGCTCCTGATCAGTGGTTTGGGGTCTAAGCATTAAGTCCCATCCTAGGGCTCCGGGGCCTTCTTATGTTTTTCGATTACCTCTGAGTATCTTTTACTTGTTACATTTTTGTAACCTTTTTCCTTTATTTATTTCTTGTTCGCTTTTAAACCTTTTCCCTTTATTTCGTTATAACCGGTCAATGAGCTAAATGATTGGGATGAGACAAGTCCCAACACACTTTACTTCTAAGTTTTATGCTTTATAAAAAGTTAATTTTCATTTTACCTTGGATTCGTTACTTCTTTGAAAATAACTTTAATTACCATTTCTTGTGAAACTTAACCTTTAAGTCCAAAGACCCATTTACATTTTTATCGTACTTTTTACCATTCACACATGCTTGTAAACTTGCGTTTTATACTTTTTGGCAAAAAATTCTTCTTTGTATCTTTACTTTGCAAAATATTCATTTTACCACATAAAATCCTTACTTTTGTATTAGACCTTACTCCAACTATTTCGTTAAATAACTCTTTTCTACTAAACCTTACTTTTGTCACTTTAAGAGTTATATTTTTCACTTACTGACTTTACACCTTCTATTCTATTTCTTACCATTTTATGAATTCACATTTCTTCGTTTTAAACCAACTTTCCCCAACAATACTCATGTCCAATGATTTTTTTATAAAATGACACTTTTGGCCTAAAAACTACACTTTTGACATTTCAAGACTCATTCTTACAAAGTCGTAAGTTTTTATTTTACACTTTATATCCTTGTTATTTTATGTATAAATATTGTTATATTTCATATTTTAACCTCAACACTTTACTATTTTCAATTTTAGTCTATTAATTCTTAAACTTCTTAAGCTTTCTTCACACAAAGTATCGTCATTTTATATGAGTAATATACTGATTTTTCCAATATTATTATTTTATTTTCAACATAATAAACCCATTTTTATAACTATATATGATTTTTTTCATGAATGAAAGGATTTACAATAAATAAACCCATATATGCATCTTACACATCTTTATTAAGTCCAGCTTATCATTTGACATGAAATAACTAATTTAAACATGTTTTTCATAAAGAATAACTTCCTTAAACTTCTTAAATAACTTCCTTAAATTTCTTAAACCCATAAACATGTTTCTTTTTCAAAGCCCAATACTCCGTTCCATTTAGGGTCGTTGGCCTAACAACTGTTCTATAAAATTTTCTTTTTAATTTATTAGTTATCCTTTTATCACATAACACTCCATTTGCTCGTCTCCATTTTATCCAACCAGTTGATATTCTATTTGTAACATCCTCATCAATATCCCTATTACTTTGTATCACTGAACCTAAATAAAGAAATTTATTAGTTTGGTTTATCACTTTTTCTTCAATCCTTAACATTATGCTATCAGACGCCTTATTATTAAATTTACATTCCATAAATTCAGTTTTATTTCTACTAATTTTTAGTCCTTTAGACTCTAAGGCATTTCTCCAAGTATTTACTCCCATCGTTAAGGCCTCATTTGAAGTGTCTGCTAAAACTATATCATCCGCAAATAACATACACCATGGGATGTCTTCTTGTATGTTCTTAGTAATCTCATCCAATACTACGATAAATAAGTAAGGACCTAAGGCCGATCCTTGATGTAAACCCACTTTAATAATAAAGGTATACGTTTCTCCACAAATAGTTCTTACTTTAAGCTTTGTGTTATCATACATATCTTCAATAACTTTAATATAACTCTTAGGGATTCTTTTCCTCCTTAAAAACCACCATATTATATCCCTAGGTACTCTATCGTATGCCTTTTTTAAGTCTATAAAGACCATGTGTAAAAACAATCATCAATAACCTCCTTTCACACATAACATCCTAGGGTTGCATGGCGGCTATACCTATCTCCACCTTGGAGGTAGAAGACCACCCTTCAGATCCTTATATTCCCAATAACAATCATCATTCTCTCCCTAATCTCTCTTCCAATCCTAATCGTCTCAAATCTTTCGCTGAAGTTGTTGGATCCTCAAAAACACCATCTTATGCTCTACATGAAGTTTCTTCCTACAAGGGAGAACCAACTCTTTTCCTTGATAATGATTATATAAATAAACTCTCTTCTCCTTTTAAACACTCTCTTGTGGGAAATTTTACCCATGGTCGACCCTCCCTGGATGATATAAGGAAGATGTTAACATTAATGAATTTAAAGGCAGCTTTCAATGTTGGCTTGATTGATCAAAAACATGTTATGGTCAGGCTTTTCCATGAAGAAGATTTCCATCATTTATGGATGAGATCCACATGGTATGTTCAGAGATATACCATGAGAGTCTTTAAATGGACAAATGAATTTCACCCAGAATGTGAAACTACTATAGTTCCTATCTGGGTAAACTTGCCTTTACTGCCGATTCATCTTTATAATAAAGAGAGTTTTTTCTTCATTTGTAGTGCTGCTGGTATTCCAATGAAGATGGATAGTGCTATAGCATCTATTGGAATACCTAGTTTAGCTAAGGTTTGCATTGAAGTTGATTTAAAGAGGCCTCTCCCTAGACGAACTTGGATTGCAAATAAAGAAACCAAAGTGGCATTCTGGCAACATTTTGAATATGAGGACATTCCTCCTTACTGTTTTCGTGCTCAAAGGGGTCACAAGATAGAAGATTGCCTTTTTAAAGAAGAAAATCAGGTGAAAGATCACAGTAAGAGCTCCCAAAATGTTAAGAAGAATGAAGGTATTAAGAATTGGTGATCAAAGCTTTCCATACTGATAAATCCGAAAGAGTCCCAATGGCTAATCAAGACAGATGTAATAAAGCGATTGAAAAGTCAAAAGAGGTGCAACAAAAGATCACAATTTTTTTAAAAAATAAATCCCATCAGAGTAAGGTTCTGCAACACACTAGTGTTGACTTTGTAAGGGTCCTTAATGTCTTTCAAATGGGCAGGAGGGATCAGGTTCTTGTAAGTGAAGAGATAGTAGTTTCAAGGGAAAAAGAAGAAGCAACAGAAGATGTTATTCAAGAAAAAGTAGATGAAGAAGTGGAAGAAATAGAAGAAGATGAAGAAGAAGAAGATGTAGCAGATGATGAGGTGGAAGAGGAGGGTGAAATTCAAGCAAAGTTTTTGTAAAAATCTACGTTAAATACTCCTGAGAAAAGCCCCAATTCTTCTCGATATCTGGAAAATTCAAATGATCAAGACATGTTCAGTGCTAAGGCAGGGATAAAAGGTAATAAAAAAATAAACTCAGGAAGTACAAAGATCAGTTACCCTATTTTTAATCGAGGATCTAAAGTTAAAAGAAGACTTTTTTCAAATAAGAACATCCAAAACACCAGGATTCTCAGATCTGGTGTAAAAGCTTCCCTCCAAAAATCCTCCAAATGATTAGTTCGATCATTTGGAACATTAGAGGGCTCTCAAAAAAGAGGGCTCTAAAGAGACTGAAAAGACTCTTAAGGATTCACAAAATTGCTGTTTTAGTTGTCCTAGAACCAAAGTTGGAGAAGAATAAACTTAAAAGTTTTCGAATAAGACTTGGCTTTGACATTGATTTTTCTAATTCCAATAGTAAAATATGGTGCTTTGTTAGAGAAGGTATGGAATGTAATTTCCTTTCTGATATGGAGCAGTGCCTTAATTTGTCCTTTGTTATAGATGAGACTAAGTTTTTTGCTAGTTTCATCTATGCTAAGAATACTAAGATTGAAAGGCGTGAGTTATGGGACTTTCTTGGTCAAAATTTTACTTCAAATCCTTGGCTCATTGGTGGAGATTTCAATGTGGCTTCCAATAGTGGGGAAAACGCTGGAGGTAATGATGTTGATGGTAGTGCTGCCATGGAGTTTTTAGAAGCTATGGAGGTAAATGAAATGATTGACTTGGGGTTCAAGGGCTCTAATTATACCTGGTTTAACAAAAGAGAAGGTCTAGATAGAATTTGGTGCAGACTCGATAAGATTTTTTATAATCTTGCTGCTCAAAACTCAGGGGTTTGGGATCTCCAATATCTCAATAGGCATATGTCAGATCACTGGTCCTTGCTACTTGCATTTAGTAACCCTTCTAATACTCGCAGTAAAGCTTTTAAGTTCCAAAAATTCTGGATGGAAAAACCAGAGATATATGAGGTAGTGAAGCAGGCCTGGAATTCAATTGATCATACCAATCCATTTTTTTCTATAGGTAACAGATTTAAAGCTCTCCGGTCTGCTTTATCTAAATAGAGTAGATAAGTTTTTGGAGATATTTTCCAAGAAGCTAGGAATGCTGAAGATCATTTTCTAGCTATGTAAATTACATTTGATACAGACCCCTCTGAATTAAATAGAGAAAATCTTTCTCTAGCTCAGGCCAATAGCACTAAGAAACTGAAAATTGAAAATATTTTCTGGAGTCAAAAAGCAAGGGAGAAGTGTTTAAAAGAAGGGGACAAGAACACTGCCTATTTTCATAGCTCAGTGAAAGTATCTAGAAGACACTTGGTGATTTCAGATATCAAAGATCTTAATGGGGTGCAACAGACAAATGAGACAAAAATTCAAAGGGCTGCAATAAATTTTTTTGATCTTCAACTTAGACAAGAAGATATGCCTTGCATTGCTTTGCAAGATCCTTTTTTGGAGGTTATCCCATTTTTAATAACTCCAGAGATAAAAAAAATCCTTATCTTCCATACCTGATAGCACTGAAATTTTAGAGGTGGTAAAACAGTTAAATCCCAATAGTTGCCCAGGTCCGGATGGCTTTAATGGTTTATTTTTTGTGAGATTTTGGGAAATAATTAAAAAAGAAGTGGTTGCTACAGTCCAAAGTTTCTATTTAGGTATGTCTATGCCTAAAAATATTACTTCAACTCTGCTTGCTTTGATTCCAAAATGCCAATCTCCAAATTTTTTTTCAGACTTCAGACCTATAAATCTTGTAAACTTCATCAGTAAAATTATATCCAAGATCCTCTCTAACAGATTAAGTGTGGTATTGCCTCTGATCATCTCTCACAACCAAAGTGGTTTCTTGAAGGGAAAAGATATGATTGAAAATGCTATGTTGGCTCAAGAATTGGTGTCAATGATCAATTCTAAAAACTATGGTGGGAATGTGGTTATGAAATTGGATCTAGCTAAAGCATATGACAGAGTCTCTTGGTTGTTTCTCATCCTCATCCTAAGGAAATTCGGTTTCTCTGAGCATTGGATTGATATGGTATGGAGATTATTATCTAATTGATGGTTTTCAGTGCTGATTAATGGAAATTCTTGTGGTTATTTCAAGTCTTCTAGAGGCCTGATGCAAGGAGACCCTCTATCCCCAAGTTTGTTCATCATTATGGCAGAAGCTTTTTCGAGAAACCTCAATAAGTTAATTCCCCAGCTACATGGCTTCAAAATGCCAATTGGAGGCCCCAAGTTTAATCATCTTGCTTATGCTGATGATGTTATCATTTTATCTTCTGGTGCAACCTCAGATTTAAAGGAGATTTTGGAGGTTATAATTTTTTTTGAAAGGGCTGCTGGTCAAAAAATTAATTTTTCCAAATCTCAAATATTTCTATCTAAGAAGATAACTCCAACAAGGTCTAAGAAAATCATTATAACAACTGGTTTTTCTAATAAAATTTTTCTTATTTTATACATTGGTTGTCCATTGTTTGCAGGGAGAAAGAAGATTTCCTATTTTGACCATCTCATTCAAAAAATCAGATATACTCTCACTGGATGTAAATCAAGGATGCTAATAATGGAAGGAAAGTTGGTCCTTCTTAAAAGTATTCTATCTGCCATTCCTATTCATACTACTGCAGCTTTCAACCCTCCCCAAAAAGTGTTTCAAACCATAGAAGCCATTTTTGCTAGATTTTTTTGGGGTTCTTCAAAAGATAAAGTAAAGCATCATTGGTGTAAATGGAAGGATATAACTAAGCCTATCAAAGAAGGTGGTCTCGAAATCAGGAGTTTGAGTGACATCAGTAATGCTATGAAGCTTCGGTGGAAACTCAGGTCCATTGAATCTCTGCGGTCAAATTTCATCAAGGCAAAGTACTGTAAAAAAACCCATCCTTTGTCAGTGACTCCAAAAGCTTTCGCAAACACCTGGGGAAGGATGAGATACATTAGAGACACTACTGAAGCTCATATGAAGTGGAATTTAAGCTTGGGAGACATTGATTTTTCTTGGAACACTTGGATGGACTCTGGGCCGATTAGTGACTTCTTTAACATTCCCAGGAATACTAAAGTAAATGAGTTTTGGAAATAAGATAGATCTTGGGATTGTGACAAGTTACATTAGTTTCTTCCTCTTCAGTTAGTTAACCAAATTAAGCAGACTCCAATTTGGAATGAAGACAAAGATGAGTTGGTGTGGACTGCATCTCAATCAGGTGCTTTCTCCTTTTCTTCGGCTTGGGAATCTGTTAGAATGCCTAGTTCTCAAATGGTGTCTTCCAAATTCATTTGGGATCCTTATATCCCCCCCAAAGATGTCAGTGCTAGTATGGAAACTTCTCAAAGGTATTTTGCCTACAGATGAAAATATTAAAAAGGTTGGAATTAGAGGCCCCTCTAAATGCTCTTGTTGCAAAGTTCATCATGAAGAATCAACTAAACACCTCTTTTCTTCAAGTCAAACAGCTATTAAGGCGTGGAATTTCGTTAACTCTTAGTATGGGATAATTAGTCAGCAGGGTTCCATAAGACAGAGATTGATTGCTTAGTGGTTGTCTTCAAATTCTTCTTCAAAGTCAATTTTTAAATTAATTCCAATTTTCTTTTGCTGGTTTACATGGATTCAAAGAAATAGAGCCAGATGTGATAGTTCTTCCATGTTCGTCAATACTATCATTCACAATATTCAGGTTACTTCTGAAATTTGTTTTAAAGGTCCAAAAATTCCTAAAAACAAATTCATATTGGTGAACTAGAATCTTCCTCCTAAAGGAGTTTTGAAGTTGAATGTTGATGGTAGTTCTCTAGGCAATCTTGGCAAAACTGGTATGGGTGATATTCTGAGGAATCACAGAGGTGAAGTTTTATGGCTTTTCTACAAATATTTATGTGTCTCTTCAAGTTTAGAAGCTGCTGCCCTAGTTCAAGGCCTTACCCACTATCAAGACCTTAAAGATTATGAGCTTATTGTTGAATCTGATTCAAAGGTTTTAACAGAAGCTCTTCACAAAAAGTCTTCATGTCCATGGAAAATAAAAAGCAAAGTGATGCAAGTTTTATATCTAGCCTCTAATATCCAGTGCAAATTCTTTCATATTCATAGAGAGGCAAATTTTGCAGCAGATTTCTTATCTAAGATGGAAAGTTCTAAAAAAAAAGTCTTTTATGTCTTATAGTATAGATCTCCTTCCTAAGTATTTCAAAGGTATCTTAAGATTAGATAAGATGTGAATTCCTTACATTAGATCTGTTTCTTAAATTGGTTTTAGTTTGTAAGCCATGGCGAGGGCTCTTCTCACCCCTATTTATAAATAAATCTCTATTCATTAAAAAAAATTTATTCTTTCTTCTATATTTTTCTATTAACAGTCTTAATAGGTAAATAGCTTCCTTGATGGATCGACCTAGCATAAATTCAAATTGATTGTCCGAAATAATTGACTTATTTCTTAATCTTTTTTCTATAATCTTTTTTCATAATTTCATAGTGTGATTCATCAGTTTGCTTCCTCTATAATTACCGCAGTTTTGTATATCCCCTTTATTTTTATACAAAGGTATTATGGTGCTTTTCCTTCACTCATCCGACATGTTTTCTTCTCTTAATTTTTTTTAAATTAACATGTTAACCATTCTACCCCTACACTTTCAAGGTTCCTCCATACCTCTATGGGTATTATCTGAGCCAACAATTTTATTCCTTTCTATTTTTCTTATTAATAGATTTACTTCTTTTTCAGCAATCAGATATACCATTCCTATATTCGGTTATATGTCCTCGACATCTTTTTGGAATACTCTTCATTCAATAATCCTTGAAAATACTCTTCCCATCTATCTAAAATTTCTTTATCGTTAATATATATATTTTGATTTATGTCTTTAACATACTTAACTGGACCCATATCCCTTGTCAATCTATCTCTATTCCTTTGCTAATTTATATATCTCCTTTTCACCTTTCTTGGTACCTAATTTACTATAAAGATTATCTAGTGCGTTTATTTGTGCATTTTTAATAATTTTTTTAACTTCACTTTTTAACTTATTATACCTTTCTAAATCTTCTTGATTTTAGTCTTTTACCATTCTTTAAAACTTACTCATTTCTTTTGTATTATCTTTTGTACTTCCTCATTCCACCATCAAGTCTCTTTTTTAATGAATCTTTTTCCTTTAGTCTCACCTAAAATTTTCTTACCTATTTTCTCTATATCATTCTTTGTTCTTGATAAAATGTTGTTAACATTGCCGTGTCAATTCCACTTCATGTTTAACAGGAACTTTTGCCTAAATTCTATCTCTATGCATCCTTTTAAATTCTTTCATTATATATTTTGATAACCTATTTTCTCTTTTCGGTACTTAAATCCTTTAATGGCTAAATCTATTACTAATAAGCGATGTTGATTTGTTAATCTTTCACCCGATATAACTTTACAGTCTTTGCATGTGTTGAAGTCTCTTCTTCTAAGTAAACAATAATCTATTTGAGTTTTATTCTCTCCACTTTTATATGTTATTTATTTTTCTTCCTTTTTTCTAAAAACTGTGTTTGCTAACGCTAGATCGTATTCCTTAGAAAATTCTAAGATAGTTTTCCCTCCTTCATTTCTCTTACTAAAACCACAACCTCCGTGTATCCTTTAATAACTGTCCCGTTTTACTCCTACATGTCCATTTAAGTCACCTCCTAAAAATATATTTTCATGTGTAGGAATTTGTTATAATACTTCATCCAGTAATTCCCAAAATAATTTCTTTACATTTTTATCTAATGCTCATTGGGGAGCGTAAACACTTATAACATTTAATATTATTTTATCTAAGACAATATTAATGTTCATTAATCTATCTTTCCATCTTTTAATATCCACCACTTTATCTTTCATAGAGTTATCAACAACAATACCTACCCCATTTCTATGATTATCTTTTCCTCCCGAACAAAATAATTTATAACCTTCTCTTGTCTCTCTAGCCTTTTCACCCATCCATTTAGTTTCTTGTAGGTATGCTATGTTGATTTTTCTACGTTTTAAGGTATCCATAAGTTCTTTACACTTGCCAGTTAGTGTTATTAAATTCCACGTACTAAATCTAATTTTATGTATGTTATTTTTATATGCGTTTTTTCTTTTAACTAAAGAATTCATCATCAAGATTTGATATAAATTTTACAGTCGATTGTCAACCTGACACTAACCCACCTCGTTTCACATCTGGACTTAGGCACCGCAATGGTAGAGCCAAAAGTATACGTATAACTATAATAACTAGTATATGGTGATAATAAGCATAATAGTCATGTAAATCATACATAAGTATACGTATAACTAGTATGCTTGATTTTAAACTTGAAACTAGTGAAGAACCCCTACCTCTTGAAGATAAGAAGAGGTTGAAAGAATTCCCAATAAGCTCATAATTTCAATCTCTTTGTGAACTTTTCTTTTCCAAATATACACCTTCTTTAAGCCTTGATAATTGAAGAGTAGAATGGTGGTCTTACAAGCTTGATATATAGAGATTATTATGAGGATTTTAGGCTACTACTTTGAGCAAGGAAAGAAGACTAAAAATCCTAGTTTGGGACCTACCCAATAACTTAGTAGAACCGAGGAGGATTGTAAGGACAAAGTCCCTCATCCCTCTTTCTTATAATGTCCCCAAATATAAACTAAAGGCCCCCCATCACTCAATGATCAAAACTCCATACTAGAGGGGGTAGTAATCATGCAAACATGGGCAAAAATTATGGGGGGTAAGTCCCATCTTAACCCATAACCATGCCCATGTTGCCAAATAAAAAGGAAAAGCAGACTGTTGCCTCGGGTACGTTGGATCTGGAATAATTTCGGATCAATCTGAAATTCATTTTTTGAAATCCTTTATTTATTAATGTTATAATTATAAGTATGATTATATGATTTTTTTTCTATATAGTTTCTTTTAATTCTATTTAAATACATAGCTTAATTTAACACGCACAACACCGTATGCGATATTTTTTTTAATTTTAATTGCAAGATTATTCTATTTAAATTAATCCCATAATTTCTCATAATACAATTTTTTTTATTAATTTACAAAAATTCGAGCGTTGCAAATTTCGAACAACAAGAGCCATTAAACTATCAACAATATTTATCTGATGAACACTATTGGACTTTAATTTTTAGTATAATTTATTTTGATGATAACAAACTTTATTTAATAATATGTTATGTAAACATTTAATTTAAATATGATTATACATTTTATTTTATGCTCTACAATACTTTATTGTATATTATCGTGTTAAATTTATGTTGTATATAAAATGTTTATAAAATTTGTATAGTTATTTAAGTTATAAAAATAACTTTTGATACTCATTATATTATTTAATACTTAAAATATTTTTTTAACAAATTATTTAACACTGAAATATATATGTACATAATAATTTTATAACATTTTAAAAAGCATTTGTAATGGTTGTTGTTTTGTATTTTTGACACACTTGTATAAACATTCACTTTACAAGTATTTTTTGTAGTACTTTTGCCTTTTAAATAACATTTTTTTTTATTTTATAACTGAAAAGTGTGCTACTGTGTGATAATTGATTAAATTAAACTCGCAAGTTTCCAATCAACCCCTATTTAATTCAGCCCCTAAACATGCATCTAAGGTGCGTGTGTCAATCCATAAATAAATATAGCATGTGACACAAAAATATGCCAAGACACAGATTTCAGGAAAAAAACCCTTTCGGGTAAAACCTTTATTTCACTATGAATATATAAATCGCAACTTACAATTACATAGAGAAATCCGCAATGGATCAACGCTCAGCCAACCCACAAGGACACGCAGTCTTGAACTCAACAAGAGAATACACGCAACACCCTCCAAGGACTCGTAGCCCAAACAACAAAGGAAGAACCGCAGCTCTCCTCAATGACACGCAGCCATAACACTTTGTAGAGACTCCCTCAGCAATGACACGCAACCCTCGGTTGCAAAGATCTCCCCACAAAGGTTGAACAATAACAAAGCTTGTGTTCTAGGGGTCCAAAAGATTCACAAAAGTAATTGGAATTTTTGTGTGTGAATCAAAAAGATGTTTGGCACATCAAAAATCGAAGTCTTGTTGTGTTTGAACTCTTAGAAACTTTTTCTCAAAAACTTAAAAAATATACCACCGAAATAGGTATATATATAGGAAATATAAGTTGGTGGAAAAACAACTCACGGAACTGTTCGATTTTATCCTAGGCAGACCGGTCCGGCTTGGAGGCGGATCGGTCCGACCTCGGATCGGTTCGTTTTTAAAATAGGCTTCTTCGGTTTGCAATCGGTCCGTGTTATACTGGTGCAAAGCGAATCGGTCCGGTAGGTAGGCGGACCGGTCCGAAGGCGGATCGGTTCGTTTTTAAAAGGGGCGGACCGGTCCAGTTATCCAGAAAAATTAAAATCTTTTTAAAAACCTCATTTTGCTTGAAAAAACTTACTTCTTATTTTTATAAAAAACATTTCATAAAAATTTCCCAATACTAAGTATGAAACTTTAAGGGACTTAGAAACAAAACTTTACCAAGTTCATTCTCGCAGAGGTTATGATGTTGAAGACGCTTTGTTATTCGGATCCGTTGATGTAGATGCGATCTTGAGTTTCTTCAACGGTGTAATGACGTACGACATACATATTGACAATGGACAAAAATGTCCTTACAATAACTATTATTTTATTTCATTTTTTTATTCACGTTTTTATTATTTTTGATTTTAGATCTTTTATATTCTATTTTTCTTGTTCTTACATTTTTATTTATTTTAATTTTTTGCATTATTTATTTTTATGTTTTCTTTAATTGATTTTTAATTTCTGATTTTTTTTATTTCTATCTTCCTCATCATTACTCAAACACAATTATTCTTTTCAATCTTATTTTATTCTTTCTTTTCTCTCTCCTCAATTTTGCCATTATTTTAAATCCCCCATTTTCCCCTTTTTTTCTCTCTCCTTTTTTAATTTTCCTTTCTTCACACACTCCCATCTCTCCACTTTTCCATATTCTCTCGTCTTATTCTCCTTTTTTTCTCTTCTCCCAAATCGCTCTCCCCTCATTATGCCCACACATAATATATATTAACACACACATGTATAAGTACAAATATTTCTTGTTTTCATATTTTTATTATTATTATTTTTCTAATTTATTTTTTTACGATTTTATATATTTTGTATTTTGTCTTACTTTCTTTATTATTTTTTATTTCGTTTTTTCTTATATTTTTAGCGATATTTTTTAACATATTTTTTGTGACATTTTATTTATTTATTTTTAACGACTTTTATTTTTTAATTATTTTAAAAGTCTTTTTCTTTATTTTTTTATTTTTCTTTGTTATATTTTATTATTTTTACGAATGTCTTTAATTTTTTATGTTAATTTATTTATTATCTTTATTATATTATTATAATTAATTTATTCATTTCTCTCTCTTGTGCACACTTTTTTATATCAAAAATGCTATTGGAACAAAATTTTTGACCGAAAGTGGAGATACCGAATTAGGTGGAGGGTTTCTATTGGTTAGTTTGTGAAGTCCACGTCAGTGGGATAAGGAAACCGACCAATATCACGTTGCCACGTGTGTTTTCAGTCAAAATTTATGTCAAAAATTCGGGTCTAATAGAAGAACTCTTTTTATATTGCAAAGTTTGAATAGCTTTGAAATTCTTGGAGCTCCTTTCTTTGCGATCCTTATAGGGTTTGCAAGGCTCTTCCACCTGCCTCCCTCATGGAGGTAGGTAATTCTTCCTCAAGGAGATCCAACTATTCTATATGAAGATATCCTATGTGAACTTTGAAATTGGACATAGACTGATTCTCTAGCAAGACCAAGCCAAGCAAGGGTGTTCAGAAGTGGATCTAACGAAGACTCTCCCATCTAGGGTTTGGATAGGGAATAAGGAGAAAAGCACTGGTTTTTGGCAGCCCACCCTCCCTTTTGTTACTACTGTGAGAAGAAAGGCCATCTCCAAGATGGATGTTCTTTGAAGCAGGCAGAAGAAGGAAAATTGAAGAAGAAATCAGACAACCAAATTAACCCAAGGCAGTTGAACAAGAACCAAGTATCTACTAAAGAACGGATTCAAAGATCATTTGCAAACCAAGAGGAAGAGAGTATGAAAGAGAATAAGTCCCTTGAAGAAATTGAAGAAGGTGAAAGCATAATAGTTCCTGAAAAGATTGAGAAGAAGACAATTTAAAAGAGCATAACAACTTTCTTTAAAGCTCAGGGGAAAGAAGCTAGAAAAATAGACATAGGGAAGATGAACAACAATAGAATTAATATTGAAGAGGTAAAAATGAGCAAGCAAAGTAATAAAATTTTGGGTAATAGTCTTAAAGAAGACCAAGGAAAGAAGCAAATGCAGTCAGGATAAAAACATTTTCTTGAGACTTTGGATGAGGAGGATAGTCAATGGGGTAATTCCATCTCATGAGAAGAATCATTGAGAGATAGTATGGCCAAAAATCCGATTAATGAGTCAGATATAGAGAATGATCTAGACCATGAAGTAGATGGAAATGACTATCAAATAGCAGATAATGAATCAACTAATAGCAAAGATGAGCAAAGACAAGAAGATTTAGCCAAAACTCCTGTGAGAGGAGATGCCAAAGAAGATGGATTTACAGTTGTGGCTAGAAGGAAAAAGTTCAAAGGAGTTAATCATCAAGATTCTTCATGTGGATCAGATAGAATCTTAAGGTCTCACTCAAAATCTCCCTCTCTCAATTATTCTAAATGTTAGAAGCTCTAGTTTGGATTATAAGAGGCATCTCCAAAAAAGGTGCAATGAGGAGACTAAAAAGACTTTATAAAATTTAGAGGCCCCAAATGATTATAGTTTTGGAGCCAAAACAAAAAGTGAATACAATTCAATCTTTCTGTCTAAAGTTAGGGTTTGGATCCTGTGTTTCAAACCAAAACAATAAAATTTGGTGTTTCTTAAAAGGAGGGAATTCAATGGGAAGTAGAGTCTGAAATGGCTCAAGCAATTACTTTTAAGGTCAAGATGGAAGATGATATTGAAAGTGTGCAATGTAGTCTCATCTATGCAAGCTGTAATAGAATTGAAAGAAGGCATCTTTGGGATTATTTAAATGGCTTCTATACTTAATCTCCATGGTGAATTGGAGGTGATTTCATCGTGGTAGCAAATGTCTCAGAGAATGCAGGGGGAAACGAAGTAAACTTGGGAGCTATGTATGAGTTTGTAGAATGTTTTGAGTTGAATGAGCTTATTGATGTAGGCTATACAGGATCTAAATACACATGGCATAATAAAAGATCTAATGAAGCAAGTATATAGAGTAGACTGGATAGAGTCGTGATAAATCAAGCTTGTATGGAGCTCAATTACAATTGGAGTGTCTCCCATTTAAATAGAAGGATGTCTGAACATTCCCCTTTATTGTTTAGAGGAGATTCTATTGCTAGTTCAGCTCAAAAAAGTTTTAGATTCTTATTTTTTTGGTGTGAAAAGAAAGAATGTGCAGACCTTTTGAAGCAAACATGGAAATAAGTGTCTTGTTCTAATCCTATAACAGCCATTTCAGTCAAGCTTAAAGAGATAAGGAGGAAAATGAGTGTGTGGGGTAGGAGAACTTATGGGGATATATTTTTAACTGCTAGAAATATAGAGGATAACCCTACTGAGGAGAATAGGGAGAATCTCAACAGGGCTACTGTAGATTTCAATAGAAATTTGAAGATCGAAGCTGAGTTTTGGAGTAAAAAAGAAAATGAAAAATGGGCTATGGAGGGGGATAAAAACTAAGCATATTTTCATAGAGTGGTTAGAAGCAAATATAAGAAAATGAAGATCAGCAGGGTCAAGAAAGAAGATGGAACTTGGGCAGTATCTAAAGAAGAAATCCATGCAGAGGCAATAAATTACTTCTCTAAACAATTCAAAGCAACTGAAATGTTGAAATCTACAGTTAGTAGCAATTTGATGGATGCAATACCAACTCTGATCACAGAAGAGATGAATACCAAACTAGTAGAATGGCCTACTATGGAGGAGCTGGAGAAGGAAGTGGGGGGGTTTGAACGCTAAAAGTGGTCCTTGTGTTGATGGTTTCTTTTTCTCATTCTTTTGGGAAGTGGTTAAGGAGGATCTTCTCAATGCAATAAGGAGTTTTTTTTGCAGGCTCTAGTCTTCCAAAAATTTGTACAACTACAAAGCTGGCCCTTATCCCCAAAATTGACCACCCTCAATCTTCCACTGATTTCAGGTCTATTAGTATGCATAATTGTGTGAATAATTTTTTTTCTAGAATCCTAAATGATTGGGTTTCAAGTTTCTTGCTTAAAACCATCTCTCCAATGCAAACTGGATTCATTAGGGGAAGGTTTATCATTGAAAATGTCCTCCTAGCTCAAGAATGCATGTCTAGAATTAATTCCTAAAACACCGGAGGTAATGTCATTTTTAAATTGGACATGACTAAGGCTTATGATAGTCTCTAGGTGGTTCTTAATTAAGGTCATGAGGAAAATGGGCTTTTGTGAGCCATGGTTAGACCTAGTATGAAGAATTATTTCTACTAATTGGTTTACTATCTTGGTGAATGGAGAACATGTGGGAGTTTTTAATGCTTCTAGAGGCCTTAGGCAAGGGGACCCTCTCTCCCAAAGTCTCTTCATCATCATGACAAATGTGCTATTAAGAAATCTTCATAATCTTGTGCTCAATCCTACATTTATAGGATATAAATTTCCTATTACCTACCCTAGATTCAATCATCTAGCATTTGCTGATGATGTGATCATTTTGACCTCAGGTGTGAAAAGAAAAGTAAAGAAGGTTATGAATGTTTTGTCCTCTTATGAACAGGAGCCTGGTTAGCTCATAAACAAATCAAAAAGTTCATTAGTAGTCTCAAATCAAATCAAACCTCATCCCCTATCCTCCATAAGGCAGATTACAGGTATGCAATTGAAAAAAGAGCCAATATCCTATCTTGGATGTCCCTTGTATAGTGGGAGAAAGAAAATAATATACTTTGAATCAATTGTTCAAAAGGTGAAACAAAGACTCATAGGTTGGAAGACTAAGTGTTTGAGCACAAGGGGAAAATTAGTCCTTATAAATTCAGTCCTTAATTCAATGCAATTGAACCTGCTGGCAGCTATATCTCCTCTAAAAGCTATCTTCAACGGAATCAATGGGCTTATGGCTAGAATCTTCTGGAGTTCAAATTATGGAGAGCAAAGACACCATTGGTGTAGATGGGAAGCAATCTCAAGACCAGTTAATAAAGGAGGGCTAGGGATCAGAAATCTAGAAGATATTGCTCAATCTTTAAGTATGAAACTATAGTGGAATTTCATATCAAAAGACTATCCGATCTCAATTCATGAAGGTGACATATTGTAAAAAATTCCATCCTACTATAACTCTAATTAAAAATGGAGCTCATACATGGAATAGATTGTGTATAGTGAGGGATTTAGCAGAAGATAATATGAAGTGGCAAATTGCGAATGGAGAAATCAGTATTTTCAATGATAATTGGGAGATAGTTGAGTGTAAGAACTTAGATGTCCAAGAATATCATCAAATCAAGACTTTATGGATTCATATAAACAATGTTACGTCAATAGGGTAAAGAGAGATTTTCCTCCTATAGCTATAAAATTTTTAAAGTTTGAAGAAATATGGCTTGGTCAGTTATGATCTGGAAACCTTGTAGCAGTGGTGATTTCTCAACTTCTTCAGCTTGGGAGATATGTAGATCAAAAGGATTAAGGCAAATAAACTCAAAGTTCATTTGGCAGAATAACATTCCTTTTAAAATCTGTGCTCATGTGGAAATTACTAAATGACTTATTATCTACTGATGATAAGTTAAGATCTATACGGTTCAAAGGTCCTTTAAATGCCATTGCTGTAAAGATCCATCTAAGGAGTCCATAGATCACATTTTCGAATCAGGAGATAATGCCTCTCAAGTGTGGGTAAAGTCACTCAGGCTTATGGTATAAAGAGAGTAGCAGGGGGTCTTAGAAATCAATTATTTTAGTGGTGGCTTTATGGTGTAAGTGCAGACTCCGTCATCAATAGATTCGTTCCATCTGTTATATGTTGGTGTTATGGCTGCAGAGAAATAAATGTAAATATGATGAAGGTACTCCGAATGTTTTTTCTATTTTGTATCAGGTCTCTCAATCAAAGGAACTTAAATTCAAAATCAAAATGGAGGCCAAGTATCAGAGGCTGCAAATCAAGAGGGTGGCTCCCCCAAATGGAATCTTAAAGCTTAATATAGATGGTAATTCTCTTGGAAATTAAAGCAAGTGAGGAGGAAAAGGAGGAGGAATTCTAAGGAATTAAAAAGGACAATTAATTTGGGCTTTTTATTTTCATCTTGGAGAAGTATCTAACATGGAGGCAGAAACTAATGCTCTAAAGAAAGGTCTGGACTTATTCACGGACTTAAAAAACTATGAGATCTACATATAGAGTGATTCACATGTTCTAGTTGATATTCTTCAAGGAAAATCCAACATTCCTTGGAAAATAAAATGGACGGTGCAAATCATCCAACAAAAATTACAGAAGCTGAAGTATTCTCTCAATCACATATACAAGGAAGGAAATCAAGTAGTTGACTTTCTAACCAAAATGAGAAGTAATGGAGATAGAGTGGTGTTTTCTTATCATGTTAAAAACTTTCCAAAGCAAATTAGGGGCCTGATTCAAGTTGACAATTGGGGTCTTCCAAACTTCAAACATGAAATAGAGTAGATGGTATCTTATTTTCTCTTCTGGAAGTTTAAAGTTAATGCAGATTAGTGCTTCATTGTTTTTTCCTTTTGTTAAGGTTTTATCTTATACGTATCTTCCCTTAAATGACATTATTTCTTGGATGTAAGCCATTTTGAAGAGGCAATTTCTTCTAATTCCCTAAATTAAAATTTCATGTTCTAACACACACACACACACACACACTTCCGCATATATATATATATATATATATCAAGGTTCTAAAAAATGCGGGGGGTGAACGAGCCGTGGAGGCCAAGCCTTAAGCCTTAGAAGCCTAGGCGGACCTTAGGAGTAAAAAGATGTGAAAAGGCGTTTAGACCTTTTAATATATTTTAATATTTTTTAACCATAACAACGCTATTAAAATACTAAAATTGTACTTATCATAAAAATATGTCTGAATATTTGCAAATTAAAATACTATTTGATTATTTTGGACGAGATAATAGTCTGGTTAGTAAAAAAGTTCTTCAAAAGGCGATATCGTTTCACTAAAGCATTGTTATTTTTAGAAAAAAGTGCGCCTGAAGGGTTTTACTAAGAATAAGGCGTAAAAAACTTAAGGAGGGGCGTTTCTCCCAAGCCTTAAGCCTAGGCGGGTTTTTTAGAATACTGATATATATATATATATATATATATATATATATATATATATATATAGTCCTCCTCTTGTGTGGACCAGTCCGCATTTTAAGAATGCGGACCGAACATGTGTCACTTGGCGGTGAGCCCAAAAAAGAGAGAGAGTGTGCCTATAATTTAGGCGATAATTTTTAGGCGCACCATTTGGTGATAAATGTCCGGTTCGCATTTTTAAAATGCGGATTAGTTCGCACAAGAGCATTATTTTATATATATATATATATATATATTTGTTCATATACTAATACTCTATTACCCACCACACTAGCTGACACATATACACTACACAACACCGCGCACACATGCCTCACACATACATATTTGATGATCTATTTTATCTTACAATCTTTTAAATTATTATTTTTTGCTATAAGTTTTTTTAGTCTGAATTTTTTAATCTGTTATTGTTTTGTCCAAAACTCTTTGTGCTTTTTATCGTTTATAAAAAAACTCTAATATTTTTTATATGTATTTACAAAGATTATTATATATATACACACAATATTATTTAATCCAATCATCTGACACATGTTTATTTAGACATAATACATTTATTATTCTATTTTTGTTCATCACACATAATTGTATGTGGTCATCCGGGTCGAATTCCTCCGGTGTCAGCCCGGCCTCGAAGTCGGGACGAAGGGAGAAGGCGAAAAATAGTCCCCCTCTCTCTTTCTCCCCTTTTGCCATGCTTGTGTAGGTGATTCGAGGATATGGAGGTCCTCTTTCTACCACTCGTGTCGACGTCTTCGCGGTCTATCTCGAATATAGAATTGGTCATCGTTAAATGGGGATAATACAAAGAGATGGATTCGCCAGTATATTTTGCTCAAAACAGGAAAAAGAATGTCGCCACCTTGAGAGAACGACATCAAGATCATATTGATGCATACAAAATCAAATGGTTCGAAGGTCCAGGGATTAAGTTACGGAATGGAAAGGTGTTATGCACCTATTCCGTCCTTTCTGTCTCTCATGGGATATGTTAATATTCTCATTTTTTTTCTCTGTGATGTGTGTGTACATGTGTATAATATGAATAATGGAAGAATGGAATTATCTGACTCGTGTCATGGAATGGACGGTGCAAACTCATCTGCAGGAAAGTACTCGAATATAATAATAAACATATGATATAAGTGTTAGCCGAATCACGAATCGCTATGAAAGAGCGAATGTGCATGTTGGAGAGACACAAATATGTAGGAGTCCAAGACTCACAAAATAGATATATCATAATAAAAGACATAAAATGAAAAGGAAGGACTTGAATCTCAGGATTGACCCAAGACGCCGACGTATCCCAAGGTGCATCAAAGTTCACATAGTTCAAAAATAACATAGGAGTGAGGTTCAACCCATAAATCCAAATGTATGACTCCTATTCGAGTGCTTTTGGAGATAAACGTGTTCAAGTATGAAAGTGTGAGAAAATGGAAGTCTTACTTTTGGAATTTATGAATAAATCCTGTTTTATCTTTTTTAGGTTTTTATGAAAATAAGTTATGTGCAATACTAATAATAAAAATGAAGATTAATTGATATGAGATAATGAAACAAAACTAGAAGATATCATAAAATGAGAATAAAGTGAATAGTAACACTTACATGATTAAAGTAGAAAAGGGGTGAGAAATGGACATCCTTGTAGATCTCAGTTGCGGAATTTAGAATGTATGTGTGACAACCCGAATATAACTATGATAAATTATAATTGAATCATGTTTACCTTATGTGTTATGTATAATGTTTTGTTTATATATATATAATGTTATGTTATTATATTTTAGTTTAATTGTACTTTCAAAAATCATGAAATATCAAGTTGGTTACAAACAATAAGATGTTAAGATTTATGGTAGGAATGTTCATGTTAGAGACTAATTTTCACCTTTATAATGTGATAATTTAGTCAAGGGAAAAATACATAGTTGTATATATTTGAGTTTGGTTTGCAACACTATAAACGGTGTGTCAAACAGATGTCCGAGCAAGAAGTTATATCGAATCTATGAATCGATGGCAAAGTTGTCCATCCTTTTAAGTGGTATTTTATCTTTCAGTACAACACATGTCTTAATTTGATTGGTTGGAGAAGGAGGCTGGTTTTTCCGACTTTAAACTCTTGATATCAGATCTTTCTTCATCAATTTTAAGTCTTGGTTCAATTTGAAGAATATTTGGCTTGATGAGACAGAAAGGAGAAGTTTAAGGAAGAAAGGGATATATGAAAAACTAGGAAAAATTTCAAGACAATCGTAAAAGTGTTCCCAAGGTATAATTATGTGTTAATATTATTTTATTCTTGGATTTTACTTATTGAAAGTATAAAAATCATCAATTAATGATTAAAATTTCACCCTCCTTTGTATTTGTAAGTGTATGTTCATACGTAAGATAAGTGGTATATATAAGCCATATTACTTTGTATAGAACTCCCTTGCATTCAAACTTGTATATATTTTTCTATACTTACTGGAATTGAGTAATTCCAGTTGGAAATGAAAATAGATTCATATATGCAAATCATCCAAAAATTAGAATTAAACTCCTTGCGGTTAGACATTGGTGATGGTTGAAAACTGGTACATAGTTGTTGTTTGTATAATGCTATTAATATATCCTCAGTTTGATAAAGCTTTTGACATAGCAAATGAACTCTATAAATTATGAAACTTTAATTTTATGTTATTCAATATGTGTAAGGAAAAAAGGTGGAAAATAATAAAATGTTATAAGTGAAAAAAATTATGAAAATTCTTGAAAGTTGACTGAACAATAAAGGAGCTTATAGAACATATTTAATATGTTGTAAAGAAATGGTCATATCTTGCTCTAAGAAGCTTAAAAAAGTACACCGACATCAACACCGTCACTTGTAATGGAAAGTATAATCAAATATGTTTTCATATTGATAAGGTTGGACACCTGTATTTGTACAATTTATAAATTTAGAATGGTTAAGAATAGAGGAACATAATTTGATGCCATACTAAATACCCCATAAAAGAATATTATTATCTCCTCCTTCTAAAGGGTATGTTGAGTAAATGTTCCATGATTATTTATTTTGTTTATTATACTTTTATTTTTATTTAGTTTTATTTATAAACTCCTTACGAAGTATTTTCTAGGGTTGAATGTTTATAACTTTATCAACATAAATACCATTGCATCATCATTACTCAACTTTCATGGAATTTTACTTATGTTGGGTTATATTGTGGTTGTATAATCATTGAAAGTTACATAAATATATTAAGATGATACTTATGATTTGAATTCAGTACTGATTTAGTCAGATTAACAGGTTTAAGGTCTAATCCACCAGGTTCAGCTCCACCCGAGAGAAAAGTAAACATATAGTTGAGAACCCAAGGTGAGTGTACTCACTGGAAAGATTTATATGTACATTGTTATAGATATGATTAAGAAATTATGAATATGAAATGGTTCATTTAGGCTTACCAAAATGGGAGGTTACTCATTGACCCGGAATGGGGGATGATTTTCTATTACAGACAAGAGGTTACTCCCCGATCAGGAATGGGGGAGAATTGTGTATTGCAGACAGGATATGTGAATCATGATTCAAAAATGTGACACACCGCTTATTAAAATAACGGGTGACCAACCCTCTATTAAAATAAAATAAGAATCTCATTGGCTCATTCTTAGCATCACCGTGGAATTCAATTTATTACTAACCACCTATTATTAAATTAAGTTGTGTGTCAATTTTAATCTTATGTAACGTGACAAACAATCTAATAATCAACCGAAATTATTTACACAATTTAAAATAAAATCCACAATCGTAATTAAACAAAGTTGTAAATTTATTACATGCCAAACTGTTCCAAATAAATCATCGGAATACATCTTCATACAATAATACTCAGAATGAAGTCAAACATAAACTAACATAAATCTTCTAACTTAGGTAACATGCCTAAATATAAAATGGACTACTGAACTAAAACATAGGAATTCAAGCGACTAAACAAAACTCTACAACATCCATGACTATCGCAGCTCTCTTGGGAATGATCACGCTTAGCGTCCTTGTGGCTAGACACCTAAAAGGTTTTAAAAATATATTTTGATATGGGTCAGAGCCCAAAACCATTTGAAAATATTTTGAAAGTAATTAAAATTCATAAATAAATGTATATCTATTTACTCATATTTAAATGGGTACCACACTCTCTCATGAGACATTACTCACCTCTCATCTAAAGTGTGCACCTAATGTATGCATTTTAATTACCTAGTTATGCTACTTGCCCAACTAGTTCCCAAGTGTCCTTAAATTCCATACGCTATTCCCATCCTGCGCAATTTATTTAATAGCTTTCACATTTGTTAATCATTATAATTTAAATTATAATTTCTTAAACCATTTCCAATAACTTCCACTAGTTATTATTTAGATATTCACATAAATCATTCCCAATAACTTTCACTAGTTATTAAATAATTATTCACACCTAATGTTTAAGCTGTGTGTACTTCTTCACATTAATATACACAATACTCACATCATCTTATGCCCATATATATTTTCTGCACACATATATACGTATTCATTATCACATCATGCATATATATATATCACTCACTATATATGTATAACGACCATCCATAATAACAATATTAACGTCCTCAGATACGGGTCTATAATGCTATCATCATCCTGACTACCGCATCGAAATTTCACACCGAACGATGATAGAAACCAACAAATGACGTTGGAGGCGGTCATAAGTTTCCCGATTAGTGAGCAACAACCATACCCATAACTAGCATGTACCCTACGCAATGCACAGGCGAAAATGTATGTTACGAATATTGTTTAACGAAATATATTATTTAAATATATTCTCACAATTATATTATTTCATTATATAAAAATTATCAGGCTAAACATACAGGTTAGTTGAGATGAACTAACAAAAAATTGGTATTGTTACACGAACACATCTAATAATAATAAATAAATACATAAAACTGACACTACAATGGCCAATAGTTATCTATTGATATTTTGATATAGATAACAATTGAGATGTGATTAGTGATATCTTTCTACCTGTTTGTCTCCTTATCTCCTTTATTGTACACATGCATGGTTTTATTTGATTATTATACTTGTCTATCACATATTGGCTTGAGTGTTTCCATCTCAATTTTGTCTATACAACGAACCGTATGCGATAAAAATTGACAAGAATGGAATGCATGTAAAAAATCATTTGGTGAGATTGCGTTTTTTTTTAAAAACGGTGAAGGGCTACAAAAGGTAATTATCTATCCTTTGCGATTAAGCCACCGTTAAATCGGAGCTAAAAAATTGAGGAATTTTATTATCCGGGGTCCAAAGAGGTTAAAAGAGCCCGAAAAAATTTAAAAGCAATAAAAAGCAATACATGGCAAATATGGGCCATTAGGTTTCACTATCAATTCTCCAAAGTTTGAGAATTTAGATCACCTCTATTCAAAATATAAAACTGAGGGAGTTTGGTTGGAGAATTTAAATGGGTTTGCACTTCCTTGAAAGTTCTGAAAAAACATTAAATCGTTTTGGACGTTATTGGTGTGGAAATCACTTTGAGCTTTGATTTGTTGATTTGATTGAGTCAATGTCTCATATTTTCATCTTTTTACACCTAAGGAAGATGTTGAGTGGATTAGTGAGGAGTATCCGATATTCATCGTGCACATATGTCATGTTTGTATGCATTGATTTTCCTATCGAATTTGATCACACCCCTACATTTACGCTATCATCGGCTTGGTTGTTTTTGTGTTTGTTCATGGCATGATTCTTTGTTATATATTTTGTATGAAAATTTTTGAAAAATTCAAAAATAGAAAGTTGTTTACCTTGTGGCATTTTCCATATTTATGCTTCTTTTATTTGTCTATTTGGGGACAACATAAAAAGGGGGAGAATGAATTATGGGGGAGAATTTTGGTGTTTGGTTGATTTATCAATGATTTGCTTAAGCTTAATTGATATTTTATTTTTGCATATCATTATATTTCAAACTGTTTCTTATCACGGGTATTTGCTTTATCTCATGTGTGTAGGTACAAAATTGATATTTATTGGATTGCACACCCTGATGAGAAAAGCTTTGGGAGTTTCTAAAGAGCTGGAGATTTGAAGATGTTAAAGTTTGATTGAAGACATGTCATGTAGTATTCTCAGTTTGAGGGTATAATGGGGATATTATATTGTATGTCATTTGTTTTAGGGAGATTTCATAATTCGGATTTTTTATGTATGTACCGGCATAGACATAGGGGGAGATTTGTAAGGACATAATTTTATAAATGTCCGGGGTAGAATCTAGGAATTTTCTGTTTTTCCTAGATCACAGTTTATATTACTGATACCGCTAGACTCGGCACGTCAACACGATCATCCTCGACGGCCTCTATCCGAATCCATGCATCCATCATCTTCACACGTGCATCATACTACATGCGACGTGCTGCTCAACTGTTTCCCACTACTCCACTATGCATTATTGGTAAAATGATTTATTGGAGTTGTTTATATTTGCATAAATATTTGGAAAATTTTTCAGAAAATAATTTTTGAAGTCTGAAATATTTTTTATCAAAAGAAGAATTTTCTCTAAGTGTAGAAGTGGAGTGCCTCGGTCGACGAGCTCGTTCAAATGAGTCAACACTGTCGTTCGAGCGAGATCAGCATCTCGCGCGAAATCGTTAAAACGACACGTGTCCTTCGTTTGAGCGAGATGCCTATCTCGTTCAAGCGCCGCCGCCGCCTCGATTTTTGTATAATTACCTTTGTGCCTTATACATGTTTTCCCAAGTCTTTTCACAACACGATTTCTGCAAAAAACTGCCCAGAAATAGACTTCACTTTTTAAGGTTTTATACCTTGTTTATTCACATAAACACTCCCATCTATGTATGTGAATCTTTAAACCTTCAAGAGGATCGTTTACTACTCATCTGGAGTACTTTGTGGAGGAGCCGTCTTCTTCTCTACTGCTGCCCACCTGGAGTTCCTGCGGGAGATTTCAGTCGACGACATCAAAACTGACACCCGAGGGTATTTCTTTGTCACACTTATTTTCATTGTAATCCTTATAACCGTTTTTACAAATTATAGTGAAAATAAAAAGGTTTTGCCCCTTTGGGGGATTTTTCCTCATTTATGTATTTTCGTTTGTGATTGACTGTTCTTGCATGATCATATTTATTTCAATCACACCTAGATGCATGTTTTAGGATTTAATTAAAAAATGAGATTTAATTAAATAATTTCCTTATTTGAATGCACGCGCACTCTTCAATTTCTATACTTCTTGTATAGTTCTCACTGGGCATCGACTCACACCCTCGCTTGTTTACGACAAGTTGGGTGGGGGTTCATAATTTGAGGGAATTATACAGGTAAGTATACTTTATTTATTTTGCATTAGTAGCTCTGTTTACTTGGACTTAGGGTGCTCCCCATAGGCCCCACACGTAGTTTATTTTGAAACTGGAATCGCATGCTAACAAGTAAAACGTTAATTTAAAATAAAACTGGACTAACAACATTATCTAGGTTATTTCATTGCACCTCACACCTAATGATTCGATTCGGGTCAGGTTGACCATGAGTAACCCATAAATTCGGGTCTGGGCGTTACAAATGGTATCAGAGCTCTAGGTTTAAGGTTCCTTTCGAGTGTGACGTGGTGAGGTCAGTATTAGTTCTTTCGACATCGGTGATGGTTTGGTCCAGTCACGCTAGTTTGCTTATGTTCATGGTTCGTGTCCTCGTCGGATAAGTCAAGAGGTTAGCACGATAAAATTAGAGCCGAGTAGCATACGTTGAAGTTAGTTGTATAAATAGCTTACACATTTTTTATTAAGTGTGTTAATAATTTACAGGTGTCCATATAAACCAATAAGTGGTGACACCGAGGTTTGTAGTGTGAGGTGTTTGTGTTCTAACTTTGTTGACATAGAGACTTTAGATATATTGATAGAATGAGATGACGTCCATTGGGTAAGTGACACCAAATTATGGGTAATCGACATTAAGGATTGATTGCTAGAGTTTCACAATTATGTAAAGCAAAATCGTGATTTTTGAACTATATATCGCCTTAGGTGTGACACATATGAAATGAGTAGGCAATTTCGATCCTTGGGGATATATCGTGATTGATGATAAGGTTAATGAACTTATAAACTAATTTAGGCTAGGACTAGAGAATAAGGAAATCTTAGTTGATAGGATGCTATCCTTTTGGGATAACACCTTAATGGTTGTTGGTCAGTGAATGTGTTTACAAGTGTCATTTTCGTGGTGAGGAGTACGAGGTCCATTTCTCAGGGACTTGGATTAGTGCTTCTCAAGTTATGTGCCTTAGCTATAGTGAAGATTTAGATAATTTTAATGATTGAGGTAACCTAGGAGTGAACTTAGATAATCGTGGCGACTTAGTATTAAGTAATTAAGTTGTGATATTCTAGAATAGGACCTCTTGCAGCTTTTTAGGATGGACCTCCTCTTGGGGCAATACCCGACATCCCTTGTCCTATCAAAACCCTGAATGGTGTGAATTTAAAGTTTGGTGATTATAATTTGGCATTTAGAAATAGGATCTCTGTGGCATTCATAGGCATGAGATTTAGTGTTTGTAGGCAATGCTCGACATCCCATATCGTACCAAAATATATATAGTTGTGTTAGTTAGTAAATTAACATGTAGTACGAGGTTCATATAGTAAGACAAGTTAGTTGTAGTGGTTGAATGATCATAAAATATTAGAAGATATAGGATTGTGGAATCATATAGAAATTTTCCTTGGAAATGTATACCAAGGGTTATCTAATGAGATGTTGATGCGAGGGGTAGTCATTTACTGGTAATAGTGAATCTGAGGTCGTACCATACATTACAACGATGATAGAATCTCTCTTCAAGACCTTGGGATTTATTGTTGCATTGAGGTTTATGTAGTGATGTCCATTTTATGGTGATAAACTCAAGGTTGTGTATCATAGATCATGGTATGACTGGTGGTCTCCGGTAGTAGACGTGTAAGTAGTTTAGAAAAATAAATGAGTTTGATGTCGTCGCCCATGAGGCGTTGAGAATCATTGTTGTATTTAAGTTTACATAAGTGATGGAAGACCATTGATGATTTTAGTACGATTAGATCATGTCGATTTGTGGCAGTACCTTGGAGTTAGTGCTACGACTTTATTTATAGACATGTATCATGATATGACCTTCAAGGATAATTTAAGGAATAGGTTGATTAATGCTAGGTGGTCCACCTGCGAGGCTTAGAACACAATGAGGTTCATTATGGATTTTAGAAATAGCACTCGGGGTGAAGTTCTAGGCTTAATTAGAACACTTAAGTGTGCTGCCTGTAGGGTTAGTATTGTCTCTGTTGGAGGGAATCATTAAGCATGAGTGGTACTTGAAAGTTGAGATGCCATTATAATAATTATAGTTTGGTATCATATAAACAGTTCTTAGGGTGGTAGCAATGATTCATGTTTGAATCTATATGACCAATACGTTTCACTTGATGAGGGTGATCTTGAAAACTGAGGTTAGGCACCACATATTGATTTTGGATGCCTAACTATGATTGGTCGGTAACTAATGATAAATGTCAAGAGAAGTAACTTCATTTGAATTAGGATAGTTATTCTTGCCAATTATAGATAGGTATCATTAGTCCTAAGGAGGGAAACCTAGCATTTCAGCCTCCCGAAGGAATTATTTTGTATTTCGTCTGTCCGACACAGGTGGATGATTCTCAAATAGAACCTATCATGGTTAATAATCTGGGTACATGTCAAGGCTAAGATGCTTAGATGGTATCTGATTGGAGTTATAGAGTTCAAGTATACGTTGTGGGTTTGCACTTCATGTGGGTCGATTCATTATCGAGAATTGATTGTTTCCTCTCGATGTGGCAGCCACCGAATTTATAGCATTCTCGTGTCTTCTTGATACCGGTAATGGGAGGTTGTTGATCTGTTTTAATTTGGGTGTGGTGCTGCATAAGCTTGGTAATGACGCGGGCTATGCCGTTGTGGATAATGCATCATGGTATGTGAGTGCTCTTTCTTTGGATGCACCTTTATTCTACACTAGTTGTGTGTACGTGTGGTCTCGCATTCTTGCACATAATTGGCGTCTGTTGGCTAATTCCCTTAGGTTAACATGTTTGTGAGTTAACTGGTATAACTAGCCACGACTTGGTCGTGCGTTATGAAATTGTGACATGAGGATGTTCATAATGTTAAAACATGATAAAATATTAGGTGATGTTAATATCGCACTCTATTAAGGGTTGTACGGATTGGGGATGCGATCACTCATGTACATTGGTGTTGTGATGCCTAGAATGACTCTAGGTTATCATAAGGGTCTCATAAGAGATACCGGTCAGGTAGAACTATGTGATAAGGCAATTATCTTTGATATGTGTATCGAGGAGTGTTAAAATTATATCAGCCTAGGCTAGGCATGACCCAAGATTGTTCGAGGAAATGTAGGTTGTGAATCCTAACGTAGAGATGATCCATGTTGATAGATTCATTGGTGATATTGCGGTACTTGATGTGTACCAATCATCTTGAGGTTTTTTTTAGATAGGTATGTTAGGCATGCTTGAGGACTAGCAATAGGACTTTAGGGTCCGTCATGAGTAATTTAACAATGATGATTGTTTATAGTGAAATATTTGAAGTTAGGTCATAGTATTGGGGATGCTTATGATTGGAAACTGGTCATAGATGGCTAGAGTATAAGAAAAGCTAAACCAAGAATTTCGAGGAGGAAATTCCCTAAGGAGGGAAGTTTGTAATGCCCCACCCCGATTAACTTATTCATTAATGTATAAAATGTATACGAAGAGGAACAAATTATAAATTGCATGAGATTATGGATGAAAAATTTTATTGAACAAAGAAAAGTTGGAACGTGTATTTTATATGGACCTTAGACTTGTGTGGAATATAACAAATGGAGTTATTGATTATAAGTAATGAAACTTATATAGGCCCTTTCTTGATATTGGATACTATTTGGGGCAAATATGAGAAGATTGAGAAGATATAGGAATAAAAGAGAAAATACGAAAAGCTCCACCTAGTCATTCAAATGACGTCGAAGTCGTTCAAGCGAGTAGCCTATGTCATTCGAACGATGGCTACAGCCGTTCGAATGACGGCTGACAAAAGTCAGTCTGCCACATGCTGTTGAGCTCTTATTCGTTGGTTCAAAAATATTATGCAAGTATATGGACAAAATTCGTGGTGAAGGAAATTGTAATTTGTTGATTGAATATCAGATGGAGAGAGAGATAGAGTCATGAACCGTGTCAATATAACCACCGTAGATTAAATGAGTTATCGACCCAGGGCCAACCCAATGCTTGATTCAGGATCAATTTGTGAGGATAAGGTTTACTTATTTGGTAACCATCACAATTATTTAGATTATAAAAGGGGGAAATCATGTAGTATTAGGGAGACTCCATCATATGTTAAGTCCCCCTCCCTTTTTAGACTTGGATCTCCAATGGGAGAAAAACCTTCTGCATGAACTGTTACCACACTCCCACCATTACCAACTATTATGATCGTGATTTCTGGAGGTGTGCAACACTACATTTCAACATAGAAACCAAATGTGATTTTTTAGACCAGTGGAAGATGATGTTCTTGGTATTTTACGGGGCATTTGGAGATGGGATTTGAAGAGGGTCATCCAAGCTTTCATGGAGCAAACCTTATAGAGGGATTTTAGAGACCCCTTAAGGCAACCTTTGGACGTGGGAGGTCCTCTATCTTCTACACCATTTCCACCATTGTTAGAGCTCATTAAGGTAGGAGAAACTAACTCTCATATGAGTTTAAGTGTAGTATAAGTCCAGCATGTTATTTATATATATTAGACTCAAAATATATGAAATAGATGTTTGTTGCATGCTTGTGTTATTAGTAACCATCTTTGTGTTCCTATGATTATGAGTTAGAAAAGGATGAATTAAATGGGTCTTGAAACATAGAAAATTTCAGAATATGATTATTCAACATTTTATGCAATAAAATGTGTTCTTGTGATGTTAGAGAAATAACAAAGATTTTATGGAATAAAAATGTAAGAAAATGTTGTTTTAGTGTGTTTCTAGTGAAAAAATAAATAACAAACATTTTTATGGAATAAAAATGTAAGAAATGCCATTTTAGTGCATTCCTAGTGAAAAAGAAATAATAAATATTTTTATGGAATAAAAATGTAAGAAATGCCATTTTGGTGTATTTCTAGTGAAAAGGAAATAATAAACATTTTTATGGAATAAAAATGTAAGAAAATGTCATTTGGGTATAATTCTGGTAAAAAGAAATAACAAACATTTTAATGGAATAAAAATGTAAGGAAATGTTATTTTAGTGTAATTCTAGCAAAAGGAAATAATGGATATTGTTGATGCAAAAATCTAGACTAAGCCTAATTAATTGATCACAAATAAATTAAGTAAAACAAACAAGCTGCAAGAAAACTTTTTAAAATGGTTCGGCTCAAGGAAATAACCTACGTCCATTGTTATGTATTGACTGCTTTGAGTTGTTTTTCGATCCCTTGCAATGAGGGTGATATAATGTATTTATAGCCGAAGGGGGTCCTGATTATTGTCATTTGAAAGGATGGAATGCCTTTATTTGTTAGAAATTTACATCAATACATAATGAGAATTAATTATATGAACGCTGTCGCTTCACAGGCAATACAGGCTGCAAGATTGCTGGCACTTGGTTGGTTGTACAGAATGACTTTTTGACTGTTGGTCGGGCTTCTTATTTGGTCGGGAAAGTATGTTGGTCGGGCTTCCTTGTTAGTCGGGCAATTATGTTGGTCGGTCTTTCTTGTTAGTCGGGCAATTATGTTGGTCGGTCTTCCTTATTGGTTGGGCTTTTCTATCATGATGACTTGGACTTGTGCCATATAGGACTACACATGCCGGCTTGTAATTGGTCCATATAGGATGGTAAATTTTGGTATTAACAGAAGACCCCAATGTTTCATACTTGAAGTTTATGCAAAAGTGTGTAATATTATGCTTTTAGCCGTAGCTCGGGCTATTTGGTTGGCTGCAGAACTTCTAGACTTGTAAAATTTATTCACTCGACATTTTTTGAGCGCGAATGGAAATTTTGTAAATATTTCAAATTTTAGCGAATACTTTTGAGGTATCTTTATCTTTTCATTTGTTAGCCGTCATAAATCCAACCGCCGTTATCTTTAATCATTACTTAGCCCGTTTGCGATGCGTCTTCTAAAAAGGGCGATAAAAACTTCGATCATTCTTTACCTCTTACTTCTGATTCTGCTGATGTGTTCTTTGCTTTCGTGCGATCATTTTCTTTTTTATCTTCTATTCTTGTTGAATCCTTAAGTGTTTATAAGAATCTTTCGTCTCTTCCTCTTTGTTTTCTTCACCATGGTTTACTCTATCGAGTCACTTGATAAGTTTAGAACCGATTTTAATATTTCGTCTTGGGTTGTATTAGAAAATCCCACTTTCCTTCTAATTTCTTCTCTCTTGCTAAGGGTCATCAGTTCCCCTCTATCTTTGTTGCTGAATGTGGCTTCACGTTTCCTCCCAATCCCCCGTGTTTGGAGTTTTGTCAATATTTTGACATTGTACCTGCAAGAGTGGCTCTTAACACATGGAGAGTTATTAATGGAGTTTATAAGTTAAATCAAATTTATGGAACCCATCTAGGAATTTTAAAAATTATGTTTTGTTATAAGTGGGTAACTAGTGATATCATTTTTTATTTGAAAACTAGGGTTGTGAGTAAAGCTTTGGTAGTTAATCTCCCTGATTCTAATAGGTATTATTTTGATCATGGGTTCGTTGTTAAAAAATGGCAACATGCCCCTTTAATTGGAGGTGTTAAATACCAAGGACCTAGATGTCCACTCTTTGGCAATGGAATATGTTGCTTTATTTTTAGTAAATTTGCCCTGTTTATGTTTGATAAAATGTCATACTGACTGTTGTTTTATAAATTGTTTTGCAGTTGAGCAAAAAAGAAAGTGCCCTAAAGAGAGCGATGTAAATTTGAAAGAGTTAAAGTTTATCTGGGGACTTCACAAAGTAGTTATTGACTAGCACATGAGGTCTGCTTCTTATCTGCTCCAGTACAAGAACACTGTTTCCTCTTTTATTGTCAAACCAATTACTTCTCCTGCTCTGGTAATTGATCTTGACGCAGTGACTGCTGTTGATTCTGACACTCCTCTGTCTGAGATTATGAAGAAGAGGAAGTTTCCTGAACTCTACAGTGGTGCTACTTCTGGCTCTCAATCGTATGTTGAAGGAGACAAGAAGAAAACTGGGGATGTTATGAAGCCCCCATCCACTAGGGATGCTATAAAGCCCCCATCTCTCAAGGAACTAACTCCTAAGGATCCAATTTTTAAAGACCTGGCTCCCAAGGATGAAGCCCCTACAGAGGTTAATGCTCCTTTGAGGAGGCTTAGGAGAGGGGTTACAGAGAGACACATTGACCAAATGGCTGATCAACTGTCATTGGTTGATTTTCCTTCTGACGATGGTGCTCTTCCATCATCCCTTACTCCTGGATAGCCAGGAAATTGATCAAGTCTGGTACCCTTCAAGACCATGGGGTTGTGGATACCAAGCACCCCTGAACGAGGGTTTCGGAATTGGCTACTTTAAATCTTGCGTCAGTAAGCGATTTTCCTTTTCTTGGTTTGGTTATCTTTTATATCTCTTACTTATACTAATTTTGTATCTTCATCTTTTGCAGTTCTTGGTACACTTTAATAATATGTTGGAGAAGGATGATGCAATTAAGGCCTCTTCTTCTTCAAATGAGGTGGAGGAAGCTTTATCTGGTTTGAAGAAGTCCTTGTTTAAATCTCAGCAGGCCTTGGAGACTGAAAGGAGCACTTGGGCTGAGAAATTGAAGACACCTTAAACTCCTAATCTAACTTTTGACATAAATGCCCTTGAAGCTGAGCACAGGGTTAAGGAAGCTGGGTCCCAAAAAGAGGAAGCTCTGCACGAGAAAGAGGAAGCTGAGCGCCAGAAAGAGAAAGCTGAGCACGGGTCATAGGAAGTTGAGCACAGGGCAAAAGCTGCTGAAGAGCTTGTGTCCTTAACCAGAGCTAAAAGAAAATCCACTATGAAGGTCTCTTTCAATGCTATTTGGGATAAGGGCTGGAACAAAGAGATTTCTACTGCTTCTACTCAGATTAAGTATGTGAAGCAAATTTTTTTTAGAGATGGTTGGGTTGCTTCCCTTTAAGAGTTGAACACAAATGGAGACTCTAAACTTTTTTAGAGGTATATTCATAGCCCTCCTCCAGTCATTGAGGAAGAGGTTGAAGATGAAGCTGCTTCTGATGAGTCTTTAGTTGTGGTTGAATCTACTGCCAAATAACCTGAAGTCCATGAGTCTTCTATTCTTTCAACTGAGTAAACCAAGAAACTCCAGCCTGCAGCCCCTTCTTCTGAGTAAAGTAAGAAGATTGAGAGTGATGGGGAGAAGGTGTAACGTTGTTTGACATTTTTCTCTTATACTTTTTTTATTGTACTTGATCTTTTTGTTATTAATAAAAGAACCTTTTGTTGTTCCTTTCTGTCTCTTGTTGATTATATATGTTCTCCCTTCTTCTTATTGATTGGTGATTATTTCTTCTTGCTAGTTTATTGCGAAGATGGAATAACTATCTTCCCATGATATCGAGCTACTGAGGAAATGCAATGCTTTTTCCCAAACTCGCCATATGGACTTGTCCGATGAAGAAGTTACTCAGTTGCTCGGTGATGATGCTTCAGAGCAAGTCAGAGAGTCCTACAAATATTTAAAGTAGCTACTTGATCAAGCGGTAGAAAATAATATTGCCTATTATTAAATGATATAAAGGCTTCAAGAACAATATAAGGAATCCACTGCGCTGCTGTATCAGAGATATGAGCAGAAGTATCAAAGTTTGATAAGTTTGTCTCCATTTATAATAAGAAGGAAACTTTACTTAAGCTTGAAATTGAAGAAACTAGGACCATTGCCAACCTCGTGGAAGAGGAGAATAGTAATTTAAGGAATGAATTGAGACTTCTGAAGTCTTCCTCTGGAGTTGTTATTACTTCTACCGATGAAGGTCATTCCTTTCTAGAAGCTGAGAACGCCACATTGAGAGATGAATTGGAGGCCTTGAAAAACATTAAGTCCGCTTCTTCTTCCCAAGCTAGAAATAGGGCTGGATGAGGAACTATAGTGGAACTTAGGACCCAAAAGACCCTTTCCAACCAAACTACACAGTTAAAAGCAAAGGACTGAGCTATTACTGAAATGTCTCAAAAGCTGTAGACTTTATCTGAGCAGTTATCTACTCAATCTTCTCAATTAGAAGCTAAGGATGGGGTATTGAAGAAGCTACAATCGTAAGTTTATAGATTAACTTTCCAATTCCATAAGGAGCCTAGAGAATTTTGGATGGGTGGTTATAATGAAGCTTTGGGACATTATGATGATAGACTCCAACAGGCTCAAAATGAGTCCTACAAATGGGGTTGGATTAACGCTCTAACTATGCTAAAGGTGGATATAAATGATTATATATGGGATTGGTATGGTCTAGGCTTATTGTAGCTTGATAATACTCCATTCAAGTTGGATGTTAATTGGGTATATGTTCACCGTATTCCCCAATGTTTGATTTCCAACTACTTGGGGGATTATGAACTGCATGATGAGCTTGAGATCATTCGTCCTCGTCATTTTCTTGACCGTCCTAGTTGTAGCAATACCAGGATGTTTTGGGATCTTAAATTCATCAACTCTTCTTTTACTTTGGATGATCCTCCAGTTGGAATGGATCCTATTTCTAAAGCTGAAGGAAAGAGCCCTGTAGAATAAATTTTTGTATTGTGTTTCTCCATATTGTCACACCCCGCCTAATTCTGGCGTCGGCCGCCACCAAAACTATGCCGAGCGTGAGTAAATAATTACCATTCTTAGCATGAGACAGATACGAGACATAAATAAACCAGTCCATAAGATACATAATTGAATCAAACTCAAATGCTCATAAACAACTAAGCGATAAAAGATCCATCACATGCTAACTCCAAAAATCCATTCTCCAATAATGATTAAATAAAATCTGAAATAATCCCAAAATAAATTCTCTAAACAACTTTGGAACCGAATGGCCCAAAAAAACTCAAAAGAAGTCTCAAAATTAAATACGACTGAAAAGGAAAGTCTAACTAAACTATGCCATAAAAGAATAACTCCAGCTGCACCTTCAAATGATAACTCCGATAAACTTATGCAGTTTCTCCAATTCTAATCCTGAAAAAGATTAATCAACGCATGGGTCAGAGCCAAAGCCCCGAGCAAGAATACACACTACTCCCCTCAAATAGGATCCTTGAATCCAGACAACATCATTATACGCAATAAATATCACAATAGAATATTTTAAATTAAACGCAATAATTATAAATCACTAACTACCCACATAAATCCCATTTATAAAGGCACACCAATATAGTTTTAAATTCCCAAGTCCCACGATGTTAATTTAATTAAATTAACCAACTTTTATTATAGTTCTCACTTTTTATTAAAGTGTCACACTTCCCCTTGTCAATCGCCCTCTGATCCGTTTAAACTGTCGTTCCCGACACATGACAAGGTTCCACACACGACACGCCATAAATCACCCTTTGGTCCGTTTAAACTGTCGGCCCCGACACATTATGTCGCCACAAATTTTAATACCCATTTTTATCTTAGGCATTAATTCCCAATTTCTCAATTTATAATAACCCCACCCTTTTAACCGGCGTGAGATCCTCAAAATACCCCTTAGTCCCATACCCAAGGGTCCCCAAGTTATCAATACGTCCTAACCTATGTATAGGAGGATTTTCTAACATAAATCTTAACTTAGTCTCGTACTTAGACTAGCGTAATGACGATAAAGTAATAAAAATCAACCCACCCTCAAGATGATAAAAATGCAATAATCTACCCTCACTAGTTCCATACCTAGAAGGCATAAATCATAAAACGTCTACCCGCTAGTCCCATACTTAGAAGGTATCCTAAAGTATAGGGAGAGAAAAATTACCCAACAACCCGTCGTCACAAAGGCAATATAATAATACCAAAAAGTCACACAAACAAGCATAATTAATCAACATATAAAACTACGCATGATAGTCCAATTCAATTAAACCTTTAATTAAATTACCACAACGTCAAAAATACCCAAATAATCTCATTTAATTATTTTTAAATTAAATATACCAAGTTTTCATCATATATACCTGAAAAACCAAATTTTATAATCTCTACATGTATTACATGAGTTATACGCACCCAAAAATCATTTATTTTAAAGCTAGGATTTTTCTACATGCAACCTACACCAATAAAACCCAAAATCACTCATGAATCCTACGTACCCAAGGGTTATGAATATTATTCAGATTAAAAGATTTTATAAAACAACCCCATAATTAGTATCCACTTTTTCTAATTAAGTTACTAATTATTTTTAAGAAAACATGTAATTAAGTGTTAAGGCGACACTTAAAATGCATAATACTAAAGGAAAAGAATAGAGTATTCATGACTGTAAAGATAGTGTTGAAAATCTGATTAGAAATCTGGATTCCTTGCGAAAAATTAGCAAAAGAGTGCTCTTGAATAAACTTGATTAAACCCTAATTAAACCTCCCAAAACTTGTGTCAAAAACTTGATTATGAAGAAGGTTGATGATTATGAGTGAGAGGAAAAATGTTTAGAAGTGTTTTCTGGTGAAAAACTGAAGAAAAAGTGATTATGAGAAGTCCCCCTACGGATTAACAAGATTATATAGTGATTAGGAGTCCTAATCCTACACAAATTCTAAAAAAAACTTGTTGGTCACGTTTTCTGGGAGGGTCGATCGATCGACCCCTAGGCGTCGATCGATCGATCGCCTCCAAATACTGACAGTTCGCCCAAAAATTTATAAGGGACAATTATTTTCAAAAATCATATAAAATCCATTTTAACTTCAATTTTAATTCCGCTTGAAGTTTTATTCTTCTAAAATCATAATCAACATATTTAGCCATAAAAATTATTAAATTATTAAATTTATTTTTCCCGAAAATTCCAATTAATTAATTAAAATAATAAAAAAATACGGGGTGTTACACATATATAAGCAACAATATGTAATCATTTAAATTTAATGAAAAGCTTATTTTATGAATGGATCATCTTTTAAGTAATCTTTGAATGTTTGTGAATGTTTTTCTAGTCTTTTACTATAAATGGATCAACTGTTTTAGTTAATCTCTATTTTTCACTGGTTCTATTGACATTCTTAGGATTATCCTAAGTTTTATACCAATTACCGATGCTTGACCATGGTTCTACTAATGTACGTAAATTTTATGGTAATTGCACTAGTTACCTATTTCCCAGGCGTGAGTGGAACATTTGTCCATCTTTTAGCCCAGTTTAGATGAACATTTGTCATCCAGGTCTTCATTAACCAAGCATTTGGGACTTACAATTTTGCCTTGTATTGTTTTATAAGTTTGATACCGACCAACTTTGTTGGTGGTTTTATTGATGCCGACCATCTTTGTTGGTAGTCTTCATTGATTTCGACCAACTTTGTTGGTGCTTTTATAAAGTTACCGACCAACTTTGTTGGTGGCCTTAATGGATACCGACCAACTTTGTTGGTGGTATTTGTTGATGCAGACCAACTTTGTTGGTATCTTTATAACATTACCGAATAAGTTTGTTGGTGGCCTTAATGGAGACTGACCATCTTTGTTGGTGGTATTTGTTGATGTAGACCAACTTTGTTGATGTCTTCATAATTAGAACTACTATCATAATGTTACAAGTGCATAGCACTAATACTCTGAAAAAGAAAACAACAAAATAACAATTTTCTTGAAAGTCATGTTCTCATTAATATTGAAATGAACCGAGTACAACACAACTTATGTTTACTGATAATACTTATTTAAGTGCTCTGCATTCCATGGGTTCTTGAACTCTTCCCCTTCTAAATTCTCAATCCTATATGTGCCGAGTCGGATAACTGCAGTAACACGATAAGGCCCATGCCAATTGGCTTCCATCTTATTATTCTTCTGGATAACCTTCTTTAAAACATAATCTCCCTTCTTTAGGTTGTTCAGAATGACCCTCTTACTGTAGAAACATGCAGTCCTCTGTTAATAGACATCATTCCTTAAAGTTGCATCTTCACAGACTTTTTCTAGCATGTCTAAATCCAACCTTCTCATCAAATCGCTAACTGGGGTATTGAAGTTAAGAATTCTATGCATAGGTAAACCAAGTTCAACGGGGATTACGACTTTAATACCAAATGCCAATAGATAGGGAGTTTCTCCAGTAGCTGTTCTGGAAGTTGTTCGATAAGCCCACAAGACCGAATGCAGTTCATTAATCCAATTTCCTTTCGCATTTACAACCTTTTCTTTAGTCCGTTCAACAAAGTTCTATTAGTTAACTTTATTTGGCCATTGGTTTGACGATAGCTAGGAGCAGAGTGGATTTTTTGGACATTGGATTGGGTGCATTAAGCAACGAATTCTTCATTGTCAAACTGTATACATGATCAGTTATAAAGGCATAAGGTAAACCAAACATGCATATAATACTTTTGCAGATGAATTGATAAACCGTTTCATAAGACATATCAATCAATGGTTCAGCTTCCACCCATTTTGTAAAATAATCAACAGGTACAACTAGGTACTTGAACCTTCCTCGGGTGGTTGGTAGAGGCTCAACCAAGTCAATTCCCCACATGGAAAAAGGCCAGGGTGAAGTGATTGGTGTTAAGAGGGCTTGTGGAGCCTTGCGTATGCTGGAAAACCTCTAACACTTGTCACATTTCTTAGCAAAATCTGCTCTTATGGTTGGCTAGTAGTACCCTTGTGTGTGTATTCTTTATAACAACATTCTTCCTACTACGTGGGTCCCACATGATCCTTCATGGACTTCTTCAATTAAACCTTTTACCTCAGCTGGATGCACACACCATTATAGACCAGCAGTTAATCCTCTTCTGTATAACACACCACCCTCTAGCACATATCTTATAGCTTTATATTACAGCCTCTTAGCTTTAAGTAAATCAACTGGAAGAATCCCATCTTCAATATATGCTCTTATGGCGTCCATCCAAGATGGCCCCATATCAACTGCAATAAAGTTAACCATAAGTTCTTCATCAATGGTCTTATTAGCAAGTAGCTCAATAGAAATAGTCCTTTGTATTTTCGTTCTGGTTACTGAAGTTAATCGAACAAGTGCATCTACTCGAGCGTTCTCCAATCTTTGAATCCTAACCATCTGAGCTGCTAGTAAGGTGGCAATAACTTCCAAAGTTTTAGCCAAATATTTGGTCATCAGTTCTCCTTTCGCTGCATATAAACTCAACACTTGATTTACAACTAACTGCGAATCACTGTACACCACAACTTGCTTGGCATTCAATGGTTTAGCTAGATTTAGACCAACAATCACAACTTCATACTCTGCTTCATTATTGGAGGCTTGAAATTAGAATCATAGAGCATACTCTATGTCTATCTTGTCTGGAGTATTAAGAATAATTCCAGCTCCACATTCGGTTGTGCAAGATGACCCATCGACATACAAACTCCATATGGGGATATTGTTGTCAAACGCTTGGTTTTTTAGAGTCCCTTGATGGAAGATTTTATCTTTCACCTCCTCATATTTCTTCTTCATCTCCTGTACTCCACTGAACATTTCTGGTTGGTCTTTTTCTATAGTTTCCCCTGTTTGGAGTTGGTCGAGCGTATCTTCAGTTGGTCTACTGAATCCTGTATATTGCTCGGCTAGAGTCCCTTGATGCTCGGGGACCTTTGGATAAGTGAATTTTGTAATAAAATCAGCCATAACTTGGACTTTTAATGCAGTTCTTGGTTCATACACAAGTTCATACTCCCCCAACTCCATAACCCAATACATCAGTCTTCCAAATTTCTCTGACTTTTGTAAAGCCTGCTGTTGATGTAATAAATTAGATCTCTCTAATTATTCAATCACAGATAAATAAATAAGACAAAGAGTTTTTAAAGTGGTTCAGCCTTATAAGAATGGCCTAAGTCCACTGTTTTGGTATTGCTGTTTGTATGGGAATTCTCGATTACAAGTTATCTCAAGAAATTCCGCTCCGGGGTTCCCTTTACAATGAGGATTGTACAATGTATTTATAGCCCTGAGGCTGTAATGTGAAAGGGTAATACATTAAATGATATACATATGAAAGGGTAATACATTTAATGCCCTCTTTGCGTGTGCGTCTGAATGATAAGCATTTAATGAATCAGTTGAACTGTTGGTTATCCAGCTATTAATGCTTTGTTCGAGATGCAACTCGGACCGCTTGAGTTTCTCGGACCGCCTAATCTTCTCGGTACTCAAGAGTTCCTCGGAGGGCATTGTTCCTCGGAGCGTGTGAGTTCCTCGGGGAACTAATCTTCCTCGTTGTAGTTTTGTTCCTCGGAGCGCGTGGGTTCCTCGAAAGTGTTGGTTGTTGCCATGTAGATAGCCACGTGTCTTCATATGATTGGTCCATGTCAGCAGATTAAATTTGGTATCAACAGAAGCCCCCAATGTTTCATAGTTCAAAATTTGAGGAGTATGGAACATTCTTTCTCGGAATTATGGTATCTTTAAATAGTCTTCCTGATTTTTAGGAGCGTTTCCCTTGTATTTATTTCTCCTTCCCAATTCGTAGAATCATGCTTTTTTGGACTTTTCTGCGTGCTTCGATTCCCGCGTCACTTTTCGTCTTTTTAGTCGTTGTTGTTCGCTTTGATTCCCACGCCACTTTTCATCTTTTTAGCCGCTAATGTCCGCTTTGATTCCCGCGCCGCTTTTCATCTTTTTAGTCGCTAATGTCCGCTTTGATTCCCGCGCCACTTTTCATCTTTTTAGCCGCCGGTAACGTAATCATCCTTTTTTGTAATCATTACTTCACCATTTCCCTATGCAAGGTATTTAAACTTCACAGACACTTCCATCGTCTTCTACCTTTCAAATTTTTATCTTCGAGTTTTGCGTCGTCTCTTCCTACTCTCTTGTGCGTTCATCTTTTTCATCGTTCGTTGTCAGCGGATCCATTCTTTTCCTGTAAGATCTTCTTCCTTCTTCATTTCTTTATTCACCATGGTTTACCCTGTTGAGTCTCTTGAAAAGTTTCGTTCTGATTTCTCCATTCCCTCATGGGTTGTTTTGGAAGAGCTTTCTGAGCCTTCTGATTATTTTAATTTGGCTGAGGGACATTGGTTCCCCAGCCTTTTTATTGCTGAGTGTGGATTTTCTTTTCCACCAAATCCTTTGTGTCTGGAATTCTGTCAGTATTTTGACGTTGTTCCTGCACGAATAACCCCCACCACATGGAGAATAGTTAATGGGGTGTATAGGTTAAATCAAATTCATGAAACTCGAATAGGAATTCCAGAAATCATGTACTGCTATAGATGGGCAGTTAATGATAATATTTTTTATTTAAAAACTAGATTTTTAAATAGAGCCTTAGTAGTCAATCTCCCTGATGCCAATAGGGATTATTTTGAACACGGGGTTGTCATAAAAAATTGGCAACACCCTCCATTAGCTGGAGATGAGGTTTACCAGGGTTACAGATGCCCTCCTTATGGCAATGGGATAGGTTATTTTTATTTTATTTATTTTAAAATTATGTTTCTTTTGTGTTTGATAAAATGTGCCACTGATAACAATGTTTATTTATTTGCAGTTGATAGCAAGAGAAAGTGCCCAAAAGATGTAGATGTCCATATAAGGCATTTGAAACTTATCTGGAGTCTGCATCAAAGTGTTGCCGACGAGCACATTAGATCAGCTTCGTATCTGTTGCAGTACAAGAGCTACACCACTTCTTTCACTGCTCGTCCAGTGATAAGTGAATCAGAGCCAGTACCAGCTTCCACAAGCTCATCGCCTGAATCCCATATTCCTTTAAGTGAAAGGATGAAGAAGAGAAGACCTCCTACCTTGTTTAAGAAAACTGCCTCTGGTACTGGGGAGGTAAAAAGGAGTAGGATTGATGTCCCAAGGGAGGGGACAAAGAAGACTAATGCAGCTCCTCCAGCTGCTCCTGTTAAGGTTGCCGAGAAGCCCGCAGTGGCTCCGAGCAGGTCTGCTTCTCCTGGAGAGGTGATTGTGATATCACCGACCAAGGATTCTTCCTTGGTTGAATCTGTACCTGTTCCTCCAAGGAGGCTGAAGAAGAGCTCCTCGGTCAATTTGGCTGATACCATTACTCAGCCCCCAGTTACTGGAACTGGGGTTCCAACTTTTGTTCCTCCGAGCTCTGTCATGAGCTCGGTGAAGTCCTCGATCATTCCCGAGGTCCAAGGTACTGAAGAAAACCTTACTCAGGACATGGTCACCTCACTAGCTGCTCGTCACCTTGCTTCTGTAAGTTTCTTTACTTTGAATTTTCCATATTTTCTTTGTCATTTCTGTTTCTAACTTGCTTTCTTTTCCTATTCACAGTTGACGAGCTGCTTCAATATAATCCTGAAGAAGGATGAAGCGATTAAGGCTTCTTGCTCCTCATCCAGTGTGGAGGGAGCTCTGGAAGAAGCTACCAAGTCTCTGGCAGATTCTCGCCAGAAATATGCTGATGACAAAGCTGTCTGGGAGAAGAAGCTTGCCTCCTCCGAGAAAGAAAAAGCTCGGGCTGTTGATGCCTCCAAGGACTTGGAGAAGAGAATAAATGCCTCGGAGAAGGAAAATAAGGAGCTTGAATAGAAGCTCAAAATTGCAGTAGAGTTTGAAGATAAACTCAAGGCTGCCGAGGAGGAGTTGGCTCAACTTCGGGAATTAGGTCGGCAGAAGGAGGAAGCTGAGAAAAAACTGAAATCTGCTGATGACTTGTTGTCCGAAAAGCTTGCCTTGGAGAAGAACAAGAGGAAGATGGCTGTGAAGAAGTCCTTCAGCTCTGGCTGGGACAACGGTTGGAACAAGGGGTTGGCTTCCATGGTGTCGCAAGTGGACTATGGCGGTCTCAAATATTTTAGGGATGGATGGGTTGCTGCCCTTCAGGAGATGAAGGTCGACGAGTCTTCCGAGCTCTTCCAGAGACATATCCCTGGTCCCCCTCCAACTCCACAAGAGTTAGAAGAGGACGAAGCTACCTCTGAAGAGTCTTCGACGGTGATGGGAGATCATACCCTATCCATCCAGCCTGCTGTCGAGGAAAATCAACAAATCGTTTCTTCCTCCGAGCAACTGCCTATTCTCCCCGAGCAACTTCCCTCCGAGCAACCTAACTCTTCATCCCAACCTCCCGAAAAGATTTTGGGAGATAAGGAAAAGGTGTAGTGTTGTTCAGTTTTCTTTTTATTTTGTTTCTCTTTATCAAATGTAACCCAGAAGATGTAACTCTGAACTATGATCTAATAAAACTTGAACTTTTTTGCATACTGTTGTCTATCTTTCATTCATACTCTGCGTATTCTTCTTATTGATGATTGCTCTTCTTTCTCTTCTAGTTTCTGGCCAGGATGGAACAACTATCTGCCCATGATACAAAGTTACTGCGATAATGTAATGAATACTTCAAAGCTGGTCACACAGATCTGAGTGAAGCACAAGTTGTCGACATCCTCGACCAGGAAGCTTCAGAACAGGCAGTGGAAGCATATCAATATCTGAAGTGTCTGCTTGATAGGGATGTAGCCAATAACGTTGCCTATTATGAAATGATTGAGGATCTTCAAGGCACCCTCGAAGACCTTCAGCTTTAATACAAAGAATTCACTGCTTTGTTGCATGAGGGGTACGAGAAGAAGTACCAGCAGATCATTGCCGATAAGGGTTACGAGAAGCTTTTTGCTGGGTACGATGTAAGGGAGAGAACCTTGAGAGGTGAGGTCGAAGAATGCAGACAGATTGCTGAGTTGCTGGAAAAGAAAAACAACAACCTGGAGAAGGAGCTGTCACAATTGAAGTCTGCAGCTTCCACTTCAGTGCCTTGATCCCAGTGACCGATGAGGGAATTTCATTCTTAGAAGTTGAGAACGCCAAGTTAAGGGAAGAGTTGGACACCTTGAAGAGGTCGGGCCCTTCCACATCTTCTCGGGGACGAGCAAGAGCATCTCGGGTTCTTGTCGAGGAACAGAGGACTCAGTCTACCTTAGAAAACCAGGCATTCCAACTAATGGCGAAGAACTAGGCGTTGTCTGATATGTCAAAGAAGATTAGGGACCTGGAAAAATAGCTCTCTGCGCAGAACTCAGTCTTGGAGAATAAGGAGATTTTTATCAAGAATCTCCACGAGCAGCTAGAAAGGCTAACATATCAATTCCACAAATAGCCCAGGGAGTTCTGGATGGATGGATACAATGAAGCGCTATACCACTTGGACGATCGTATCCAAAATGCCAATAATGAGGGCTATAAGCAAGGCTGGCTGAATACCTTAGGTGTGTTGAAGCTCGAACAAGGTCATTATCTATGGGCTATCATGCTCCTGGGTTGCTCGACTTGCCTGTACCACCATACAATTTGGACATGGATTGGATCCCTGCTCGGGCCATTCCTCGGAGCTTGATTTCAAAGTATCTCGGTGACTACAATTTACATTCTCAAATCGAGGTATCTCGTCCCGAGCATCTTTTAGATCGACCATCCGTGATGAATACAAGGATGTTGAAAGATCTTAATTTCATCAATTCTCCTCTGTCTTTAAATGATCCGCCTGCTGGCGAGGAACCTGTGTCAAAAGCAGAGGGGAAGAGACCAGTAGAATAGGAATTTTTTATGTAATAGTTAGTTGGCATTTCAATATCAATGTACTTACATTTTATTATCAATGTAATTTATTTTGAATTCAATGAAAGACTTTCATTTTTGTTTGCAAATCTTGATTGCTATTGTCTTGTAATTATCAAACACTTTATATTTATGCATATCTGTTAAAAAGATAACAATATTGTGTTGTTTGTCGAACAACTTAGTAATAATTAAAAAGTTTCAAGTTTCAATAATATTGCTCGATCACTTAATAATAAAGTCACGAGTATAAAAAATGTTTAAAATTTTTCCAACCAACCAAGGTCGTTAAATTATGCTTGTCGACCAACTACAGTAAGTGGGTTTTCATCCACGACCAGCCATAGTTGGTAGACTTTTCTCTTAAATGTTTCCGACCAACCAAAGTCGGTAAATTTTCTTTGTCGATCAACTACAGTTGGTGGGTTTTTATCCCCGACCAGCCATAGTTAGCAACTTTTGCACTTTCTGGAATAATCTTACCTCCCGACCAACATAAGTTGGCATTTGCGAGAATATTTTATTTCCTAGCCAAACAGGTTGGCATTTTTAGGAATATTTCGTTTCCTAGCCAAATAGGTTAGCATTTTTAGGAATATTTTGTTTCCTAACCAACCGAAGTTGGCTTTTTTAGGAATATTTTGTTTCCTAACCAACCGAAGTTGGCATTTTTAGGAATATTTTGTTTCCTAACCAACCGAAGTTGGCATTTTTAGGAATATTTAGTTTCCTAACCAACCGAAGTTGGCATTTTTAGGAATATTTTGCTGAGCAGTCTGGAACTTTGCCGAGTAGTGTGTAACACTAGTAGTCCCCGAAAAATTCTCAATAAAAGGGAGAGACTTTGGCAGAATATCTTCATTTTATTCATACTGATGGAAATGTATTACATATACATCACTGATAATACTTGCGCAGGTGCTCTGCGTTCCATGCGTTCTTGAACTCCTCCCCCTCTAGAGTTGCTATTCGATAAGTTCCTGGTCGAACAACTTCTGTAACTCGGTATGGTCCATGCCAGTTTGCTTCCAGCTTATTGTGCTTTTGAATTACTTTCTTCAGCACATAGTCTCCTTCTTTTAGGTCGCACTTCTTCACCCTCTTATTGTAGAATAGAGCTCTTCGCTGTTGGTATGCAGCATTTCTGATGGCTGCTTCTTCTCTGACTTCCTCGAGCATGTTTAAATCCAGTCTTCTCATTAAGTCGCTGACAGGGGAATTAAAATTCAGTACCCTGTGTGTTAGGAGGCCCAACTCGGCAGGTATAACAGCTTCACTTCCAAACGCCATCATATATGGTGATTCTCCTGTTGCTACTCGGGGAGTAGTTCGGTAAGCCCAAAGTACTGATTGTAGCTCGTTGATCCAATTTGCTTTCGCATCATCCAGTCTTTTCTTCAAACCATTCAGCAACGTTCTGTTTGTTACTTCAGTTTTTCCATTGCTTTGAGGATGGCCTGGTGCTGAGTGGACCTTCAAAATGTTTGACTGATGGCAATAGTCGGCAAACTCTTCGTTATTAAATTGTGTTCCATGGTCTGTGATGAAGGCATGAGGTAGACCATATCGACAAATGATGTTCTTCCAAACAAATTGGTACACCTTCTCGTACGTCATGTCAATGAGTGGCTCAGCTTCTACCCATTTAGTAAAATAATCCACTGCGACGACGAGGTACTTGAACCTTCCTCGGGTCGTTGGCAGTGGCCCGACCAGATCTACTCCCCACATGGCAAATGGACAAGGGGAAGTGATGGGTGTCAACAATGCTTGTGCAGTTCTTCAGATGGAGGAAAAGCACTGGCACTTGTCACATTTCTTGGCATAGGCTATACGATCATCTCTCATCGTTGTCCAGTAGTATCCCTGCGTCATCATCCTTTGCAAAAGCTTCCGACCTGCTACATGGGCTCCACAAGACCCTTCATGGACCTCTTCAATCAAATCTTTCACCTCGGTGGGATGCACACATCTTTGCAAAACTTCCATAATTCCTCGTCTATATAGTATACCGTTAATTAATACATACCGAGCAGCTTTAAACTTCAATTTCTTGGCTGCGAGCTTATCAATTGGTAATTCTCCCTCCTCAATATATGCCCTGATGGGATCCATCCAAGATGGTCCTAAATCAAGGGTAATAAAATTCATCGTCAGATCTTCATCTATACTCCGACCAACTAAAACTTCAATTGGGATTGTTCTTCGTAGCTCAGTACGAGTAGCTGATGCTAATCGAGCTAAGGCGTCTACTCTCGCATTCTCTATTCTTGGTATTCTGACCAGCTGAATAGCAACAAATTCTGATACCAACTCCATCACCTTTGCATGATACCTAATCATTGATTCTCCTTTGGCTGCATATATTCCCAACATTTGACTTACGATTAATTGAGAATCACTGAAGACAATAACCTGCTGCGCCTCCATAATTTTTGCCAAATTAAGACCTGCAATTATGGCCTCATACTCAGCCTCATTGTTGGAAGCTTTGAATTGGAAACACAAGGCGTATTCCATATCGACCTCATCTGGAGTGCTCAAAACTATCCCCGCGCCGCATCCTGCAGTGCAGGATGATCCATCTACATATAGCCTCCATATAGGTAACTCGTCTTCGAATTTATGATCAGTTAGAGTTCCTCGGTGAAATATTTGTTGCTTCCTTTCCTCCTCGGATTTTTCTTGCTCTTCGTCGATCATTTCTTCTTGCCCTTTTACCAATCGGAGTTGGTCTGAGCCCGAAGTCAATGATCTTGTAACATCCACTTGCCCTTTTACCAACCGGAGTTGGTCTGAGCTAGTGTTTGTTGATCCTGTAACATCCACAGGTTGATCAGCGAGCAATTCTTGTTTCTCGTTCGGAGTCCTCACAACTATCTCTGCGTCACATCCTGTAACATCCACACGCCCTTTTACCAATCGAAATTGGTCTGAGCATGTGTTTGTTGATCATGTAACATCCACAGGTTGATCAACGAGCAACTTTTGTTCCTCGAAGCTATCAGGATAGGTGAACTCCGCTATAAAATCTGTTACAGCCTGCCCTTTAAGCAATGATCTGGGTTCATAGACTATATCATATTCACCGAGCTTTATTGCCCAGTACATCATTCTTCCTAATTTTTCTGGCTTATGCAGGGCTTGCCTCAATGGCATATCAGTATATACTACTATGGTATGAGCCTGGAAATATGGCCTCATTCTCCTACTCGCCTCAATCAGCGCTAGTGCTAATTTCTCCAGCCTTGGATATCTGATCTCTGCTCCTTGGAAGGCCTTACTTGTGTAGTAAATTGGCTTTTGTACTCCATTCTCCACTCTGATCAACGTCGAGCTAACTGCATTCTCGAACACTATAAGGTACAAGTACAATTTTTCTCCCATCACTGGCCTGGACAACAGTGGAGGTGCTCCCAAGTATCTCTTCAAGTCTTGAAAAGCCTTCTCGCATTCATCATTCCACTCAAAAGTCTTTCTGAGTGTCTTGAAGAATGGGAGACATCTATCAGTTGCTCGTGACACAAATCTGTTGAGTGCCGCTACTCGTCCTGTGAGACTCTGTACTTCCTTCTTCGTCGTTGGAGATCGCAGCCCTAATAGAGCTTTGATCTTTTCAGGATTTGCTTCAATGCCTCGTTGATTGACAATGTACCCGAGAAACATGCCTTCTCGTACTCCAAAGATGCACTTCGTCGGGTTCAGCTTCATAATTTGATATTTATCTAGTTGATCAAAAGTCTGACTTAAGTCAACTAGATGATCAGCAGCTTTCTTGCTTTTCGTCAGCATATCGTCAACATAGACTTCCATATTGTCACTGATTTGTTCAGCAAAGACTTTGTTTATCAGCCGCTGATATGTCGCACCTGCATTTTTCAAACCAAAAGGCATAACATTATAACAGTAAGTTCCCCTAGGGGTAATGAAATAAGTACTCTCCCTGTCTTCAGGTTTCATTTTAATTTGATTGTAGCCAGAATAAGCATCCATGAAGCTCAGTAACTCGTGTCCCGAGGTAGCATCCACCAGTTGATCAATTAGGGGCAATGGAAAGTGATCCTTTGGGCATGCTTTGTTGAGGTCGGTGAAGTCTACACACATCCTCCACTTGTTGTTTTTCTTCTTTACCATCACTACATTGGCTAACCAGTCTGGATATTTAACATCTTCAATGAACCAAGCCTTTTGGAGCTTCTCGACTTCCTCCTGTATAGCTTGATTTTTCTTAGGACTGAATACTCTTCTTCTTTGCTTCACAGGCTTGATCTCCTTATTCACATTGAGCTCGTGACATAAGAAGTTTGGGTCTATCCCAGGCATATCTTCATGAATCCACGCAAAAGTTTGTCTTCTACTTCTAAGGAAAGTTATCAATTCCTGTTTTAATGAGGCTTCCAACGATGAACCTATTTGAGTAGTTCGCTCAGGGTGCTCGTCGTCTAGAATGATGTTTTCAGTGGTTTCCACCACTTGACCCTTCACGAGTTGCGACTCATCTCGAGGATCCAATATTTCAATTTCTGCACCTTCATCCACTTGATAGGTAGTAGTCTTTTTCTTTGATTCTTCCAGTTCTTTTTACTCGGTGGATGAATAATAACATTCCCGAGCTACTTTCTGATCACCTTTCACAACTCCTACTCCAAAGTTTGTTGGAAATTTTAGGCACTAATGCACTGTAGATGGTACAACCTCGAACTTCTTCAATCCTCCTCTTCCCATGATGATATTGTACGATGATTGGACATTCTTATCCATCACGAAGAAACGTATTCTTTCTGTCCGACAAGTAGGCCACGTACCAATGAATATATCCAACTTGATCGTCCCAAGTGGAAATACTTTCTCGCCAGCAAAACCAATGAGGGGCCTGTGGTAAGGTTCCAGTTGAGATAACTTTAGATTTAAACTATCGAAGCACGAGTAGAACATGATGTCTGCCGAGTTACCATTATCGACCAGTACTCTTGAAATCATGACCTCTTTCATTCTCATTTTGATCACCAGCGGGTCATCATGAGGATATAAAACACCTGCAAGGTCATTTTTTGAAAAATCGATAACCAATTTCTCCTTGTTCACCTTTCTCGGGCGATCTTCCTCAGCTAGATTTATTCGCTGATTGTACGAGCAAGCTTGAGCCTCACCGAGGTAAGCTTTTCTTTCTGCTGTAAGGTCTCCTCCTCCCGTATCTCCTCATGTAATAACATTACAATCGAATGACCCAAAACATATTGAGAATACCTCTCGTTCTGGCTGCCTTGGTTTCTTGGAAAGATCGGGGTCATCCTCTGGATCAACTTCATGGTTTCTCTTTTTGTTCTCCTCTGCTCGATGAGGAGATCTAGACCTCTCTCTAGTTCGGTCGTTGTTTCTTCTTTCGCCTCCCCGATCAACATACTCTGCTAGCTTTCCTCGTCGGATGAGTGTTTCAATCTCATTCTGAAGAGCTATGCAATTTTTGGTCATATGGCCATGATCCTTGTGGAACTCGCAATATTTTTCCCTATTCCTCGTGTCAGGGTCTGCCTTCATTTTCTTTGGCCAGTTTAACTCCTCGCTGTTCTTAATTTCTTCCAGGACGTGGTTGATATTTACCTTCAAAGGTGTGTAATTATTAAATTTCCTCAAGACCTCCCATGATGACCTATTTTTGGATTGTTTGTCACCACCATTGTTCTTATGTTCTTTCTTCTTAGCTTTATCACCTTCCACCTTGGTTTCTTTGGCGTCCATATTTTTCTTCGCAGATATAGCCTCCTCGGCATTCATAATCTTGGACACTTTTCCCATCAGGTCTGCCATGGTTCGAGGTGGATCTTTGGCCAAAGTGTAGTACAACTTGTTTGGCAGTAGTCCACTCATCAAAGCAGTAATCGCTGTCTTCTCTTCATAATCAATGACTTCGAGTTTCTCGTTATTAAAACGAGTTATATAATCTCTGGTACTCTCACCAGCTTTTTGTCTAACACTTAACAAATGTGCTACTCGTTTAACTGGCTTTTCTCCAAAGCAGAAATTCCCAATGAATAACTCAGCCAGTTGAAGAAAAGTTGAAATCTTACCCCGAGGAAGATTATTATACCATATTTGAGCAGATCCGGTAAGTGTTCCCGAGAATGCTCTGCATCTCATCTCATCTGGGACAGCATAGATTTCGGCTACAGCTTGGTATTATTCTATATGAAGGACAGGGTCAGTCTTCCCATCATACTTGGGAGTCACAACAGGTGCTTTAAACTTTGATGGTGTTGGAAAATCAATAATATCCTGGACAAAAGGTGTTCCTCGAACAAAGGTTCGTTGTAGAGGGTTCTTGGGCTTAGCCATTTCCCCTAATCTATCCTCTAGCCTCTGAATAGATCCTTTCCATGCATCATTTCCTTCCTCGGGCCTATTGGTTTGAGCATCTGATCGCGTTGAAGTGGCTTCCTGGGATTTATCTTGACAAGCAGCTGGTCGGTCATAGGATCTATCTTGACGAGCAACTGGCCGCGACTGGGCAGATCCTTCCCTTAAATCTGATGGTCGTCGAAAGCTCCTCGACGCTGCATTAAGAGGACTTTTGTTCCTCCTAGGGCCTAATCGGTCGAAAGGATAAATCTTACTTAATCTTTCCAGTGCGCTGGTCCTTTCTGGGGAAAGGGTGACACGTTGTTCAGTATCTGTGGCCCGCACTGACGAAGTTCGTCCAGGTTGATAAGAAAAATCTTCAGATTCCTCATTGCGATATGAATTAGTACGCCTAGTACGCGAAGAAGGCGCACAGGTATTTCTTTGAATTCTTCGTGGTCCGGAATGGGTTGATGCACCGCCATGGAGGGTTTGGATAAGTTGTCGGATTGTTTCTTGCATGACGGTCTGGCCCTCAGCCAGATTTGCCATTATTCCAGTCAGATCTGGAATAATTGGTGGAGCAGATGGATTTGGAGGGGTTCCACTGTTTCGATTACTGGATTCAGGAATATCCGCCATTGGTAATGGATTGTTTTTGATGAAAAACGATATTATCAGTCGTTTCCCATAGACGGTGCCAATCTATTGATGTAAAAAATTAGATCTCTCTAATTATTCAATCACAAATAAATAAATAAGACAAAGAATTTTTAAAGTGGTTCAGCCTTATAAGAATGGCCTACGTCCACTGTTTTGGTATTGCTGTTTGTATGGGAATTCTCGATTACAAATTATCTCAAGAAATTCCGGTCCGGAGTTACCTTTACAATGGAGATTGTACAATTTATTTATAGCCCTGAGGCTGTAATGTGAATGGGTAATACATTAAATGATATACATATGAAAGGGTAATACATTTAATGCCCTCTTTGCGTGTGCGTCTGAATGATAAGCATTTAATGAATCAGTTGAACTGTTGGTTATCCAGCTATTAATGCTTTGTTCGAGTTGCATCTCGGACCGCCTAAGCTTCTCGGTACTCAAGAGTTCCTCGGAGAGGCATTGTTCCTCGGAGCGTGTGAGTTCCTCGGGGAACTAGTCTTCCTCGTTGTAGTTTTGTTCCTCGGAGCGCGTGGGTTCCTCGGAAGTGTTGGTTGTTGCCATGTAGATAGCCACGTGTCTTCATATGATTGGTCCATGTCAGCAGATTAAATTTGGTATCAACACCTGCCTTAATGGCATATCAATGTAGATCACTATAGTGTAGGCTTGAAAGTATGGCTTCATTCATGTACTAGCTTTAATTAAAGCTAGTGCTAATTTCTCCAATCTGGGATATCTTACTTCTACTCCTTAAAAAGCTTTGCTGGTGTAATAAACTGGTTTTGGAACTCTATTTTCCTCCCTGATCAATGCAGAGCTAACTACGAACTCAGATACTACCAGATACAGATATAACTTTTCTCCCTACATTGGTCGAGAAAGTAATGGTGGTGATCCCAGGTACTTCTTCAACTTTAGGAATTCCTTTTCACATTCATCATTCCATTCAAAGGTTTTTCTGAGTACCTTGAAGAATCGTAAACATTTATTTGTTGCTCTTGACACAAACCTGTTGAGTGATGCTACGCGCCCAATTAGTCTTTGAACATCTTTTTTACAGGTCAGGAACTTCATTTTGATCAAAGCTTTAATCTTGTCTGGATTGTCTTTAATTCCCCTTTGATTTACTATATACCCGAGGAACATTCCCTCCTGCACTCCAAAGACGCATTTGGTGGGGGTTAACTTCATTTGGTGCTTTTTCAATTGATCAAACGTCTGACTGAGGTCGGCACTATGATCAATAACTTTTTTCTTTTAATAAGCATATCGTCAACATACACCTCCATATTCTTGCCTATCTGATCCTCAAATAATTTGTTCACTAGTCTTTGATAAGTAGCACCATCATTTTTCAGACCAAACGACATAACATTATAGCAATAAGTTCCTCGGGGGGTGAGAAAGGAAGTACTTTCTTTATCTTCTGGCTTCATTTTGATCTGGTTATAACCATAATATATATCCATGAAACTCAATAATTCATGTCCTGAAGTAGCATCTACCAGTTGATGAATTCGTGGCAAAGGAAAGTGATCATCTGAGCACGCTTTGTTCAAGTTAGTAAAATCCACACACATCCTCTACTTGTTCTTCTTCTTATTGACCATAACTACAGTGGCCAGCCAATCAGGGTACTTCACATCTTCAATAAAGGAAGCTTTTTGAAGCTTCTCCACTTCTTCCTGTATATCTTAGTTCTTCTCCGGGTTGAAAACTCTTCTTCGATACTTCACAGGTTTGACTTCCCTATTGACGTTAAGTTCATGACATATAAAATTTGGATCTATGCCTGGCATATCTTTATGACTCCAAGTGGACACTTGTTTTCTTTTCCTCAAGAAAGTTGTCAACTCCTGCTTAAGACCTGGTTCCAATAATGCTCCTATTTGAGTTGTTCGTTCTAGTTTATCGTCATCCAGAACAATGCTTTATGTTACCTCCATCACTTGACCTTTTATAAGCTTAGATTCATCTCGTGGATCTAAGGTTTCAACCTCAGACTCGTTGTTCGGCTCTGTCGTATCCACTTGATAAGTGGTGGTTTTTCGTTTAGCCTCCAACAAATCTTCTTCCTCAGTAGAGGAATATTAGCACTCCCGAGCTACTTTATGGTCTCCTTTCACTACTCCAACTCCAAAGTTGGTCCAGAATTTTCGGCATTGATGAACAGTTGAGGGTACAACTTCAAACTTTTTCAGACCAACTCTTCCCATGATCATATTATAAGCAGAATGAGCATTTTTCTCCATTATAAAGAATCTTACCTTCTCTATTCTGCTCGCCGACCAAGTCCCGATCAACACATCCAACGTGATAGTTCCTAGACGAAACACCTTTTCTCCTAAGAATCCAATGAGTGGCCTGTGATATGGCTCCTGTTGATTAAGTTTTAAACCCAAACTATCAAAACAGGGGTAAAACATGACGTCTACCGAACTACCATTGTCCACCAATGTTCTTGCTACCAATACTTCTTTCATCTTAACTCTGATCACTAAAGGACCATTTTGAGGAAACAAAACTCCTGATAAATCATTTTTGGAAAAGCCAATTATGAGCTTATCCTTGTTAACTTTTCTTGGACGGTCCTCCTCGGTGAGGTTGATACGCTGGATATAGGAGCAAGCTTGAGCCTCATTGAGGTTAGACTTCTTTTCAACTGTGTGATCTCCTCCTCCGGCATCTCCACCTGTAATCATGTGACAATTAAAAGATTCAAAACTGAGTGTGAATACCTCATGCTCCGATTGTCTGGGTTTCTTAGGAAGATCGGGATTATCTTCTATATCATCGTCATGGTTCCTCTTCTTGTCTTTCCTGGTCTTAACTGGCGATTTCGATCTCTATCGAAGTCTTCCTCCATTTCTTCCACCATTCTTCCGATTAATAAATTTTTCCAGTTTTCCTCTTTGGATGAGTGTTTCTATCTCATTTTGGAGGGCAATGCATCGATTAATAGTATGACCATGATCTTTGTGAAACTCACAATACTTAGACTTATCCCTCTTATCAACATGCGACATTAACTTTTTCGGCCAACTCAAATAATTGTTGTGCTTGATTTCCTCCAGCATATGATGTATATCCACCATCAAAGGAGTGTAATTAGTGAATTTCCTGAGACAATCTAGGCCTTCCTTTCCCTTCGAAATCCTGCGCTCATTATGATTCTTGTTGTCCTTCTTATCTGACTTCCCTTTTATTTTTTGCTTCCGCTTTTGCGTCTGATTTTTTTTAGCAGCCATAGCTTCCTCGGCGTTCATAATCTTTGCCGCCTTGGCCATCAATTTTTTCATCGTCTTTGGTGGATCTTTTTCCAGTGTATAATATAATTTATCAGGGGCAAACCACTCATGGGAGCAGTGATTGCTGTTTTCTCTTCATAATCCATTACTTCGAGTTTCTTGTTATTGAAATAAGTGATGTAATCCCTGGTACTTTCTCCTTCCTTTTGTCTTACACTAAGTAAATGAGCTACTCGCTTTACTAGTTTTGCTCCAAATCAAAAATTACCAATGAATAGCTTGGCTAGTTGTTGAAAGCAAGAAATCCGCCCCCGAGGAAGGCTGTTGTACCAGATTCGAGCAGATCCAGTGATTGTTCCTAAAAATGCCCTATATCTCATCTCATCAGGAAAAACATAGATATCAACAGCTTCTTGGTAATATTCTATATGGAGAACTGTATCAATCTTCCCATCATATTTGGGAGTAACTACTGAAGCTTTAAACTTAGTCGGCATAGGGAAATCCACGATGGTTTGCACAAAGGGGGACCCCTTAATAAAACTTCTTTGAAGGGGATTCTTGTCTTTATCCATTTCACCTAATCTATCTCCAAAATTTTGAATGGAACCTTTCCAAGCATCACTGCTAGCGCCATGGATGACATCTCTTTTATGTCGACTTCCAGATCTTGCTGAAATTTCTTCCTGTGAACCTTCTCTCTGACTAGACCTTTCAGCTTGTCAGGTATTTAATTTGGACTGGGCTAAACCTTCCCTTAGATCACTTGGTTATCGAGTATTTCTCGACGTAACCCATAGGGGATTTCCCATGGGTCCTAAACGATAGAAATGAGAGGCCCTACTTAGCCTTTCTAAGGCACTCAATCTTTCTGGGATGAGAGATTGTCCATCAGTGGAATTAGTGACCTTAATAGAAGAGGTTGCTCCAGGTAGATATGAAGGATCCTTAGAAGTTTTGGAACGGCTGTACCCAACACTCCTTGTTGGTGGCAGTGGCATATTTCGGTGATTAGATTATGCCGACACTCCATCTTGCAGAGTTTGGGCCAAATGTCATTTAGTATCCTGCATGGCCTCTTGACCTTTGGCCAGGCTAGCCAAAATTCCTGTTAAATCATTATTATTAGGAGAGGCAAAGGGATTAGGCTAGATTTCCTCATTTCTAGTGCTCGATTCAATAATTTCGGCCATGGGTAATGAATGATGAATGGGTGAAAACGTTTAACAATACGTTCCCAGAGACGGCGCCAATCTGTTGATGTAAAAAACTAGTCTAGGACTAATTAATTGATCACAGATAAATTAAGTAAAATAAACAAGACACAAGAATTTTTTTTAAAATGGTTCGGCTCAAGGAAATAGCCTACGTCCACTGTTATGTATTGACTGCTTTGAGTTGTTTTTCGATCTCTTGCAATGAGGGTGGTACAATGTATTTATATCCAAAGGGGGGTCCTCATTGTTATCATGTGAAATGATGGAATGCCTTTATTTGTTAGGCATTTACATCAATAAATAATGAGAATTAATTATATGAACGTTGTCGCTTCACAGGCAATACAGGCTGTAAGCTTGCTGGCGCTTGGTTGGTTGTAGAGAATGACTTTTTGGCTGTTGGGCGGGCTTCCTTGTTTGTTGGGCAATTATGTTGGTTGGAATTTTCTATAATGATGACTTGGACTTGTGCCATATAGGACTACACATGCTGTCTTGTAATTGGTCCATGTAGGATGATAAATTTTGGTATTAATAGATATTATATTAATAAAATATGGAATGATGTTAGTCTTGTCAATATATCTATGAAAATAAGTAATTCCATGTTTCTAGAATGGAATGTATTTTTAAACTGTTTAATGGGATTTTAGGATTTTAAAAACCACTTTCTCATGCATATAAACTTGTAGTATTTTGTAGATAAATATATGGACAACTTTAAAGAGAGTCTTGTTGGGTTGAAATATGAAGTACAACAAATAGAAATTTAGGTCTTTGAAGAATGAGTGAAAATGGGGGCTTAATATGTAAAGGTGTTATTTTTATACATTTAAGGTGTTAAAGTGACAAGTGTAAAAATGGCTAAAGTATTTTAAATGTTAAGTTGGAGAGTTAATAACCATTTTGAGAAATAACACTTGTTAAGGAACTAATGGTGAGTTTGGCAAATAAAGGGGTAATTTGGTAATTTATTTAAAGTGGAACGTTTTTATGGAATAAAAATGTTAAAGAAGGTCTTTACACTAAATTGTGTGAAAATGAATTTAAGTTCTAAAAGCGTGAATGATTTTAGTATATGTCACATGTGTGTGGGTAAGGGACTTAAAGAAGAAAGTAAATAATTTTCCAAGTGTTAATGGGAAAACGGACGGTTAAGTACAATTTTTAGCTTCGACCGGGTAAAAGTATGGAAGTGAAATAATGTGAACATTTGTAAAATATTAAAACACATAAAAGGAACTTGGATGATACCGGAATAAATCAAGAAGGACCTGGATCCCTTGGGTGAAAATCCCTAAACCACTAGCCATATCATATGATACGCATAGTCGTCGGTGTGGAGCCCGTGTAAGTATGCGGTAAAGGAAGATTTCGAGAAAAGATAAAAAGTAATAAAGAACATGTCAAGAAAATGGGTTGTGTTGTAAAACGTGTTAATACAACCTAACTTGAATGAATGAAATAAATGTTTCGGTAAAGGGTTAAATGGGAAAGTGAATGCGTAAATCTATAATTGTCCATAAGTTGCAGTAAAAAGGGTAAAGTAAAGTGGGCTATTGGGTGGTTGTGTAACTTAGGTTGTTAAAGCCAAAATTTGCATAAGTATGAAATGTAAAGGCTTCCAAATGATAAATAAGTATTATCTAACATGGTGAATATGTGTGTTGAAATGGTACTTTTCATTGAAAATCCCAAAGTATAATTTATGAATAAAAATGTATGATTCTGATAAAGGAATGGGTTGGAATAAATCAATTGTAGTCGTGTTAAGTGTGGAACCAGGTGTGTTAAATAACGTGAGAAATGATAAAAGGAAGTCTTTTCAAGATTTAGGTAAATCAATCAAGATGAGTAAAGTTTTAGACGTAAAATGCTTAATGCATTTGAATATGTATTTTTAAAGGTATATCTGTATGTATCTAGATACATATATATATTTTCGCATGCATGTGATTGTAGGGTGTGAGTATTCCTCTGTGTCGTTCGTTTCTATACTTCTTGTATATTTCCCACTGGGTATAGGCTCACACCTTCGCTTTTTTATGATAGGTTAGGTGCGGTTTTGTATTTTGAGGGCATTGTACAGGTAAGTATACTTTATTTATTTTGCAATAGTAGCTCTGTTTACTTGGACTCGTGGTGCTCCCTATGGGTCCCACACGTCGTTTATCTTGAAAATGGAATCGCATGCTAATAAGTGAAACGTTAATTTAAAATAAAACTGGACTAGTAACATTATCTAGGTTGTTTCATTGCACCTCGCACCTAATGACTCGATTCGGACCGGGTTAACCACATGTAACCCATAAATCCAGGTCGGGGTGTTACAATCCCAAAATCTGAAAATTCCAGAATTTCGAACCAATTTGATCTAAAAGAGAACTGATTCTACTTTCCAGAAATCCAAACTGGTTCTGTCTAAAAGTGAACCGATTCGCTTTTTCAATCAGCGAACCTTATCCTTGTTTTCTTCCCCAATTCATTCCCAATGATCCTCAACACAATATCATACACTAACCAATTCTTAAAGAGTATAAGGGAAATTTCTAAGATGATCCTATATCTAGTAATCAGATTAATTCAAAAGATTAATCATCAATTCATGGAATTCAAAACTAGAGTCGAGAATTTTATCATTCTAATAATTATATCCCATATTCATCTCCGTATCCCATTATCCATGTCATCCTCAAATTTCAGAATTTTCAATCGCCTTAATTCTTTAAAATTTATAATTTATATAATTTCCCAAATATAAATTATTTTTCAAAATATAAATTATTTTCCAAAATCCCATAGTATATATATATATATGAAATCATCTCCAAAAATATCATTTCTCAACTATGATATGACTAAAATTGTATATACAAATTAAAAAGCAAGTTAATTACTTGCCTTATGATTCGTAGAGTCTGATTTCATGAAGATGTCTCTTAATCCTTAAAGAATTCCCTTCCACTTCTTCAATCCTAGAGTGTTCTTGCAAAATTCTTCAATTCCTCCATTAAACTCTTGAATTTTCTTCCCAATTCTTTTCACTTTTTCTCCAACTCTTTGAATAACTCTTCTCATCCTTTGGATTTGTGAAATGACTCTTCCCTAAACCCAAACCTTTCATTTGATAAGTCTAATCCCATTCTGGATATTCACATGCCATTAAGGAGTTTAAAAGTCACCTAAATGACTCCTGATTAATCTAAAAAGATTTCGAGATCCAAATACAACCCCGGGTAATCAATTTTAACTATTTCGTCCCATTTCGAATCAACCGTGCACTCGAGATCATCACCCGAGTCACTTATCAGTTCTCATATCTCAACCGATTTTAATTTAATTATGTGGTCGCGATTGAGATAATATTAAATTTTGCCGTGTTTACTCACTTACAATTTAATTCAATTTTTATTTACTAAAAGCAAACTAGTAAGTACATAATCAAATAAATATTAATTCTTTTGATTCTGAATTAATATTTATTTAATTTTCCATTATTTCATAAATAAAATTATGTGCCACCCGCATAATTCAAATTTTCAATTAAAAATATCTATATAAAACTGCAGGGTATTACAAGAAAGTTGGGTCATTCTTTATGAATGGATCAGATAAGTTTATACATTATTACATGGATGTGATTTATTGCATTTAATGTTATGCAATAGTGTAGTAGTGATGCATTCACTGAGCTATTTTGTTCATGATTCCTATGTTTATGTCTTTCAGGTATCGTGATGTCACTGCCAAATCTAGGAGGTCGGGTTAGGTTTGCAAGGAATGGATAAAATAATGATTTCGTCTAAATGTAAATGATGCAATTAAGTCAACTTATCCTTCAAGCAAGTTTGTATAAGTATAAGTACTTTAATATTATGAAGAGTTTTTAGTTTTTATGGATTTATGTTGATAAATCTAGATTAAGACTTGTGTTTATGGTTTGGTTAATTTAATTATGGCTTGAATCACTTTGACTTTCAAACTTAGTTATAAGTAACTAGATTGGGGTGTGTCAATATGTAGGATGGATTTTGTAGTGGTATGAAGGTAATATGATAGGGTAAGGAGGATGACGAAGTGTGGTAAGGAAGTGAGGTGGGGGAATGTTGGAAAATGGACTTTTTTTGGTAATGAGAATGCTTCGATTTCGTGAGAATGTTTGTTGACTGCGGAAAGGGACCTACCTCAGGGGTAAGATCACAAGCCCTTTATATAGTGACATTTAATGTTAGTGGGGTGCTAATCAACATGGCCCCTGGCCTGCCTATTGGCACAGTGCCTGCCTTGTTGGGCACGAAAAGTACACCCGGCGGTAGGGGGTTTGGGGTGCCTATAGGCAGTCCGAAACGGACTTTTTTGAAAAAATGGGCATAAAATGAAAATTGTAAATTGTAATTGCACATGTCTAGGACCATTGAAAAGGGAATTCAGATCCCTTCAAGAATCCATTGATCCACTCCCGATTTTGGGAGCTAACTGAAGTCAAACGAGGCTCGAAAGTGCCCGCTGGTCTCTAGACAGGTTCTTTTCGAAAGAAAAAATATCGTTCATGCTAACTGTGAGGCCGATTCGCGCATAAAATGGATTATTGGAAAGATAATTCAGATCCCATTGAGATTTCATTGTGCTTCGTTCGATTTGGAAAGTTGACCAAGGTCAAACGGGGCTCGGAAACACTCGGTGGCCTTTTAGAGTAAAACAGATCGTTCATGGGAACCCTGAGGCCAATTTGTACACGAAATAATCCATTGAAAAGGTAATTCAGAGCCCTTTAAGGTTTCATTGAGCTTTGCTCATGGTGGAGTGTTGACTGGAGTTAAATGGTGCCTGAGAGTGCCCGATGGCCTTCATATCAGTACTCAGAGTAAAATGAATTGTTCGTGTGAAATGTGAGGCCAATTCACGCACGGGACGGAACTTTAAAAAGGGGATTTAGATCCCTTCAAAGTTTCATTGAGCTTCTCTCAGGTTAGAGAGTTGACTAGAGCCAAACGGGGCCTAGGAGCGCCCGGTGGCCTCTAAATCAGTACTTACAGTATGACCTAGGGTTTATAGAGGGAGGAGGAGTGTTAAGGACCTAAGGAGGTTCTTAGGTGGGGTCCTAGGATTGTGTGTATACATAGCCCCTCGACAGGTGATCTTGGAATACGTTAAGGTCGTTAAAATATAGACACATCATCGATGTTGGGAAAGAGGATCGAGACCAATTATATAAACCTAGAGGATAGGGGTGATCGATTTAGAAGGACGAGGTCAATTTTATGGACCCAAAGAGTGGGATAACCAATTCCATGTGTCAAGGTTAATTCTGTGAGCTTAAATAATGAGATGACCAATTATGCGGGTCGAGGTCAATTTTGATGGCCTAAGGAGTGAGATGACCAATTCTAAGGGTCGAGGTCAATTTCGCAAACCTAAAGAGTGAGATGACTAATTCTGTAATTCGAGATTAATAATTTGGACCTAAAGAGTGAGATGATCGATTCAATGGGTCGAGGTCAAATATGAGGACATAAGAAGTGAGATGACCAATTCTATTGGTCGAGGTAAATTCTATGGACCTAAATATATGGCGATCAATTCAGTGGGTCCAGGTCAATTTTGAGGTCCTAAGAGTGAGGTGACTAATTCAGTAGGTCAAGGTAAATTCTGTGGACCTGAAGGTGTAGTGACTGATTCCACGGGTCAAGATCAATTCTACGGACCTAAAGATGTAGCGATCGATTCTGCAGGTCGATATCAATTCTGCAAACCTAAAGTGTGATGACCGATTTGGCGGATCGAGGTAAATTCTAATGACCAGAAGATGTGACGATCGATTCAGCGGGTCGAGGTCAATTTTAAGGCCCTAAAGTTTGAGATGACCAATTCTACGGGTCGATGTCAATTCTGAGGACCGAAAGTGTAAGATGACCAATTCATTGGATCGAGGTCAATTTTATAGACCTAAAGAGGCGATAACCAATTCAATGGGTCGAGGTCAATTCTGAGGACCTAAAGAGTGAGGTGACCAATTCAGTGGGTCAAGGTCAATTCTGAGGACCCAAAGATGCAGTTTATATGGACTATGATGACTTGGGTTCCGTTAGGGGAAAGCGTAGATTGTTATGGTGTAGGCGTACCTTGGATTTTTATTTTCGATGGGGAAGATATTAACGATGAGATATAGTGTTAATGATCCCGGTAAGGATTTATGATAGTTTATAATCATTTTTTTCTCCAAAAGGGGTTATCCTCGAAGAATAATGTTTTTGACTTTAGTGGGGACTTTTTGGAATTGTTCAGCCAATTTTTGGATTCTTTTGGCATTTTTAAGAAGAAATTTGTAGTGGACTGCCAATAGACAGGTCTGGGGAGGTTCCTATCGGCATAGGGCATGGAATCCTGGGCTTCTTGGGGAAGGAAAAAGGTCACTGCTAATAGGTAGGACCAGGGGATTGTCGATCAGCATACCCATTAGACTTCTATAAAAAGGTGGCGTCCCCTCCTCATTTTTCACACCTCTATGTGATTGAATCTATTTCTTTCTCTCTCTAAGAATAATTTTTTAGTCCATTCCTTTGCAAGATCTAAAATAGCGGGTACTTCTAGCAACTCCAATAATGAATGGGTGTCTGTTGATGAATGGGAATATTTTGAATGGTGGACTGCGGTGCCGCTTGATTTGAGCAACAAGAATACCTATGACGCCTTTAAGTTGGTGACTGATGAGAGGATCTTGTTGCACATGCCTAAGCATCACCGTTCAATGAGGATGAATAACCGCAGCGTTTATGTGAGAATTGGTCTGTTGGTTTTCCATGTTTTTCTTTTTGTTTTTGGGATAATAAAGGGGTTTCCTTGGTTTCTAGAAGATTGACATAGCTTTTTTGAAAATCCAATCCCAGGGGATGACTGCGATGAAGTATATTTAGGACCGTCTTCCTACAGCAATATGGTGGAAGGTGGTGTCCATCGAGTTTGATACATTGGCATCTGCACTAGATGAGACGTCACGCTCTATAGTGGTGATGTGCGCGCTTGGTGAAAGGTGGTGGGATACAACCCACACATTCCATATGGGTATTGGGGATATGAATGTTACTCCCTTGGATATCCATTAGTTGATGGGGCTATATTTTTTTGGTTCTCAGATTATAGTGGACCGTACTTTATGAGTCATGGACGCAGCGGTGCGAGTTGCCTTGAGGGATGTCAGAAGAATCATGTCGAGGATTTCTATCCGTATATCGGTGATGAAAGAGACTCTGATGTCTAGGTAGATTGATAAGATGTATGGGTGGTAAGTGAGATGTGCAACCCGTTTATATATATTTCTTCTGCTACGAGGGCTTGTGGTCGCGATGAGTGGCGATGGCATCCATCTCTAGTTTTTACCGTATTTGTGAATTATTTCGAACATCCATTTGTATGACTAGGGGAGCTTCACTCTGGTGTCCCTTTATGCTTATTTGGATGCATTTGGTTAGTGCTACTGGCAGATGTTCATAAGACCCATGTAGCTTTTGGAGGTAATCTTTAGGTTTAATTTCTTATTATTTTCTAGCAGACTTTTATTTTCTCTTCTGATTCTTTGGCATTGCCTTTCACAGACGTCATTTTACTAGGTGATAGGGAACAATGTGGGGTTGGTTTCCTTGAAGGAGAATGAGCTGGTATACTTCAACAAGATGTACCGATGGAGGAAGTTGAACAGGCATTCGAACCAATCCTTTGCCTTAAAGGACATGCGGGTGGCGCTGAACACCATAACGAGCAACCATGTTAGGTTTTTGATCCTTGTCTCTTTATGATTTTTTGGAATATTTATGATTTATGGTAATTATTAACTCTTTACTAGGGATATACGTAACTTCTACCCTTGCAGTCTTCCTTCGAGGGCCGCCGGGGCTACGGGCATACATGTACAAATAAGGCAGTTATTGGCACACGAGTTAGGTTATGTATAGTACCTCGGGAAGTGAGTGGTGTGTCAAATTATGGAGGAGAGGTGGAAGTCCCACCATCGATTCCGCCAGAGTACATGAGGTGGGTGAGAGAGATGGTGGATGAGACGGGGGCGATGGAGGGCGAGCCCTATAAGCTCGACCCCAGTATGACAGCGAGCTACGACTACCTAGATTTTGTGACCAGCTGATACTGCTACTGCTTCGAGGAGAATATGCCTACACCTACTATTTCTTTTGGGAGAGGTACCAGCATACCGATGACGTTAGCCCACAGTAATAAAGCAAACGTGACTGCAGTGACGGAGGAGGATATGCTTATTCATATCTTTACTCCCTCCTATCATTTTTGATTGAGTAGCAAGGAAGTGTTGTCAGTTCCCCACTGTCCCCATGCATCGATGGACAGGTTGTCGGGCATTTTTAATGATGCCCTCCGAATTGAGGTATATTCCTTTCTTTCCCCGTTTTATTTCTTATTCCTGCCTTATTTTCCTCTTTACTGACTTGCTTGATTTTTGTTTTTTTTTTCCTTTTTATTGCAGATTGTTCACGTGTCAACCACCTGGCTGAGGGACATTAAGGACTGGATGGCGTCGATGTCGGCCTATGTTAGGAAGTTAACCAGCGCCTATTTGGTGCCACCGAACACATCAGATGAGAGTTTTGGCTCTGGGAGTGGAGGTTCTAATGCTCGTCACAAGGGGAAGTGTGTACGCCGTGGAAGTTGAGGGTTGTTTTTTAGGTTTTGAGGGATTCGGGCTGCGTCCGGATGTATATTTTTTTTTCTTTTTCTTTCTTTTTGAACCTGAAAGGAAATGTAATAATTCTAGAAAATTATATATATAAAATGCATTTCATTTTGGTGTATCTTGGTTTAATGACTTACTTTATATGCACTTTAATTTACTACTGAGGTTTCTCATTTTTTGTGAAGATTGAGATAAAAATGAAAAAGGGACTCGAAGTGAAAAGGAGAACATTTATTCTCAGAAAATCATGTACAAAAGGGAAAGTAATAATTTTTCAAAAAGGGACAACCTGGAGATTTGAATTTTTTCAAAGAAATTTTTTATTTTGGAAATTGATGTGTAAAAGATGAAAATACGAATTTCCTAAAAATAGGGGGTTGTCGATCGACAAAACCCTTAACCTACCTATCGGCATAAGTGAGAGAGTAGCTACATCGGAAATATTGCGACTTCTCAAATAAAATCCAATTTTAATTAATCCCAAATTTTAGTTAAACCCTAAATCATGCATCTAGATGATTTATCTAATAAAATAAAGCATGCAGGATAAAACAAACATTTTCAGGAAAAATGAAACACATGCTTGTGAGGAAAAATCCCCCAAACGGGCAAAACCATTTATTTTCATTATAATATTGTAACAGTACAAGTTCGGATTACAATGAAAATACAAGTGACTAAGAATTACCCTCAGGTGTCGAATTCTGTAGTCGGCGGCTGGAAATATCCCTTTCCAGGAGGGCTGCAATGAAGAAGAGAAACGGCTTCTCCATAAGTTCGTCGGCTGGAATTTTCCCTTTTCAGGAGGGGAGCGATGAAGATGAAAGACGGCTTCTCCATGAGGGCTGAACAATAACAAAATTGTGTTCTAGGGTTCCAAAATATTCACAAAAGAAATTGGAATTTTTGTGTGTGAATCAAAAAGATGTTTGGCACATCAAAAATTGAAGTCTTGTTGTGTTTGTACTCTTAAAAACGTTTTCTCAAAGACTTGAAAAAATACACCAACGAAGTAGGAATATATATAGAAAATAAGAGCTGGTGGATTAAAATCTCACGGAACTGTTCGAACTTATCCGAGGCGGACCGGTCCGGCTTGGGGGCGGATCGGTCCGACCTCGGATCGGTTCTTTTAAATTTTGGCTTCTTCGATTCGCAATCGGTCCGTGGTCTACTGGAAAAAGCAAGGCGGATCGGTCCGGGTAGAGGGCAGACCGGTCCGGTGGCGGATCGGTCCGGTATAGGGGCGGACCGGTCCGGCTTCCCAGAAAACTAAAAAACTTTTAAAAGCCTCAATTTATAAAAATTTCTCAATACTCAATATGAACTTTAAGGAACGTAAAAACAAAATTTTATCGAGTTCATTCTCGCCGAGGCTATGATGTTGAAGACACTTTGATATTCGGATCCGTTGATGTAGATACGATCTTGAGTTTCTTCAACGGTAACGGCGTACGACATATAAATTGATAATGGACAAAAATGTCCTTACAAATCTCCCCCTATGTCTATGCCGGTACATACATAAAAAATATCCGAATTATCAACTAATTACCTATACAAATCTACCCTCCCATGAACCCTAAAGATGGAAAGATACAAATGTATAAATCTTCATCGTTTGTTCTTCAATCTTCAACAATCATCAAATCTCAAAGCTTTTCTCATCAGGGTGTGCAACATATTGATCTTCAATCTTCATACCTACACACATGAGACAAAGCAAATACCATGTGACATATCGAGTTTGAAATGAGATAAATATGGATACCAATATATGAAAAAAACATAAGCTACATCTCAAAAACCCCCCCAAAATTCAAACTCCCCCATATGATAATTCTTTCTCCCCCTTTTTATGATGTCCCCAAATAGACAGATGAGAAGAATGAATCAAATAAGAACAATCGGGGTGTCACGGTACACAAAACAGGGCATCAAACAACATGGTAAACGTGCTCTTGCAAGGAGATGCTCAAACAAAACTTCACAAACTATTTTTGAATTTTTCAAATTTTTCGTACAAAAATAAGATACCAATTTGAACAAATATGATACAAAAATCACACCATGGATTTAGACTCAAACAACCAAGTCATGGAAATGGAATGAATGGGTGTGAACACATTCGATAGGTAAATCAACTCAATCAATCATATGTGCATGATGCATATGTGTACCCCTAACGAATGATCATCAAAAGTATCCTTATGTGTAAAATTTTTTTTGAATTTAAATGACATCGTCTTATGCAAATCAACAAATCAAAGTCAAAGTGATTTCCACACCAATAACGTCCAAAACTATGTAGCGCATTTTTAAGCATTTCAAGGACGTGCAAACCCGTTTTAAATTCTCCAACCAAACTCCCTCATATATATTTTCTTTTAGAGGTAATCTAAATTCTCAAACTTTGGAGAATTGGAGCAAAAACCTAAATGGACCATAATTTGGCATGAATATCTTTTTATTGCCTTTAAATTTTTTGGGCTCTTTTAAACCTCTTTGGACCCCTGGATAATAAAATTCCTCCATTTTTTAGGTCCAATTTAACGGTGGCTTAGTATTCGCAAAGGCAAAATGAACCTTTCACAGCCCTTCCCCATTTTTAAACAAAGCACACAAACTCACAAAACGGTTCTTATATGCACAATTTCCTTATCATAATTTATCGCGCTTGGTTCGTTTTAAGGATAGGATTGAAGTGAAAACACCCAACCAACATGTGATAAGACAAGCACAATAATCAAACAAATCCGTGCAAGTGTGCATTAAAGGAAGCATGAGTCAAACATGTAGGAAGTAACACTTAATTACATCTTAATGACTCCAAACATTATAAGGCACATGGATGAATTGACCTATTGTCTCAAAAATAGTCACATGAAAATAATGGAATGATGTTGTGACTCGGTCATCCTAAGTGTTCATCCATAAACGGTGTAAACAAAAAACAAAAATATTTTTGGATTTTATAAAATTAAATCTTTTTTTATTTTTGAAAAAAAATTCAAAAACAAAAATTTATACAAAAAGTACAAGTCATCACACTAGTAAAAATATATCATGAAACCACAACTAGTGTATGACAAACATGCAATCATAATCAACCAAAAGATTTCACATGGGGTGAATTACGTGCAAGCAAACGGGATTTGTGGACAAATAAACTATAAGCCTCTAAATCCGATTTTCTAACCCAAATTGATGTGTAACGGAGTGTGGGGGTTTTGGAAATCGAATTTATTCTTTCATTAACCTTCCTAGGTCCATTTAAAAGCTTATAACAAAAGTTACTAAGATGACCTTGCCTACCGCAATGTGTGCAAGAGTAAATCGGGCGATGTGTGTTACCTAAAGGTGGCCCTCTCCTCAAATTTCTCGGTTTCTCTCTCCGAATTTGCCTAGGTGGGTCTCTCCTAATGATCCTAGGAGGTTCTCTCACGATATTCCTATGGGGCTCTTTTTTAACAAACTTAGGTGCCTCTTTCTTAACAATCCTAGGAGGCTCTCTCACACGTGTGGTAATGGGTTCAACATATTTTTCAAGACCAATCCCACCCCTATCCGTTTTGATCTCGACTGTGCCTAAAATCTTATCAAGTTTTTCAGACCTAGACTCCAAATCAAATTTCTCTTTACTTGAATCTTTCAATTTCACCTCAAGTTCACCTATCCTAGATTCAAGTACTCATTTAGAATCCTCTAACTCTAAAAGCTCCTTTTTCATAGTCTCCATCGACCCTCTAAGACTATCTCTCTCACCCTCGACGTACTCAAGCTTCTCTTTCAAAATTTTCTCATGTGCCCTAAGTTCTTTAACTAAAAAATTATTATTTTTTATGGAACACTCTTTCAATTGAGCTTTCAATTTCAAATTTTCTTTCTTTGTTTTCAAAGTTTCAGCATAAATACATATAAATTGATAATGGACACAAATGTCCTTATAATAAGGATCAAGTTTAAATCACTCCTTTGGATTTCATTGCTCTTTTCGCATACTTTGTTTACTTTGGGGGTGGAGGAACCAATGATGCTTTCAATGACTTATATTCTTGTGGAATTTTTTAGTATTAAAAAAGGCTTTAGAGGTATTCATCATCTTCCATTTTCTCTCATATGTATCTTTCTTATTCTCTACAAATGGCTATTCCAGTGTCTGGGGCCTTTTTTTCCTACCTTGAGGGTATAGAGTCAATATGCCTCAACAACATTGACTACAAAGCCTTTAGTTTGCACCAGGTCTCTTTATGGCGTAACCATGCCATAGACTGGAATCTTTTAGAAATTGCAGTACATTTCTAGTTCCTTAAAGACCATGTTTTTCATTTTGTCTTAAACAAGGTGTGCCCCACATACGAAGAGTTCTCCACGATGTTGGGCATACGCCTCAGTGTAGCGACAGCTATGCTGGATTTATCCCGTTCTCCCCGGGTGTCTTTGGTGGATTTTCTTCATAGATGTCCCCCTCAGCCACCCAACCACTGGTTCATGGGGGAAATATCATCCTCTCGGTAGTTTTGAACTCTGTGTCTCAGAGGTATTTTTATGACAATGGCTTTATCAGAGTTGTAAACTTAGGTTTGACTGCTAGGCTTTTATTGGTTAAAGGTGATTTGACGGCTATTCCTCAGGTAGCCACGATAGTCGTGTGGTTGTCCAACCACTTTAGTCTTGTGGCGGCGGTGTTAGTGGAAAGTTTGAACATACTAGATGCTTGGATGAAAAATCGGGTTGGCTTTCTGTGGGGGAGCCCTGTCATGATGTTCATGGTACTTTCTGAGAGACTGTGTTTGGTATCCCCTCCTGAGTACCCTCTTTCGGGCGTTCCCAATTTCTTTGCTAGGCCCTTCTTTGATTTTAACCCTTCAACAAAGAACTGGGATAACTAGCTTGTGGAGCACGGGGCCCGATGCCTTCGCTGGTTTGTGCCATGGTAGGGGGACTTGTAGCTCATTTTGTAGTTAGGGGAATACCGGTTGTGTAATTATTTGGTCTTCTCCAGACTTCCTTCAACTTTCCTTGGAAACTTCTACGCCAAGTAGGATGGGAGCAGATCGTGGCACCCTGTATAACCAATTTCTTTTTGGTGAAGGACTTGACTGTGTGTTGAGGATGATACTAGGGCCTCTATTTCAGTGTCATCGTTCGTTTACCAGTCCATCACAATCCATTAGAGGGACTGGGTTTATGTTTTTGGTTTATTTTAAGTGGTTACGGAAATGGCTTGTTAGGAAGATTTTGGAGGAGGAGATATGGCAAAGATGGATTAGCGCTTTTGATACCATGGAGGAAGGTGTTGTGGTTTCATCAAAGCTTATCAAGGCATACCATTGCATGGATCACATCCAGAACACTAATCAAGAGTGGGAGACTTGGGAGCCTCCAGGAGTAGGTAATGATGATGAGGCGGGACCATCTGGTAGTTGAGGACAAGGTTTTGTCTAGTTGTGTTTGTGTTTTATGGGGAATTTGTGTTTGGGTTGGTGTTTTGGCATGTTTTGTTTGGATTTTTTTGTGAAGATGGTTATTTATGGGGTTTGGTAGGTTGTAATGATGGTTGGGGGGAGTGGTTTGCTTGACTACCATCACTGATATTTCATGTAACAATTGTACTCCTTGATTGAAATAAAAGTAATTTTGACATATTTTGTTGTGTCTTTTGATGAATTTTGTATTTGAACTGTTTATACCATCATACATAATCCTTTTGTTCATGTAAATAATGATGAGATGGACCTTCGTTCACGGGGAAGAAAATAATAACATTTTATGATAGAGAAAGGACCGCGACTATGTGTGTTGTATGGGATACCTACGTGCTTTTATGGGTTTTGAAAATTTATGAGCTTCATTTTGAAAAGGGTGTTTCGAGAGGATCAGGTCCCACATAGTTCTAGGTAGAGGGAAATGAAAATAAATATTTTATTTTTTTAATAGAAGGGGGTGAGAAGAGTCGTAGTGCACCGAGAGTTCGAATTAAAGGTAGAATTTCTTGGGACGGTTCGGATTGACTGGACGTTCCATTTCTTCTCCGTTGAGATCTATGAGAATAGCAACGCCATCTGATAAGATTTTCTTCACAATGTATGGGTCACTCCAATTAGGTTTGAACTTCCCTTTGGGTATCCTGATGGGTTCTACAATTTTCTTTTAGATCAAGGGCTCCTTCCTAGACACCGCGTCCTTAACTTTCTTATTAAATGATCCTGTGATCCTACTATGATACCCTTGTATGAGGTACAACGGTTTGAGTCTATTTTCATCTATAAGTGAGAGTTCGTCATAGCGGCTCTGATACTAGTCTTCCTCACTGACCTTATTTTCGAGCATGGCACGCAGAGAAGGCACTTCTAGCTCGATGGGGAGAACCGACTCCATGCCATATACTAGAGAGTAAGGGGTAGCCCTAGTGGGTATCCTGATAGAGGTGCGATAGTCCTAAAGGACATATGGGATCTAGTTAATTAATTCTCTACAGCTTTTAGTCATCTTAATGATGTTGGTTTTGAGCCTTTTGTTGGCGGTTTCGAAAGTGCCATTAGTTTTGGTCTAGTAGGGGGAAAACTTATCTCTCTGGATTCCATACTCATTAACTAATTATGTGATATCGACTTCGAAGTGGAGTCCATTATCTGATACCAACTCATGGGGAATCCCTAGAGGCTTATGCTATTTTTCTGATAAACTTGGCCACTTTTGCATTCAACACCACATATGATTTAGCTTCGACACATTTTGTGAAGTAATCATTAGCGACCAAGATGAGTTCATGCCCGTTCGAAGATTTGGGGTGACCTTCCCTATGATTTCTATATCCCAGGTAGAGAATGGACTGGGAGAGGTCATGTTGTACAATTCTCAATGAGATAAGTGTTAAAGGTTGGTAAACTGTTCGCATTTGAGGTATCTTCGAATATCAGCAGTGAAGTCTTGGATCATGGTGATCCAGTAGTACCCTTAATGGATGATTTTTTTGGCAATTATGTGACCGTTCATATGGGTCCTACATTCCTCGCTATCTATTTTTAACATTATTTCTTTAATTTCATCCCCTGTTATGTAATGCAGATGGGTTCCATCAAAGTTTATCTTAAACAATGCTTTATTGCAGATGATGTACTGGGCAACCAGTTTGTGAAGGGTAGCATGATCTTTCTTGTCTGCATCTCAGGGTTACCTACCATGTTTGAGTAGGCGCCAAATTTCATAGTACCATATTCCTTCCATATCAGAGTCTTCTTTAGTGGAGAGATCGAAGTGGTAACAGTGATTGGGCAAAACTTGTTTCTGAACTAGGAAAGAGGGCCATTTTTATTCCCCCAAACATGTCGACCATGGAGGCCAGGGTTTCTAGTTCATCTATTAGGTTATTCTTCGAGCGAGGAAGGTAATGGAAGGTGACATCTTTGAATTGGGAGGTAGTCTCTTCTAGGTAGGCATGGAAGGTTAGGATCTTCTCATCTTTGACTTTCTATTTTTTAAAGATTTGTCCAATAATGAGGGAAGAGTCCCCATAGATGTCTATGTGCTTGATTCCTTTCTTGAGGGAGATCTTAAGGGCTACGGTGCATGCCTCGTATTTAGTCATGTTATTTGTGCAATGGAAGTTTAACTTGATGGAAATGGGGCTTTGAGAGTCATCGAAAGTGATCAACAATATCCCAATACCATATCCTTTCTTGTTGGTAGATCTGTCGAAGAACATCTACTATCTTAAGTCCTCTTGAGAGGTATGAAGGATGTCTTCGTTTGGAAATTCAGAGACCCAAACCTCGGTTCCTTCTATGGGATGATCGACAAGGTAGTAAAAAATAGCCCCCTGCTTCATGGATTTCTGTCTGACGTACATAATGTCGAACTCATTTAGCAACATCAACTAAAAGGACATTCGTCTTGACAGGTCAAGTATCTCTTACGGGTATTTTATGGAATCCATTCAGGATACTAGTCGGATGGGAAATGCAAGCATATAGTGTCATAATTTTTATGTGACCCAGACTAGGGCGACACACATTTTCTCTAAGGTGGTGTAGTTGACTTTATACCTGACTAGATTTTGACTAGCATAGTATATGGATCTTTCCTTATAGGATTCTTCAATGTATTAGGCTAGCAAATCCCTCGTTGTGGTTTTGTCTACAGTCAAGTATAGGATGAGGGGAGACCTGGTTGCAAAGGTATGGGCACCGGAGGTCGGGGAGGTATCATTTGATTTGGTCAAAGGCTTCTTATCATGACTCGTTCCAAAGTTTGGTTTAGTCCTTTCGTAGAAGTTTAAAAATGGGTTCGCATATAGAGGTTAGTTGGCTGATGAACCGACTGATGTATTGTATCTTACCTAAGAATCCTTATTCTTCTTTCTCCATTCGGGGTGGTAGAATCTCGAGTATGGTTTTTAATTTGGCGAGGTATGCTTCAATTTGTTTCTCAATGACCATGAATCCAAGGATTTTTCCTTTAGTGACACCAAAGACACACTTCTGTGCGTTGAGTCGTATCTTAGTACTGTCACAGTCACTCAAAGAATTTTCTCAGGGTAGGGATGTGACCTTCCTGAATCTTGGACTTAATGATCATGTTGTCAACATAGACCTCGAATTCTTTATGGATGAGGTCATGTAGGATGGTTATTGTGGCCCTTTGGTAGGTAATCCCAACATTTTTTAGTCCAAACGACATGATGGTATAGCAGAAGGTTCCCCATGGGGTGATGAAGGTAGTTTTTTCCTGGTGATCAGGGTGCATCTTAATCTAGTTACAACTTATAAATTCGTAGATAAATGACTTAAGAGCATGGTTGGTCGTATCATATCAATGTTGGGTAGAGGATAATTGTCCTTCGGGGATGCTTTTTTCAGATGCATATATTCAAACGCACATGCAGGCTTTACCTCCCGACTTTGGCACGAGAATAAAATTTGCAAGCCATGTAGGGTATTCAACTACGTGAATGAAACCCACATTCAACTGTTTGACTACTTCTTTCTTGACCTTGAGGGTCCATTTTGTTTAGAACTTCCTTAGTTTCTGCTTGTCAGGTTTACTTTTCGGGAATGTGAGTATCTCGTGATAAGCTATCTCTAGGTTAATATTCGGCATATCATTATAGGACCATGCGAAGACATCCGCTAACTCCTTCATAAGCTCTTCTAATTGAATTTGCTCATGCTCATTGAGGGTGGATGCTATCCTAATCTTGCACAGATGGCTACTAGAACCGAGATTAATAACAACAGTCTTATCATCATTAGTTTGAATGATGTTATGTCGTTAATTATTTTCCTTATCGATATTGGTTAAGAATTGTTCATTTACAAAATCATCATCATTAAAAGTTTGATTAGAATAAATTCAATTAATGTAAGGCACAATATGATACTCAAAATCTCCATTTATTTCGTTCTCGGGGAATACAACATTGACAACCTCATCAAAAGAGGCCTCGTTTACAATAATATTAAAATTAGGAGAAACAGTGACAAGTTAAGGGATTTCTTGAATAGGGTGAATAACAGGGTTTAGCTGGGCTTGGGCAGGCTGGACTGGAATGGCATGCTAGTTAAGGAGAGGTTCTTCAATAGGGGCAATCTTTACAGATGGGTTCGACGGTGCAGGTTCTTGGTGAATCATGCTGAGACTTAGCCCTAGTATCTGCAAGTCAAATGACTCCTCGGTGTTACTAACCTCAGAGTTTGTAGTGATTTCCATGATCTCATTAGCTAGAGGTTTCACCTCATTCTTCCATTCCTCTCCCATGGTGTTATCATCTTGAAAGAATATCTCCATTTCTAGTTTCATATTTTTCTCAGTGGAGTCATACCATGGTTCGAAGAATCCACAAACGGGGAAGTCTTCACCCTTTTTGACAAACCTTCCATTCAGAGATTCTCCCGAAATGGTCTTTTCATCACCCAAGCTTATTTCCTGATGAGGTCATCAGAGTGCTTTAAGTTCGTCTGATAAAGGTTGGTATCCCAGGACGTATGGAGAAAACACTTCCTTTAGGACAATTACCTCAAGGATCCCTTACTGGCGTTGTCCTAGACCTATTTCGGGCATAAAATGCATATTTTTGAACATCTGGATTACATTGATGTTTCCATGAGGGTTGTTTTTTAGACAAACCCGGTCTTATAAATTATCTTTCGTTGGGATAGAGAGTAGATCGATTCTGAAGCCGGAGAGGAACATCTAATTGGTATTACGTTGAATTTCTAATACTGGGTTGTTCGTACTATCACTATCTGAACGGTTGTCATCCCCAAGGATGGTGATGACGTATCCTTTAGCAAATAATTTTAGTTTTTGTTGGAGAGAGGAAGATACTCCTCGGATGCTGTCGATCCATGGGCTTCCAAGGAGTAAATTGAAACTGAAAGTTATATCGATGACTTAGATCTCTATCAAAGTGTGAAAGGGCCAATCCTTAGTGTAAGTTTTATAAAACCCATTACTTCCCGATGGGTGTTCTCATAGGCACGCACGGTGGCGGATGTGGGAGTGAGATCACTGACTTTTAATCCCAAACAATTGAAAGTTTTGAGTGGGTAGACATTGAGAGTGGATCCATTATCTACAAGTGATAACAAGATAAGAACACACTATATGGTTGACTTACTTGAGTCTGTACCATATAGGAGTTCCAAATTATTTGGATATGTAGACAAAATAGGATAGATTCTTTTTTAGCATCTTCTCCATGGCATTGCAAAGCTTCACCAGTAATTGAACTAGTCCAAGACAACCTCATTACCATAAAGGAAAGTAATTCGATTCACGAAACACACTCTAGGACACAATTCATGCATATTATAGTGTGGGTCTGTGTACATGTGTTAGAATGATTTCAAGAATTTTTATAACATTTTTAAACAATAAAAAATGATTTTTTAAACATTTAAAATTAAGGATTTAAATGTTGTGGGCTAAAATAGAATTATTTATATTCCTAATAAACTTCCCATAGTAGAATATAAAATCGGCAAAGACATTTTGGGTAGAAAATTGGATTAATTAGAACTCTTAAAATGCGCATGAACAACGGCTGTTATTGTGAAGCATGTTGGCTTCTGGTTGGAGGAATGTGTGTTTCTGTTGTCTCACATTATTGGGGATGATTGTTAACCCTTGGGTCTATTTTAATCAACCTTCTGCATGTTATCTCCATCAATCCAAGGAGGTTAAAATGAGCCAAGAGGATTAGGCGGTTGAGCGGTCCATTTATCACCGTTAGATTTGCATTCAAATGGTCATTTTAATCTCCACCATTTATTTGGTTCGATCGACCATAAGGTTCCTTAGTTAGTATAAATAGGACCCCAAACTTAGGTATTTGAAGATTTTACCACTTCGTCCATTTGGGAAAAAAATAGAGAGAAGGAAGATTTGAGAGAGATAAGAAAAAGGTTAGAAAGAGAGAGATAAAACAAGATATCAATAATAAAAAATCATTAGGTTTTCTCCCAAACACCAAACCCAAACACTTTCGTAATTAACCCATATCGAAAAACCACATTGAGTGCTTTTCTTGAGGGTTTGTTAATTTAAAAGTCTGAAGAATACTCTTCACATTTTATCACTCTCAGGAACCCTTAATCTCGCTGTAGATCTCATATTTCTTCCTAGAAATGATGAGAAATGCATTGAGATACGTTTTCACGTATATTGATAGAGTAAATTTTTTGTTTATTTCATGGTTGTCTGAAAGCTCCTCTAATCAAAACCTTTCATACCTACAAAAATATATCAATAATAGAGTGTAGCGATAAGTAAAAGAATAAATCCAAATCTAAGGGTGAAACATATAAAAGAGGCATGCAATTCATTTGCTAATTTTCTTTTTGGACTTTTTACCTTTTCTATTTTTTTAGCCTTTTCAAATATTAAAATAATTTTGAGATTAAGATGAAATAACACTACAAATTCAAATATGTAAATAAAAGTAAGTGAAGATACTAAGTAAATCTAACTAAATAAAAATCTAAAATATGAGATGGGTGAGGAAATAAAAGTGAGGACTGATAAGGGATAGGATGACACTATATATTCTAGTTAATTAAAATTAATTAATTCATTAAAATTAATTATCCTAAGTTAGTATTAAAATCACAAATTCAACTCTTGTTACAAATGTAATTTTGATAATAATATTTTAGAAAATTAAATTTAACACTCCTACAACTTTTGAAATGTAGATCCAAACATCATCTAACAAATCACCCGCTAGGATCGATCGATTAAACTAGTTTAAATCATAAAATTAAGCATAGAGTTGAAATTAAAGAAATAATACCACATTTGAGAAACCCCTATCTCTAGTTCGAATCTAAAATTGGTATTATAACTACAATTTTTATTTTCTCTCGAAAATCATTTACGTTCTCTCGAGGCGTAAATTAAAATGTAAGATTGCAAAATTAATCAACAAAGGGACATTTAATTTAAATTAGGATTAACATCAAATAATGGGTCACTCCACCCCTTGAAAGGGGTTTTAGCCTAACATGATATCAAACATGATAAACAAACATTCAATAGGCATTTAATATAAAAGAGTAGAGAGAAGAACAATCAAACCAATCTCTTGAATTCAATTGACTTCAATCCTTGAATTAGAAGCATACAACCCTCCAAGTGAGTGATCAACAAAAATATAAATGAAAAATTCACTTAACTTGAATCTCACAAATTTATTTTCTCACAATCTCTAAAAAAATAAAATAAAATAAATTCTAACCTATAAAAAACTAGACTAAAATGGTGTTTCTCTCTCTAAAACCCTAGATGATTCTCCCAATGAGCTTTGGGTCTTCTTATTCTTTAAACAGTAGGCATGGACTTTAGGGGTAAATTGGGGAGGCTATGTTTTAGTGTGCATGAAAATGATGAGAGGAACATGGGCAAGGATAATATCTGATTTGGTTATGAGGGTAATTTTGGTATTGGGTTAAAAGGAGTTAGTTGGGGGTAAAATGGGTATATGGGATAAATGTGACACCCCGACTAATTAAATACCGGGTAGCTACTCCTTTATTAAATCAATACAAAATGCCAAGTTGGTTCAGTTAATAGCATCACTGTCGAAAACATTTTAATAATTACTAACCACCTAGTATTTATAAAGTAAGTTGCCAAATTTTATTTTAAGTCTGATTAACATGCAATAAGAGAATAATGGAAGAACAACATAATCCATTCACCAAAATGAAGTAATGAAATAACCAACAAATAAATATAAGTCCGGAGGAAAACTCCTCACCACAATCCCACGAATGAAATAATAACATAAGTCTGAATCCTGAATTAATTACATGCCCGAAATCTGAATAAATGAAATAAGTGAAATGCCTCTAAAAGAAATGGGCGACATGCCCTACAACTGATAAATATTGAATATGGAGTCAAGATAGATGAAGCGTCTACAAGCAAGGTCTTGTAACTTCCACAAACAGCTACAGCTCGTCACCTGAATGAGGATCCTAAGCCTGGTGTCCTTGTGGCTGGGCACCTAAAATGGTTTTTACAAAAATAGGTTTGAAAGCAAATGGGTCAGAGCCCGAAAGTGGAAATCATTTTAAAACAGCAAGTGTTTTAATAACATTAAAACATTAAATGCAAAATACATGTTAGGACGTGCACTCACATGAAATTCTCACCTCTTGACTACATGTGCACTCCTAACGTACCGTACCCATCTAAATGACATACATATCTAACCAAACCGTAATAAGTTCTACCCATTACTACTCGATTCCCATATTACATTCTAGCGTTATCAAATAAATACAGGGCTTTACTTAAACTCAGATTCTCAATTTGTAGTACAATTCACTATCGGTTAACCCGTTATGTTTTCTCAAAACATTACCATAATTATATACACAATACCAATATGAAAGTTCCCATTAATTAAGTGTATATTATTCACGTCATAAATATACAATATAAGCACCCCGAGACTAAGCTGCGGTGCACACATACTCTGCTATCCATCCCGGTACATCACGTACATAAGGATCACGCATTCCGAATCTCTCAGGAATCGTTCTCAAATCACAACATCACAAATAATGGAGGCGAACACAGTCACATCACATGGGTCACGCACATACCTGCGCTCCCATGACCAGCAGACTTATTAACATCCCAATAAGTACTTCTATGACCTATGTTCATCGAGGTAACCAGTCTAAATCCGGGCAACACAAGGATTAGAGAGCCCTAAGCGAACGCAAACCTCCCGTGATAGCAAGTATGGTAGGTATGTCATACACATAAAATCAATACATATACTAAGTATTCACACATCTTAGTACTCACCATAATATATTGTTGGTACACTTATCATTCTCTTACCGACATATAATGCTACACAATTTATATGTTCCCGATTAATATAGTAGTTTAGGCCGTCAATAGTTCTCGCATCGTAATAGACACTCACGTCCTACTTCATAATTTCCCTTAGGTTCAACTACACTTCTAGGTTGTGCTCCTCATCATATCCCAAATATCCCAAATATATCAATTTATCATCAAGGGAAGGTTATCTCTACCATTAAATAAGGTTACGGGACACGCGAAATCAAAACAGGCTAAAAAAACCTAAACTGTCAACTCGTTAGAAGTCTCGTTCGAACGAGGCTGTTCGAACGAGAGTTCGTTCGAACGAACTGGGCCTTCTAACGAGATCTCGTTCGAACGAAAGTCTTCGAACGAACATCCCTCTCGTTAGAACCCAAACTGTCAACTCGTTAGAAGCTCGTTCGAACGAGCTCGTTCGAACGACCTGGGCAGGTCTTCTAACGAGTGGCCAGATTCGAGCCCAGAAATTCCTTAACTTGTTTTTCCCATTTTTCTACACCTCTAATCTCTTCTAAACATCAAACCAACAATGTTTCAAGGTATCTAATCCTTCCTAAACATGTTTCAACCGTATAACAACATTTATATGGGTTCAAATCACCCTAAACTACATCAAATTACAAAATCTCCAACATTTATCCCAAATCACATGAACATGAACCCTAAAACTTATAAATCATCACTGGGCCTAATTAAATCCGTTTTTGTTTCATCCAAGATATTATTATCATAAGAATAATCACCTACATACAATTCTACATGCAATTCCTCATCAATATACAAGATTCAAATTCCAAGTTTAATGGGTTTTCATCCATCTCCCAAACAAATACAATTATAACAAATTCCTACGCATGGAAGAAGCATTCTCTGCAATTAATTGAAATTAAACCACTTGCCTTAAGGGTAACTCTGGATTTGATGACGAATCTGATGAATGGTTCTCTCTCTCTTCTGCAGAATTCCTCCTCTCTCTCTCTCCAAGCTTTCTTCTCTAATGGTGGCAATGGAGGCTAGGGTTTGTCTTAGGAACTTTTGGGGCTAATTCTAATAACCCCCGTAGCCCTCTAATCAGATAATGGCTGGTAATGGGTTAGTCGGTATTTTAATTTTCCATTTAAAACTCCTAAAATTCGTTAATCAAAAATCCCAAAATTCTAAAATTACCAAACTACCCTTATACGTTGCCGGTATGGCCTAAAAATGCCCCGGGACCCAAACTAAACCCCCGGCTAGTGTTTTCTGACTATTTCGACCCTTCCGGACGCGTTGGCGCACTCAAAACGACCATACGATTAATAAAAATAAAATTTACTTTTTAATTATCATAATTACATTCCATGACGCGACTGTCACACGCGTCTCAACAAGATTTCCAAATTGCCATATTTCTATCTCACGACAAATCAATAATTCCATATTCATATATAGCCATATATACTCATTAATATCAAATACTAACTCGCATCTCGCTAGTATCTTTATCCGGATTAATTTTCAATTATTACGCATTTAATTCAATTAATCCCATAAATAAATATCACAAAAATATGGAGTATTACAGTAAAGGCATTTTAAACACATGTGACACTTTATGGTTTGGTTTTATGTAGAATCGTGTAAAAGATGGAATGGGTCTTGAAAAGATTTAAAATTGAAAGGTGGGTTTTGGGTAAATGGCTTGGAATGGTTAGGATATGGGTCTCGGGTTGTTGAGGAAGTATGGCAGCCGGAGCAAGGGCGAGGCTTCGTCGTAATGGAGGTCAGGTGGCAGCTGGTTAAGGTTAGGCAGAGGGGTAGTCGGGTATCAGGTTGGAGGTCGATAGGGGTAGGTCTGTCCGGACAGTAGGGTTGTGCCGTCGGGTTTGGTTTGCCGGATATGGCGAGTGGTTGCCACGGGTCTGTCGGTCGGAGCAAGGGCTGAAACCGAATTGGATAATGAGGGTGAGGGAATGTGGGAGAAGTTGGTTATGGTGTTATTGGAGGTTTAGGAGAGATGAGTGGGTGTAGAAGGTAGGGGATGGTGAATCGTGGGGGGGGGGGGGGGGGGGGGGAGGGGTTGATTGTGTGTGAGTTAGGTGTATTGATAGGTGGGTGTGGGTGTTAGGGTGTTTTGTGGTGTATGTGAGTGTAGGGTGATGTGTGTGTGTTGTTTGGATCCTTAAAAATAAAAATAAAATCATACAAAAAATAAATCAACCAAAAAAGAAAATAAAAACAATAAACCTATTAAACTAAAAAGACCCTAAAAATAAAAAGAAATAAAAATTAAAAATCTACTAAAACTAAAAAAAACTAAAATCCTAAATAAAAAATATAAAAGACATAAAATAATAAAAAAAATCTATTAACACTTAAAAAATATAATCCTAATATAATTAAACTAAAGAAAGATAAAATCTAATAAAAATAGAAAATAAAATCCTAAAAACTAATCCTAATAAAAAAATAAAATTAAGATTAAAAATTAAAAACTAATAAAAATCAAAGTAAAATACACTAATTAAAAAAAGAAATAAAAAATAGAAAATAAAACCTAGAAAATTCTAAATCAATCCAAAATAAAACGACTCAAAATAAAAATATAAAAAATAGTAAAAGTACAACACAAGACACACATGGGTTTCGGGTGAAGGTTTATTCCAGGATAGGCTTGGGTAAGGTTATGGGACTGGGGAATTAGCTCCCTAAATCGCACATTTGCCTTGAAATAAGCATTTGAACTCCACAAATGGTGATCAAGCCTGCACATTAAACAATTAAGCATATAAGACCCAAATTTCTGAGAATCAGCAATTAAAATACGTCTATTCGGGGTATAAAATATACACTTTTGGGTGCTTATCACACTACCCCCAAACAGAATATTGCCAGTCCTCGAGCAAAAATATAAAGAGAAAGAGAAAGATAAGAAACGAAAAGTGTACCACTTTCGCGGGCACTTGCGATTGTACTTAGCATGTGAAATAAGCCTTTAAACCTATAGGTTGCCCTACAAGACGAGTTTTGTGTTGTGAGGGTTTGCAGGGAATATAACCATAAAATTCTTTATTTGCAAATGGCAGACTATCTCTTATTAGACATAGAATAATCGCACAATCCATTATGAGATAGATATTTTGAAAAATACAAGCTAGAATGTAGAAGAGGTTAGCTAAGTAAATACTCAAGGCACATCCTTCCTAGAACTCAATGTGTGTAGTGTGAATTAGTTAAAACGGGGCCAAGTATCATAAGATTAGTTCTTAAATCGTCTTTTCGGAATCAGCGCTTCAACTGCAAAATCTCACGAATATATCTCTCTCCACCGAACTCTCGAAATTATGGTAAGTGTATAGCTCTTGTGTGTGAGGAGGTGAGTAAATGTAAGAAACTTCAAACATCTCACACATACATAATAAAGAAAGAACATTTAAAAAGAAAAATGATCTCATGAAAGGAAGCTAATCACTATAGTGAGAACGTCGAGTTATTCACCACGTTGACTTTCATTTTCCCGAACACCCAAGGGAAATTTTGATGTATATGGGTGAGGGGGAAATTAGATGGGAAGGATGGCGTTGATGTAAAAAACTAGATTTGATCTAATTAATTAATCATGGATCAATATAAATAAAGAAATAAGACAAGAGGTTTTTAAAGTGGTTCAATATTAAGTAAAATGGCCTACGTCCACTGTTTTGTATTACTGGGTACTTTGTCTTGATCTCGATTACGTTTGCTTATGATTGCTTACCCTGCTATTATAATGTATTTATAGCCCTTGGGCTGTCAGTGTGAATATATAATATGCCGTTATTGAATAGGCATATACATCTATACATGGTAAGGAATAATCATTGAATCTGTATTGGTCGTTTAATCTTCCTAACAAGTTGCTTGGTATGCTGAGTAGCTCGATACATATACTTAGGGCACACTGGATGACACGTGTATTCATATAACTGGTCCATGTCAGCTGACTAATTTTTGTATCAACAGAAGATCCCAATGTTTCACAGTTGAGGTCAGATGTGAGAGTGTAGAAGATTATACCCAAAAGCTTCTCAGGCACATTTCTCATGTCTTGTTGAATTATCGACCTTCAACACTTGTAAAAATTTTCACTTTGCGTAACAGTTTTGAGCGCGAAATGGACAATTTGTAAATATTTTGAATTTTTGGCGAACACTTGGGTATTTGCGTCTTTTTTCTTGATTAGCCGTCGAAAACGCAATCGTCATCATTTGTGATCCTTACTTTTCTCGTTTTCCAAGGTAGCATATATAAAGGCAATAAAATCAGATTGTCTTCTACGTTTTTCCATCTAGACTCCCAAACTCTTTGTTTTCTAGATTTTCTTCTTACGATCGTTCTTTCTGTCATCTGCCTTAGCTGATTTCTTAATTTTCTGTAAGAACTTCTTTCTTCCTTCTACTTTCTTTGTTTTAGTCATCATGGTTTACCTTATCGAGTCGTTAGATAAGTTTATGGTCGATTTTGATATTCCTTCTTGGGTTGTCTTGGAAGAACCAAATTGTCCTTCTGATTTATTTTCTTTAGCTGAGGGACACTGGTTTCCTTCTATTTTTTGTAGCGAAATGCGGTTTTACTTTTCCGCCTGATCCCTTGTGTTTGGAATTCTGCCAATATTTCGATATTATACCTGTAAAAGTAGTTCCAAATACATGGAGGGTAGTTAATGGCATACATAGGTTGAATCAAATTCATGGAATTCATCTTTGGATTTCTAAAATTAAGTTTTGTTATAAATGGGTCACCAGCGACACCACTTTTTATTTAAAAACTAGGTATTCTAACAGAGACTTAGTTGTCAATCTCCCTAATTCCAACAGAGATTATTTTTGAACATGGGGTTATAATGAAAAATTGACAACACCTCCCATTAAAGGGGAAAGACGTGTACTAAGGTCCCAGATGTCCACTTTATGGCAATGGGATAGGTTGTTTGTTTTTCAAACTAGCTCTGTTTTTGTTTGATAAAATGTGTCATTGACTTTTACTTTTTATTTTGCAGTTAAAAATAAAAGAAAACCCCCAAAAGAGAGTGATATCAATATAAAAGATTTAAAATTTATCTGGGGTTTACTTTTTATTTTGCAGTTGAAAATAAAAGAAAACCCCAAAAAGAGAGTGATATTAATATAAAAGATTTAAAATTTATCTGGGGTTTGCATCAATCAGTTATTGGGGAGCACATGAGAGTTTTTCCTATTTATTGCAATATAAGAACACCAGTTCCTCTTTTATTGCGCGTCCTACTGCTCCTCCTTTGGTAATTTATCTTGAGCACGCTCCAGCATATTCTTCAGATGTTGAAGAATCTTCTTCTGATTTGTCTACTTCCATTGTTGATTTGATGACGAAAAAGAAAAGAATGCCTGATCTCTTTCACAAGATTGTCCCTACTGTTGATGGGGCAAAAAAAAGCAAAGAAGATGTCCCAACTGGAGGGATAAAGAAAAAGGATATTGCTCCATCTAGGGAATCCATCACAACTGTCAAGGAGGTCATCAAGAAGCCACCTGTTGCTCCAAAAGAGGCAGCACCTTTGATTGAAGAGGATGTTGTTATTCGAAAAAAGGAAGCACATTTGATTGAAGCTACTCCTTTAAGAAGATTGAAAAGGGGTCTTGCTGAAAAGACCGTTGATGTTGCTAATTAACCTACTGGGGTTAAAATACCTTCTTTGGGAGATGGTCCTCCAGTATTCATTACTCCTGGCTTGGCCAAGAAATTGATCTGGTCTGGAACTCTTCCTGATCATAAAGTTGTTGAGACTTTTACTCCTCGGGGGAAAGTCACTGACTTGGCAGGACAACACCTTGCATCAGTAAATGTCATTATACCTATCATTTCAATTCTGTTTTCAATTTTCATATTCTAACTTGAGTTTCTCTTCTTCTTGCAATTTTTGGTGTATTTCAATAATATCTCGGAGAATGATAAAGATATCAAAGTTGCTTCCTCTTCCAGTGAAGTAGAAGAAGCCCTTGTCAGTCTTTGGAAGAGTCATGGCAGAAGTATGAGGATGATAAAACTATTTGGAAAAATAAAATCGAGGCTGCTGAGATAGCTCATAAAAAAGTTGTGGATGCTGTAAAGGAGGATGATCTAGCTCGACAGAGAGTTATGGATCTTTCCAAGGAAGCTAATCTAGCTCGACAGAGATCTATGGATGTTTCTAAGGAAGCAGAGGAGAAATTAAAGGTTGCCATTGCCATCCAACAAGAAGCTGAGGGCAAGCTTGAAGAGGTTGAACGGTGGAAGAAAGATCTTGAATAAAAAGTTAAATCCATTAAAGATCAACTTAGGGAGAATGCTTCCTCGAAAAGGATGAAGATGAGGTCTACTGTAAGGAAGTCCTGTAGCTCTGGTTGGGACAAAGGGTGGAACAAAGTTGTAACTGCTACCTCTACTCAAATGGAGTATGCAAGTTTGAAGTTTTTTAGGGATGGATGGGTTGCAACGTTGAAGG